>JBAJHW010000003.1:238069414-238711914 GCA_037013535.1 Intellagama lesueurii
AAAAGAGAGAAAAACACAAAAAGGAAATATACTACATACCACAACTGTAAATCTGATGTGGAGAGGGGAAGAACATACAATGCAATCTTACTCATATCTGCTTAGAAGTAAATATAATTTAGAACACAACAGCCATCATTATTGAGTGCAAAGGCCCATCCAGTTGGGTGTCCTTTTTTTAGGGAAGGCAGTCCTTCCTTTAAAGGGCTATCCAGTCCAATCTTGATTTAAAGAAAAAGAACTATACTGAGCAAGAACAGATACCCTGAAGTTGCCCATCCTGTGTTACTGGCAAATGGACTATAGACTCAAGAGATTTATAGATCACCTGGACATGATCTTCCCCAGGAAGAGAAATGGTTGGTAATTCTGTTGAAATTTTAAATAACATTTTATTTTTTGCCTCTGTAGTTATAAATTCTATAGATGTACATTCTATAGAGTGCAGTTGTAGATAAAGTGTCAGACTATGACTCTGGAGACTTAAGAATCTCACTGGAGGGATGACAATGATAAATCAGTCCTTAAATATCTCACATGTCAAAAACCTTATTAGGTTTCCATAAATTGGAAGTGACTTTGCAGTGCAGAATAGCGATAGATATAAATTGGCATTAACAGTTGTATTAAAAATCAGTGTCCCCTTTTGCTCTTTTTTGTTTTTGTTTTTGGGCAATGGATGTTATGTGTTAAGTGGCTGGCTACACTACTATCCAGTCCAGCATTCTGTTTATACAGTCACCAACACACACACACACATACACACACTTTGGCACCCTAGCAGCCAGTATGCAATTGAATGTAACCTTTTACATGTGTACTTGGGAGTATTCTTATGCATGGTTATCTGGAATAAATTCTGATTGAGCTCAATCATCTCAATGATGCTTAATTCTAAGCATAAGTAGGGCTGCACATTAAGGAACAGATAACAATGTACACATCTACAATAATTTCCAAAGTTGTACTCCCACAATGTTATTGTTTCCTTTTTTTTCCCCTTGTTTCCAGACGGGCCTGTCAAAAACACAAACACAGTAAAATACTGAGGATTTTCAATTTGATAGGCACCACATGGCCATTGGCACATTGGCCTTCCAATGAGTTGGTAGTTCCCTGGCTTGGTAACACAGGATCACACCACTAGCACAAGCATTGCTTTGAGAAGTGCAGGGCAGATTTTCTCCATGGAGATTACAGCTTGGGCAATAGCAATCCTTGTGCAAACAGTTTGATTCTGCGTTTCTGTGTGGGTCAGACTTTCTCTGCAGCAGTAGACTGACCCAAATATTTAAGTCTTAAGGCATAAACTCTTCCAAACAAGTAGATTTCTGTGATTGTGAGAAGTATGCTTTGACAATGGAGACTGCGAAAAGTCAAACAACAGAATATAAATTTTGATTAAGAAGCAGTTAAGTAAGATTTATTCTCTCCATCGTGCCTATTCTCGGTGTCTGTCTTTCCATCAGAAGAAAGAACAGATGAACGGATGGTGTTTCAAGCAGTCATCTGCTTTCTAGAAATCAATCCAGATATCAGCCCTACAGGTTGAACATTATGATCTTAGTACTTCAAACATTCCCTTGCTTGCTATATATAACATCTAGATGAAAGACAGGTTTCTAGCAATATTTATGATGTGCTGTATCCATTAGATCTAAAACAGAATACCTCTAGCAATCAAATGCTACAGTCCTTCATTCCATGGTGTTACAGCATCATGTCCTTCTCACTACTTTCTAGCTCTTTATTAAAAGGTCATGGCATCTTTTCCAGGTTAGTTTAAACCAATAATATATATTCTGCCAATGTGCATACTTATATAGACAATTTAGTTCTATCCATACACAAAAGAGAGGCTCAAATAAACCCACAGATTTCCAGAAGTAAAAAAATTGTTCGTAAGCTGGAGGCTTGGACAGATGCCCTTTTGGATTTCATTTACCCTCATTCCTCTGCCAACATGGCTGCTTCATATGACTAAACATGATCAGTGGCTACAGAATACTGGCTGACTGTTGGAACTGGGGGAGAATGAATTGAAATATCCTGGAAGAGAGCATGGCTGCCTGGCTGGCCAACTGGATCCCAGCACAGGAGCACCTTGCTGCAGGTCCTATTTTTAAGCAAGGGGAGTTTTTTTAATGAACAAAAATAACAACAGAAAGTCATAAGACCATCGGAATAGACCTGCTGGCTCAAGCTAAAACAAGTCTGGTCCAGCTTTCTGTTCACACAGTAACAAACCAGTTGCTTGCAAGTACACACACACACACACACTTGTATTGCCAAATGTCTGGCATGTTAGAGACACAGTGCCTTTGATGCTGGCAAGAATACAGCCTAATAGCCACTTTTAGCCCCCTTCTTTATGAATTATCCAACCTATCATGGAAGTCATGCAAGCTGTCAGTGAATCCCCCAATTTATGTATATACTATGTGAGGAATCCTCACAGTATTTCCTGCCTCTCTTTTCTTTCAAATCCCAGCTGTACATTCTGCTTCTTTTTTTCTACACTGGGTAGTACAAATCATCTTTTTTTGGGATATGTACTTCATCCGACTCTGAACAAGGAGCTGTTCAAACTTGAAGCTGGGACATAGCACCATGCATTATAATAAGGCCTGCTGGGTTTCAGTTTCACATCCCTCTATAGGTGCAGAAAGAAAGGAGAGTGAACGAACAGGTCCTACAACTGGCATTCAACACTCCTGGACTAGTCAGGACTAATACATTTTAGGAGGCCAGGTGTCTTTCTTTGTGCGGTCGATAGAATCTGTCTGTCACACTTCATCCTCTCCAGTGCAAACCAGTGAATACATAAAACTTGACCTGGGAAATACATTTTTCAATCTATATTCAAATGCAGGTACTGTATGCCCCTGACTGAGGTGAATCATTCACTACATCAGAACCTTTGGCTCACCAGATGTTTTGGCTTCAGTTCCTGTAACTCCTTACCATTGATTATGCCAGCTGGGGCTTCTGGGAACTGAAGTCCAAAACATGTGAAGATCCAGATGTTCCCTACACTGTTGTACACGGTGACATGAAGAAAGGTCAATCTAGGCACAAAGACTATAGTTTTCCCACTTCTTGCACTTCTGGTTGAGTGTGAATGCCAAGAACAGTGGAAATTTCATAAGTTATCAGCTGTAATTTAATTTGCAGTTAAAGCAGATCTAAAATACAATATGAACATCAATTTATGGCTGCTGTTAAATAAATATGACCTGGGCAAATAATTCAATGTTAGCTTAAAGTTCATATCAGGTTCAAATCCACATATTCATTATAGGAACTGAATAACTAGCTTTTAGTTGTGGATCATTTTAGCTGTATTCAGTACAGCCTTTGTTGATTTGCCTTCTGAAGTATGTTTACAAAACCCCAGCAACATAGAGCAGAGCATGCAATAGTGTCTTTTTTGGACAACAGCTCCCAGAATCACTTTGCCAGTATGGTTACTTGTCATGTAAGGTGTATGATTCCGTCAATTGTCACCCAAAAAATAACTGTCCCAACTCTGGGGGGTGGGGGGACCAACCCATACTAGTTTTCATGCAGAAGGGAGCCGGTGACAATGTTTGGATTATTCAACAAAGATAGGGAGATAGAGGCACTGGTCAGCTATCTTTCTTCCCACTTTCCTGTTTTATTAATCCCAAATACTTTCTTTATTAGATTGTACTAGAATTTATTAGAACACATGTGGACTTCTTACTAAAACCAGAATGAAATTCTCAACCATCTGAAATGGCCAAATTCTTGGCATGAACAACATGCAGCTGCCATTACCTGCCTTGTAATTGTTACAAGGCCAGAACCTATCAGCAAAGAATTTATTTATTTATTTATTTATTTATTTATTTATTTGGTTGGTTGGTTGGTTGGTTGGTTGGTTCATTTCTATACCGCCCATCTGGCAGCCAAGGCCAGAAGTGGCAATCTTAATCCAAGACCAGAAACATGCCTAAATACACAGCGGGACTTTTAAGAGCAAAGCATGGAATCCTTTGATAAATGCAGCAGGTCCACATTCACCCGCATACATTTTTGTTTTTCTACTTTAAAGTTCTTTGATGGAGAAAAGTGTGAGATTTGGGAAAACTCTTAGTTAGAAAACTAACTAAACAAATGTCTCATTCATCATTGCATACTTTTAGCCCTACTGAATGTAGTAGGACTCCATGCTTAGAAGAACTTGTGACTAATGGCAAAGACAATATTTAAATTTGGTTATCTTCTGCTTTTTTGCTCATACTGTTATTCCCCACACTGAACCAATTTACCAGAAAGTTTCTATGCATAAATATTACTTTAACAAGAAACATATATCATATATTGCAACTAGAAGGAAGAATATTTTGCAGGCAATGTAGGAAGCACAATCAGAAGACAGAAATTACTGCCAGTGACCAGACTCTTTTTTTGTAAAAAGGTCACAACTTATAATTAACAAATTCCTGCTTGGATTTTTTACACCCCAAAATCCAAGCAGGAACTAATTAATTGCCAGGAAGAAGCAACTGTGAGTTATATTGTTTTCCTTTTGCTGCTGTAACTATGTAATAGGATTTTGGCTGTGATATCCTAAGCAATGTAGCTAGCACCCTCTCTAATCCCTCTCCTTTTCTCCATGGAGCTTGAGGACAAAAGCCCCAGTAAGTCAGATGGGATCACAAAAACTCACAAAGGAAGAAATCATACACATGTGTATTTATATGAACAATAGGTTTCAGCTGTTTATATGTATATATGAATGGTGTCTTTTTAAGTTGTATAAGGGGTAGCTGTGTTAGTCTGTGCAAGCATTACAGGCAAAAGCAAAACAGAAATAAAAGTTAAAAAAAGAAAAAATGAAGTGGACCTGTCCACAAAAACTCATATTACAAAATTTAAAAAGTTAGTCTTTAAGGTGCCACCAGCTTTATCTATAATTTTTAAAGTTGAGAAAATGATCTAATTTTGTGCCCAATCTATTTTGTCTGCCAAAAAAAAAAAAAAGGTAATAGTGTCACAAAGGTCAAAATCCTGTTGCTGAGCACATGCCAAACTATAACTTTCAGTCTGTTTATGTTGGACTTTTTTGCAACCTCGCATACTGCCTTTAGTAGGTTTGGCTGGGAGGAACCTTTCTAGACTGGGGTGACTGTCAATCTATTCAGCACTGGCTAATTATTCCTTCTTGCCTCTGAATTAAAAAGAGAGCCCCACCTCTCTGCTTAGTGCCTTTCCCCCCTGTCTCTTCAGTTTGTTGAAAGTCTGTAAATCTGTTGAAGTCTGTGGCTGAAAGCAGCAGTCATGTTTGTCAGTTTTTTGTTTGATCTGCTCAATTGTCAGTAATGAAATCTTTTTATTCTTTCTCTTACAAATGTCTCAGAGTGAATTCTTGAGACTGTAAATTCCAATTAACGAGGAAAAAGGATGGACTACTCTGGAGAACTTAAAGCTATTTTTTCTCTATGACTCCCTGTACCTCTGTGCAGCTAGACAAATTTAACCAACTTTCAAAATGCTACATCAGTTTCTCCCTGTGATTCTTGGGAGTGCACGCATGCACACATGTGCGCACACATGTATCCCAAAAACCACATTGGAGATATTTTGTTTACTAGGGAGAAACTGACCAAAAGTTATAATTTGGCTTACACTAAGTCACAGGATTGTGGCCAAAGATTTGAGGAGGTAAATTATAATGCCTAAACATTGAAAACCATTACTTTTATTTCAGTGTAGTCAGGAAGGCCATAGTGTTCTTTTCTGCTTTCCTAACATTCTTCCTCTTTTCTTTTCCAGTGGACATGCAATGTTGACTTTTAGTTCAACCTTGTCAATATCCTGGTGCAGATAAAGTTTATGTGTCAGTTTCATAGACTAAGTGTTCTAAATGCTTCCCCAAGTACTATGCTAAGGATCTTCAACTGGATCTCACTGGGAAAACTACATGCTATCTGTGCCATCTATCTGGCAGGAGGGGAAAAAAGATTGCTGATTCCAAGTTCCACTGCTCCTGCAGCCTATAAGAGCTGAGAGTGTTAGAGGTAAGGACAAGTTTAACAACTAGCATAACTTTTCTGTTATAATTTTAATGCCTAAGTGGGTTTTGATTTAAATCAAAATTTTGTTTAACCTTGAATACTTATAATAAATATATGAATATTTATTTTATTTTAGAATATTTAAAATAAATAATAAATAAGTCACAAATTGGCAAACAAGAATGTAAACCACAGTGAAAATAACAGATACAACAGATTGTTAAAACAAATAGAAAACTCAAAGTTCTCCTCAACCAGTGTCAAAATGACCCACGTCTTGCATGAAAAACATCAATAGCTCACCTCACAGTCCTGTCTTTCCCTTTATCATATCTACTCCATATGCACTACAAAGTAAAGTTCATTGAGAACTGCAGCCCTTGGCAAGCTACTGAAGACTGGTGGCAGCTAACCATGTATCAGGTTGCTCGATTACAGGTTGATGCTCAGGAACAAAGATTGTGCAGTGAAATGCCCTGTAAAGATAGCTTTTATTGGGTGTGACAGGGACAGAGGAGGTAAGGAGCCCCTGTGGAGCTGCAGGATATATCACAACTACACTTTTGAAATGAACTGCATGTCTTGTACATAAGTATTCTCATCTAATGTTATGAGCGGAAAGAAATGAGGATGAGTTTCAACCATGGGGAAAGAGTATTTTATTTTCCCCATTTTTAATGCCAGTGAATTCTGGTAATGACTTGGCTTGATGAAATGGGAAAGCTTAGGGGCCTCTGGGATTCTGTTTAACTTTAAGTAGATTTTTTCTGCCTGTCAAAGCATGACAGTTCTTTTAGAGGAAACATACTGGTGTTTTTGGCAAACAGTGCTGAAGTTATAAATGACAATGCCGGAAATTCTTTTGGTTGGAGTGAAGAAAGCCTGGAAAAGCAGGGTTGTAATGACTATGACAAATTTATCTGTTTATTATAGAAAGCCTTCATAAGTTATTCGTTACCCTTTTGCCAGGATTATTGGTGACCTGTATCCCAAGAAAACCCAAGGGTTTCAGAGGATGAAATCCCAAAAGCTTGTAACATGACATGATTATTGTTAACATGCTAGATAAAAGGCTATTGCTGTGATGGGAGTGGTGGAGAGTCAACATATTTCATCAGCACAGCAACATTGCTCACAGGTGTAGAAACAAATAATTGCCATACAGAAGAAGTGAATATGTTGAATTCAGAACAGGGCTTTAGATGGGGATGTTTGCCAGCAAATTTGTGAAACATAAAACTACTTCCGTTCGGTGGATTAATTGCTGTTTAATGGACCATTCTGAAAGAGAGCTCATCAGGTCAGGAAAGAAAGGACAAGTGAGGTGCAGAAGGGTTTTGTCCTTGACTCAGTGCATTGTTCTAACATCTACATACTTACCTGGGAAGAAGGAATTCAGAAGGTACTCATTGCATTTGCAGATGACACCAAAGTGGCTCTCTTTGATTTGAGAGGGAGGGAAGGAATGATTGGTTGGGGCTGAATAGATTGATAGAAAGGTCCTTCCCAGCCACACTTGTTAGAAGCAGCATGTGAGGTTGCAAGTACCATACTACAACACACATTCAAAGCAGTAAGGCACAACAATCTGTTTAACAACCCCACTCATGTAGCCAGTCACTGAGGGAAAGCTTGCATGAAGAGAAAGGTCTTCATCTGCTTGTGGAAGGACAGCAACGATGGGGCCTGCCTGGCCTCTTGGGGGAGAGAGTTCCAGAGTCTGAGAGCACCAACAGAGAAGTCCCTCCCTGTCAAGTATACCTGTGATTATGGTGGGACTGAGAGAAAGCTCTCTCTTAACACCCAAGCAGGCTCATAAAGGAAGATGCAGTCCTTGGACCTAACACTTTTAACAGCACTTCGACTGACATGGTAAATGCATCAAAACAGATCAAGAGGCCCAACAGTCAGTGAGCCAGTTTCACATTTGTTCCAGAGTTAATAAATAGTAAAAACACAAACTGCCTTTGCTGAAGAGTGCTTGAAAGAGTGGCCATTTTAAACTAGGAGTGGATGTGAAACAACAGGAATGACTATGAACTGAGAAAGAGGTCCTGCCAGGGTCTACAACACATTCACAGAACATTTAAGTTTCTTGTTTCTCAAGCTAGATGGCTTCTGTCTCCAATTCTTCACAATCTGTCATAATGAAGGGGTCTGAAGAACTCAAAAAAACTTACATTTTATGAATTCACATTTCATCTCAACAGATGTGTTGCCCTACTATGGATTTTGGTTTATTCAGTGATCAATCTCATCAATAAATTCAGAATATAGCTGAAAAATGCTGAAGCTTTTATCATACTGAAGCATTATCCAGCATTTTTCATATGGTTATATCAATTGGAATATAATATGCTGTAACCTGATATTGTGCAAGTTTTATGTGTATTAAAATGTCAAATCACAAATGACTTTCTCCATATTTTGCATTTTGCGAAACAAAATCTAACAAGAGAATCACAAATTTTGAGGAATAACTGATTTCGGACAGACCTTGTTAGAACGAAGGCTGGCATTCTTTGTGACCTATCAAGCAAAATCAATCTAACCAAGGAAGAAGTGGAGCTAATGCCACAGCTAATGGTGTGAGCCTCAAAAGAGGTTCTGTTGGAAAATGTCTGTTGAATTTCACAGAGAAATTCGACAAAATAACCTTTGCCCACAGTGTGAAGTTTTGGTTTTTTTTTTGTTAGTTTTGCTTTGTTTTTTGAGAGGCCAGTCTGCACAGTTCCAGGGGTACTTAGACATGTTGTGATCTTGCACCATCTCCCAACAGGAAATACATCAGCCTTAGTGGGTGGAGCCTTTCCACAATGAGCATTTGTCAAACTTGTCTTGCACCCATGATACCAGCACTGTATATCAGTGATCACACACTGTAGGATGGAATCTACTGTCAACAGAGTCAAAGTGTGGCAAACTTCCTTGATTTCCAGGTTTTTTTACATGACTCCCAGGTGGCACGGTATTTTTGTTCTGTTCTCCTCCAATATGCTCCCGTGTAGGATCTACTAATGTGGACCGTAGTATTGCATTGTCTCATGTTCTTCCTGGATATGTGTCATTTGATGAGCTTTTCTTCTGGACATTTTGCTGCTGATCTGTCTCCATCCCTCTGTGCATGGGTAAAACAAGGAGAGAAGGAAGGAGAAAATGAGAGGACAGAGGAGATAGACCAAAGGGAAGGGTAGTTTGTTGGGAACAAGATGTCAGGGAGCACTTCCAGATGTGTGTGTGATCCTGTGTATCCCAGTACATTCAGCAACAAATACCCTCCCCGTACATGGATAGCAATCCCAGGATGGTCTATACCAACCTTGGTTCCCAACCTTGGGCCCCTGTATGTTCTTGCGCTGGATTATGGAGAAAGCCAGAGAGTTCCAGAAAAACATCTACTTCTGCTTCATTGACTACGCAAAAGCCTTTAACTGTGTGGACCACAACAAACTATGGCAAGTTCTTAAAGAAATGGGAGTGCCTGACCACCTTATCTACCTCCTGAGAAATCTATATGTGGGAGAGGAAGCAACAGTTAGAACTGGATATGGAACAACTGATTGGTTCAAAATTGGGAAAGGAGTACGGCAAGGCTGTATATTGTCCCCCTGCTTATTTAACTTATATGCAGAATACATCATGCGAAAGGCTGGACTGGAGAAATCCCAAGACAGAATTAAGATTGCCGGAAGAAATATCAACAATCTCAGATATGCAGATGATACCACTCTGATGCCAGAAAGTGAGGAGGAATTAAAGAACCTCTTAAGGAGGGTGAAAGAGGAGAGCACAAAAAATGGTCCGAAGCTCAACATCAAAAAAACTAAGATCATGGCCACTGGTCCCATCACCTCCTGGCAAATAGAAGGGGAAGATCTGGAGGCAGTGACAGATTTGACTTTCTTGGGCTCCATGATCACTGCAGATGGTGACAGCAGCCACGAAATTAAAAGACGCCTGCTTCTTGGGAGGAAAGCGATGACAAACCTAGACAGCATCTTAAAAAGCAGAGACATCACCTTGCCCACAAAGGTCCACATAGTCAAAGCTATGTTTTTTCCAGTAGTGATGTATGGAAGTGAGAGCTGGACCATAAAGAAGGCTGACCGCCGAAGAATTGATGCTTTTGAATTGTGGTGCTGGAGGAGACTCTTGAGAGTCCCCTGGACTGCAAGGAGAACAAACCTATCCATTCTAAAGGAAATCAACCCGGAGTGCTCACTGGAAGGACAGATCCTGAAGCTGAGGCTCCAATACTTTGGCCATCTCATGAGAAGAGAAGACTCCCTGGAAAAGACCCTGATGTTGGGAAAGTGTGAAGGCAAGAGGAGAAGGGGACGACAGAGGACAAGATGGTTGGACAGTGTCATCGAAGCTACCAACATAAATTTGACCAAACTCTGGGAGGCAGTGGAAGACAGGAGGGCCTGGCGTGCTCTGGTCCATGGGGTCACGAAGAGTCGGACACGACTTAACGACTAAACAACAACATGTTCTTGGACTACAACTCCCAGAAATCTTAGCAAGCACAGATAGTGGTGAAGGCTTCTGGGAGTTTTAGTCCAAGAACATTTGGGGACCCAATGAGATATACAAGGAGAACCCAGGACAACCATAGAACAGCTAGAGGAGTCCTTAGGTGGTTTGCATGCAATGTATATGAAAATCAACTGGAGAAAAACAAATGTGAACATTTCAGAAAGTCATGGCAACTGACAGTAATAGCTTGCATCTGTTTGCTGGCCTTTCATTTCTGCAGCTTGGCTTGAGAACATAGATGCTCATGCCATCAGAGGAAAAAGCCATCTGGCTGAGCTTGACCACCCACTGAGTTCCCCTGGTTTCATCACGAGGCATTAGTGTGACACAACCTTACCATGCCATTCAAGAAAGAAGTTTTCATTATTTATTTTGTGGAAAGATATATAGGTATAGATGTACATGTATGGTATTGAGAAATACTTAGGTGTAGAAATGGCCTTTTGCAGAACGATTTCCATTGCAAATAAACAGGTGTATTACATTAATGAGGGAGAAGACAACTTGTTTAGCACTTAAAGAAACACTGATAACTTAACCATGACCTTCGGCAGCTTAATTTATTTAGCAGAAATTCACATCCTTTCACTAGCACTTGCAAATCTGAAGAGAAAGGATAAATGTGCTCAGATATATTGTTCCCATTTCTTCCACTTATATTGCATACACAATATGATTCAAGAGTAACAAACTTTTTCCTTTCAGATCCTTAAGCCCACAAAACTTGGTTGGCAGGTGAGCAGCATCCCACTCCCTATGATTTCAGGACCCACACTCAAGGCCCTTGTGACAACACAAGGGATGTGCCCTTATGATGTCATGGAGTGAACCCTTAGAACAAATGTAGTGGTGTGTGAAAGATGAACAGACAATGTGGAGACACAGTGATTAATTTTTTTAAATTGTTTTTAAAAACTAGGGATAGGGTAAGGGATCCAAAAGGTATGGGGAATGGAAAAAGGGGGGGAGAAGGAGAACATAAAATACACTGTCATCAAATCCTGTTGTTCGCATTACAATATCAAGTCCATTTTTCGCCTTTCTACAGTTTAATTGCCCTTCCAGATATCTACTTGCAGTTAACTCTTAGTTTAATTCTATGTTTATCAAGCTCTATCGACTGACTCAAGCCATTTGTATAATAAATCCCATCGTTCAGTTGCCTTTTGTATTGGACAGTCTTTCAACACTTCCGATAGTATATCCATCTCTGCCGCTTCCCAAATCTTCTCCAAGAGCTCCTCTTGCTTCTGTATCTCCAATTTCTTCCAATTCTTAAAGAATTCTGGCTGCTGTAACTATATGTATAACTAGATAACTCTTTGTCTTATCTATATTATCTGGTATAATATTCAGTAAAAACAATTCTGGGTTTAGTGGAATATTACAGAGCAATATTTTTTGTAACAAAGAATCATGTTCCCTGGGTTTTCAGGGCCAAACTCTGACAGCCAGAGAATGAATCTCAAAATTTGAAAGTATAACGAAGTATAACAACTGACAATCCTACCCACAGTGCCCGTACTCCTGCAGGAACATTTCTTCAAACAGACTCTTCCCTTCCTGCCAATCTTTTCTGCCCATCTCAGTGGACTGAATCATCTTTGTTTTACCCACAGAGACTCTGAATGCAGACTCTGAACCACTGCATACAAGTGTAACTGTAGGCACATATAAGTTGCACCTCTAATACTGTGTGGCAGAGCAAATCAACATTCTATTAGGCAATTTTAAAAAATGGAGGCAGCCCAAACAAAAATCTGTATCTTTTGAACCTGGCTTCAGATTGACACCAAATTTGGACAGTTCCCGCCTCCTGTTCTGTGCCAAATTCGGGAAAGGTTAGGCAAATGGTTTTCAAATGGATTAAAAAAATTAAAGCGACTTTACCCCCATTCAGAAATAGGCAACCCCAAGATTCCCCAGATTTAAAATGTTGTTATGTGCCACCAAGCTGGAACCAACTTATAGTGACCCTAATAGAACTTTCAAGGTAAGTGAGATATTTAAGGAATGGTTTTACCAGTTGCATATTCCCAGTTTCTGTAGATGAGGGGGGGGGGGTGTACCCAGGCCTCCTGAGTCCTAAGCCATACTCTATCCAGTACACTACACTGGGTATCTACAGATTTAAAATTGCTCACACACACTGAAATGACAAATCCTGCTTATCTTGAAAGATAATTGTTGGTCTCGCCTACTTTTCTTTATTTGGAAAAAAGGAGGCAGGAGAGGCAGAAATATTGGTGCTTTAAAAAGTCCTTTCAAATGGGAGAAACAGCAATGTCTTATAAGACTAAGCATGTGTGGTACATGTTTAGCAGAAAGAAGAGTTCGGCAAAGGCTAAGGAGTCAGGGAGGGAGATATCTGGAGAGCTGCAGGGCGACTAGGAGAGGAACTAGGAGAGTAAATAAAGGGAAGTTGCTTAAAGAAAGTAATGGAGTAGCAGTACTGCAGAAAGGAGGGGGGCATTTTTCATGTATGTTCAGGAAATTAGCATGCAATTTTGTAAGGCATTTTCAAAGTATTTCCACATACTTGATAAAAGCATGAAGCACAAAGTCAAATAGTTGTGACAGCCCAACATTCTTTCTGGAAACATTGTCTCAGGATTTCTCAGATCAAACAGCCTTCTGATATAAGCTTTCAAAGGGAAAATAAGCTCTGGGACTGGGGCAATCTGAACTTTTGAAATTGCTAATCAGGATCCAGTCAGCTAGTAATGAAAACCTTTTAGCTCTTTCCTTGCCAAACAGGTTGTTTGGGATTCATGCTTGCAAGGGGATTCTGAGCCTGGTTGTAGAGATACAGACACAGATATTATAGAAGAAGCTCACTTGTTTAAGATGGGAAGTTACTAGATAAATTTTGAGACCCTGAGATTGGGGACATATTTTGGAAAATATACAGGCAAATCCAAGAACCTGACTTTTTTAAAATCAGGTAACCACTCCTCACCCAAACACAAAACAATTGTCCAGGCTGTTTTTCAACAAGTTCTCAGATGCCCTAATTTAAGCCATCCCACTTCCCTCCTAAAAGTTCAAGTAAATCCCCAACAAGTATCATTTTGGCAAGAAAGACCTACACTGCACACCCCTGACAGTGATTTAAAAGGAGGTTTCACAACAAGGATTTGGATGAGTTGTGCTACACTATTTAACATAAATGAACATTGGCCCTGAAGGAATATGGCTGAGACTTCTTTCTCAATGGCTGGAAGTGCTGTGCACGGGTTGCATGGGGCAGAAGCACTCCAAATTTGTATACATTTCTTGGGGATTAACAATCCAATATCTTCCAGATGCACGATCATATACTTGAATATATACCTTAATCTGAAAAATACATTCCTTCTAGGCATTTTGATTACTTTATACCTCCAAGCGAGAGAGATACCTAGAGAACTTGTTGAAAAACAGCCCTGACAATTGCTTTGTGTTTAGATGAGAAGCAGTTAACTGATGAAAAAAGGAGTCAGGTTCTGGGATTCTCCCGTGCTTGGTGCCTTTTTTGTGAATGGTAGTGAGCCGAGGAGGGTGTCCTGTTGATCATCTTGACTGCTGGCATTGGTGTTATCAACATTCAGGCTGCCCTTTGCTATGTAAATCCTGGTATCCTTTTTTGTTCTGCAGGCAATGCGGATAGAATATTGTGGAGCAATATCAAGCCCTATCCTGGTGTTTTGAATCATGACTAGAGAAACACAATATTCCACATTCATAAACCAAAATTGTTTTTTTATTTTTCTATTAAAGAATATAAAATACATAAATGTAACAAATAAAAACTTCATTCATACATACACACGTACATATGTGCATACGTACATAGACAAAGTCCTCCCCTCCATTGAGCCCATTTGAAGACATGCAGAATTTCTTTCATTTATGATGTCCTCTTCCCCTTCCAAAACTGCATTGATTCTTTTTGATGGTACATAGTCAGTTTAAAAAACAACAACAACAACACCAAATATTTCTGAAGATATTTTTGTTTATCAAACACTTTTTAAACTTAATATCACAAGTTAGTTTATCATCAGTAGCAATATTCCATACTTCTTTATGCCATTCATTTAACTGAAATTCATGCTTTAATCTCCACTTTTTAAATAATCATTAATCTTGCTGCTGATATTAATATTGTGTTAATGGATTAAGAGTTTGTGTCTGGAGTAAGAGCAGCACAGCCAGAGTCCTCCCCTTAATTTTTTTATTTTTTTTTTGAGGGTGTGGTGGGAAAAGGGAAGGGGAGTCCTTCATTCTGATGGGAGGGGCAGCATGTGTGCCTAAATTGGTCCACTTTCCTTAAATTCAGCCTTATAGGAGGCAGACATAGAAGCACAAATTACACTGCAGTAAGAGGAGATCAATTTAAGTGTAAGGTACAGTTTGCAAAAGTTGTGCATTTTTCTTCAGTGTTGCTCTGGCTTTCAGGTTTTATATTAATTATTGATTTTCAGACACTTGGACATGTGCTTAGAGGAAATCTGAAGCTATTTGGCAATTTTCTTCTGTGAAATGTACTTTCAGAACAGATTTTATAACATATCTCCTTCATACAATCTGAAACCAAACAGTTGCCTTGCTTTTTTTTCTTTTCTTTTCTTTTTGGTAAGCCCGTCTCCAACTGTTATACTCATAAAGCTCATACAGGGATGAGTGAGTCATAACCCTGCATGTGTAACCTCACACCTTAATCATCTGCCCATTATTTCACTGGCTAAAGTTGCAGTGTTTTATTCCACCAGCTTGAGGCTTTGCCTGTGGTCTTTGCATAAATGTGGGGAGGAGCTGGGAGCCTAGATAAAAAGAGAAGCACCCAAAAAGTTGTATTGGAGTAGTGTTTCAATCTCATGCCAGCGATATATGAAAAAATGTATGCCATATTTCAAATATAATCTTCATTAAGTTTTTGGAGTATGCAAATGATGAAAGAGACAGAACCATGAAGACCATTTAAAATATGTCAGGCTTTTTTAGAGCTTCCGTTGTGCAAGTACTGAATGTGTGAAGAGAGCAGGATGGATCACATCCCCAGTCTCTGTGCAGAAAGCAAGTAAAGAACCCTCTAGTTGTGTAGTTTCATATCAATCATTTATCACATCAGAAAATGGATATTAAAGGGAAGGGTAATAAAAATAGCAGCAGAAGTACCAGTCTGTGTTAGTGTCTTCTCTATTTTATATTACAATACAGTGTGTTTAAAAATGAGAAATAAATACAAATACAAAAAAAAAAAAAACATTGTCTGCCCAGTCTGATATACTGTATTTATAGTATGGATTCTGATAGAAGCATGTTAAGTCCCTCTCGATTTTATCTGTATCTGTATATATATTGTTCATTTTAGGATCCATGGGTAATAAGGTGATTTGGAGATAGTCTGTAACTTTATGGGGGTTGCTCCCACAATGTGTGTCATGTTCCCCATGGCTGGGGTGTTGTTCTGGGTTAAGTGCATCACCAGTAGTTTCTGCTGATCGACGAATTGTTTCATGAGCGCTTCTTGGCCTTCTGACACGCGTTGTAGCCATTGTTCCGCCGGACTCTGAGGCCAGAGTGACTCTGCACGTTGGGCGCCAATATGTGAGGGTTCGGTGTGTGTGTGGGCCAACTCTGGCTCATTCAAAAGGAATGCTTCCTATGCGGATTGCTTTTCTAACAAAGGAACATTTATTGTGCTCTTAACAAATAAACCAGTGTTTTTAATTGTATCTGAGTTCTTATCTCCTTCAGCCAACTTGGCCAACAGGGGTTTCCAATCGTCCATAACAAACGGGTTATTATAGCTAGTGTTCCAGGGTCCTGGGAGATCAGTAGACGTCCAATGCTTCAAAGTGGGGGTCGGAGAACCTGGCAACAGGGACACAGTGTCATCTCTGGGAATCTCATCCCACTGGGTATCCCCCGGCCTATCCAGTACTTGCCTTCCCTTTTCTTCTCCTCCATTCTCATCTCCAGAATCCTCCATCCTGTCCTCGCTTGTCTTTCTGCCTCAACTTTCTCTCTGTCTTCCTTCAGCTTTCTCCGCCACTCCTTAGCCTCTCTCTCTCCCCAATAAGAAGGACGAACTGGAATGGAGGATCTTCTCCTGTAATCTGCCTCCTCGCGAGGAACTCCGATTCTCTCCCATCTATCTGTCCAGGGTTCCTTTGTCCATATATATCCCCACCCCAGAGAGGCAAGGGCTCATCTCTTTTTATAGCTTCCCCTTGCCCCGCCTCCCGGGTCTCTATCTTCTTCTTCTGGTTTCCTGCTCTTTTTCCTTCTCCTTCTCCAATACCCATCCCCCTCAAGTCTGACACCAGGGCATCGGATTCCCTTTCCTCAGTGTGCCTATCCTGCGCCCCCCTTTGGGCTGCTCTAAACACGCTTTCTTCTTTCATTCTACTTTTTGGGTCTATGACGGACGGCGCTCCGGTGAGGGAAACCTCATCCTCGCTGTCTTTCTCACACCAACCTACAAAATTAGCTGTTGATTTAAACTTCCACTTAAACTACCTCAACCAGTGTGACTCAGCTAAACTCCAGAATAGGAGTAATTTTAAAACTCACAAGTAGTAGCCTTGTCGCAAATATTTGGAAGTGAAGTGAGCACTGTGTCTAGTTAGCTATGTAGAGACAAACGCTTGTTCCAATATAGAGTGGGAAATGACAGAGGATGCCATAAGACTCATTTTCCAGTGATTAGCTAATTCATATGGAAAAGATTTTTAATTAAAGCTAGAGGTTTTGATGGCCAAAAATCACACACACAAAGTCCCTTTAGTACAAAAATCTGAAGTGCTTTTAAAAAAGCATAACAGAAACTCGGAGTACTGAAGTCACTGCTTCACGGGGAAGAAACAGATCAATAGTGACAATTACAAATTAAATGTAAAATTGCTCCCAGGTGATGCATCCAAGCCTGTGTTATAAATTAGAGTCCTCAAACACATGGTTACTCCTGTGCAGTTCTTCTAAATGCAGGAGAGGATGAGTGCAGTGATGTATGTATATGTCTAAAAAATTGCAAAAGGCGTTCAATTTATGTGAGATATTCAACTCTTAAGTACACACTGGCTGAAATCCTGATGCACATTTATGCAAATGGTATAACTTTTAGAAATGAATTGCCACAAGTTAAGAAATGTCTGTAAGGCCAAGCTATACACTGCAGGCAACATGATACATCTAATTGAAATCACATTGCTTCATGGAGACATGATTCTGGTGGACCTTCTTGTCGGAGGTATAAAACCTGCAAACAAAGCAATACGAGATAATTTACAGCTACAGGACGTATGCAAAATCTCTGCTCTGACAATCAGCTGCTTTCAGCATTTAAAGTATTCCCTCTTCTAATGACATGTTCCTTTTAAGGTATAATTTGACACATAGTAAGTTTAAAACAGGCAAAATGTAAACATGTTCCAGTCTGCCTATTCGCCAAAATGGAGGAAGAGAGGGAAGGGTGAGCACATGAGACTATTTGTAATGTAATGTAGTCTGAAACAAGAGTATCCATCTTTTTAAAAAGACACAAGTGCAAACCGTGCATTTACTTTAGTCCTTGCTAGAAGTTAGCCTCAGAATGTTTTTTTTCTGACTATAGGATTGGGCTATCCAACCAGTTTCTATGATCTACTCACTCCAGAGCTGTTATATGATTCTCAACACATTTCTCTGGAAGTGAGCTCTCTCAAAACTAATGGAATTTGCTATAACGCGAATAAGGTTACAAGAATACTGTAGTAGCAAATTAATTCTTTTGAAAATGCACTCATTCCTCCAAATGAGCAAACCTCTCCTCTTTCATACCTAGCATTGGAATACTATATTAGGCTTAAAAGTAGATGCCATCTGTTTCAAGTACTACTACCTCCCAATAATTAACTGATCTGATGCAATGTCCCAGGAGGTTCATGAACATTAATTTATAACTCTTGGTTATCAATTGTGGCAGAGCTGGGAATCATATCCAAATGTGGTTGAACAGCAACTCCCTTTATCCCTCACCACTGACTATTCTGGCTAACAGCAGCTGCAGTCCAACAAAATCTAGATGGCCACATGTTCTCCAGCCTTAAATTATGGGATACTACCAAGCAGAGAAGGAAGCAGCTGCAATCAATCAATCAGAGAGAATCCTTAGCAACCTTGGAAGAAAACCAAAGAGAAAGTTGGGAGCTAAAACAGTCGGAGAGCAGTGGATTAAAAGAACAAAGAAATGCACTAGACATGGGATATGCATATTCATATTGCCAGGGATTTAGATTAGGCATCCTTCAGTCTCGAGAGACTATGGTAACGTGCTCTGTATGGAGGACTTGGAACAGCATCTAGTGTGGCTGAGAAGGCCAATTTGAGAGTGACAATCCCTTCCACACTGAAGAGAAATACAATCTGTACCCCATCTAGCTCCCTGATTTTGCTGCTTTCGTGACTGCCTCTTTGCCTCGGCCTGCTGGACAAGTGTCTCTTCAAATTGGGAGAGGCCGTGATGCACCGCCTGCCTCCAGGCTGAACGCTCAGATGTCAAGGTTTCCCATCTGTTGAGGTCCATTTCCAAGGCCTTCAGATCCCACTTGCAGATATCCTTGTATCGCAGCTGTGGTCTCCCTCTGGGGCGATTTCCCTGCACTAATTCTCCATACAGGAGATCTTTTGGAATCCGACCATCAGCCATTCTCACAACATGCCCAAGAAAACGTAGACGTCGCTGTTTCAGTAATGTATACATGCTAAAAATTCCAGCTTGATCTAGGACTACTCTATTTGGAACTTTGTTCTGCCAGGTGATACCAAAAATCCGTCGGAGACAACGCATATGGAAGGTGTTCAGCTTCCTCTCCTGCCGTGCACAAAGGGTCCAGGACTCACTGCAGTACAGGAGTGTGCTCAGGACACAGGCTCTATAGACCTGGATCTTGGTGTATGCCGTCAGCTTCTTATTGAGCCATACTCTCTTTGTGAGTCTTGAGAACATGGTAGCTGCTTTGCCAATGCGTTTATCCAGCTTGACATCTAGGGAGAGAGTGTCAGAGATCGTTGAGCCAAGGTACACAAAGTCATGAACAACCTCCAATTCTTGCGTGGAGATGGTAATAGAGGGAGGTGAGTCCACGCCCTGGCCCATGACTTGTGTTTTCTTCAGGCTGATTGTTAGTCCAAAGTCTTGGCAGGCCTTGCTAAAACAATTCATGAGTCGTTGGAGGTCTTCAGCAGAGTGGGCAACAATGGCTGCATCATCGGCGAAGAGGAAGTCCCGCATGCATTTCAGTTGGACTTTGGTCTTCACTCTCAATCTAGAGAGATTAAAGAGCTTTCCAACTGATCTAGTCCGGAGATAGACACCTTCTGTTGCAGTTCCAAAGGCATGCTTCAGCATGACAGCAAAAAAGATCCCAAACAGGGTCGGCGCGAGGACACAGCCCTGTTTCACTCCACTTCGGATGTCAAAGGGATCTGATGTTGAGCCATCAAAAACTACAGTGCCCTTCATTCCCTCATGAAAGGACCTGATGATGTTAAGGAGCCGAGGTGGACATCCAATCTTGGGAAGTATTTTAAAAAGGCCATCCCTGCTAACCAAGTCAAAGGCCTTTGTGAGATCTATGAAGGCCACAAAGAGTGGCTGTCGTTGTTCCCTGCATTTCTCCTGCAACTGTCTGAGGGAGAATACTATGTCAGTGGTGGATCTATTAGCTCGAAATCCACACTGTGATTCTGGATAGACTCTGTCTGCAAGCACCTGGAGCCTCTTCAGCACAACACGGGCAAGCAGCTTCCCTACAATGCTGAGAAGAGAGATGCCACGGTAGTTATCGCAGTCACCTCTGTCTCCTTTGTTCTTGTACAATGTGACGATGTTTGCATCCTTCATGTCCTGTGGTACTCCACCTTCACTCCAGCAAAGACGAAAGACTTCATACAGTTCGGTGGTGATGGTCTCTTTACAGCACTTCAGCACTTCAACAGGGATGTTATCCTTTCCAGGTGCCTTGCTGGAGGCGAGGGAATCCAAGGCCGCTTTTATTTCTGCTAAGGTTGGTTCGCTGTCCAACTCTTCCAAGAGCACTCAATGTTATTTAATGCTTCTTCGGTTACTACATTCTCTCTGGAATATAGGTCAGAGTAGTGCTGCACCCAGCAGTTCATCTGCTGTGTTCGGTCCTGGATGATCACGCCTGTAGCAGACTTCAAGGGAGCAGATTTCTTCTGTATTGGACCTAAAGCCTGCTTGATACCGTCATACATTTCTTTGATGTTACCTGTGTCTGCTGCTATCTGTATCTGAGAGCAGAGCTGAAGCCAATAATCGTTGGAACATCTCCTGGCAGCCTGTTGGACTTGGCTACGAGCAGCTCGAAGAGCTTTCAAGTTGTACTCACTAGGACAGGCTTTGTATGCTGCTAGAGCTCTCCATTTATCCTTGATGGCTGGCATCAACTCCTCCAAATGGGCTTCGAACCAGTCGGCCGTCTTTTTGGTCTTCTTGCCAGGGATACAAATACAAATATCGGCACCATAGGTGAATGGGAGATCCAGTCCCTCCCCCCCCCCCAAACCAGCCGTTCCACTAAATGGTTCCCACGCAGTGCATGAGACTGGCATCATTCTCATCAAGCCAGTAAGTAGCCCAGCCAGTGCTTTTCCACCTCCGCACACATCTGACTGCTCAACAGCTGAGTGGGGAGACTTGTCATCCCGCCTTCTTGCCCAAATGGTCAGCTGCACGGGGAGGCAGGGAAGCATCAGCCAGGCTATTTCCATGATTGGTACAACAAGAATGACACCATGCAGCAACCAGTTCGTGGACTGGCCAGTTTGGAGGGGAGAGACTGGACTTCCCAGGCACCTGTGGTGCAGATATTCGTATTCGTATCCCCAGGGGTATGAATACAAATATCCCATGTATAAAACCTGGACATATGGAAGGTTGTGCATGCTGCTATTGTCAAACTGGCATGAAGCTCGGGATTTTGTTCACTTCAGAAGAATCCACTGGTTGAATTCCTGTTACTTAGAGTAATAACTCAGAACTAAAAGCCCACTGCATGAATGGAACTTATAGAGAAGTTGACTCACCAAATCCCTAATGATTCAATGAACCTACTCTAGATGGAAGGCAACAGGAAAAGAGGAAGACCAAATACGAGCGGGACTAACTTCCTAAAGGAACCCACAGGCTTGAGTTTACAAGAGCTTAACAGGGCAGTTGAGGAGAGGACATTTTGGAGACTGCTCATTCATAGTGTCGCCATAAATTGGAGGCAATTTGGTGGCACATAACAACAACTCTAGTTGTAATGTATTATGCTAAGCAACAGGAGTTCAGCCACTCAGTCTTTTCATTCTAAGTCTCTAGTTTATTGAGGTTAAAGTTATTTGTTGTCTGCTACATTTAATCTTTTCTGGAACTATTCAAAAAAACAGAGAAAGAATTTGCTTCCTTGTTAATAATTTACTTTCCTAGAACACAAGCCTGCTTTTCATCACATTTTGCATTAAAAATAATTTAACATGACTCTTTTTTTAATTATATATATGTGTGCAATTACATTAATATTTCAACCAGAAAATTTTCCATTTCATAATTGACCATTTTCTAAAGTTCTTCAAAAGAGATTTCTGAAAGTATCAGATTTATTATAATTTCAAAGTGTCATTATCTTTGTTTTTTACATGCAGACTTTTTTGTTTCAGACAATCTGTCCCAAACATTTCCATTCTAGACCTTGATGTCAGCCAGAAAAGGGGCGAAGGGGTAAAAAGAAATCTACAAATCTTTATCCTAATCTCAGTGTTGTTATTAGAACAGACCGCACCTTTGCACAAAAATGTCAGACTTAGACCCCTGCACTGCTAAGCTGTCTGTCTCTATTCCTCCACTTCAAGAATGAAATAACACAAATTAGAGGACGTGATCATATACTGAAAGACAATGGGGAACATAAAAGATAGTGAGACTGAGACCAGTTCAGTTTCTTCAATATATATTGGCTTCAATAGAATAATAATACAATAATCTTGGAACTGCAGAGCTGGAAGGGACCCTATCGATCATCAAGTCCAGCCCCTGTCAATGAGGCACAGTGGGGAACTGAACTCCCAACCTCTGGCTCCACAGCCTGATGATTATATCCACTTACCTGGGAATAAGCCATAATGAATTCAAAGAGACTTACTTCTGAGTAGATCTGCATGGGCTTGTAATATTACAGATCTTAACTGGTTAAACGAGTAATGGAACAGCTGAAGAGATTTTCCTGCTTGAGCAGCAGGTAGCTTTTCCATTCCACTTCAAGGTGCATAGTATGAAAGACCTGCCAAGTTATTTGGGCACATGAGGCAGAAAATCTAACAACAGTTTCTCCTGTCCCCAGCAGTAAAAAATACAGTACTAACAAAGCAAAAACATAATTTGCTGGTACACTGTGACAACTGCCATCTGCTGCCTGAGGTGTGACCTCATTTTTCAAAATGATGGATATAGCTTTTTTTGGTAATGTTTGGTAGATATTAAGAGGAGGAAAACAGCTATGCTGTGTTGATTTTAAAACCTAGATTGCCCACCTAAAATAGGTAACAACAATCCTGCTGTCTCCTTTATAACTCGGTCAGTATTTCTCCCGTAAGATATACTTTGTTTCTTCACCCATTTTCCAATTAGAGAATGACACTTCCACCAGAAATTTAGGCTTCCCTGGTTCTCTACAAAGTACTTTTTTTTAATTAACAAAGGTAATTTGGAATTACTGAATTATCAAGCATGAATAAAACACAGAAAGTCATTTGGATCTAACATAATATTGCATTCCAGTATTGAAGGTAAAATGTTTAGAATGAACTCATTTGTTTACATTTATTAATTCTTAAATTAATAAATCTACACCTACTCTGTTGCTAGTGTTCAACTGCAGTTCAATGTTGCCCTCTTCTGGTTTGAGAAAAGGGATATCTAAAATGCTCCAACTCTTTTAAGCCTGGATCTAAATGGTAAATGTGTGCAGTTCCTCACTTTGTTTAATGGCACAATAGGTATAAAGAGGCTATTATTACGATACTCAAATCATACCAATCTTTTTCTTCAAGTGTGTGATTTCTTTCAGTTTAACTGAAGCACAATGGAGTTTGTTATATTGTTGATTCTTTAAAGATGCTTTCTGTGCTGGCATCAGAGCACATTATCTAATATTTCATGTTAACAGTACACTCAGAGAAAATTCGAAGAGCTCACAAAACCAATCTGATGCAAATCAAATAGTACCAAAAACAAATCCATGTTAAAAGACCACATCTAACAGGAGTGCGATCCTAACTCAGATCACTTCCAGCACAGACTGTGTGACCTACCAACACCTTCCGCATTGGATAGCTGAGGACATTAACCCCAAGGGAGACCTAGAGGGAGAAAACAAGGAATCGGGCCTTCTCGGCAGTCGCTCCTCAGCTTAGCAATGAGCTATCACCCGAAATCCCCCTGGGCCCCCTACAGTGCCATAGCTGTAGGGGACAGGCGGTGGGTGTGAATAGACTGATAATCTCTTCTGCCGGCAAAAAATCCCCTATTACGGCAGAACTCTCTTCTGCTGGCTGATCTCAGAGATCTGTCAGCAGAGCAATCTATTAACAAAACAGAAAAAATGGGCAGAGAAAGGTCAGAGGGAGGGAGTAGAGACATTATGTCAGATCCACACATCCTCCAGCCCGGAAAAACAGTGAAATTTAGGTCAAACTGAGGGAAGTTTTAAATAACTTCCAACATCACTAAGCTGGGAGAGGTTTGGATTCAGCACAGCTCCAGCTGGCCTATTGTCAGCTCAGTTGACCCTCATCCATCTTGGCAAGGATTGTACTGGAAGTATTTCCCAGTTTCACTTTTCCACAGGTAATCCAGGAAGTAGAATTTCTGTTCTTGCTAATCATATTTACAAGCATACAATATTTTCTTATGAGGCATACTGATACAGGACAATACTGACACTTCATTTTAACAGGACTATTACATCTATATTCATTGATAAAACTTGAGAATTTCTCTATGTACTCACAATATGTAAACACTACGCTGTATCTATACCACAAACGCTCTTGATGTACTTCAATCTCACTGATGTTTAAAGTTCAGATTCTTTGTTATAGTTTGTAATCTTGCAAGCCTTTCAAGAGCACACTAACAAATGTATAAATGTAGCTTATAAATGTATAAACCTGTATAATTCTGCCTCAACCCAGACCCGGGAAAAACAACAGGGAGACTGCTCATACCCACTCAGACCTACAGAGATAGCTATACCTGATAACAGTTTATGGCCCATTCATGGTCCATCTAAACAAACAAAGAAAGAAACCACTATTAGCTTCAGGAACTGCCATCCTCCTGGTAAAGTATGGGCCAGATGGCCAAGTATTGGTATGCGGAGGGCAGGAAGGCCATTGATAAAGATTGTTACAACTACCCGTGAATCACCCTCTTTTGAAGGGCATACCAGAACACAGGAAGAAACAGAAAAGGCACATACATCAACATATCAATAAGATAACAGGATAGTTGCCATATTCCCAGACTTTGAGGCGCATCCCGGGTATGAAGTCAAGGCAGAAAATGTATATCTTTCTCTAACCAATGGTTCAACTGGACGACCACCTAAAATCCAATCAGGTGCAAGATCCAAATGTTGGGGTACAGATGACCAATGGAAATGTACTATTTTATGGCTCTTTGTCTACATCATTATAAATGTACAGTGGACCCTCAACTTACGGAATTAATCCGTATTAGAATGGTGGCTGCAGGTCGAAAAGTCTGTAGGTCGAGGCTCCATTGACCTACAATGCATAGAAAACCGATTAATCCGTAACCGGCCGTTTTTGGTCCATTTTGTTTGATTTTCCGGTCTGTAGGTCGATTCTCCGGCCGCAAGTCGAACCTAAATTTTGCAGCCAGAGAAGTCTGTAACTCGAAAAGTCTGCAGGTCGAGCCGTCTGTAAGTCGAGGGTCCACTGTATGTCTATATGTTTCCTCGGGGCCTTTTTCTCTGCTATTAAGAGGGAGGCCCGGCTGATTGTTCTCTGAATAAATTGGCTACTTGATCAGCTGCATGCGTCTTAGCCTGTTGTCCTCGCCTGAAAACATGAACCCTAAATAGCCAGGTAACAATACCATTTGACTATTTTCTTCTTTCTTTCTTTTTTGTTAAATGAATGTGTATATTTTCCTCCCCAAAGCATATTTCTGAACATAAAAGAAAGAAAAAAAGATGTAAAACCAAGTGTTCTAAAAACAACAATAAACGAACTGGGACAGGACCATGAATATCAAATCAAAATCAGTGGGCATAGAGAAATTCAGAAGTATTTGGTACTAAAAAAAAAAACAGTAGTGCGTGAGCTAAGCAAGCCAACCTCAGTACAGATTTTTTAAACAAACAAACCAGAAGTGTAAACCCTTTTCTTACAAGTGAAGCCATGTCTGCCGCTCAAATCCTGCTTTCACTTTGTGACATCATCAGACAGACAGATAAGGTTACATTAGGAAGCCTATGCAAAGCTATTGTTATTGCTGCCTTGTCGTGGCGAAGGGGCTTGAGTAATTCAGAGAAGCTATGGGCTATTCCGTACAGGGACACCCAAGACGGACAGGTCATAGTCGAGAGTTCTGACTAAATGCGATCCACATGGAGCAGGAACTGGCAAACCACTCCAGTATCTTTGCCAAGAAACCTCCATGGACAGAAACAAGAGGCTAAAAGATATGACGCTGGAAGATGAGCCTCTCAGGTCGGAAGGCATACCAATATGCTACTGAGGAAGAGCGGAGGACAAGTACAAGTAGCTCCAGAGCTAATGAAGTGGTTGGGCCAAAGCCAAAAGGACGCTCAGCTGCAGACATGCCTGGAAGTGAAAGGAAAGTTCGATGCTGCAAAGAAAAATACTGCATAGGAACCTGGAATGTAAGATCTATGAATCTTGGTGAGCTGGATGTGGTCAAACAGGAGATGGCAAGAATAAACATTGACATCCTGGGCGTCAGTGAACTTAAATGGACGGGAATGGGCGAATTCAATTCAGACGATTATCATATCTACTATTGTGGGCAAGAATCCCGTAGAAGAAATGGAGTAGTCCTCATAGTCAACAAAAGAGTGGGAAAAGCTGTACTGGGATATAATCTCAAAAATGATAGAACGGTTTCAATACGAATCCAAGGCAGACCTTTCAACATCACAGTAATCCAAGTTTATGCACCAACCACCAATGCTGAAGAGGCTGAAATTGACCAATTCTATGAAGACTTACAACACCTTCTAGAACTGACATCAAAGAAAGATGTTCTTGTCATTATAGGGGACTGGAATGCTAAAGTAGGGAGTCAAGAGATAAAAGGAACAACAGGTAAGTTTGGCCTTGGAGTTCAAAATGAAGCAGGGCAAAGGCTAATAGAGTTTTGTCAAGAGAACAAGCTGGTCATCACAAACACTCTTTCCCAACAACACAAGAGGCGACTCTACACATGGACATCACCAGATGGGCAATACCGAAATCAGATTGATTATATTCTCTGCAGCCAAAGATGGAGAAGCTCTATACAGTCAGCAAAAACAAGACCTGGAGCTGATTGTGGCTCTGATCATCAGCTTCTTATAGCAAAACTCAAGCTTAAACTGAAGAAAGTAGGAAAAACCACTGGGCTAGTCAGGTATAATCTAAACCAAATCCCTTATGAATACACAGTGGAAGTGAAGAACAGATTTAAGGAACTCGATTTGGTGGACAGAGTGCCTGAAGAACTATGGATGGAGGCTCAAAACATTGTACAGGAAGCAGCAACAAAAACCATCCCCAAAAAAAGGAAATGCAAAAAAGCAAAGTGGCTGTCCAACAAGGCCTTACAAATAGCAGAGAAGAGAAGGGAAACAAAATGCAAGGGAGATAGGGAAAGTTACAGAAAATGGAATGCAGACTTCCAAAGAATAGCAAGGAGAGACAAGAGGGCCTTCTTAAATGAACAGTGCAAAGAAATAGAGGAAAATAATAGAAAGGGAAAAACCAGAGATCTGTTCAAGAAAATTGGAGATATTAAAGGAACATTTAGTGCAAAGATGGACACGATAAAGGACAAAAATGGTAGGGACCTCACAGAAGCAGAAGACATCAAGAAGAGGTGGCAAGAATACACAGAGGAATTATACCAGAAAGATTTGTATGTCCTGGACAACCCAGATAGTGTGGTTGATTACCTTGAGCCAGACATCCTGGAGAGTGAAGTCAAGTGGGCCTTAGAAAGCACAGCTAACAACAAGGCCAGTGGAGGTGATGGCATTCCAGTTGAACTATTTAAAATCTTAAAAGATGACGCTGTTAAGGTGCTACACTCAATATGCCAGCAAGTTTGAAAAACTCAGCAGTGGCCAGAGGATTGGAAAAGAACAGTCTACATCCCAATCCCAAAGAAGGGCAGTGCCAAAGAATGCTCCAACTACCGTACAATTGCACTCATTTCACACCCTAGCAAGGTTATGCTCAAAATCCTACAAGGTAGGCTTCAGCAGTATGTGGACCAAGAACTCCCAGAAGTACAAGCTGGATTTCGAAGGGGCAGAGGAACAAGAGACCAAATTGCTAACATGCGGTGGATTATGGAGAAAGCCAGAGAGTTCCAAAAAAAAAATCTACTTCTGCTTCATTGACTATGCAAAATACTTTGACTGTGTGGACCACAGCAAACTATGGCAAGTCCTTAAAGAAATGGGAGTGCCTGACCACCTTATCCATCTCCTGAGAAATCTATATGTGGGACAGGAAGCAACAGTTAGAACTGGATATGGAACAACTGATTGGTTCAAAATTGGGAAGGGAGTACGACAAGGCTGTATATTGTCTCCCTGCTTATTTAACTTATATGCAGAATACATCATGCGAAAGGCTGGACTGGAGGAATCCCAAAACGGAATTAAGATTGCCGGAAGAAATATCAACAACCTCAGATATGCAAATGATACCACTCTGATGGCAGAAAGTGAGGAGGAATTAAAGAACCTCTTAATGAGGGTGAAAGAGGAGAGCACAAAAAATGATCTGAAGCTCAACATAAAAAAAAACTAAGATCATGGCCACTGGTCCCATCACCTCCTGGCAAATAGAAGGGGAAGATATGGAGGCAGTGACAGATTTTACTTTCTTGGGCTCCATGATCACTGCAGATGGTGAGAGCAGCCATGAAATTAAAAGACACCTGCTTCTTGGGAGGAAAGCGATGACAAACCTAGACAACATCTTAAAAAGCAGTGACATCACCTTGCCGACAAAGGTCCACATAGTCAAAGCTATGGTTTTTCCAGTAGTGATGTATGGAAGTGAGAGCTGGACCATAAAGAAGGCTGACCGCCGAAGAATTGATGCTTTTGAATTATGGTGCTGGAGGAAACTCTTGAGTGTCCCCTGGACTGCAAGGAGAACAAACCTATCCATTCTGAAGGAAATCAACCCTGAGTGCTCACTGGAAGAACAGATCCTGAAGCTGAGGCTCCAATACTTTGGCCATCTCATGAGAAGAGAAGAGTCCCTGGAAAAGACCCTGATGTTGGGAAAGTGTGAAGGCAAGAGGAGAAGGGGACGACAGAGGACGGGATGGTTGGACAGTGTCATCGAAGCTACCAAGATGAATTTGACCAAACTCCGGGAGGCAGTGGAAGACAGGAGGGCCTGGCGTGCTCTGGTCCATGGGGTCACGAAGAGTCGGACATGACTTAGTGACTAAACAACAACAACATGGAAAGCCAAGTCACTGCTTTGCCTCATTTTGATTTGATTTTGCAACATTACCAAGAAAGCAGGCATAGCACATTGTGTGAGGCTATTACATTGTCATATTAATTACACAGTGACTAAGGAAATCTCTCTAAGTGACTAGGGAAACCTTTTTTAAAAGGTCCCAGTTTCACTATGATGACACCAAAGAGGGAAAGAGGTAGCTGTGAACAGCAGGTTACCAGCAAAGGTGTCTGTGAATTTTCCCTGAAATTCATCTTAACACATTCATACCTCTCTCGTTCTAATTTTTTAAAGGACTGACTCATTTTTTTCTGCAAAAGAAAGATGAACTATAACATCTGGAATGGCAATTTATCCTTTACATAGGCCATAAGGCCACCTGCACTGTTTAACTCCCAAATACTCATTTTTCAAACCCCTGAAGTGGACTTCTAGGTACTTCCTCTTTCTTTTTTGTGGGATTTGCCATTTTTGGCAGTTTGTGTGGCCCATGAAGGATCCACCAAAAATGTGCATTCCTGTTCTAAAGAGACTTCCTAATACATTGATCCCATATAAGCAATATTTGGGGATATGCATTTTTTTTTAGAATACAAACCCCATAATTCTTCTTTCTGGGAGTCCCACTTACAGGACCCAGGCCAAGTCCAGTATTCATGCCCTGTAAAGGCTCAACTTCCTGTCTGAAAAGGAAGCTGCTCAGCAACCATCAGGGCAACTTTATTTGGATAGGCCTAGTGTGCAGTTGGGCCTTTCTCCAGGTGAGAATTATTTATGTGTTTGTCAGGTCTGAGTCTTGCAAATGAGACTCCCAGAAATTGTGCAGGGGGAATCCAGAATGCACATCCCTATTATATTACTTTGTAGATATTATTCTAGGGTACATTTTGAATATGCCACATTAGGAGCTGTTTCTCCCACATGGCTCCAAGTATTAAACTAAAGTATTATCATGAACTTCAAAAACAGGCCTGTGACAAAAGTCGGAGTGCAGGCAATCATGTGCTAGATATGAAACTTCAGTGTTCTATTTTCAAACATCAAGTTTTGCATGAAGGTACTTAGAAAGTTCTATGGAACTTAAGGACATCTGTTCAGTGTACTCATCAAAATAGTTATATTATTTCTTCCAGTGGCTATAAAGGATTTTAGCGTAAAGGAGTATCAGTGATATTAGAAGCCAAACTGAAATACTTAACCACTGAAATATTTAACCATTGATTATCAGAGAAAGATACAGAAGAGAGAATAATGCATAAAACAATGATGTGCAATGCTTTCAGAATTTTTGAGCTTCACATCCGGATCAAAATCTTACCCAATAAGCCAAACCCCAAACCTCATTCCCATCAATTTCATATTTTTGAAGGGTGTGAATATGAAATTAGTGGTTTGGATATTTGTAAAGGCTTTCCATTAAGGAAAGGTGGATGTTAACGAAGTGGCTGGCCCAGTACAAACAAGTTCACAGGAAAATCATCCAGAGAAAACATCTGGAAGTAGTCGTAATACAGAGAAGAGAGTCAGAAGACAAGGCCAAAAGCCTGCTTGCCAAGGATGAAAACAATGTGAACAGTAAGGGAATTTCCTCCAACTCTTATTGGCAACTCAGTTGTATTCATTACTGAGAGAGAGAGAGAGAAAGAGAGAACCTGCTCCCTTCTCCTCCGCAATGTGCACACAGCTGCTGAAAAGGACATTTGAAACCTTGGAGAAAACACATCTGTCTAAATGACAATATGGCAGGAATAGGTTATCCATCAACTGTGGTGATGGTTCTAGGAGCACAACTGTCCTAACCTATCCCAGGAGATAGGTCTTCATTTCCTTGAAAGATGCACACAAAGTTTACATTTTAAGTGTCATCCGCTAGCAAACTTCCCTTTCCCTTGAGAGGCTGATGAACTCTAATGCTGCAACAAACATGTTGGAAAAAAAACTCCTCAGCATGGTTATGAAACCAGCTAAAGGCATCAGAGCAGCATACTTTGCCACTGACAGGAAATTATAAATGGTCGGGGGAGGAGAGTGAAAGCCTTTTCATTACATGCAGAAGGTTTTAAAATGAGATATGATGAAAGAGGCAAATGACTTCTATAACCAGCATCTTGAGTTTGATGATCTTCCTTCACAATTTGTTAGCGTGCTAGGATTCTTAAGCTTTGGAGGGAACAGATGATTTATCTGCTTGTGGGAAAATAGGCCAGCTGTAGATTCTGAACTCAGAGATGCAATTATGTATACTTCATATGCACAAGGGATTATTACTATACAGTTTATGCATAAAAGTTTTGCAAAAATCTGTCAACTTAGAAGTTCTGCTTTTCCTGAAGGAGAAACTGATAGTAGCAGAGCTGAACTGATGTAATAGTTCTACTTATTCCTTTTTAAAATATACCTCTTATGTTGCATCTATTGAAAAAGTCTTTGTTCTTTTTAGGATGGCCAGTATTTATCAACTGTACTCTTCTCCCCACTACATCTTTCCACATCTCCCCATCTTAAGTAAAGCTCCCTGTGGTCACCCTCAAATTATAGGCCAATGGTGTATTTTCACTTGATCCCATTTCTTCTAGAACCAATGATCTTCCCTCCTTCCTGAACCCCACCTACCTTAAGAAAAACAGCTCTGGGATATTCTTTGGAGCAGGATTTTCATGCTATTGATAGCTGCAGTAAGCGCAGGAAGAAGTCCTGATTCCACTGCTGATGGAATAAAAGTGTATAATTGTATGTGGAAATACAGCATTGGTATATGCTGCTGACAGCCAGTGTGGTGTAGTGGACACCCTATGACTCAGGAAGGTAAAAGGTAAAGGTTCCCCTTGACAATTTTTGTCCAGTCGTGTTCGACTCTAGGGGGCGGTGCTCATCCCCGTTTCCAAGCCATAGAGCCAGCGTTTGTCCGAAGACAATCTTCTGTGGTCACATGGCCAGTGCGACTTAGACACGGAACACTGTTACCTTCCCACCAAGGTGGTCCCTATTTATCTACTCGCATTTGCATGCTTTCGAACCGCTAGGTTGGCGGGAGCTGGGACAAGCGATGGGAGCTCACTCCGTCACGTGGATTCGATCTTACAGCTGAAGATCTACAGACCTTACAGCACAGAGGCTTCTGCGGTTTAACCCGCAGTGCCACCACGTCCCTTACTTGACTCAGGAAACCTGGGTGTAAATCCTCACTAAGCATGGAAACTCATGGGGGTGGCAACTTTCTTTCTTTCTTTCTTTCTTTCTTTCTTTCTTTCTTTAAATTGAATTGAATTGAATTGAATTGAATTGAATTGGATTGGATTGGATTGGATTGGATTGAATTTATATACCTCCCCATCAGTGTAATGAACTACTCTGGGCAGTTTACAGTCAGCTAAAAATGTGATAAAGATAAATAACATAAACAACGTAAACAACACTCAAATGTTAAAGTGTTCTGTGGCATAAAGTCAGAGCCAACGTATAACTACCACAATAGGGCTTTCAAAGTAACTGAGATATTTAAAGAGCAGTTTTGCCAGTTCCACACCCTCAGTGAGCTTCCATGGCTGAGTGAGCATTCAAACCCAGACCTCTTGAATCCTAGGATGTCACTCTATCCACACAGGGTATCCACACTAGAAGTGTTAAAACGACTCCTTAATTATCCTGTAACAAACATATGCTGCAAACTCCACCATGCCTTGGAGCAGTTCCACAGACTTAATGACATAAACCTACAGCACCAATTATATACCATACCTTGATTCAGTTATGAAAGAGCTGCTATTCATCCTTGCCTGTCTGTTCCTTGTATGCTAAACTCATGTTGCGGGGGTGGAGAAGGGAGCCACCCATTATAACACTGGCCTGCGAGTCTTGCAGAGTGCAGCCAACACCAGGTGGGTTGGGTTAGGTGCTCATCACAGGCTCTTTTCTTCCCTACTATTATCCACTTCCTCTCTTCACCACCAGGAGGGAAAGGACAGACTTCTGAGGAGGCAGTACCAGTGGATTCTTCCTGCATGAGGAAAATGGGGGTAAAGGCAAGATGCATGAGAGCAAATCCAGGGAGCTCTGCGGGCAGAAATGAGGTCTTGCCTCCATCCAGTCACAAGAGTGCCACCTCCCAGTGCTGACAGTGTTATAGTGTTATTACAGAATCATGGTGTTGGAAGAGGTATGTGAGGCCACTGGATCCCACCCCCATTTCAAGAAAGAAAGAAAAAAACTTTAAATAACTCTCATGTCAAGAGAGGTAACAAACTGTAGAGGGAGAGGATTACAAATGTAAGAGAGAGTTTGATATGGCATCCAGATAAATTTGGCTAGATGTATTGGTCCTCTTTCCCCTCCTTGTTTCATTTGAGTTAGTTATAGACATCTAGACGGGCACACCACGGAGAGCAAAAAAGCAGAAATCTCTTCTTAAATGGGAGAGACAAGGCTTTACATTTTCTTTAGCTGTCAGAGGAAAGAGCTGAAGGAGAGACGGAGGAACTGGCAGGGGAAGGAGAAAAAAGAGACAACTAGACAGTGTATATTCATTTATGCATTCTGCTGTTTCCCAGGGCGTTCTCCCAACAGTAAACCTCCACTCTCGGTGAAAATGAATCCATTGACTCATTCTTTAGTAGCACTTGTCTCCATTTGTTACATGGGACAAGATAAATCAATGTTATGTCGTCAGAAATAATATTCTGCTGATGTATCATACCTATTTTTTGTTTCTTAATGAAGGAAGTAGACACGGAGTCCAGCTGGCCCCCGTTCAGGAAGTAGTAACTGACAAGGATCCTGTTATCAATTTACTTAGTTCAAATGCATTTTTTCTTGTTGAAAAAAAAAGATACATAAATAAAAAGAAAAAAGAAAAATCTATCCCCCTCCCCACTGCTACAAAAGTGCTTGATGGCACAAAGCTGAATTTTTCTGTTCTGTTTGCTGAATCAGCTGTACGGGTTTCATTTTGTACATCGGAAGTGGAAACACTAGCTCAGCACCCCACACTAAAATCCTCCTAAACTGTTCTGGGAAAACTGCTTACATTCAAATGTACAATTAGAACAAGATTCATGAAATGTGGCTGTATTGATGTTTGAACCGATCTCAGCTCGTAGTCCTGCAATGATTGTAGCCCACACTGGCCTTTGCCATTTTAAGAACTATCTAAAAATTGTAGTATGTGTAAACAAAATGACATCTTTCCTCTGAGAAACTCCCTTTGCTATATTAATAACCTGAATATCAATATAAAATATCCTTCTCCAGTCTTATGTGTTATAAAACAACTCCACTGTTTCCTGCCAACATGTCCGCTGGTTATCTACAGTAGGTAACTGATGTTGGCTTTGCATCTCTCCAGCCATCCAGCATGTCCAGTAGTTGTGTATATAATTTTTCCATTCCTCTTGCAAACATTTCCACCACAGTAGTTGGAGAAACAATCTGTTGATTAAACTAGGATGTTATTTCCTCCTTTCTAGGGAAGAAACCTGAGTGTTATAGTGAATTAGTTATCCTGTCATTTTGATTTGTAAAAAGAAGACGTTTGCTTGCGTGCTTGCTTCCTTGCTTGTCTGTTTGTTTGTTTGTTATACAGCCCATCTGGCCAAAGGCCAATCTGTTAGTGGGGCTGGTCATAGCTTTAAAAAAAGTTCCAAATTTATGAAGATGTTGGGAAGCTGCCTTATAATGAATCAGGCCATATAATCAACACTGGCAGTGGATCTCCAGGGTTTCAGGACAGGTTCTTCTTTAGCCCCACCTGAGGGTGCAGGGGTTGAATCTGGAACTTGCTGCATGCTCTACCATTATGGCTCCTCCTGTTGTGCTTCAGCTTCTACTATCCCACCACTGGTTATAATTAGTAGACACTGAAAGCAAAATATGTGGCAAGTCACATGTTCTTCACCTCTTGACTAGGAGCATTCCTCTCTTCCTCCTTAAGATAGCTCAGTTTCTTGGAAAATTTGGATTCAGTACTCAAAACCAGTTTCTGTGGTTTGTGGAACAATTGTATGCAATTGGAATAAGCCAGTCATTTTGACTGTATTTCCATATGCTGTATGAAATCACTGCAAAACTAGACCACATCATTCAGTTAATAGATGTTATTACTGGGCTGGTAGGCCTGTTCTTGAGTTAAGATCAGACATCCTCTCAATGATCCATTTGCATGGTTTGTTGAAAATTATGGCAAGACTGTACCAAGGTGCATATATGAGTATATGTAAACAGGATCTATGAGTATGTCCTTGGAAAACTAGACCAGATTTATAAACTTTGGGTGGTGTGGAAGAATCCCAGCTGCACCACTGGATCATTAACTCTGTGGAGTTTATTCCTTGGACTGGATGCCCGAGACATTCTGTTTACATTCAAGGGAGCAAAGAAAGAAAGAAAGAAAGAAAGAAAGAAAGAAAGAAAGAAAGAAAGAAAGAAAGAAAGAAAGAAAGAAAGAATTCAAAAGGTCAGTTATGTGTACCTTGTTATAAAGACTCCTGATTTTTCTTTAATGATTGTCTTGATGTAAAGTTTACTAAATCAGCTTATCTAGAATAGGGCTTTTATTATGCAATGATCCAGCCTCACTCATGGAATTTTGTAAGGCATCCAGGAGTCAATTCCTTCTCCCTCCCACATTTTCCCACCATATCTTCAATCTTTTGCTGACAGCTAAGTAAAATTAAGGGAAGAAGGCCCAGTTACACAGTTATACCACAGTTAGATTTATTGCATAAATGCAGAATGGAAAAGAGACTGTGTAAGTGCTCCTCCTACTTACAGCTGACTTTCCTTCGTATTACCAGTTGGGTGACCAATCTCCCAGCCAGAGACAATGGCACAGGACAGAAAGCCTGCTGGAGTAGGGATAGCATGTGTGTGTGCTTGGTCTTTCAATCTGCATTCATGCAGTAGAGCTGTCAACAATGTTTTTCAGTCGGTAAGGCTAGGAACCCCCTGTCTCTGAGCACCTTTAGCCTTTTAAGATTTCAATACCTTTTCTGTTTCAAATGCTGGACAATTGGCTGGAATTCAAGCAAGCTTCCCCTGAAGGAAGATGACTTCTGTATTGTAAGTATTTTTAAGAGCAGACCCACAGTCCAAGAAAAGATCCAGTACTGAATTTGTTTAATCAAAACAAATCTAGTATTGCCAACATGTACAGTGATTGCTCTCTTAGAGTCACTTCAGAAGCATGCTAAGTAAGAATGACTGAAGACATCAATTGCCAACCTGGCACGTTGGGCTACAACCCCCCATGGGATAATGGGAGTTGTATTTCAATGTATCTGGAAAATGTCATGTTGACAAAGGCTGCACATTAGCATTCCTTTTAGAGAGGGATTTGTTGGCAGATTTAGGAGTGAGCCAGCTCTTTTCAGCATAAATGATCACATCTTTTAGGAAAAGGCAGAAATTATGAAGCTACTTTTGTGATCACACCTGCACAAAGCAGGGGGACCTCTCTTTGTTAGTGTCATAACTTTGGAAAGTGAAGTTGGAAGGGGCCTACAAGGCCATCAAGTCCAACTTCACTTTTCTATGATTCTATGATAGAGGGGGGGCATTGGCATCTTTGAAACCCACCAGGATCTGTACCACTTATCTTTGGATTGGTGGTCACCACCAAGGTTGTTGCAATAGCGGTAACAGAAGAAATGATACTTCTTATCTCAACAAACATGCACTTGAGATTTCACAAGGATTTCTAGGAATCAATTGAGTTCTAGTTGGCAAGCTTCATCATGTGCTTCCTTTCTTTGGAGAAAAACAGCCAGAAATTGGGCCTATTAGACATAGAGGAAGGAAGGAAGGAAGGAAGGAAGGAAGGAAGGAAGGAAGGAAGGAAGGAAGGAAGGAAGGAAGGAAGGAAGGAAATTTATTGATCCAGTTAACAGACCTCCCAGTTCAATTCATACACAGCAAGTGCCCTGTATTTGTGGTGCTTTCCAGAAGATATGAGAATATTATTTACTATGCTTGATTCCACACTGCTGTTATGTTACAGCATTGCATTTAAATTATATATTTCTTATTGTAAACGTTTTTTGAACTTCTTGGGAAATCAAGTTTAAAATCCTCAAGAAATAGGTACCAACTAATTACCCCAGAACTACTGACTGTGGGTGGGGTGCGGTTACTTCTTTTTATGGGTAGAGAACTTAGGGAGAAATGCACACACAAGAAAGTGTATGTTTGAGAAAAACACACAGAGAAAAGCATTATATGTGGTGGAAATCACTGGCAAAACTGAATATGTTAATCCAAATTGCATAAAAAGTATGTATTAGGAGAAAAGTACATGAAAATGAATATCTGTGTGGAGTTTGGAAAAAACAGGATTAAGTGAACAGCATTAAGATTAAAAAAAGGTTCATAAGGTGCTGTTTTGCAATTGCATTATATAGTTTTCATCAAATAACTTTAAACTTTAAACTGATAATAGAAATAAATTGCTACAAAGCACTTCCCAGGCATAACCCTCAAACTGATACTATTATTTCTTTTACATAGAGCATATAGTTGTGGACAGGCTACAATTAAAATTATTTATTTTACACTTAGAACAAATTTTTATGCTGATCATGATAATGTTCACTAACAACTATATGAATTAAATTAAGACCATTCTTGTGGCAGGTTTAGCTTAATTCGTAGACTTTCTTCTTACTAGCAGGAAAAAAAACCTGAATTGAGTGAAAGAGGAAGCTGACGAAGTGCTCCATGTTTTTTGTTACACTGTTCCATTCTGAGAAAATAACGTTGATATCTTTCTTCCCACTGTTAAAATGCTCACACAGCATTAGCAACAATCCAAAACAAAATAGAAAAACAAAACACAATAACTAACCCCCCCCCCCCCCAAAAAAAAAACTACTTTAGAGATATCTAAGGGCTTGGGAAGTGTAACATTTTGACTACAAAATCTTAAAAACAGTAGCAGACCTTCTGACAGAAAATTGCCAGAAATTTTGGAGCCTGGTTTACTAATGATAATAACCCAGAGTTTAAAATGGTTGGAAGCTTAATGTAACATACTCACCAGCACCTGGAAAGAGACCCCAGTATCCTTATTAGAGGATTAAGTGTACTTCCATCATCGGACACCTGGCAGCTTGTGGACTGAGCAGGGGGTCTTGCTATAAAACGATAGAGAAGGCACATCACTTCTGAAGTCCATAAGCCACTCACAAACTGGCCATAGTACTTGCAAGACAAGGAACAATAGCATAGCTTCCTGAAGAAATAAGGAAATATCCCCACTTTCTTTAAATGGAACCCATATTCAGAAATGGGAGTGATGGTGGTAAATCATCATGGAAAAACAGGAATAAACATGGATTCAGCACTCAGATTTTTCCAGAATTTTGGCTCAAGCAGAAACTCTCAGTGTGTAGAAGAGGGTATCCACTTTGGAACCATTGATTTTCACATATGTAAAACAGTGACAGAGGGGTTAGAGTGAGTGTGGTTTCTTCCATGCATATTGATGTGATCTCTTCCTGAGTGAGTTAACAAGATTAAGGACTGATTTCATGAAACCTCTTGAAAGTGGTAATGCAGAATGGGAAGTCAGTTTCGGTGAGTTCCCAATAGGTACACCAGGTATTATTGTGCCCAGTGTCATGGCAACTAGGATGCAGAGATTTGCTTGCCGTGACAAGGGGTGCTTGTGGGGGCCTGGCCTGGCCTCTGGTCATCTAAGTTCAAGGCTTGGATGGCTGGCATCTGGGAAGAGAGTTTTAGCCTGCTGGATACAAGCTGACCTGGGGACAGCTCGGGCCAGGGGTTTGGGACTTGCCCGTTGGGGGTCTGGAAAGGGGTAGGAGGTACTCCTGAAGCCTGCCCCAGGTTTCTGCCCTGCATTCAGGCCCCTCTGCAGGTTGTGGGTGGTTTAAAGTTTAAGAAATAAAGTGGCCCCAGTTAACTCCAACATCTGTGCCTGTCCATTTCACTGGTCTGAAGAACCTTTTGTTGTTATTGCCCAATAGAGAATCCTGCTAGCCTCTGCTATGAAACCATGTTTACAAATATTATTAAAAGGAGAAAAAGTGTGGGAGGGGGAAAAGAAGGGGGTTGAGCTCTTTTTTCTGCACTGATGAAAACTAGAAGTTGGAAATTAATGTTTTTAATCACTTAATGGATTTTAAGCATTAATGCAGTTCATTTGCTTTTAAACTATAATTTATTGTGTTTGTAATATTTCTTGTTTTAACATTGTCCCCTTATGGGGCAAAAGGCAGCTGACAAATGTACAAAATGAAAAAATAAATGAATAAAAATAAACATAGCAAACTGGCACGGAACCCATTCTGATTCAAATGACCTTATACTCTTCACAGTACATGTTCTGATACTCATTTTATGGTCTGTATCCTTCAAGTTATTCCAGAATAAATAGATGGAGAAGGATACACCAGGGTTATTACACAGAATATTCTGCCTTGAAGCAGACAGCAGCTTCAGGTGATGACTCCAATTTCAGGGGTGGCAGTAAATCCAAATGTTACATGAGCTAACCTTGGTACTCAATCCTACTCCCCAAAATAGATTCAGCACCTTGGATAGCTTCTTTAAAGGGTGGACTAAAACCTGTGGTGGATTCATCGCCCCATTTCACAAGTTAACCAAATGACCACTAGAAGAAAAATCAATTGCTTGGTTCAAAATGAAACCAGTCAACTGGAGTGTGTTGATATTGAGCTATAGGGAGAAGATAAGTGTTGAAAAATTTAAGTCATTTCAGCTTTCAAGCACAGTAGCTCCAATACACAATTCTCATATTGGCAGTAATAATTTAGGTATCCCAAATACTAATCCAATAGGAATACAGAAAGCAAGGGAAACTCTCAGTGGGAAGAGCTGCAGGCTCTTCTGGATGAAACCAATGCCCTGGATCCATTCCAGTCGGGCTTCAGGCCGCGCCACGGCACGGAAACAGCATTGGTTGCCCTGTTTGATGACCTACTGAGGGAGGCCGACAGGGGCAAAATGTCTCTGCTGGTCCTTCTTGATATCTCAGCTGTCTTTGATACCGTCGACCATGGTATTCTCCTGGGGAGGCTCTCTGAGTTGGGAATCGGTGGCTTGGCTCTTGCCTGGCTCCATTCCTTTTTGGAGGACCGTCCCCAGAGAGTGCAGATTGGAGAGAGTTTCTCGGCCCCATGGAGCCTCAATTGTGGGGTTCCGCAGGGCTCGATTATCTCTCCAATGCTGTTTAACATCTACATGAGGCCGCTGGGAGGGGTCATCAGGGGATGTGGGGCTTCATGTCATCAGTACGCTGATGATACTCAGCTCTACATCTCCTTTTTTCCAACAACAGTGGATGCTGTTTCGTCCCTTGAGTGCTGCCTGGGGGCTGTTCAGCAATGGATGCAGGTGAATGGACTGAGGCTGAATCCGGGCAAGACGGAGGTCCTTCGGGTGGGTGTTCCCAGACATCAGTGGTCTGGGAAACTCCCTTTCCTTTGGGGGGGGGGTTTGACTCTTACCACCAAGAGTGAGGTTCGCAGTTTGGGTGTACATCTGGACCTGGCGCTCACCATGGAGACCCAGGTGTCGTCAGTGGTCCGTTCCGCACATTTCCACCTTCGGCAGATTGCCCAGCTGCGTCCCTATCTTGATGTGGGGGCACTCACCACTTTGGTCCATGCGCTCGTAGTCTCAAGACTAGACTACTGTAATGCGCTCTACGTGGGGCTGCCTTTGAGACTGACGTGGAAACTTCAGATGGTACAAAATGCGGTGGCCAGACTTCTTACAGGGGTGAAAAGGTACCAACATATTTCCCCCACGCTGGCCGCCTTGCATTGGCTGCCCATTCGTTTCCGCGTTGATTTCGAAGTTCTTACGATTACATATAAAGCCCTAAACGGTTTAGGACCTCAATATCTGGCAGAGCGCCTTCTCCCACCCAGTTCTGCCAGAGTCACTCGTTCCAGCCAGGCCGGGCGGCTGAGGGACCTAACACCGAGGGAGGTCCAGAGGGAAAGGACGAGGAATAGGGTCTTCTCGGCAGTGGCCCCTCGCCTTTGGAACAACTTGCCAGTGGAGATCTGCCTGGCTCCCTCTCTGGGTGTTTTCAAGAATAGACTTAAAACCTGGCTATTTGGGCAGGCTTTCCCTCCTGCCATGTCTTAATTTCTTATACTTTGCCATCTTGGACCTATAATATATGTTTTTGGTTTTGTTGTTTTTAAATTTGTGAACCGCCCAGAGTGGACCTTTGGTCTAGATGGGCAGGATAGAAATCCAATAAATAAATAAATAATCTCCTTTATTCCTAGTATACATAACTTTGGAAGGCATTTTAATCCATATATATATTTCCAAGCTCTGTCAGTGGGTCAGATCATCAAACCCACTATGGTCTCACTTTGGCTTGCAGCAACCTTACAAGGGTTCAGGCAGTAATTTTTCTGATTTCCTTTTACTTCATTGTTAAATAATATTCTTCTTAAAATGGAAAGGCTAGATTTTTAAGTGAGGCCTTCACCATTTGAAGCTTGTATCTTACCAGTGAACTGCAGCTCTTCTTGGATTGTGGGGAAAAGATGCTGTTGTGCTAATTCGGATCTGTAGAAATAGCATGGGCTGATATCCTTCATGGATTGTACCTCTGGGGAACTCCCAGATACAAGGCCAAGATTTTATTAATAATGACATTAGACTTACGATTTTGCTAGTGTTTCCATTTCAGTTGTTGTTGTTGTTTAGTCATTAAGTCATGTCCGAGTCTTTGTGACCCCATGGACCAGAGCACGCCAGGCCCTCCTGTCTTCCACTGCCTCTCAGAGTTGGGTCAAATTCATGTTGGTAACTTCGATGACACTGTCCAACCATCTCGTCCCCTTCTCCTCTTGCCTTCACACTTTCCCAACATCAGGGTTTTTTCCAGGGAGTCTTCTCTTCTCATGAGATGGCCAAAGTATTGGAGCCTCAGCTTCAGGATCTGTCCTTCCAGTGAGCACTCAGGGTTGATTTCCTTCAGAATGGATAGGTTTGTTCTCCTTGCAGTCCACGGGACTCTCAAGAGTTTCCTCCAGCACCACAATTCAAAAGCATCCATTTCAGTTATGGCTTATGTATTCCTATGTATCCAGGGCTCACCCAAAACATGTTGCTGCTTAATGCAGAGCCACAGACTGTACTCTCTTCCCTCTGTCAGGATGTGCATGATACTCAATGCCAACCATGTTATTTTGGCACCCAGATTCTTCCACAACCCACAAATACATCAATAAAATCCAGCAATAATGAATTAAACAGTTAACAAAGATGCTTTCCTAACATGATGCCCAAAAGCAGCTGCCTAATGCAGGACTTCCCTTATCTTCAATTCTTAACTTCTTGGACTCATTGATCTTACACACCCCAATCCATTTACAATGTTCACACAGCTTGCCCATGATTCACAGAAAGACTTATCAAGATGTTTGCATGAACACAGCCTGAGAAAAGAAGGTTCAGCTTCTATTAATAGATCAGACAAAATCAATGACAATCAGGTACTTTGTTATTTGCTTCTCTGCATATACGCTCAATAGTAATGAGCTAACATTTTCTCATTACAGTGTGAACACTGGCTTTTACTGTAGGATTTTAATTATAGGAAATCAACAAGTAGGGGAAAAAAGTATGTAGAAACAAAAACTCACTGGAAATTTCAATATTGCGTTTTTTCTTGTGCATAGGAAGCAACGCCAATCTCAAGTTAATGTTTATGTATTTTAACTCCGGTGAAAAAATTTGCAGTTAATTTACTGAAAGGAAATATTTTCAGATGCCTAGTACCTTACTGAATTACCTACAGTATATCTAGCAATAGTGATCATTACATATAAACAAGTCTAGTCTTGCTTGCAATTCACTGTGTGGGAAAGATGATAAGTGAAGGTGCCCCTCAGTTGGAAAGTTGCTTGGCATCCATTCAGTATAGCCAGTTAGTGGGTCCAGACATAACTCTGAGCAATACCCCGTCCATAAGCATGGCAGCCCTGGACCAGCCAAATTGCTGTTCAGGTTGGTTTCCTGAACAAGATAGACTTATGCAGATCAGAACCTTTTCTTCTGGTCCATTCCTCATCTATAAACTACATCATTAACATCATCATTTATACCCCACCTTTCCTCTAATGAGCTCAACATGGCTTACATGATCCTTTCCCTTCCCAGGGCTAAACTAGACTTTGAGCTTTGGGGACAACATATGTATTAATTTACCACTGCTCTCTTGCGAATGAGTGTAACAACACAAATATCACCATAAAGAGGAATAATGCCAATGGGGCTTCCTTAAGGAGGGCTCTTCTATCTACCATTCAAAAAGTATTTTGCAGATACTTTTGTGCATGATTATATACATAGGAAAAAGACCTTGCTGGGGAGACATGGGTGGTTTACAAATGAAAGATTTTGCCACAAGAAACCACCCCACCTGTTGTGAATAAAGCAGGTTATCTGCAAAATAATAAGCCCAATCTGAAAGCACACTGACTACTCATTCCTTTTGGAAGCACCTCAGTTACTCCTTTCCCTGAACTAATTATCAGAAAATCTGTTGGGGGAATCTTAATATGCACTGAAATGCACCAAACTCTGGACAGCTCATTTAAGTCTTTTGATAGACAACAATCTAACCTTATTTAAAGGGCACTGGGGAAGTGTTGTAAGGAATCTGTCTGTTCATGGGTCTATGCTGCCATGAGATCCTTTGAAGAAGGGCATTTCATAAATGAGATTGACAATTGTTTTTTTTGGAATCAGATAGTGCAGAAAATTGTCTGGGAGATGTTTCTGTGTACCTAGAAATTTGAGCAGCTTTGTTTTTACAGTCAGGACTTTCATTTATCTATGGAAATAAAGGCAGAACCATATTTTCAGTATAAATGTGTTCCATGTAAATAAACTCTCCCAAAAAGCCCTTAAGACTTTTTATAACACAAATGGAAAAAAATAAACTTAAAGGGATCAGTTTTACTGAGGTGGTGACCTTCTACAGCGCATAAACTCTACATATGATACCAAATCTTTCTAGCTCTACTTCAGGTTTTCTACAAAAAGGTTAAAGTAAACATGTGAGGGAAAGAAATGCTAATCACAACCCATCCATCCTAGTTCTATGTCTGTAGAGCTGGCTATGAAAAGGAACCCTATCTCTGTTCATGGATTCTCTCAGCACAATCAGAAATCCTGAAAAAAACAGGGTTCTGGACTGTGTAGGGGTGTTCCATAGATGGAGAAAGATTCTGTCTTCAGATTTAGATCCACATATGAGGAGAGCTAGAAAAGAGATTAGTACTGTTCTTTGCTTGCATACTCACTTTAGCCTTTTTCTGGAATGCCTGCATAAGGCTTAAATATCTGAGAAACATCTAAGGACTATGGTGGGTAAAATGGAGCCCAAGCAAAATTACATTAGCATGCATGTTTTTTTCTGGCTGTGAATTGTTAGTGCATTTAGATTTTTGCAAACAGTTTCTTGTAGCTGAGATTTAAAATAACAGATTTTAAGGATTCCAGTTTTGATGGCAGCATGCCAGAACAGAATACTTGTGCAAAGTGTGGTGAGTAAGTGGAGTTGCACAGCTAACATCCTGTTCAATCACAGAAAATGAGCCTATGCTGATCAGAATCAGAAGACACTTGACGTAAATTAATCCTGTTGAAGGATTTTCTTTTTTGCCTGTAATTTATAGTCAAGGAACCGTCTTCAACTCTTTCTGTATCTGTGCTTCACAAAATTACACCTGCATCGGCAGAAACAGTTGTATTTTCTTAAAATGACAACAAAAGCAACCAAAACCTGCCTGAACAAACCAAAGAAGTTAATTTAGATGATAAAAGAATACAGTCTGTACTTTTATTTATTTATTTATTTTTATACCTCCCATCTGGCCAAGGCCACTCTGGGCCATTTACAGCATCTTGACCCAGAGTTTACCATGGAGTCCCAGGTAGCGTCCGTGGTCCGCACCGCCCATTTACATCTTCAGCGGATTACCCCAGCTGCACTCCCATCTGATGTTGGGGCACTCACCACTTTGGTCCATGTGCTCATAATCTCGAGATTAGACTACTGTAATGCGCTCTACGTGGGGCTGCCCTTGAGCCTGATGCAGAAACTACAAATGGTCCAGAACACGGCCGCCAGATTATTAACTGGGGTGAAAAAATATCATCACATTTCCCCCACTCTGGCGGCCTTACATTGGTTGCCCATTCATTTCCTTCGAGGAATTAATGGTTACATATAAAGCCCTAAATGCTTTAGGACCTCGATACCTGACAGAGCACCTGCTCCCACCTAGCTCTATTCATGTCACTCGATCTAGCCAGGCTGGGCAGCTGAGGGGCTTGACCTCAAGAGAGGCCCGTAAGGAGAGAACTAGAAACCGGGTCTTCTCGGTGGTGGCCTCTCGCCTCTGGAACACCTTGCCCCTTGAGATTTGCCTGGCACCCTCATTGGGGAGTTTTTAAGAACAAGCTGAAGACTTGGTTCTTAAGAGCAAGGCCTTCCCCCTTTACATTTCTTATTTATCTATGTTCTTACCATCTTGGACTTCACCTATCTCTATGTTGTTTAATATTGTTGTTTTAATTTTTGTTTTATACTCGGACTGTAAGCCGCCCAGAGTAGATTCGCTGAATCTAGATGGGCGGAGTAAAGGCTGGAAAAATAAATAAATAAATAAATAAGTATATCACAAAACCTAGTGGACAAAAAAGAAAAATTAAAACATCAATATTTTTCAGAATAAAAGAGGTTGATCTGCTTGGAGTATTATGCATTTTATGGGAATTTTGTTATTTCTTTTACATCTTTTACACCTATATCAAATTTACTTGTTATATATGCACTCAAACATGCTTAAGGTGTGATGAGATGGTGAGAAGAAATGCACCTGATTGTGCTGGAAAGGATCGTATTGCTGAGAGTTATCTCCCTCACAATTGCCTTTCTGTCTGTACAGGAATTGCTCCAGCCCAGCCTTCAAACAGAGTAGCCCTGCCACTGCACCAAAAAGGCACAGCTTGGACACTGAGCAGGGTTGGGTGGATTCACCAGTGCCTATGTGTCATGTGATTACTCGAAAACGGTTTGTATTGAACCATGCCACAAATGGTCCAAAATGCAAGCTATTATTCCATCCGATCACACCCCTTACTGCGTCTCCTAAAGGCAAATCTTTACTTAGGGCAGTGGTTCCCAAGGTATTCTTGGACTGCAATTCCCAGAAACCCTGACCAGCACAGCTCAAGTGAAGGCTTCTGGGAATTGCAGTCCACGAACACCTGGGTTGCACAAGGCTGGGAACCACTGACATAAGGTATTCCTTTTAAAGAGCACGGTGAAGATGTGAGTCAGAGGTAGGGAGCCTTTTGCCTCTAGATGTCTTAAACAGTAATTTCCACTATCCCTCCCCCACACTGGCCATGCTAAGTGGGGGTAATGCAAGGGAAAAGTGTTTGGAAGGGCAAGGGTTCTCACACCACTTTAAAAATCTGGTAGACTGCAAAATTGTGTGCTTCACTCCTTCTCACTCACACATTATTCTGGAAATGTATTTCACATTTCTTAATCCTGGTTAAAATGAATCCAGGCTATGTCTGACTCTGATTCAGAAGTGACTTTCCAACAGCTGAGCCATGTGTATGGATTAAATATAAAAACATCCAGGGAGGAGTTAATAAAGCTGCTAAGGGTCACAGAGTTAAACACATAAATCCTCACCATTCAATTTTAAGCTCATTTACCGAAAACTGCAGTGCAATGCAGCCAAAGCTGCAAGACATTAAAGTACGGTGATTCAAGTGGGAGAGTTAGACGTACTTTAAGTTTTCTCACAATGAAACCAAGGGAACATAAAAATACTTCAAATTTATTCAAAATAAACCAAGCAAAAATAGACAGGTAGCAGAAATAAACAGAGCCAAATAGTTGTGGTTCTTGAAATATACCCCTGCTGCACCTTTTTTGGGAATTTGGTCATGTAATGGTTCCATTCATCCGTTCCTGTGGAAACAATGAAACTTTTCTATTTGGTAAGAAAACAATTTCTTAAAAGTTAGACAGGATTTTATTTCTGATTCTCAAAGTCTCTAAATAGAAATATTATTCCTGACACTGTATTTTAGTTTTGTTTTTTTAAAGATTTCAAATAAATATAGAAGAGGCCATATTTGCATTACATTCAAGAGTACCTTTTGGATGGCTCTTAATTCATTTATGTGGTCACTCTAAAGCTAAGGTAAACCAAGGTAGTATATATTCAGCCTTTAAAACTGCATGAGTGCATTCATGTGTACATAGAGGTACAGACAGAGCAAAAACACAAAATCTACTTAAACTGCAAAAAAAGTACTGGATATAAATATAGAGAGAGGTAAAATAAACCCATGACTAGCACCAGTCACCACATGCCTAACTAATAAATGGCTTACATCATCTATGAAATAGAAATTTAAGCTCTAGATGCTCCTAAAAATATTCTTGCCATATAGTCTAGTAATGTTTTAAAACATTTTGTTGAATAAATACAGTTATGGGACAATGGAGGATGGGGGAACCAAAAGCCAGTTAAACAAGTCAGCTAGTCCAGGTTATTCCAGTGTCTCTTTTCCCTTCTTTTCCTCCTGTTACTTAGTCAACATTGACCAAAATATTGCTTAATGTAGATCACACTACAGGAGGCCCACTGAATTCATGAAGACTTGGTGAGTCAAGTCCTCCATAAGTTCCATTGATTCAAATGGGCCTACTATAATTGTGATTTGCTATGCTAAAGTAAGTCACAGTTAGAGTAAGTCCATTTAAAACAGTAGAACTTACAGAGGAGTTGATTTACCAAATCCCCATGGATTCAATGGGCCTACTCTAGGGCATTTCAGTATGCTAAGCAATGGGATTTGGGCCATTGTCTTCCTTTTCTGTGGGGTAATCCAGTGCCACAGAAATAGCCGAATAACAAGCATTTCTAAGGAACTTCCTATGGTGTGAAATAATATATCTCATTTTCCCTGGAAAGAGTTCAAAATAACCTGGGTTATTAAGCACTACAGGTTAGAAAATCATTGATGCAGGACATGGGATGATAAAGTTGTGAATGCAGAACGCCTCAGGAGGCAAGTCCTCCAGAAGCTTTTGAAGGAGTTTTGGAGGACAGGGTATTTGGTCTGTTGAGAAAGAGCCCGGAACTATGGCTCCCTGTCTCATAGTTCTTTGTAGAGAGGGGATATCATACATGTACATGGTTTGCCCTTTGCATTTATTGTTCCTGAAAATAAAGAAAGGATTTATTGATGATCCAGGCCCTGCCTCAGAGGGCAAATCACATGACTGTCTACTTGTTGAGGATGCAGTACGTACGTGGCCTACTGTGTACATTTGGATCTGTGGTTCAGAATCCTTATTGTAAAGATCTGAATGACTGCATACAAAAGAGAATATAAACAATACATCCTATACTATGTAATTACACACATACATGCACACACCCAAGATAATTTTAGACTGTTACCTCAGTGGTTAACCATGGGTATTTACGAAAGGACTGTGAAAAACTTTATGTGCTGTAGATTTTTTTTTTTTTAAGAAAACAATAATTCATTTAGACCAGCCACATCATACTCTGCAAGCACAAGAGTCCATTTGGCTGGAAATAACCTCATTACACAAAGGTAGCTTTCAGGGTGTGAAATCATGGATGTTTCTCAGTCCCATAATTTGCAGAGGTACAGCACATATCTCCTCAAAAGAGGCCAGTCATTTGGCAGTATTTGCATTTAAGAAATCTGTCCAGACCAGTGCAGTGTTCTTCTGCTAACTGTAAATGATGTGGAAAATAAACGGCCAAGCTGAATAAGAAATGTTCTACATTACTGTCACCAAATTACAGAGGGATCAAGGGAACTTCAAGTCATCTGCATGTCAGCAGCATTCCCGTCATCCATGTTCTTTGAAAAACTACTTGGGATCAAATATGTCAAAGGGAATGCAGACAGAAGGAAAACCCTGCAAAATTCAATGCACAGATATACATGTTCTTCCACAAAGTGAAGAATTTCACAAAGAAATTCAGCAAGAAATTGTTCTAAGGCAGAGCATTTGGTTTAAATTGATATACGATACTTTTTTTTTTCTTGTTTGTTTTCTGTATCTTGTGGGGGTCAGTTGCTTAGGCATGGGACACATGCCATGGCTGCTTAAATTCTAATGGGAAAACAGTTATGGAACAGCTATTAAGTGTTGCCCTGTGTGTTACTGGTTTAGTACAATGGCTGAAATCCAGTTTAAGTTGCAACTACAGTAGGCCTATTGAGTCAATGGAACTTACACAGGTGTTGACTTATAAAATCCCCACTGATTCAGTGGGCTTACTCTAGTTGCAACATTACTGGATTTCAGCCAATGAGGTGCTAACAGAACCATAATTCTTGCCGACCTGAACTATAGATATTACATGATTGTTTGTATTTATGGCTTACCCTCAGACACGGAACCACCAGTGAAGGAAATTGGAAGCTGAAATCATTATCATCATTGTCATCTTAGAACAGCAGAGTTGGAAGGGAACCTATGGATCATTAAGAGTTCATCCCCTGTCAAGGAGACACAGTGGGGAACTGAACTCCCAACCTCTGGTTCCACAGCCAGAAACTTAAACCACTGAGCTACGACAGCATTGGCTGGGTGATTCTGGAAGTTGTAGCCATTTTTTAAAAAGGTAACATCCTGATTTTGGTTATTTTCCCCTTTGTATGAGGACTCCTCCCTACAGGCATCAGGAAACAGAACCCAGTTCTTTAAAACTAATGTAGGAAACAAGAAATTCCACAACCACTCAGTTTTGAGCAGACTAGACTATTAGACCTTTTCTACTGTGGTCTACAATCGAAACAAGCCTTTCTCCAGAAAACTGCCAATGAATGAAACCATGCAAAACATGTAGTCCTTTATACAAACTCACCAAACTATTATAACAATTTTTAAAGCACAATATACTTCCAAAACCACTCTCACTCTCTCACTCTCTTTCATTCTCTCTATTTTCAAAGCAAAGACATGAAAAGTCTCTCTTAATTTAAGACTTCTTTATTTTTTCCACATGTTTTAAAAAATATGTGCATGTTAGCACCTCAGGTTTCATGGTTTCAGCATTTTTTTTCTTCAAGTGTAACATTTTAAATTACAAACAGTAGGCACAGCAGGAATTATTTAAAACTGAGCCCTTAAAAAACAAAGGCAAGTTAAAAACCTGCTTGTATTTTTTTAAAAAGGAGAAACTTCAACTTTTTTGATCTCCTATTATAAAATTCAAGTAGCTTTAAATAAGAATAGAAAATTTGGTTTCCAAGACAACTTGGTATTAGAAAGTTTTCAAAAGAGGACTTGGACTGCCAGCCCCCAGCTGGTGCAAAAAAGAAAAAAAAAGTATTTTCAGTATAACTCATAGTAATCAAACCACACTTGGTGTGCAGAAGATAATTCTAGGAGGATTTGGTCTTTTTTTAAAGGCATTCTATAGTACCTGAATAATTCACATGTACTTTTTTGGCAATGATTCTCATTAATCTGTGATACATTTCTTTCATACAAAAATATGCCGTTATCAAAAATGATCCTCTTTCATCAAGATAAACACAAAATGCACCTTGATCTTCATGATGTAATGAATGGAATATCCATATGGAAAAGCTTTACCGATTGTCTGCAAATCAAGGAAATTCCTCTCCCTTTCAAACAGAAAAGGAGAGGAATTAAAATGTCTTCTACTTGGTAACTTGAGGCTCAGAGCAGATGCTTGGAAGTGTTTGATTTCTCTCCCCTCCCCAATATTTTAGCCCAAAGTAAAGCAGCTGTCTAGAAGAAGCTTCTTTTGTCACCATCTTCTGGGAGAAGAATTATAAATAAGAGTTTGTCATAGATTGCCAAACGTTGTCTGTAAGCCAGTGGGGAAATAAAATTAAGGGTCAATGAATGATACTGCAATGTATCTTGTTCCATTCAAGATTGGAAGTCCTTCATGTAAATGAGTAAGTCTTCCTGGATGCATAAAACTCCATCCTTTCCTGGGTGATTCAATTGAACAGTTGTACCTCAAAAATTTACATCCACCTCCCTATAAGAGAACCAGAAGCAAAGTTTTAGATTTTTAAGCAGTTCTACCAAAATCTGTGGAAATTGATCAATGTAAAGTCTCTTGAAAGCCATAACAATAACCCATGTGACCATTACATTCTGAAACAAGTATATTGACTTTGATAAGCAATACATCTTATCTGAAATGAAATCTCTGTTGGGGGCTCCCATTCCATTACATGTCCTTGCCCTGATATGTCCTCACATTACTAGTCACATGAGAAGATTCTGGACTGGTATGTGAGCATCAACCCATGTTGAAATGGCATAGTAGATATCATTTACTCATCAACATCTTCAAGTTCTTCTAGCCTAAGTATTAGCAACTAGCCTTACACCAGCATACCCAAACCTGGCTCCCTCCAAAGATATTGGACTACAACATCCATCACTTCTATCCAGGAAAAAAGAGTTTTCTAACCCAAAATATTGGCAATACCACTGTTTATTACAGTGGTACTAGTTTCTTACTTAGGTTCCATAAGTAGAGGTGGGAGAACTATTTTTATGGAGACTAATTCAAGAAACTGAAAGGTTTAAATAATCCAAACTGGTTGTGCTCCAAAAATCACCTGAAAATCTTCTCCTACTTTGTTCAGAGCAATATTAATCGTAAAAGTAGATGCGTCATGATGAGGTCTGAGGGAACGCTGTCTGTCAGTAGTGTATTTCACAACAAAATTCAGCAAGGCATGGCCCTGGAAGGAAATAATAGAAAATACCTTATTCTAAGGCGACTATTCCATCACACACTTTCTTTAAGACACTAAATATGTATAGTTTAGCTTCTTTTACTTTTATTTTCCATATACTATCCATCCCAGCTTGTGCAATATCTCCCACTTCCAAACTCTCTCTTTTGTCTTCTTTTCTTTAAGAGGTAGAGTCAGCAGACAGCAAGTTAAAACAACCACAGCTGTACAGCATGTAGAATGTTTTGTAAATACGAGACACAACATTGGTGATGATAATGGATAATCACTTGCACTACAGGGCATGAGCAATCTGCGCAGGGCAGAAATAGAAGCTTGGATTGGACAATGGGAAGAATGTACAGAACTATTATCCCATACACTTTTCATGCTGTATGTGTATGTGACCTTATAGCCACATTTAGGAAAGAGGCTAAACAAATAAGGACCTGTTGAGCCTGGTGAATTGCTGTCTGTAAGAATGCCAGAATCTCAGATTCATTATCATCACTGGGGCCAAAGCTGTGCACACTCCCATGCTTAACTGAACCAGGCACTTTACATTTAATACCAGTTTCCACTTACCTTTGTATAGTAACCTGCAAATACTTTCAATGTCACAGGTGCTATAAATTCTCTAATAAAATGTATCCACACATGATCCAGCCCTACTTGCTTCATGTGAATGTCATCAGTTGGAACATTTTCATATCCTCCAGAAATGCGGCTGTCCTAAGACAAGATAATACAGAACTAATTTTAAACAGAAATACCTTTTAGGTAAGACCAGCTTCTTTGCAAATGAGCTTGTGCACATCACAGGGGACACTTTATAACAAAACATGAATTCTATGGCTAGAATCCTATTATAGATTTACACTAGCATAAGGTTAATTGCATAAATTGTGGCAGTGAGTTGCTGTTAATTAATAAGTTACTGCTCACATTACTAGTCACATGCCAAGTTGCATGCCTGGTATGCAACTAGGCACGTGAACTGTAACTCATTAATTAGTGGCAATTAGCAGCTGTGATTTACACAATTACACTTATGCAGGTGTAAAACAACAATAGGATTCTGACTTTTAGATTCCATATTGCAGTACCTTCCAAGATGGTTTGTATAAGCTCACAGAAAGAACTGATGTGCAAGTTTATTAAGTTAATGTAATATTGACTTCAGCCAAAACTAATTTTGCACTTTGATTTTATTCTAGTAGGAGCCATCTCATTGACTTTTCAAGAAACAGAGGATTTGTATTCTGAATTTTTTTCCTAATATAACATTTGTTCTGTTGTACTGTTACTTCTATCAGACTGTCAACAGAGAATTCTGTTACTGTCAGAATAGCATAGTGAGTAATGCTGAGAGTTGCAAGGAGAGGGGGAAATTAAAGACATCCCACTTGTCTTCTTAGTCCCTCTAAACCTTCCCAAAGACGAAGAGGATTCCACAGGAGCCTTTACACAGCAGATTTGCACAAACAGGGTTTCAGCCACTATCTCTTCAGTAAGATGAAATGCTGGATCCAAGACATTATGTTGTAGTTAATAGTCTTTGTTGTTAGTTCAACCATCATAGTCATATTGAATATAAATGTGAAAACACATAAACTTTTAAAAAAGTTTAAAACAGTAAAAAGGATCTGTACAGGAAAATCCTTTTTTGTTAAGGTTCCATCAAAATGCATATTTATATTGAAAGACACTACTAAATATTAGAAAGGACAAAACGTAAGTGAAATATTAAAAGAAACAAAAATAAAAGGGCATTGTATTAAAATTCACAATATTAGCTTCAGCAAAGCTGCTCCTTGGCTTTTGAGCTGGATATACTTAGTATCAAATGAAAACAAAACTGTGCCTGCATTCTTCACATTACTGATTAAGATGACCCACAACCAACAAACTGATTCAAAGTTTTGTTTTGTAAACTAGCAATTAAAGTCTACAACCCATCTTAAACAATATGGCGAATCCTGCCCCTTTTATAGGCCATATACCTGAATGGCTCCTCCAGTTCTCGATTGTGAGCATGCACCTTACTCCCACTACGCTGGCTATTATTGGAAATAGCTATAGTGTCATTCTGCAACCCTGCCCTGCATGAACAGAGGAGTTGGGTTTTGCTCACCTTTTTTCAGCAATATGCACACTTTCTAACAGTTTTATATATCGTTTCCAAATGCTATGCTTACGTGGTGTTTTCCACCAGACCATTGTCCATAATGTTCCATCTCCTCCACGAGTTCATCACAGGCTGTTTCAGAAAATATGGGAAACCAGAACACATCTGGGCATGGCTATAAGTAGGAAGTAGAAAGATATACACCCTTGCATTATTATCATGCTATGCTCTGTACATCATCAGACGAACCTGCCACACAGCTTTTGTTTTCTATCTCCAAATTTAAAGAAAGGAGAAAAACAAATCCTTTTCCCTTCCTCTACCAGTCAGATTGAATCACTTATTTTTTTAAAAGTCATTCATTATCTTTTAACACTGTGACTGAAATCCTGTTGCTTAATACAATAAGTAGCAACTAGAGTAATGCCCATTGCATCAATAGAACCTATTGAGGAGTTGACTCACCACACCACCAATCGACCTACTTTAGCTGTGACTTATTAGGTGAAGGAACAAGATTTCTGCCTTAGAATTATGCATTGGTTATTCTGCATAATGCATCTGACCAACTACATAAGAGGAAATTATCTGAAATCTCTAATTATCTGAAAGGAAAAACCACATCAGCAGCTGTCTGTGTCAGTCAGTGAAGAGTAGTTTCCTCTCCTATGCCCACAAATACCCACACTGATACTGATACTCATCTTTCTAACATTCCCATACATGGAGAAAAAATAATGTTTTCTTTTCCAGTCATTTGGTTTCTCCTAGAAGCACTTGTACTATGATGCAGTCATCCCAAGCAGCTCCTCAGGTGTCCAGCAGTTTCAAGATTATGGGCACCCTACCAACATTTGTCAACTCTGATACTGAAGCCAGGCTGGTGGTTTATTCTTGTGGGGTTTTCCCATAAGCACATGAGGAGAACAGACATGGAGAGTTGGGTTTGAGGCTAGAATGGCAGATTGCCAGAGTCAAAGCAAAGAGACAGGGTGCTGCATACCCAATTATTAGCAATGCTGCGAGTCTGGGATTGGAGCAATATAGAAATTGGGATGGGGCGGGGGGAAGAATGTGCAACAGTAACTTTTGCTTTATAATCAGAGTCAAAGTTCCTGGGTGGTAAATAAATCCAACTCCTATGTTTCCTTAAATGTCTACCTTCCAGCAGCAAGAATGGTGGTGAGGGAAACACAGAAAACATTTGTTCTGTAAAGCCTAACAGGAAATTTCTGGCCATCAAACCTGAGGATAAAACAATAACCCTCCCTCTTTACGCTTCCTCATTCATCCTGAATGCCAATGACAGGCAAAAAAGGAAGGCCAATTTACATGAGGGTTGAAGAGGTCTCCAGGCCTCTTCAAGGGAAGAGTAGCTAGTGTGAATTTTCTTTCCAGCCAAATTTTCCCTCTTCCCCATTGCAAAGTTTAAGAAGTTGATAGGATGAGATACTTGTGATGAAGGAAAGGCTTGGTATAGAAAGGGGACAGCAGGGAAATATTTTGGATGGTTGAGGTTCTGGCTTATATGGGGAGGCTACATGGACAAAGCAGCCTCCCCCTCTTAAGAGCTTCACTTTTGCTGGTTGAAAACAATGATGGAGGGGACAAGGCGTCATACCCACTTAGGCTAGTGCACTAGTCATACCCACTTAGGGAACAACTGAATAGGGATCACATGCAAAACTGAATCAGTTTCAAAACAGAACTGTGGGAAAACCCATTCTTCTCCCTCCCTGGCTTCTCTTTTCCATAGAATTCCTTCATTCTACCCTTAGTTTGGTCTCTCCTGTAACTAGCCTTCACATGGCTTAAATATACACTTCTATTCTATTTCTATAGAGGTAGCTCCCTGTACTAATAATTGTTCTCCCATTATAAGCTACAATGGGAATTAGAACTGACCTTGAGACGTATAAAATTATGCAGGGGATGGATAAAGTGGATATACCAGAACCAGGGGACATCCACTCCAATTGAATGTTGGGAGAGTGAGAACAGACAAAAGAAAATATTTCTTTACCCAGCGTGTTGTTAGTCTGTGGAACTCCTTGCCACAGGATGTGGCGATGGCATTTGGCCTAGATGCCTTTAAAAGGGGATTGAACAAATTTCTGGAGGGAAAGTCCATTGCAGGTGACAAGCCATGATGGGGATGTATAATCTCCAGGCTTAAAAGGAAGGTACCTCAAAATGCCAGTTGCAGGGGAGGGGTATCAGGAGACAGGTATCTAGTAGTCTTGTGTGCTCCCAGAGGCATCTGGTGGGGCCACTGTGAGATACAGGAAGCTGGACTAGATGGGCCCTTGGCCTGATCCAGCAAGGCTCTTCTTATATTCTTATGACCATTCACACTACTAAGTGTACGTACATGGTTTCAAAAAGATGGAAAAGTAACATAAAATTTACACCAGTAGAAATTGTACTATTCCTTTGTCCTTTTCATGAAATTCTGGTCTGGGAAAGACAGTACCACCACAATCAAATACAGGAAGACAACTGGATGAATGTCAGCTGGAAACTGAGAGAGTTTGCTACCATGTTAACTGCCATGTCTCCATCTTATGGAATCCTGGGATTTGTTGTTTTGGTGAGACATTTAGTGTTCTTTGCTACAGAGAATTTTATGTGCAAAACGAATAAAGCATGTTAACTCTGCACAGAATGCCTAATCTGGAATTAGTGGCAGCCTCTGACTTAGTGGTGGCCATTTTTCACATTGGCTGGCTCTGGAGGGCCGGGGCAGCATGGTGGCCACTAGAGATGGCAAGGCCTGGGGGGAAAAAAATGGAAAAAAATTTCCATTTATTCCGGGGAAAAAATGGGGATTTTTTTTTTTCTGGAAAAATGGAAATGTTTGGAAATTTTACATCTCTAGTGGCCACCATGTTGAGCTGTCTTTGTTGTCACAGAATACTCTTGTGTGAAAGAAGGAGCTCCTCATGCTTCCAAAGCCAACTAATTGGGTCAGCTGGTAGACGGGACTCAGTCTGGAGCGTATAAAAAGTTCTAGGCTCAGCTAGCTGTCCTCTTTTATCATTGGAGGTGCCAGCTGTAACCAATAAAGTTGCGGCCAGTTTGTTCAAATAAAGTTGAGTTTCTTTGATTTATTACAGTTCTCCTTTCTTTCCCACTGACTGACTGGAGCCCTTAGAGTCAAATGACAATCTCAAACCTCACTTGGAAGATCACACTGTATTACTATCCTAAGGAGAGTGGTCACTTACCTGTTCCACTATATGTTCAGTGAAGATTTTCGAGTAGTTGGGGTTTATGTAAGTTTCCTTCCAGTCCTGGAAGGAATAATTTGGGGGAAATGCTTTTTAGATTATTTTTTTAAAATGCATAGAGTACATTTTTTCTTCAGACTGAATAAGAAAATAGAAATGATAAGTGTGAACAATACCAAAGGCTTGCATTTAAGAATATTTTCTGTGATCTGTTCCTTATAAAAAGATTATTGCTTTATAAAATCTGAAAATAATTTTAGTGCACATTTTGATACATACCACAGGATTCTCAAAGATTTGCCAGAGGTCATTGTTGTAGTGAGATATATTGTAGTTGGCAGTTGATAAAAGTCTCCCAAATTCATGTCTGTTAGTGAGGTACATAAAGACACCCTACCAGCAGACAAAAAATAAAAAATAAAAATAAAATCCTCATGTTAGTGACTAGACTTAACATTTGGAAACACCAAAAATACCAATGAGTTATATCTAGACTTAATCATATTTTCAGTAGCTCCACTGAAATGGGTAAGGTGGTCATGACATCTAGACTCTATTTATTTCAAGAAGAACTAAGGACAACTTAGACTGGATTCATCCTAGCATTATTCAGCCTTCTGGTCATTCAAGATATTGATAAAATTTAACATCTATGAGCAGATTTCTCTAATGAGGACAACTGCATATAAATTACATCCCTCTATCTAAAACTCTAGCTATGTAGGTTTTTTAGTGGATAACTTATCAGTTGGGTGGATTCAAATAACAATACTGAAGAACAGGAAATCAGTGTCAGATTACTACGAGCTATTTCAGATTGTTTCTCGTTAGAGCCAACAATGACATGACCTGGAATAAAAATGTTCACCTCAGAATTGTTAATTATATGAATGAGTTAAAACTAGAGCCTGTGTAATATTTAAATAAGGATGAGGACCAAAATTAGTGCCTAACTGGAACAAAAGCTGTGTGATTTCAATATTACTACAGCATTTCAAATGCTGTAGTAATATTTGGAAGTGAGACTTTGTTTTTCTAGACCAGCTTGTTATCAAACCTTATTTAAATTGTCAAGTCAAAAATATGGTAATTTGTCATGGCTGACCCATATGAGTTTCCACATTCTTGAATATATATGTTCAAGCCCTACAGGCAGATATGGCAACTTCAGTATACAAAAGTCATTGGAAGTCTTGGATTTTTGGCCTAGAAAAATGTGCAAGTGCTATCTTGCTACTGAAGACATTAAACATATGCTCAGTTTGGGGCTCTTATTTTTGAAATATACAGAAAGTTGTAATTAAAAAGCACTGAGAAAAAATTGAATTGTCGATTATGTAATACTTCTTGCTTAACGGAAATACACCACCCACTGCCCAGTTTTATGCTCCATTACTTCCAATGGAATTGCATCAGCATAGAACTGAATAAATGCAGTGGCAACGCATGCTTCTGATAGTGGGTGTATTTAGAACTGTGTCATTACTTTACAGGCATAAATTTATCATGTAAAACAAAAGAAAGCCATAGTATATGTTCTCTTTCTACAGAATGAAAGAACATCAGTTTTCTTCAAAACAAGATACTGAAGAATGTGTGTTAGGGGAACAGATGACAACCATTATTATGCAATAGCTTTTTCTGGGTTCTAAAGCTGGAATACCTTATAGAAATGAGGTAACTTGGCTTCACTACCACAATCTATCAAACTACATTCAATAATAATTACACAAAGCCCATTGATCGTATTTATGATTTCTGGAAGATGTAGGTTATTGAATTGTAGATTAGGAAACATCACCTATTTTTGGCAGTATATTTCAGTGTTTGTACCATTCTTGTCCCCTTCACGGATTGCTACCTTGTCGTGGCGAAGGGGCTTGAGTAATTCAGAGAAGCTATGGGCTATGCCGTGCAGGGACACCCAAGACGGACAGGTCATAGTGGAGAGTTCGGACTAAACGCGATCCACCTGGAGCAGGAATTGGCAAGCCATTCAAGTATCTTTGCCAAGAAAACTCCATGGACAGAAACAAAAGGCTAAAAGATATGACGCTGGAAGATGAGCCCCTCAGGTCGGAAGGCGTCCAACATGCTACTGAGGAAGAGCGGAGGACAAGTACAAGTAGCTCCACAGCTAATGAAGTGTTTGGGCCAAAGCCGAAAGGACGCTCAGCTGCGGATGTGCGTGGAAGTGAAAGGAAAGTCCGATGCTGCAAAGAAAAATACTGCATAGGAACCTGGAATGTAAGATCTATGAACCTTGGTAAGCTGGATGTGGTCAAACAGGAGATGGCAAGAATAAACATTGACATCCTGGGCGTCAGTGAACTAAAATGGACGGGAATGGGCGAATTCAATTCAGACGATTATCGTATCTACTATTGTGGGCAAGAATCCCGTAGAGGAAATGGAGTAGCCCTCATAGTCAACAAAAGAGTGGGAAAAGCTATACTGGGATACAATCTCAAAAATGATAGAACGGTTTCAATACGAATCCAAGGCAGACCTTTCAACATCACAGTAATCCAAGTTTATGCACCAACCACCAATGCTGAAGAGGCTGAAATTGACCAATTCTATGAAGACTTACAACACCTTCTAGAACTGACACCAAAGAAAGATGTTCTTGTCATTATAGGGGACTGGAATGCTAAAGTAGGGAGTCAAGAGATAAAAGGAACAACAGGTAAGTTTGGCCTTGGAGTTCAAAATGAAGCAGGGCAAAGGCTAATAGAGTTTTGTCAAGAGAATAAGCTGGTCATCACAAACGCTCTTTTCCAACAACACAAGGGGTGACTTTACACATGGACATCACCAGATGGGCAATACCGAAATCAGATTGATTATGTTCTCTGCAGCCAAAGATGGAGAAGCTCTATACAGTCAGCAAAAACAAGACCTGGAGCTGATTGTGGCTCTGATCATCAGCTTCTTATAGCAAAACTCAAGCTTAAACTGAAGAAAGTAGGAAAAACCACTGGGCTAGTCAGGTATAATCTAAACCAAATCCCTTATGAATACACAGTGGAAGTGAAGAACAGATTTAAGGAACTCGATTTGGTGGACAGAGTGCCTGAAGAACTATGGATGGAGGCTCATAACATTGTGCAGGAGGCAGCAACAAAAACCATGCCAAAGAAAAGGAAAGGCAAGAAAGCAAAGTGGCTGTCCAATGAGGCCTTACAAATAGCAGAGAAGAGAAGGGAAACAAAATGCAAGGGAGATAGGGAAAGTTACAGAAAATGGAATGCAGATTTCCAAAGAATAGCAAGGAGAGACAAGAGGGCCTTCTTAAATGATCAGTTCAAAGATATAGAGGAAAATAATAGAAAGGGAAAAACCAGAGATCTGTTCAAGAAAATTGGAGATGTTAAAGGAACCTTTTGTGCAAAGATGGACATGATAAAGGACAAAAATGGTAGGGACCTCACAGAAGCAGAAGACATCAAGAAGAGGTGGCCAGAATATACAGAGGAATTATACCAGAAAGATCTGGATGTCCCGGACAACCCAGATAATGTGGTTGCTGACCTTCAGCCAGACATCCTGGAGAGTGAAGTCAAGTGGGCCTTAGAAAGCATGGCTAACAACAAGGCCAGTGGAGGTGATGGCATTCCAGTTGAACTATTTAAAATCTTAAAAGATGACGCTGTTAAGGTGCTACACTCAATATGCCAGCAAGTTTGGAAAACTCAACAGTGGCCAGAGGATTGGAAAAGATCAGTCTACCTCCCAATCCCAAAGAAGGGCAGTGCCAAAGAATGCTCCAACTACCATACAATTGCACTCATTTCACACGCTAGCAAGGTTATGCTCAAAATCCTCCAAGGTAGGCTTCAGCAGTATGTGGACCGAGAACTCCCAGAAGTACAAGCTGGATTTCGAAGGGACAGAGGAACTAGAGACCAAATTGCTAACATGCGCTAGATTATGGAGAAAGCTAGAGAGTTCCAGAAAAACATCTACTTCTGCTTCATTGACTACGCAAAAGCCTTTGACTGTGTGGACCACAGCAAACTATGGCAAGTTCTTAAAGAAATGGGAGTGCCTGACCACCTTATCTATCTCCTGAGAAATCTATATGTGGGACAGGAAGCAACAGTTAGAACTGGATATGGAACAACTGATTGGTTCAAAATTGGGAAAGGAGTACGACAAGGCTGTATATTGTCTCCCTGCTTATTTAACTTATATGCAGAATACATCATGCGAAAGGCTGGACTGGATGAATCCCAAATCGGAATTAGGATTGCCGGAAGAAATATCAATAACCTCAGATATGCAGACGATACCACTCTGATGGCAGAAAGTGAGGAGGAATTAAAGAACCTCATAACGAGGGTGAAAGAGGAAAGCGCAAAAAATGGTCTGAAGCTCAACATCAAAAAAACTAAGATCATGGCCAGTGGTCCCATCACCTCCTGGCAAATAGAAGGGGAAGATATGGAGGCAGTGACAGATTTTACTTTCTTGGGCTCCATGATCACTGCAGATGGTGACAGCAGCCACGAAATTAAAAGACGGCTGCTTCTTGGGAGGAAAGCGATGACAAACCTAGACAGCATCTTAAAAAGCAGAGACATCACCTTGCCGACAAAGGTCCGCATAGTCAAAGCTATGGTTTTTCCAGTAGCGATGTATGGAAGTGGGAGCTGAACCATAAAGAAGGCTCACCGCCGAAGTATTGATGCTTTTGAATTCTGGTGCTGGAGGAGACTCTTGAGAGTCCCCTGGACTGCAAGGAGATCAAACCTATCCATTCTGAAGGAAATCAACCCTGAGTGCTCACTCAGGACAGATCCTGAAGCTGAGGCTCCAATACTTTGGCCATCTCATGAGAAGAGAAGACTCCCTGGAAAAGACCCTGATGTTGGGAAAATGTGAAGGCAAGAGGAGAAGGAGACGACAGAGGACGAGATGGTTGGACAGTGTCATCGAAGCTACAAACATGAATTTGACCCAACTCTGGGAGGCAGTGGAAGACAGGAGGGCCTGGCGTGCTCTGGTCCATGGGGTCACAAAGAGTCGGACACGACTTAACGACTAAACAACAACAACCATTCTTGTTTTAAATAATTTGCTGAAATCCTGTTGTGCAGTTCTACAAATTGCATAAATTTTAGAGGCAAAGTGTCATAAGGTAATACATCTCCATAGAACTTATCTGTTGCTTACTAGGTTTTGCAACTCAAGAGTACAACTGAGAAAGCCTACAAAGATTTCCCAACTTCTGGCAATTTACTTCCAAATGTTATGTCATTTGGGAAACTGCACAACAGGATTTTAATCTTTACAACAGATTACCAGTCATAGCCTCCACCACGAACTAACAAGGATATAATTTCATTAAACTTGTTAACTAGCAGGTGTGTATATTTTGCATTTTAATAGAAAAAAAAGATAGATAAGAAGCTCCTGAGCAAACTCTCCAACTTTCATTGATCTCAGTGGAAATCACATGGAAGTTGCAACAAAACTAATGAATTTTCTCACAGCAGTGTTTAACAGCTTACACCTGCTGTTAATGAATGTAATAATCACTACTTCTCAGGATATAATTTACAGTACATCTATGCATCACCATGAAGGCGTAACACAAGAATTCCTCATGTCAAATTTCTACAGTTTAAAAAGAAATCAGGAAAACCACACTTCGGTGATTATAAAATATAACATGTACTTAATGTAGGATGTCACATATAAAACCAACAGAAGTTTTGTATTCTTCCTTCCTTCCTTCCTACATGCACTGCAGTACAAACACATTTACCTTCATTTTTCAAAATGAAATTTTCTCCTGTTCAATCAAAAAGTGCTATTCTTTTTAAAGAATATATCTTATGCTCACAGAAGGACTGTTTCACTTCTTAAACCAGATGGTTTTCAACTATATCTCTCACTGGCTACATTGCCTGGGATGATGAAGATTATCGTCTAACACATGGAGACCCAAGGTTGGAAAAACTGCCCTAGTTGCATAAATTTTAGCAAAAGTTAAAATGTGATCATTGTGAGTATGAAACTCTGTACAAACTGAAGAATGCAAACTAACTATAATAATAATAATAATAATAATAATAATAATAATAATAATAATAATAATAATAATAATAATAATAATAATAATAATAATTTTTAATCATGTACTCAATTCTGACTCATGGCAACCCTTAGCAGGGTTTTCTACATAGAAAGTACTTTGAAATGGCTTACCATTCCCTTCTTCTGCAGGGTCCTGGGACTGTGAAGCTTGCCCAAGGCCACACAGGCTGGCTCTGCTCACAGGAGGCAGAGTGGGGAATCGAACTCCCCACCTCTGCAGCCAAATGCCTAAACCACTGAGCTATCCAGCCAGCTTAACTAACCATAGAGCCTACATAATATATCCCTGAGTGAACTCCTGCAGAAGAATTTGTGGGACAATACTAGCAACTGTTCTCCTGGTTCTGTGGATCTAACACTTATCTTTTTACAAAGTCACCCAAAAACATGGTTTTTGAAAAAACAGTATGCATGGGGGCTAAATGATCAAGATAAAAAGTTGTATCCTGTTATTTTATAGGAGAAAGGAAAATGGCAGGAAAACTTCCTCTAAAAGAGCAAGATTGCAGTGGAATAAATGAATTTTTAAAAATGAAAAACCTTTGGGGGTCTGAGCATGTGGAATGTTTCCGCAGAAGGGGAGTCTGTTTCCCTTTGTAAGGTCTAAAATGAAGGAGGAGAAGGACCACATCAGTTGACCTTTCGTTGTTCTCGTTCCCATTGTTAGAGCTGTGTTAAGTTTCTACGGCCACGTTAGATAAACAACATCCTTTAATCAAAAGCTGGTATTCCAAAGGAACCTTTACAAACAGCATGCAGCTTCAAGCAAAGCTTATCATGTGTGGGTTAAAAAAAAGCTGGATCTATCAGCCCCTTCTCTGCTGCAATAAGAAATACAGAGAGAGACACATGCTCAGTACCAGGCTGCTTCACAGCATGAGGAAGAGAAAAAGACATTTCTTTTTCCTGGTGAGCCACCAAGTCAGATTAGTTGAACACAAGCACATGGTAAGCACAGATTGCAATAATTGATGCTGGAAAGGTTGAGAACAAGAGAAGGTTGATTGGAATATTCTGCAGAATGAGTACGAACAGATGAAAATCATGCCTTGTTAAAGGAGGGAATAAACTTTAATACTTGCCAACTTTTCTTGTTCAATTCAGCAAAATTATTTTTTCAGTGCTACATTGCCTGGAAATAGCTGTCATTTGTTTCTGCTCTGGAACTAATGTAAATATCAGTACAAATACAGATTTACATTTGTATTGCAATGATATTCATATAGGTTCTCATAATGTTAACATCCATTAAATGCTATTAACAACAAAGAGCATGGCTCCTGTTGAGCAAAATTTAATTTTCCTTGAAATAATAAAATCAATCACTCATGTCCTTGAAATAGATAGTTCTAAAATCAACAATGTGACATCAATACTATTGTGTCTCCTGTATAATACACAGCATTTTCAACCATTAACAAAGGCAATTCCAATTTAGGAGAAAAAAAATCAGTGTTAACTATCATGATGGTTTTTAACAGTGAGTGATAAGTTAACATTATGAAATGTAATTCTGCATTCAGAATTTGGCAGCATACAATATTTATAAACAGTTTTAGTTTAAAGTATGGACTTTACACCATTGCCACTGTTGTTTTGTGGAACAGGTAAAATGTCAAGAAAACATGATTACGACTGAAAAAATTGGCTAGTACTTTTCATAAGAAAGAATAATAATCAAAAGTGTAGCTGGGCATTTTCAAAGCTATTACAAAGCATGCTCCTTACCATTTCCCTGACATTCCTGCAAAGGGCCATATCAGGATCCATTCGATCACGTGCAAAATAATTTCTCTCCTTCATCTGAGATCTGAGCACCTTGCCTTTGATCAAGTATATGTTAGCTACATAAGGAACGTTCCATATACCTCTGTGAAAGAAATGATAAATAGAGATGACAGGAGTGTTAATAATGTCATATGCACACAATCGGGCAAGATATGAAAAGATCTCAGTGAGGTTTTTACAATATCCACACAAAGTCCCTATATTTCTTTCTTTAAGAATGTGTCCTGTTGCCCACAGGTATCTTATTTTATGGCAACATTCATCAATGGTTTCAGGACAAACTAGGATAGTAAACCAATTTCAAAACATGGATTTTCTGGGTTATAAGAAACAGAAATACATGGTTAATGGAAGACCTCCAGCTTTGTTTCCTTGCTCATGGGAAGCAAGGGGCTACGGGGCTATTTGTGTACCATCAAGTCAATTATGACTTACAGTGTCTTTTTCCATGTTTTCATAGGAAAAGAATACTGAGAAGTAGCTTACTATTCCTTTCTTCTTGGGGCACTCTGGGTCCAAGCCTACACAGGCTGGCTTTTTTCAAGGGAGACTCAGCAGGGAATTGAACTCCCATCCTCCGGGTACCACCAAAGGATTAGTTCATGTCTCAGATTTATCTTGTGTGACCCTTAAGTGTTACTAATCTCACTCATAAAAGTACAAACACTCTTAAATATCCTCTTCACCTCAGACAGCTTTACACTCATGGTTTTCAAAAGTAAACAAGGCACATTTAAAAAAAACAATTTGTATTGTTTTACCTATGAACCAGAATAAAAAAATACAATAGAACCATAATATTTTTTATAATCAGCACTTTCTTGTTATGCAACAACTCAATGAAACAAGTCCTCTGTGCTGAATTTTAGAAAATGCTGCCCTTTTCCAAATTAGACAAAGAACCCAGTCAAGTTGTATTTTGTTTCTGTTTCGTTTTTGAATTTTTGAAAACTCAATAGTGGAAAAACACTCATACTAAAACACTTTCTAAAATTGTTTTTGTCATCGAGCTGAATGTTCTTGCACTCATTGTATACTGAATCATGCAAGAAGAAGGCTGCAAAGCTTGATGAAGAACAGGCAAGCAACATCATAGCTCCACTGCTTGCATACCTGATACCTGCTTGTACTGGACAGACTGAGGTTTACATGAAAAATAAGGGTAACAGTTCAGTTTTAGAACTGAATCACTATTTTATTTGATTAAAACTACACACAAGACACAAACTTTTAAAAGCATAATACTATTATGAAGATACCTACATCGCAATGAGTGTAAGCACTTTGCTAAAGAAGTGTGAGAAATTATTTGGAACGCACTTTACAAATTTAATAAAGATATGCCAACAGTTCAAAAATATTTGAGGCATCTTTTCTGGACCAGTGTTTTCCTACTAGGATTCAGTGACTGTCTTCCATAAAGGTAAAGGTAAAGGTAAAGGTTCCCCTTGACAATTTGTCCAGTCGTGTCTGACTCTAGGCGGCAGTGCTCATCTCCGTTTCCAACCCATAGAGCTAGCGTTTGTCCGCAGACAATCCTCCGTGGTCACGTGGCCAGCATGACTAGACACGGAACGCCGTTTACCTTCCCACCGAGGTGGTACCTATTTATCTACTCGCATTTTTGCATTTTGCATGCTTTCAAACCGCTAGGTTGGCGGGAGCTGGGACAAGCGACGGGGGCTCACTCCGTCGCGTGGATTCGATCTTACGACTGCAGGTCTTCTGACCTTGCAGCACAGAGGCTTCAGCGGTTTAACCTGCAGCGCCACCACATTTGTAGCTTCTACAAATACTTTAACCATTGAATTAACAAAAGTTAATTTACCAGCTCTAACTTTGGTATTGTTATTGGGAAAGGAAAACTCAGATTCCTGACAGTATCACAACCTGTTACCAATTCTTAAAGATTTGGCACATCTTCCTTTTGGATACAGACTCAATATATCTATACATATTTAAGAAGTTTAAGGGGTGGGGGAAGCAACAAGACATCTCTGAAATCTTTATTATTAACAATTTGCAGTTAAAACGAGTAAACCTGCCAACTTATCTGCATGTGGAATTACTAAACAATGTAAGATTAACTCACACTCTCTTTCCTTGGACAATATCCACGTAATCTTCAGATCTTGCGTAATATCCATCAGCACTTAGTGCACCCCAAAAGTTTGACCAGAGCTTCCCATGGCGTGTTACAAGAGGAGCAATCATCTTTCTGGTTTAAAAAAGCGAAACAAAACAAAAATGCACGTAATTACATTGGAGGTAAAGAATAATAGCCAATACCTTGATTCTGATAGGGCTGAAATGTGAGATGAAAATCAGTAGGAGCAGCTCTATGGTTGAAAAGGGGCAAAGCAGAAACAAAGGAACAGCTGGATACTGATGTCACAAGGCTTTTTATATTTCCAACTATTGCTTCCCTTAGATTTCCAATGATTCCTTATTGCCCTAAACATGTGCTGTGAAGGCTTGCCAAATAGACATTTCTAAGTTATGCCCTGGCACATACAGGTTCACCTGCCTATGACCATCATGCAGAAAATGGAATGCAGTAAAGGCAGGAGGTACAACTTGATGGCTGCACAAACTGCTTACTGTTTAAAAGTCTTCAAGTAGGTTTTGGGCTTTCCATTTAAAAGTTACTAGGTAAGAATTTTGGAAACTATTGCCCCTGGTCTTGGAGAGCTGCCAGCTATCATACTGGGCAAGAGGAATTATAATCATAATCTTAGAACTGCAGAGCTGGAAGGGACCCTACAGATCACTGAGTCAAGCCCCTGTCAAGGAGTCTCAGTGGAGAATTGAACTCCCAACCTTTGGCTCCACAGCCAGTTACCTAAACCAGCATTTCATTAATTGACTGTGTGAGCACTTTTTTTACTGACTGAAAACCAGCTTCAGAATTTTTCCAGCTTTTCAAAGCCAGTTCTCACAAGCTTTTGAGGAGGAGCTGCATCCAGGAATCTTTCTTCCCATTTCTGATGCATGCTGCCATTGTATTAGTGGCATACCATGGTTGGATGCAACCCATTCTTTCTTTTCTTCAGTGACAAAACTATTCAAACAATGACTATTTGAAATTGATCCAGCCACTGGGAAATAAACAGAGTTGGTTAGCCCCACCACCTTCATCACCTGAAGCTTACCTGTTTTGTTCTATGAGTAGTTTTAAAGCATCTGGGTTTGTTAAAACAACATCAGCGTCTATACTGAAATAATAGTCACATTCTTTGTTCTGCCGACAGATATCCCTTGAAAATTAAAAGAAAAACAAGTTATTAACCATAGCCGTAACTATCAGTTTTGGCACCCAGGACAATTAATGCTATCTTTTGCCCACTCCATCCTGCCACATGAGCATGAACTCCTCCAAGAAAAAGGAGCAGAATGTGATGGCCACTCCAAAAAAAGTTTATGATTTCAAAAAAAAAAAAAAAAAAAAAAAAAGGGGGGGGGGGAGAAAAAGGGATTAATGAGTCCAGGATGTATTAGTGTTCATTTTCCTAACATTCATTAGTAGTTTCACCTCTAGATTTTAATAACCTCTAAATTTAAAGTCCCAGTCACTCCACCTTAATTACAGCTCTGCCATTAGCATTGTAAGCATATCCAGTTCCAAACAGATTACAATAGCTTTAAGCAGACACTTGCAAGTACAGAAAGTGTGATTTCAAGAACTTTTGTTAATTAGATACTTAAACTGGCAACTCAGCAATTAAAGTAAGTTAGTTTCAAGCAACAATAAACATTGTAGTTAATTAATTGTTTAGGAGATACTTGAGTGTTTTGTTCTCAAAAGCTAAAGCAACATATTTTGACATATGTTGCTTCGTCTTCAGAGCTCTTGTTTGTAACACTGTCTGTCTGTCTATTTTAACTTTGAGTTGTTCTCCAAGGATGATCAATATAATGTATGTATATTGAAAATCAACACAAACAATATTTTATTCACGCATATTGCTGGAGTTACTAGGGCTTAGTGCACTCTACAAGCAATGATGCATTTCTAGATACTGCAAAAAAGTCCATTTCCTCCACTGTAAGGAGTCTTAAATCATGTGGTGTGAGAAATTCTACACATTTCAGATTTAAATTGCTAGGCTGCCTCTGTAAATCTCTCTCCTCAATCCAAAAATGCTTCCAGCAGACAAAATCAAACACATTCATAGCAACCTATCCCAGCTACTGTTATATCACAGTGTTGCCCATTGCTATGATGCCATCTAAGTGTCCTGACCATTGTCCCTTTTCTGGAAATCAGGATGCATTAGACTCCTGTGTCAATCAAATCTGAACTGTCTATCTGTTCTGGACATTCTGTAAGCCCAATCAGTGACTAGTTAGTAGGCTGGTTTGAACAACTGTGTTTGAACTGAATAAGATGAAACTTGGGGGAAAAAACTTGTGGGTTATACACACAGCCTCTTCATGGCAAGAGTAAGTAAGAATTATTAAGTCAATGCCAACCTATAGTTTCATAGTCGGACTTATGCTGAAGTTGTTAAGTACAGTTTCTCAATTCAAACATAATATGAAATGATAACTAAAGACTGTGAAATGTTAACTAAAGGGAAGGGGCAGGATCTATTCTCAATCATCCCAGAGTGTCGGAAAAGTAATAATGGGCTCAAAGAAGCCAGATTTAGGCTGAATATCAGGAAAAACCTGTTAACTGTTGGAGCAGAATGACAATAGAACCAATTACCCTGGGAGGTGGTGGGCACTCAGACGCTGGAGGCGGTCAAGAGAAAATTGGACAACCGTCTGTCAGATCTGCTTTGATTTGGATTTCTGTATCAAGCAGGGGGTTGGACTCAATAGCCTTATAGGCCCCTTCCAACTCAATTATTGGATGATTCTGTCAAGTTGTTAAGTATAGCTTCTCAATTCAGACATAATGGGAAATGTTAACTAAAGAAGATTTTCTGCTTTGTTTGTTCTGTGGCTCACCAGAAAGGAAGAACAATGGCCAAAATAGTATCCTGACCTACTGGAGATACAATCATCCCAATGTGGCCAGTGAGAGCCAGTGGTTTGGTTACCACCTGCAATCTTGCTTCATCAGAAGTAAGTTGTTCTAAGAATCTTTCTTGCCATTTGCAAAAGCTGTCTTTCTGATTTCTGAATTTTGGAAAAATCTGAAATTTTCTAAAAGATTCATTGCTATGGGTTTTGTAATTTATCAGTCATGACTCAAATTTCCTCCAGATCCTCTCATGTTACAAAATAAAATCTTACCAAAATATATACTCACTACAGTTAATCTCTCACCACTTATGTAAGTGAAAATAATTTTTAAAATAAGTAAATAAAAACAATGCCCACATAATCCGCAAGGATAGCTTGGCTTTTTAGATTACAGTTATATCCTATTTGTACTATCCGCGTTCTTGATCTTAAAGTGGCAACTGGGGCAGAATGTCATAGCGAGGATGCTGAGAGGGACAAATGGATTATATCGATATTGAAGCAACTGCCTGCTGAGCTACATTCAAGATTGATTGGTTGGTGAGTTGATTTATAGAGCAAGAAATGCAAGATTAAAAAAATACCAACACACTGTAAAACATAGAAGTCAACGTGATTAAATAACCTAGGATCAAGTCCTTTGTGATCATTAAGACCACTGGGGGAGACATTGCCCATTGTATATGATCCACAGTTGTTTCTCTAGTAATAATCTGGAAATTCTCTTGGTGGTTCCCACTACCTGCAAAGTTCCTCTCCAGCTCACTTCAGTTGTCTGATAAAGATTTTGACCCCAGACTTCCATGGCCAATCGTGCTGCCTTTTTTGTGAATTATCTGGTTCTGGGTTTCTGATTTTAAATGTTTTCTTTATTATGTCTGTTAGGAACATACACTCCTTCCTGGTCCATGGCCAAATAACAGCACACAGATTGTGCCTGTTTCCTTTGAGCTTTTTGCATTTCCAGATCTCTGTGAAAAATCCCATGCCTATCAATGGGGAATGACAGCTATAACTTCAAATATGGGTTGAGGCTACACAGTGCCATGAATTTCAGGAACATAGTATACTTAAATATTCACAAATATATACACAGAAGGATTTTGCTTATGCCCACAGGCACCTTTCCGGCAATGGCACAAAAGCTATCAAACAATGGAACCTGCAGTACCACATTGACAAATAAAAAGAAGAAAAAGGCAGAACTGGTGGAAAGATAGACACTAGCATACTGATTATGACCTAAGCACGTGAAGCCAGCACAAAAGAATGCAGGCATTCAACTAGTCACACATGAGCAGTTCTACTAGCATACAGTATATTAAACTAAGCAAAACAAGAAATGGGGAAAAAAGTATATAGAACAGTTCCTAGCTAACAGTAATGGAGTGAGCCTTTCATTTTCACCCTGTAGCTATGTGAAATTGCAGACCCAGAGGCTGCAAGGGTACCTATGCAGGATGCCTCCCTACTGCCTCAATGCTAGGAGTGTCCAGGATCAGTCTTGGGCTTTATGGGGGAATTCAGCAGCCATTTTCTTTCCCCTTTGGCACCAGATGAGTCTTCCTGGACACTATGTATCATTTTTTAGTTTCCATTTCCTTGCTTGGTATTGTGACTTCATTTTTTAACTGACCTAACAAATATTGGATTTGAACATCCTGGATCTGTGGAACGCTGCTAAATCACACAAAGCACTTCCACAAGATCTGGTTGCACACATTTGTCCAAAATTTTGTACGTTCCTAATATATATATCTACTATTTCGGTGTCTTGATTTTAATGTCACTTTTTTTCCTCCATTGTAATTTTTAAATGTCCAAAATAATTATTCTACAATTGGAAATAGACTGAGATTTATTTTAATATAGACAGTTGGACAGTTTTACACCAGCGAATGCTAATTCACTGGTCAAAATATTGTTGGGGCTTCATGCACATACAAGTGGAATCACAAGTTGCTGGAGTTAACTGTTGAAGTATCAGGTGCATGCTGGTCACACGTCTACTTGTACTATCAGCCATGCACTCAGCACATGGTTGGCAGATTTCAATTAGTCTGAATTAACCATGGAACTTTATATCATTCCCTTCGTGTATGTGTAAAATATCAACAGGATTGTGGCTACTGCCTGCTGAACTGCTAGTACATGATTACTGTGTGTTGGGGAAGAAACACAGTTCCAGGATCTGATAATGAAAGTTATACCTATTTTTATCATTTCTGCAAAGCTACAAAGATTCTGATCTCTTGCATTTTCTGTATTATTAGAATCTGCAGTTGGCTGCTTAAAGTCTAACTTTAGTGCAGCCCCTCAATGAGATGAGAACCAGCTGTATCGTATAGGAAACAGGAAACAGTTGAACGTCATACACTGGATAAATCATTTTTCACTGTTCTGTCAAAAGGTTATTTGAGAGCAAAGGGTTCTGTGACTTCTCAATGAAAAACATAATGGAAGATTGGAGAAGGGGTGGGGAGCCAGTTCATATGGTCTGTCCCTGAAGACTTACAAATCTAGATGGATTCCACAACTCTCCAGGGTAGTTATCCAGTTGATATTCATACTGATCCTGTGAATATCCTGGTCAACTTTTGGAATAGGGAAAAGACTTGGGCAACTGGTGGTTCAACATCAGACATGTCCTTGACTTATAAGAGGGAATAAGTCTGTCTGAAAGGAGTAGAGAAAACAGACAGACAACAAGTGGCAAGAAGCTCACAGGGCACAACTGCATATTACAGCAAGTCTTGGTTTGTTACTGAAGGCACAAATTGCACAGAAAAACATTTACGGTTAATTGCTTACCACACCTTCAATCAGTACCTATTTTAGGGTGGACAGCTAGAAAACTAACCAGGGACATGTCAAGAGTTGTGGCCTCAGATGTTACAACAAACCAGGGTTTTAAAAAGTTGCATTCTAGAAGCTAGCAATAAAGACAGGGATGTAAATTGTGGTATGTGGCTGATTAACAAAATGGTTAGTTGCCAGCAAAGGTAGGTTCACATATAACAAGGTAGATTTCAACAAATTATACCATGGCCCATGTGATGTGCAAGTGCAATCTCTATATTTGTTTGAACAGTTTATAAAACCCAGTTTATTTGTTAGTGCTACATATTTAATACCATAATTGCAGCATTACTTACATTGTTCATATTTACTTTTAAATATGTATATAAATGTGTATTGATATAAACTGCTTTAAACTTCCTATGTTTTTGCCTTAAAATATATGGTGGAGTATGAAGATCTGCAAACCTATGTTCTCTTTAAGATTTCTATTGGGTGATACAACCTTCAGATGTGAGGGGTAAGGGTGCACAGGCATTATGGCGAACAGACACAAAGGGGTCAGACTTTTTGGTTAGTGTTTCAAGTAAGCAATCACAAAACCTGGAGGACTTTTAAAGTCTTGGGTGGGCAACAATTGAAGGCCAGTTTTCCAGGTTTGGTGGCAGCTCAATGGCTACACTCCCAGGTGGGAAGAGCAAAAGTGCAAGAGTCTAAGGAGGCTAATATGTATTTTTTAAAAAAAAAAATTGTTTGTAAAAGTTGCTGCAACCTGTTAGCTGGAAAAATGTGGGTTTTAAACTTTAAACCTCCCCCAGTGGAGAAAATAAATAAATAAATACAATTTAAAGGGGAAACAGGAGTGCTTGTACCTCTCAGAAGTGGCAAAACTGCGCCCCCATCCCTAGAGGGACATTAGAAAAAGTTCTGAGGGAAAAAAAAGACTTTTCCCCAAACACCCCTAATACTTTTTGCAGAGTGTATGTGGGGATTGGAGAACCACAACAATGTTTATGGGAGCAGCATGAGGCCCATGACCTGTGATAGCCCATCACTGTTATAAGAGTTCAGCAAAAATTCTCAAAGAGGCATCAAGGTCTGTTGCCACCATCTCCCTGTCCCCAGAGCCCAGGAGATTGCTTCTCAGGTGTGGAAGGAGATACTTCCAGGATCCTAGAGAAACATCTACATAGATGTGGCCTCCTGAAACACTCATGATACCGCCAGTGTTAGGAAGTGATTGGAAATGGTCCCCCTGGGGTCACAAGGAAAATACTTTAGAGCATCCTCTCCAGAGATACACAGTTTGTGGCTATTTTATTAGCTCTCAGATGTCAGTTCGAGACAGTGCTATTATCCAGAACTTGCAATGGATGATGCATTTCATTCCTGCTGTTGCTTAATTTTTTATTGCCACTCTTCCTGTTTTTATTTTATTGTAATATTTGTTTATAATTTCTGTTCTTTATTGTTTAAATATTGATGCTAAATGTTTATTTAAAAAAACACAGATAGTTGCACCAGAACTTTCTACTGAAAGGTACAGCAGAAATGTTTTAAGTAAACCAAAAATGAAGTAATGATCTTAACAGAGAGGCTGATGAATAATCGACAACATCTGCTCTTTTTGAACATGAACTATTGCTCTCCATATTATAGAAACATATGTCAAATATTTCAGTGATGGATCATTAAATCCTAGCCAATGAGAAATAATCCCACATATAAACATAAAACTTACTCATAAACCTAGCTGGGGCGTTTCATAAAAGATACATTTGTTTCTTGTTCATTTTAATCAGACACTTCCCACTCAAGATCTATGTTTGGCTTTATAAGAAATATACACTTTAAAAAGATAAATGGTTAAAAATAAAATTACATTCCCATGTTCCTGGCATCAGCTTGACTCAGATTTTCTTCAGGTCCAACAATGTGTATATTTCTGATCATGTGCCTGGCTTTTTCCCAAAATTTCTTGATATGCTTTTCATGGTATACTTCCTGGAAGTGATAAAAGTACAGAATTAATGACAGACCAGTCAAAGTGTGTAAAAATTAAACATCCAACAAAACAGCCAAGACTTAGTCTCCAGGATAGCAGAGGGCAAGAAGGAAACAGATGACACAATCTATCATAGCTGCAAGGATTTATGAATGCAGGATTCTTCCTTCTCCATTTTTGCTTCATAATCCCCATGAAGTTGCAATCCAGTGTATGAAATATGTCCATGAATCATATGTGGTCCCAATTCATTTTATGGCCCCTGCCATCCACTGCATAATCTGGTGCTGTACCAACAAAAATTAGCACTGCAACAAACCCAACAATTTTCCCTTTAAAACAAGATGCACCAGGAGAGTCCACCCTATTTAAAAAGGAAAATTGGTTGCTTTTGTCCCTGCCACCATGTCACTAAATTTGCTGAAGTAGCAAAGTGCATATTCTAGTATACAAAAGGGGAGCCAATGTACCTCCTCAACTCCAGAAATTTCTCACCTTCTTATACATATTTATGTGGGAATTACCTCTCAGTGGCCAGAATCCTATTTGTTAGTCACAACAGTATAAGTGAAATGCATAAAGTGCAGTGATGAACTGCTGCTAATTAACAAATTGCTGCTTTTATCTCTCATCATGTATCAACTGCATGAGCTGGTGCATGATGAGGGATTCAACTGACAACAGCAATTCACCACTACAATTTACACCTTTGCACTGTTGTAAATAATAGGATTTTGGCCAATGAATTCACTATCTCTGATCAAGCACATATAGGACTGAACTATAACTATCCAAATAGGTGTATTCTGGAGAATGAAATTTAGATGATTAACAGTAGAGGTGTTGTGAATGATTAACATTACTGGTCACAATGGGGCAAAGGAGGGCTTGACATCCAGCTGGCATTCTCATTATCTGTGTTTCACACCCACAGATAAAAAAGATGGAGCCACTCTGGTGCTGTGATTGTAGAGTGCTAAGTTACATCTTAAAATCTCTGCTTGGCCATGAAGTTCACTGGGTGATCTTGGACTGGCCATGCTCTCTTAACCTGAGTGGAGAAGAGGAGATTAGAGATAGGCACTTATCGTGGTTCAGCAGTTCACTGTAGATCGGGCCCACAGCTGTTGAGTGGGCACTCTGGATTCCACACCCTGCCTCCTCCCACAGGAACCCATTCAGAGGAGGAGGCAGGGCATGGAAGTCCTAGACCCAGGGGAGGAGGCAGTGCGCATATTCCAGGGCACCCATGCAACACCTGTAGGCTTGATCCACCAAATTGCACTGAAGCAACGAAGTGCAGTATATGCCTATTTTTAGAGGACATCCATGTACACTGCTTGAGCTTAGAAGAATGGTAGGATATAAATGTAACAAATTAATAAAAAAATTCACAGGAGAGATAATGATGAAATCAGAAAAATAAAAGAACAAGAACATTGAGATTTCTAGCTTGAGAAGAAGAAAAGGTTAACAAGAAACAGGTAATTTTTTTACATGTGCCAGAGTTATTATTAGTACAGTATCTAAAATTACAGGGCAAAATCAAAATTAAACTAACATTTTATTTCATCATTCACCTGAAGTGAACTGAATTCATATGTTAAAACCTGTTTATTTACAGACCTGCATTTATTTGTAAAATCATACAAGTCACTCCAAATTTATGTTCTCCTCTCTCTTTAAATAGATATAGCTCAGTGAATTAGGAATCTGGCTGCAGAGCCAGAGGTTGGAAGTTCGATTCCCCATTGTGCATTCCAGCTTGTGTGTCCTTGGGCACACTGCACAGTCTCAGGGCACCCCCAGAAGAAGGAAATGACAAAACACTTCTGAGTATTCTCTATCTAAAAAACCCTGGAAAAGGTAACCATAACTCAGAATTGGCTTGATGGAACACAATTATTATCGCTCTTTAAAATATTGTTTGCATTATAATGCTTTCCATTTTGAACTTGGATATATCATTTACTTAAAAGCTTTGATAAACGGCAGTAGTCTTCACAGTAAAAAACTATTACTGAAACTTTAGCAACAGAAGGCAGAAGAAACTAGTTTAAGATCCAGTAGTATTTTAAATATTCCAAACTATTTTGCTTAATTACTATTCATGTAGGCAGCCATCCTATACAGTACAGTCTGGGAGTAAGTCCACAGAACACAGTATGATTTCTTCTGTGTAGACATGCATATATCTCTACTATTGATTAATTTATTTTCTTCTGGTGTGATGATGCTATATACACTTTAGACCATCTAACTGGGATTTACTAGTCCTTGGTATTTTTCATACCTAGCAGTATCTAGGGTCACTGTTTTTTAAATAAAATGGGAGGCAGCCCCCTAAAGACCTCCAAAAGCCCCCAAAATGGCAGGAAAAAAGTAGAATGCTGGAAACAATCTAGGCATGTTCAAGCATTTGTGGGCTATTTATACCTGAAGGCATTACTCACCCAAACTCCAGGTTTTCTGCCTCTTTGGACAATGGTTGGGAGACGTTTTAGTAACTGAGATACGTTTTGAGCAACAGTGTTCAAGAATTCTGTTCAGTTTACAAGTGGAAGTGAACTAACCTATCTGCACTAATCCAGGTGGGCTCATTTGGAATAATTTTTCAGACATCCTGGCCTCCAGGATTATACATCAAAAGCAGCAGCTTGAAATCAGATCAGAAAGAACTGGAAGCCAGTGCAGGTGACTGTAATTCCATCCTGTCCTCCCCATCACTAGACTATGCATTCAACCATCAAAGAAGCAGTGTTTCCAGGATTAATTAAAAGTTTCAAAGAGTTACCTTTGGGGATGACTGTTGCCAATGGCCACACTGGCTGGGGGATTCAGATTGCTATAGTCCAAAAAGTAACTTTCTGAACATCTTGCCTTAGGAACAGTCTCATCAATACATACTGTAGCAATACATATTGAGAGGTAAAATGGCGATTCAAATCTGTTTGATGGAATGCTGTTGTGAATATGCATGCTATTTTTATTATGCAGCAAATTGTTGCTTTCAGTGTTAAGAATATTAATCTAAATCTATGAGATGGACTTTTTGAAAATTAATTTACAAAAATAACTATTCGATAATCACTTAGTTATAAAGTACTCACGTTATTATGGATGAAGAGGCTAAGCTTTTCCTTTGTATAATCCAGAGTCAACAGTCTGTCTAAAAACTTTGTCAGGAAAGGACTTGGTTGTTCAATGAAAACACCAATTGTTACTCTTGGAGTCTCCTAAAAACAATAATACATGGGCAAAAAAGTGCAAAGCATTCACTTCAAAGTCTGATACAATAAGAACTAAATTCAACCAAAAATGAATCATATTATATGTCTTGGAAAATATACTGCAAGCTTCAGTATTCAAAATTCTTTTTCCTTTTCTATTTTTCATATACTGTAGCCTTGAATAAGCTAGTTTTGAATTACTGTTCCTCTCATATATGTTTGTAAAATACTTAAAGAATCTTTAAAATGGTCTCATGATGCATCTGTACAAACTATTTTCCCCAATCCTGTTGTACAGTTATCTGGTGGAGGAGAGTGTGATTTGCAATGGTAAATTGCTGCTCATTAATGAGAAGCAAATTCCTTGTCACTGGAGTCCATAGTTTCCCCTGAATTCATAGAAAATCCATTTTATCAAAGGATATTCATACCACTCTTCACAAAAAATCAAACTCTACTTATACATTGCCTGAATGGGAATGAGCAATTCTGCTCATCCCCCCAACCCCACCCCCAATCCTGCACATTGCAACCAACTTTGAGTTCTATATAAACAAGCTTAGTAGCAAGCTTGGCCAATAACCATGTGTGTGCGTTTGTCCGTGACTGGCGGCATGAGCGCCTTGTAGTTCTGCTAAATCAACATAAGTCAAGAATGTACTGCAGTGGGCATAGATATGTACCGGTGAGACAGGAATATGTTTCTACCTCTACACCAGACATTTTGTATAAACACTGGAAACTGCATTTCAGCCTGAAACTAAATATGGGCATGAAAGGTCTGGCAAATTTCCTAGAACTTGTTTTGTGTCTGTCTGAAATATCAGAATGTGATAAATTTCATGAAGGCAGTGTCTGGATGAGAAGCCAAACTTATACCATTCATCCCAATAAGAATTATTATCTTTTCGTGTCTTAAAAAAAACCTGAGTCTTCCAAATTGTTTCCAAAATGCACTAGAGATTTAGAAACAACACATGAGATCTTCAACCTGTTAAGAGATCCACAACATAATCAATATGCTAAACTTGGTACCACCTCCTATTCTTCTTCTTTGGCCTTTCTGAACCAAAGCGCCATGGTCTCCAGGAGCTTTTTGCCATCCTACCCTTAAGTAAAACCAGTCCTACACCATTTGAGATAGTTTTGAATTGTCTCCATGTTCTCCACTTCTTCCTTATACATCTGCTTCTCAACTTATAGCTTACATTTCCTTACTTCATGTACCTCTTCGTTCAACCAGATTTCAATTCTGGGACCTTCTAAGTCATCCTCTGCCTTTTCTTACTCTATTGCTGCCAATAGTACCAAACCTATCCTATTTTCCTTGCTTCTTTGTGAACAGCTTCCCATATGCTCAACATGTACTTGGGCAAGTGTTGCCTCAATTCACCATCTTCTCTCCTTGTTACCCTTTCAGACCTCTGAAAACAAGAGGAGAATTGAGGGCAGGGGAACATATGAGTGACTGGGAGAGGACCGGGGGGAAATAGTGGAAGTTGGTGAAGTCAGTTTTCAAAACCAAATGTGCTGTTTGAGTTTCCAAAATGAGTGATGATTTAAAAGGATAAAGATGGTTCTGAATGGAAGAAGAGAGACTAGAAGGAGTATGATGGGAATGGAAGGCGGGGGGAATATCACTTTGAGAGTGGGTAAGTTTGGTTGTCCTGGAGAGGCTACCTTGTGCAACAGCTTCCTCTTCCTCTTCTGTCAGTCACTTTTCCATGACTAAAGAACTGATGGAGGCGGTGGGGCTATCAAATACGATTGATTGGGGCTGTAGTGGTGACAGGATTGAGACATTTGTGGAGATGAAATAAACACCAGTAGTGTCAGGTCAATAAATGTTGTGGAAGGTAAGGAGTAAGAGAAGCAGAAGCAGTGCTGTCCAAATGGACAGAAAGCTGGGAAATGTTATCAGCTTTACTTATGGAACAAATTTAACTGCATGCAATGTATACTTACAGACAATGTGGCTAGGTCTAGTAAATCTTGGTCACAGGTGCCACATCCAGTTTCAGGGGTCCAGCCATTGGGAATGTAGTTTCCAAAGTAATTCAGAGTAAGCTTGATCGGGGGAAGAATGTTTAAATCATATGAACAGATTAATAAACTCTGCTTTGGCACATCTCAAAAAATATGCCTTCCACACATTTCTGCAGTAATGCTTACACAATAAAAATGAGTGGCAATGGGGCAGTTATCAGATATGATAAATTGCATGTTCCTAATACTGCTAATTAAACCTCATTATGCTACTAGCCAAAATTATGCTATGCATTCCCCGCCTCCCATTTCTTCATGTTGAAAAAATCACAGCTGAAGAAAAGTTGCTATCACTTACTTTAGTTGGTCCGTTTCCATGAAGAGTGACTGGCAAGGTGTCATACATAGAATTCCTAACCCTGGCTCTTCCTTCTTCAAATTTTAGATGGACTTCATCTGCAGCCCACCAAGAAGTTAATAATATGTCAACAGTAATTTCCTCAAAGAAGAACAGCACAACATTCTTTGCAAATGCCTGAGTACTTGCATTTTACACAGATTCCTGTATTTCCTGTCATTTAAACCTACAGTCCTTTAAGCCACTTGTTCCAGTGTTTAGGAACATATTGAAAAGAATATGAAGCCTCCTAGTTTTTTTAAGATAATAATTTATCTGTCTCAAGATCCTGCTTTTTTACAATGGGCTGCCGAAGTTCTTATCTCAAAACTTTGAGGAACTGGATGTTCTTTCTCCAACACTTTTTTTGGCAAGTTTGAGGCCTGCTCAGATACACTCCACTCAGGATTGTTCCTGGGAAAAGGTTAGAGCCAGGCCCGTAGCTTCCTCTCATCACCTCAAGCCCCTCTCCTATTCCTAATTCTCTCATGAGAAAAACTGAACAAACACACTGAGAGATATTCAAAGGGGGTTTAAACCTTCAGGGTCCAGAATAAAGCTAATGCTCACATATCTGCAGGAGACTGTGAGGGAAAACAAAAGCCCAGTCACCAAACACCAATAATCCCATGTGATGTAACAGGTATAAAGAAGTCTTTGTGTCAAGGGCATTATATAAGAGGTGGTGCATCACGGGCAAGCAATATATGTGATACCTATATTTATTTATTTAATTGGTTGATTTAAAGTATTTTACACTGCATTTCTCCTTAAAAAGGATCCAAAGCAGTGTACATCATTAAAAATAAAATATTTAAAAGCAAAAACAGTGAGTATACTAATATTTAGAAAACAATTAAACACATATTAAAACAGTAAACAAGCTCAATGCTAAAAGCACTTTTAAAAGCAACAAGGCACAATAATCCATTTTTAAAAAACCCCTATCAGACAGCCAGTTACTATATTTCCCATTCCTCAAGAGGCATTTCAGAATACATACCAATAGCTCCATTTAGAGACTGGAAAATGTTGCACTTGTGATCCAAGGTAATATTAATACGTTCCTAAGGAATAAGAACAGGAAAAAATATGCTAAATGAGGCATAATAAAATGCAGGGCAATATAAATTGAAGCTAAATACCTTCAAAACTGTATGCTAGCTAAAAATCATGAGTATAGGTTTCCTTGAAAATTCATATTAAGAACCTTAATTTTTCAGCCAGATCTTTTTCAATGTTCCATATATCTTCAGAGTTCAGTTATGTCATCAAGATTTATGAACCTATGATTCATTAAGAAACTGTTTATATGATCCCAGCACCAAAGGCTTGCTTTCTGTTCTATAAGCTAAGCAAATGAAGTTCATGACTTCCTAAAGAATGGTGATTTGGCAGTTTAAAAGTAAGGAAACATCTGTCAGATTCCACTGATTAACAGTTTAAAAAAATAATAAAAGGAATAAACATTGAAAAATGTCATTATATATACAGAATGGTGTCAGTATAAACTAGAGCTAAAATGTTTTCACAAAGATTGTTAAAATGGCAAATAGAGAACAGTATTAGTAATTCTAATATAAACTGTATAAGATCATTTCCTTCAGGTGTTTTTTTTTTCTTAAAGAGAGTAGCAGGGCTTACTCCTGGGGATTACTCTCCTGGAATCTTATCCACATATTTTTTCTATGTTTGGTGTAAGTCCATGGAAAATCCACATATAACTTTAGCATCAGGGTATCTAAACCTTTAAAACAATTGATCCAGTCCAACAGAATACAATCCATCATGAATGGTACACACTGCTATTTTAAACAAACATGGCTCCAGGAGAGGAGCTCGGAAAACCAGGGGAAGGCATCAGATATCTTCCCCTCTCCCAACTGGAATCCCTCTTCTTGCTATCTGAAAAACATCCTAATGATATATGTTGTGTGTGTTTGTGTTTTTAACATATATGTTATTTTTAAGCCATTCTGGAAGTATCTGTGCTCTGCCTTTCAAGTGTAACAAAAACTATTGTAATCTTGTAACTCAACTGTTCAACATCGAAGGGAGGTTCTCTCCCTGCTTGAACAGTTCTATAGAAGGACTACAGTTGCCTGTAAGGGGCTATGTAGGCATACAGATCTATATATTAAACAGATCTGGGGAAACGGGTATGCATCCTTGCACATGCAGCTCTCCACTTGCAAAGGGATACATGGGTGGTCTGTGGCCCATGCATCTGGGATCTGCCTCTGATCGTTGCCACATCTGGAGTGGACTACTAGCAGCTCTATGTTAGGTAGTATTCATGCCTCAGTGAAGTGCCCCTGCTGGTTAGACTATAAACTGTCAATGTCCGATGATGATGAGAGTGTCTACCTATAGAAACTTTGACCTAGGACTTTTAGAACTCTAATGAGTTTTTTCCAGATTTCTGAATATTGGCACAACTGTTCTGCATTTTCAAGCATAATTAGCTATGGAATTCTGAACACCAAAGATGTAATAGGAACTTTTAAAAAAAATCAATCCCAGTGATTTTGGACATTTCAACCCACCAGAGAATTCCTCTAGGACTTCACAGAGAGGGAGATATTGCCAAGAGAAGCAGTGGGGAGAAATGCTGAGTGCTGTCCCCTTCCTTCTTGCTGAATGCCTGCACATGATTAAGTCTGACAATCCTATGCTGATTAAGCCTGAAGTACAGTATTAGGGGACGTGGTGGCGCTGCGGGTTAAACCGCAGAAGCCTCTGTGCTGCAAGGTCAGAAGACCAGCAGTCATAAGATCGAATCCCCGTAACGGAGTGAGCTCCCGTCGCTTGTCCCAGCTCCTGCCAACCTAGCAGTTCAAAAGCATGTAAATGCGAGTAGATAAATAGGTACCACCACGGTGGGAAGGTAACGGCGTTCCGTGTCTAGTCGCGCTGGCCACATGACCATGGAAACTGTCTACGGACAAACGCTGGCTCTACGGCTTGGAGACGGGGATGAGCACCGCGCCCTAGAGTCGGACATGACTGGACTAAATGTCAAGGGGAACCTTTACCTTTACCTTACAGTATTAGACTCCACAAGATTTTTGTATTTTAGTGCTGCTGATGTCCATTTCAGACCCTTTATTTTGGATATACTATTCAATGTAAGGGCTTGAACTTGTTTCCAGCAAGTTCAAGTACTCTTACAGAACCCAACTAAGCCAACCAATCATGCACTGAAAGCAATTACTGTCAGAATGTCCAATTGAATGTCTTTCTTAATTTTTAAACCTAGATGAAACCAGGATTGCAGCTTAAACCTTCTTCATTCATTGTTAAAACTGTTTGCAAAGCAGAAATACTCCAAGTTACATGAAGTATTACTTATTAGAGTCTACATACCCTCTTCAATGGGTCAATATAAACTTTGGTATAAAAAAGCTGGTCATCGTCATTATCTTGCAAGTCCCATTGTTGTACAATGCGGTTTACAGATGAAGAATAACCAATAAATCCTGAAAGAAATCAAATGATGGACTAAATTAATGCATCACTGCTTCAACTTTAAAATACAATGCATTTATGTCTGTTCTAGGATACCAAACACCAAGTATAGAGGAACCTGAGGTAGTTTTGGACTACTACTTCTATAATTCCTGGTCATCACCACTGCTGGTTTGGGCTGAAGGAAGGTGGCCTAAAACATCTGGAGAGCGCCAGTTGGACAAAGGCTGCTATACCAAAAAAAAAAAAAAAAAAAGCTGCTAAATTGATGGTGTTTGATAATAACAACCTTCTGAATTTCTATCCTTTCCATGTTTTAGTTTACATTTATTCCTTATGGCCAGAATAAAAGCATTCCAGGTATGGATCTGGAGAAGTAATTGTTGCCATGGAAGAATACATGAACTTTACTTTACTTTACTTTATTACATTTATAGCCCGCCCATCTAGTCATATAGACTACTCTGGGCGGGTAACAACATAACATATAACAATTTACAATTTAAAATGGCAATATATTACTAAAAAACACAATGATCCAAGATGGAAAGAATACAAGAAACAAAATTCAGACAGTGGATGGAGGGAAGGCTTGCTTGAACAACCAGGTTTTCAATTGGCATTTAAAGATGCCCAGGGAAGGGGCCATGCGAATCTCAGGAGGGAGATTGTTCCAGAGACGAGGAGCCACCGCCGAGAAGGCCCGGTTTCTTGTTTTTTCCTTCCGGGCCTCCCTCGGCGTTAGGCTCCTCAGTCTCACCTCCTGGCTAGATCGGGTGATATGGGTAGATCTAGGTGGGAGAAGGCGTTCCATCAGGTAACGAGGCCCTAAACCGTTTAGGGCTTTATACGTAAGCATTAAGACTTTGAAATCTACGCGGAACCGGACAGGCAGCCAATGTAAGGCAGCCAGAGTGGGAGTAATATGTTGATATTTCCTTACCCCAGTAAGAAGTCTGGCCACCGCATTCTGCACCATCTGGAGTTTCCGCATAGATCTCAAAGGCAGCCCCACGTAGAGAGCATTGCAGTGATCTAATCTCGAGATTACGAGCGCATGGACCAAAGTGGTGAGCGACCCAACATCTAGATAGGGGCGCAGCTGGGCTATCCGCCAAAGATGGAATTAGGCGGTGCGGACCACTGACGCTACCTGGGATTCCATGGCAAGCGCCTGGTCCAGATAGACCCCCAAGCTGTGCACCTCACTCTTCGCGGTGAGAGTCATCCCCCCCCCAAAAGAGAGGGAGTTTCCCAAACCGCTGATGGTAGGTCCACCCACCCTCAGGACCTCCGTCTTGTCCGGGTTCAGCCTCAGCCCATTTTCCTGCATCCACTGCAATACAGACCCCAGGCAGCGCTGCAGGGACAGAATGGCATCCACTGTAGTTGGCAAAAAGGAGATGTAGAGCTGTGTGTCATCAGCATATTGATGGCACGATGCTCCACACCCCCTGATGACCTCACCCAGCGGCCTCATGTAGATGTTAAACAGCATTGGGGAGATGATCGAACCCTGCAGAACCCCACAATAGAGGCTCCACGGGGCCGACTCATACTCCCCAAGTTGAACTCTCTGAGGACGGTCCCTGAGGAAGGACCGGAGCCAAGCCAACGCCTGACCACCAATTCCGAACTCGGAAACCCTCCTCAGGAGGATACCGTGGTCGACGGTGAAACTAGTAGTATTCAGTTTTTTCTTGTACTCACAAATGTCATCACAGCAAAGAATTAATCCATCTTCAGCACACAGGAGGAGGAGGAGGAAAGAATTCACATAACAGGGGAAAAAAATCTTCAAAGCAATCGTATATGGACTTAACCAGAAGTAACTCATACTACATTCAGTGGCACTTTCTCCCAGATGACTATGCATAGGATTGCAGTCCCAGAATACATTCTGAAGACATCTTTACTTTGAGTGAACATTCATTCTGCTCACATGAGGACAAAGAGGGACATGTAACCTTTGATCGGAAATGACCTGAAAGAAGCTTCTATTCATGTTCACTTGAAAATCAGTGAATGCCAACTGGGAAATTTTTATCAGAGGTTTAATTATATCTTATAGATGCCAAGTTCAGTCAGTTGTGGTTTGTTTCATTAATGTTTTTGATATATGTATCTGAATCCAGCAGGTAGCCTCAACAAAAGTAGACATACTGAATCAATGATAATTATGTAAAAATTGAATAATTATTCAGTTCTGTGGGTCTACTCTAATTGGGACTATCAACTGGATTAAGGCCAAGGTCAGCCTATACATTCAGTATATACCTAGTCCATGACTTTACTTCATGTATTTCCCATCCCTTTCCCCACTTTTCCTCTTCTCTTTTTCTGTTTTCAATTAAAAATGTAATTTTAAAAAATACCCATGCACATAAGGAAATATGGTTCATTGAATATTATCAATGGTGGTGGTGGAGGTGGAATTTGTATACAACATATAACAATGAGACAACAATTTTGTTCTCGAAGGCTTTCATGGCCGGGATCCGATGGTTCTTGTGGGTTTTTCGGGCCGTGTTCTGGAGGTTTTTCTTCCTAATGTTTTGCCAGTCTCTGTGGCTGGCATCTTCAGAGGACAGGAGCTAGAATTGTCTCTGTGTTCTGGTGTAGTGTGTCTAATACTGCTAATTAACCCACAACAACCACCAGACAACAATTTTGTTTTCAAAAACAAGAGGATCTTTTTAATTTCTACAAACATCACTCACCTCCTGCATTAAGAAATCGTTTTCCACTGCGAACAATAGGGTATTTGTCCGACAGTCTTTTATCAGGCCATATTAAACTATCTGCTGCAAACACAACCTTGTGATTAGCTTGCTGGAACTTCTTTAACAATTCTTCTGGTCCTCCAGCAAATATAACATCATAGCTATTGGTTGCAGAGGTAAAACAAAATGAAAATTAAAAGCTTTTTTAAGTATAATACAAACATAAGCTGTCAAAACAGGAGGAAATAAAAGTTACTTTGCTAACATATATTGTAAGAAGAAATATCATATTCCTTAGCTATTTCAGATGCAGATTTTACTTTTAAGAGAATGATGTGCTCTCACACAGGAATCATTTATTCTTAAGCAGAATCTGGCTGTTACCCTCCTGCTCATGTATAAAACAAGGAGCCAAACTTTGAAAGTAGCATGAAGCGTCGGTGCTAAATTCTTCCTCATTTTTCCTTTCCTAATTAACCTAATTTGCATTACCAAAAGTTACTGTTTGTTTGTTTTATAGGCCTCCTTTCTCCTAATAAGGGGACACAAGGTGGCTCACAATATTAAAAGAATAGAATTAAAAACATAGTAAGTTAAACATTTTAAAAAAATTAAACAATACACCAATTAAAATACAATTGAATAATTAAAAGCAGGTGAATATTACAAACTATCTTAACTTTGAAATGCCATTCAGGGACTCAATCATGATTGTTAAAAACCTGCCTGAAAACTTGTGTCTTCAGATATGGGCAGAAGGATAAAAGATCACTTAGTACAAGTTACTAATAAAATTTGAGTGATCTGAAATCTGTACATGCTGATAGTTTAATATGTGCCATCAAGTCAATTACAACGTATGCCAATGTATAAGGTATAGAGTTCTCAAAGCGGTTTACTATTTCCTTCTTCTGCAGTTGCTCTGGGACTCTGTAACTTTTCCAAAACCATACACGGTGGTTCTTCTCCTACAAGAGACAGCAGGGGATCAAACTCCTTACCCTGGCAGTTTACTAGTATGTATATAGCGCCTCAAGAGCAGCTGGTACTGAAATGATTTCATTTTGATATTTTACAGATGTAATGTGATTGCAATAGTTATATTATCTCTTTCTTCTTTCATAGTCCATGAAGGTCACACCATCATCATCTTAGAACTGCTTAGCTGGAAAAGACCCTATGGATCTCTGAGTCCATCCCCTGTCCACAGCCAGAAACCTAAACCACTTGGCCAAAATACTGTAGATAGAGTTGTTTTAATGAATAGTAATAGTAATAATAATAGTAATAAGTTAATAATAATAATAATAATAATAATAATAATAATAATAATAATAATAATAATAATAATAATAATAATAATAATAATAAAATAAAAACAACTTTTTGAGATCCCATCTCTCCTTTTATTACTCCTTTCATTACTCCAGCCATCTTTCTCTATTCCTGGCAGAGCATCTAAGATAACTGATTCTGAGGTAAAATTGCACACATCTGCTATACATCTTAATGGAATAGCAGGGCTAACCCAAGACACCTGGTGTCTGAGGCAATTATAAAGACCTTCCTCCACTCTTTGGACAAAAACCTGTTAGCCTGACAGTCGACTCTTTCCTCAACACAGTTGATCATCCTCGACCATGACTGAAGGCAGCAGGTTAGCTTTGGGGGCATAGCTGCAGTCCCCAAAGCTCTTTTCTCTGACACGTTGTTGTCTCCCAGTCTCTGCTGCCTTAGGCAGCACTTTCGCTAATGATAGAATTGCCCTTATGTGGCAGACACATGAATAATGAACTTTTATAATGTAGTCTGGACCTCTTAAATTAGAATTTTTAGAATGTTGAGGATGCCCTGTTTAAATTCTTCCCTCTTCCCCTACTCTCAAGAACACTGCATCCTGACCAGGCCAATTGTGTTCTTCAGCCTACACAGGGTTTGTTCAGCAAAGTATGATGCTAAACAAATTTCCTGAAGTGAGCACAGGATTATCTTGTCCCTCAAGCAAGCAACACAATTTTCTTAAACTTGTTCCTGCACTACCGTTGCTAAGGAATTGCACTACTGAACCTTGAGGTTCCTGAGGCACAGGCCAGTTACAGTTATCACGACGGATCCAGCACATCACCCAACTAAAGGCCTTCTGTGCTTGCTTTTAATCACTCAAGTTCTGTTCTGTAAAAACAGTCAGAGTTGGCTAAAGTAAGTCACAATTAGAGTAGGGTCGTTTGATTCAATGGAAGTTAAAGAAGAGTTGACTCACAAAATCCCCATTCATCCAATCGCCTACTCTAGAGCAATTTACTACACAAAGCAATAGGATTTTGGCCACTATTTTGCTCCTGGTTCCATTTGGTGGCCTTCTGGGTTCTACGTTTGTTTGCTTTTCGCTTTTAAAGCTGCTTTTGACTCAAAGTTAAAATAATATCCTCTCAAGCTGAAGAAAATGAGAAGAACATACAGTATTCTATGTTCTGCCATATCCCAATGGCTGAAAGGTACTACCACTTGCAAATATAATTGACATAAAGCTCTGAGAAATAGCTGCAGAAAGATCAAGTTTTTATTGTAGGGTCACACAACGAACTTGTGGAATTTGTTGTACTAATGCTTTGTAAATCTAGCTGTGGACAGCTGCAGCAACTTAGGACCAGTATCCCTACATGTGCTTCCTATATTTTCCAAAGAAAAGTATTCCTTGAAGATCTGATAAGCAAAATTATTCCACTGAAATGTTTTCGCACAGTGGTTTTCATATGATGTCAGGATGACGCCTGCAGCAAGATATGATAGTTGAGCCCTAAACATTTCAACCTGAAAAAAATCATAGGTTTGTCATAGTTTTAACGATTTGTCTGCTGGGTTCATTTATGACATATCATTTGTGGAAAGTGAATTGTACAATACACATTTGCATGAAAAATAATTTAACATGTTACAAGTGCATATCCCTAGAATCCAGGTTATTTCTTAAAGATGCAGACTAACTACTTTTTTCTTCTTCATTTCACTTATACTATTCTGTTGTTAAAAATTCATTGAGCTGCAACAATCATATCTTAGATTATTAAACTTAGGTATTAAACTCAGGAAATGTGGCCTTTTGCTCATGACAGAGCCCATCTATCAAAGCTAGGGATATACCAGAAATCTTCTGATAAAAAAATAGTTATATTTTATCAATATGAATGAATGCACTTTGTTTGAAAACACAACTCCCAACAATTGCTTATTTGTCTGAGAGTTCAAAATATGAATTAATATGCATTTCTGGATCTTGTTATCATTTGGTAACTCTCCATATTATTTTGAAGATGAATGTTTTAAATTATAAACAAGGGTAGGGAGAGAGGAATCAATCTCACAGAACCAGGACTTGCTTAAAGACATTTTGCTGCCCAAGGTTAAAAAACCCATAGTGCCACTCCCAACTGGAATCAAGATGCAATGCGCTCAAACCAGCCATGTGATTTTGGCACAGAATCCAGAAAAAACACAAGCGCCTCGACCCATTTAGGGATGTAAAAATATAATAACAATTTGCTGCCCTTTCATGAAAACTGAAATCTGCTGATTGAGGCAGCTGCCTCACACTGCCAATCAGTAAGTTCGCTCCTAGACAGCAACCTGAGAAGACACTGAAGAAATTCAGATGAACAGGTTGTGACTTCTGCCATATCAGGAAACAGGTGATCATGTCCTCATGACCTTTATCCTTTGCCTTACTTGCACACTGCCATCCACACTTATGAATGCAGACAAGCTTTGTTCACCAGATTGTACATGGAAATGTGAACATTAGGAAATGAGGCCAATGGACAAAATCCCATCCCCTCATACTTTTATTTTAAACAGACGAACATGGCAACAGTCTTCAACACCAGACATAATCTGAGGAGAGGATGATACATTGGTTTCCTCCGAAAGTAATACAAATTACAAATCCACCAAAGCTGAATCTTCCAACTTTTACAAACTGTGAATTTATTCTGTTTCTGTCACTGGAAGGCAAAACAAATCCTGGCAAGCTACTGAGTCTCAGCTCCTTTCCCCTGAAAACACACTGCGGAGCCTCCATATGTTGCCAAATATTTCAGTAACTATTCCTTACATATTTTCATACCAACCATTTTTATCAATCTGGGCTACACACTTGCTGCCCAGCCAGAATAGCACAGCTCTGCAGCAGCAGACGTTCTAGACCAGAGGTAGATAGCCAGATGTTTTAGAGTACAACTTAGCCATGATAGCTAGGCTTGATGTGAGTTGTAATCCAAAACACCTTAAAGACAACAGCAGCTACATCTGATCTGGATGATGACATGTACTAGAAGCTGTCTACCTCTTTCACATTTGTGCTGTTTCTCCAGGGTCAAACATCTGAGTCCTCTCTGCTGGCATTGGTTCACACAATCGCTTTTGAGAGCCAAACAGTTCATGATGAAGCACACTAATTGGTGCAACATGGGGTATCACAAACGTTGACCTTTTGTGGATACTGCCAACATTTTACACTGAACACCAATCAGCTATTAGAGAAGAAATATTCAGAAGTGCAGGACGGTATATGTACAAAGCTGCACTGTGGTCATTTGGTCATGTCAAATGGGTTGCTTACATCAAGATGGTTTGTAATAATCGCTAGCTATGTCCTATTTTTGTCAAAGCATGTTTCCACAAGAAAACTGATCTGTTGGCTTTGGTTGCCAAATTGCCATACACTGGCTAGAATCCATCTGGCACAAGTTATACCATATAACTCTGATGCCACAGCCATGCTGTAGCCTTTTCTGGAGAATAAAGCTTCTTATCCCCCCGCCACCTCCAGGCCCTAGGGATCCCTTTCATACTAAGAAGCTATTGGGAGATTCAGAATGGGGTAGGGGATGGTTTAAAGCTGGACCAGAAACAGCAATTTTGTGGCATTAAATTGTTCCCTACTCTGTTCTGTGGCTCCTGAAGACTTCCTAGGATGAAACCTTTAGAATGTCTAGGGATCCCCAGAACCTGGCAGGGGAGTAACAAAAACCTTTTAATTCCCCAAGAAAGTCTGTGGCATGGCTGCAGCTAATGACATCATTAAAACTGAATGATGTAAGGCCAGAGAAGTTTCATTCACAGTGTTGTGTCATATAACATATACAGTTGTTTGTTGAAAAGTTTCCCTTCCTTATACACCATGAAAATCATTGGTCTCATCATTTGTCCCAACCAGAGGTGCTGCACTGAATGAAAGGGACTGTTTAAGTTTAATCCAGTTGGAACTATATTGGGTTTGCCCTTTTGACAGTAAATGAGTCTAATTACAGCCTGTGCCCCATTAGAATTATTATGCTGCAGCTTCATTAGATCAAAGAGGTCTTTCTCCAGGAAGAGGGGCAGATTGTTGCTTGCTCCCATTCAGGCAAGCCACTCCTCTACCCTCACTGTATTTCCTAACATTTTTTTTTTGTAAAAGCAGTTGAGCTGCCAGTTGGTAAGATGTAACAGTGACTTGTCTTCCTTAAAGTTAATCTAGTGCAGTCAGTGTAGCCAGAAGAACCACTGGGATCTATGTCAACAATACTCATTTCAGTAGCCTTTGGAAAGCACTGGAACACAAAATTGCTCTTTTTGCTAAAAACCCTCTACAGCCTGACATCTCAATGCATGTGGCTATTCAACCTAGCTTCACTTTACAGTTGCTTATATTTCATCTTGTTCTCTAATTCTCCCTCCGCAGCTCCTCAAATATGTTTCTGAACACATCCCTTGATAGATTTTAAAGAAAAACTATGCCTTCTTCAATCCCTAGCCCCCAAATCCAGAAGCTTGCCAAACTATGTTGTCCTGCTGCTGACACAGTTGGAGATCCTTCACTGTGGCCATACTTCCCTTCCTGGTCCCACTGTCTCTCCTCCTTCTCTATAATTTTCTCCAGGCAGCAAGCTAATATTGCAAATGCAAAACCAGCAGAGCTCCTTCTAATTCAGCAGTTTTTGTCCACATGCAAAGAGAACAAAATACTTTATTTATTTACATTTGCTCCTTATGTTACAATGAATATGCACTCAAACTGATCTTCACTCTGTACCACTGAAGAGGTTACAGAAGATGTAATCTTTATTTATTTATTGGTTGCATTTATAGCCCACCTTTCCTCTAATGAGTTCAAGGAGATGCATATATCTCTTCACCTACCACTTTACCTTCACAACACCCTGTTGTGAGATGAGTGATTCGACTGACACCAACTAGCTCAGTGAGTTTAGTGGCCAAGTGTGAATTTGAATCTAGGTTTCCCGAGTCCTGAGTCTAACCATTCAACTTGATTTCCTTTTCTATTCTCCTTTTTTGCACTTTTATCCATTTCTCAGACAGTGTTCTTTTACAGCTCCAGGTGTTTCAGAAATCTTGGCTTCCTCCACTCTTTTTCTAAACAGTTTTCCCCTTTCTGCCTTTCACTCTAGAGAATACTTCCCAGGCAGCTGATCCAACAGAAGTGGAACACAAAGGACCAACTCAGACAATGGAGGGAAGAAAGTCGATTCATTCCTATGAGGGTTTACAATAGGAGGTCTTGACACTGTTAATAAAATTTGCATCCAACTATGACAGCAGAGAAGAATGAGCCTTGGGATGATATCCAGGAATTAGGATATTTCAGACAGCTCAGGGAAGAAGGAAAAAACACAAGAAGCTTAATACTTCTGCAGTGGGAGGTACTATCGAAGAAAACTAAGTCTGATGGGCTGAGCCAAAACAGGACATGCAATTAACATGACTTATTATGTTTTAAGATATGCTATATGAATAACAGCTGGTGCAGGATCACTCCCTGGTTACCTTTCAGTTCCACAAGCTTTAGGGCAGAGTACGGCATGATTTCTCATGGCAAAATATGCTTTTCTTGTTCCTTTCACCTCGCCAGAGTTCCTTTCCATTAACTCCACGTCCATTTTATTTTTAAATGTGGTTTCTGTTTAAATAAGTGAGTGCTGACCTTTATGCACAAAGGGATGATGTGTCCCTATAACAAAGCAGACAGCAGAGCTGAGCCATCTGTGGACTACATGCATGAGAAGCTTGTGGCCCAGCAGTTAAAAGCTCCCTCCCATCCCATTTAAAGCAAAATATTATGAATGCAAGATATTTCCTGAGAAAAAGAAACCAAGTACAAAAAGCAGTTCAGTTTTCAAGGAAAATGTCATGTAGAACACAAAAATGAAGTTTCCATGAATGAAAAGAGAACATCTCAATTTAAAAAAAAAATCATCTCAGAGAACTAGTTCACCTATAAATTATATATTTGGCCTCCTTTACATGAGTTAGACTTCAGCGTCCAATGTGAGGAAAGCAAATTATTTAAACAATTTAGTAAAGTATAGAAACCAGCAGAGGACATTGAAACCAGTATGAAAACCAATAGGACTTCACATTATCCCATAAAAAAGCATCTAACTAATCAAATAACTTGATATTAAATACTGTACATCATGGCAAAACCATTTTTTAAAGATAGAAATATTCCCTGAATAAAGATGTGATGGCACCACAACTCTAGAACATTCTCTGGGAAAAGTTTCCCTAGTGCCTTATACCCCATCAATGGGAAAAATTGAACATCCTTAATAAATAATAATCATGAGCTGTCAGGTCAATTCTGACTTATGGTTACCTTTTTCAGGGTTTTCCAGGTAGAGAATACTCAGAAGTAGTTTACCGTTCCCTTCTTCTGGGAGTATCCTGGGACTGTGCAGCTTGCCCAAGACCACACAGGCTGGCTTTACTCACAGGAGGACAGTGAGGAATCCAGCTCCCAAACTCTGGCTCAGCAGCCAGATACCTAAACCACTGACCTATCCAGCCAGCTGCCTATGAACCGTAATCATATATATATATATATATATAAATGGGCAGTGTAATTATTAAACAGGTACAGTTGAATGGCATGCTATTTTATGTGGGGTTTACAGGAGGAAAGCGGGGGAAAGCAAGAATTCCTCCACGGCTCTAAGCAGAATGGCAGGTATTCAGGAACTTTGAGAAAAGGAAGCCTGATAAACATGTGTAAAAAGTTACCTATGAAGAGCCTCGCTGTCTTTCTTTTCCCAAGGTTTGGCAGAAGGATAGACGTAAATTGTGTGCCTTGGAGCTTATCCAGGTTAAAAAGAAGTGTGGCTGGTTTATGTTGCAGACAAACCTCCATTCAAACTGGTGAATCCAGAGGCTGACATAAAGCACAAGGCAAAACAGGAAACAGCCGGATGGAGAGGAGAAAGTGTTTGCTAACTAAGAGCTCTGCTTTTTCCCCTTGCAAAGTCACAGAGGAAACTTTCAGCCAGTGACAAAAACCAGATGCCCTCTGGACCACTGTTTCCCAGACAACATTTTTCATCACAACCAGAGTTACCTAATGGTATTCCTTTGCCTCTTTTGGTCCCACAGCAGTAGCATGTTAAGGCATTCAGACTGCTTTTTGATGTGGTAAAAGTGGCAGCCTAAGGAAAAAGGATATGCTTAGAGATTTAAATGGCATCTTTGTTAGACACTGTAATTAGAGTTCATTAATTAGCCTCTTTCAAATTCTGCCTCTCAACATTCACTTGAATCCATAATACCCTTGCTTCTCTTCCTAAAGTGGCTATCTTAATACTTTTTTTAAAAAAGTAATAAGAGGCATCTGGATTACCACAAGCCTGAATTCTTTTGTCATCCAAAATATATTTGAAGCACTATGGGAGAATGCTTTGATCTCTAAGGTATTAAGAATCCTAACATTCCTTCCATGTATAAGATGGTCATATCACCAATGAGGGCCAAATTATTAAATGGCACCAACTATAGCAGAAAGTTCTAAGAACAACTCACCAAACTGGAAAATGAAGAATAACATCTAAAATACAGATTCTATATCAGGTTATCTAAAAAAGCTAAAAAAAATGAGAAGACAGTCCATTGAAAAAATATAGTAAGGGCAAAAAGATCAGCGTAGCACAAGATGTTCTAATTTCATATATAAAATAGGTGTACTAGTTTCATATTTTATAAAGAGTAGTGGCTTGCCACTAGATGGGCAGTATATCAATGCAAAAAACAACAACAAACATACACTGATGGAAGATGAACTGCCAATGAAGCTAACCAGAAGGAAAACCTGGTGCTATGGTAGAAAGCTCAGTGACAATTTTGACTCAGTGTGCAACAAATATTGAATTCTGTATTGTGGGTCATTAGAAATAGTATTAAAGAATAAAATAAAGACATCGGTATATTGTTAGCTCCTGAACTCCTATGAAGAATCTAATCATAACCATAACTCTAACCATAATCTTATCACCTTTATACAAATCTATGATCTGACCACACTTAGAACATTGTTCTGGCTGCCACTTCTCAAAAAGGTACTGAAAAGATCAACCCAAAATGATCAGGAGGTTAAAAAACTACACCCTTATCAGAAAGGATTATGTATGGGGCTGTTCAGCTTAAAAAGATATGAGCAGACACATGATAGAAATTCATAAAATTATTCCTGGTATGAAGAAAGTGACAAGACAGATGTTTGTCTCTCTGCTGATAATAGTAAACCCCAGGATTATTTAAGAAAGCTGAATGTTGGGAAGACAGCACATAGTGAAACTATGGAATTTGTTGCTATAGGATATGGTGATAGCCACTGCTAGGGAACAGTAGCAAGAGAGGGTCACTGCCCTCATATCTTGGTTGTAGATTTCCTGTTAGTGCCTGGAGCACCAAATAAGATGTAGGTTTCAACAGAATTTTGTTCTTTCTCAGCAGACCTATTCTTAGGCTGACCATCCAAATTAACATTCAACCCAACCATTAAAAGAGTGTTCACCTGACATAAACAAGTACCCAGTCCTGTGAATTTTATTCAAGGGATATGATGCATATACAGAATACAGAGGATGGTTATCCATTACCATTATAAATCTCATCCATTGCTGAAGATACAAACTGAGAAATCAGGTCAACCGAAACACAACAATTCAATACATTCCTATCCTGGACCACATAAGAAGATTCCTTGATGTACAGTGCTATGCATTGTCAACATCTGCATGGTATCTTTGTTATGTTTTAGAGGATCAGTGAACATGGCAGGAAATATGGGAGTTGTAGTGGTAGCTAGGTTATTCATCCATGCCTGTTCTTGGCCATACTTTCCATTCTCAACGGCCACCTCCAGTATCAGTACAACACTATTTCTTTCTTGTTCCCCTCCCTAGTGCTGCTACAATCCACTCTGTTCATTCTGGATGGTCAGGGGCATGCAGGAGCACATTTTCCTCTTTACTGTGTAAACTGACACCATGGCACAACAATAAGGATGGACAAAACTTTGCCAACTGTTGGTCATGGCTCTGCCTAACATGGGTGTTTAAGCTGAGATGCAATCAATGACTTTTAAAAATCAAATTGATTTAAATCACAACTTTTTTTTATTTAAATGGTGAAAAAATCTGATTTTTAAAAATTTAAATTATATCCATTCTGCCAAGGTGCATCTTCAAATATCCACTGTTAGCTTTGCTCACTGTCTATCTGAAATGCCTACAGGATACCAGGTTACCCTAACCTATAAGCTTCACTAAATTTTCAGAATGAGGATGGGCAAGCAGATGGCAGTATCACCCTACTAACAATCCAATTAATTAATGGTAAAAAGTATTCCAGGAAGATCTAAGGCGTTCACTTCCAAATTTGCCAGCAAGAGCAAAGCACAGTCTCAGAACTGAAAGATGAGTAATCATTATAAAATGGTTCATCTTTCCATCTTCTACTCATCAGCCTGTAAGCTTTGAAACAAGACTTCAAAGCCATCATTCAGGTAATTAATCATATAATCCAAGACCACAGAAATGTGCACCTAACTTTTATCAGCAAAAACATATGTTTAAGTAGAATGAAAATTATGGAACACACTCACAGTTCTTGATAATACACAGTGACCAAAATCTTATCGGCGTTTGCATAAGGTCTGTGTGACTTGCCAAGGCTAATGCCTGGATGTATCTCAGTTGCATAACTGGTCTTATGACTAAACACACAACTAACAACCTGATACCTCATTAATTAGTCATGCTTAGCTGTGACAAGTTTGCAAACCTTACCGAAAAATACCAGTATTATTCTGTCCATTAAGAGTTTCAATTCTTGCTTTTATCTTTTCTCCCTTGTAGCCCTTACAACCTGCCTCTTCTTGACAAGCTACAGTGGTGCCTTGACTTACGAACGCCCTGACATACGAACGTTTTGAGTTACGAACAGCTCCGGATGCGAAATATTGCTTTGAGTTATGAACCGTGTCTTGACTTACGAACGAAAAAAAAACTTTCCTGCCCTTTTTTTGACCTAAGTTCATCTTAGGTCAAAAGAAGAAAAAAGAAAAAAAAATTCTCCCCCTAGTGGTAGAGCACGGATTAACCGTCTTTGCATTAGTTCCTATGGGAACTAATGCTTTGACTTAAGAACCGTGCCTTGACATAAGGACAAAAAACAGCCGGAACGGATTAATCGGTTTTCAATGCATTCCTATGGGAAATGCTGCTTTGACTTAAGAACGTTTTGATTTACAGCCACCGTTCCAATACGGATTAAGTTCTTAAATCAAGGCACCACTGTATTTTCTTGGCTAATCAGGCAAAGGAAACAGAATACGATGGCTTCTTGTAGTTTAGCCAGAGGACTAACCCATTACCCTACAGGGAGGAAGTTATATTGGAAGGCTTCCTCTGTTCATATACATAGACTGAAGTATGCATACACATTCCCATACAAGCTCTGACACTGTACACCAAGTATCAGAGCCTGGAAAAGTAAATTTCTTGGACTGTCATTCCCAGAATCTACCCAGCCAGCACAGTTACTGAGCATGTTCTGGTCATGATTCACCAATCCTACTAATTTGTTTAGCCTAATCTCTATGTATTGGAAGTAATGTCACAAAACTGAGCAATTACGGGAGCATCAGAGCTTGTACCTGCAAGAATGTCACCTCAAAATATGTGGAGACTGGGCTCAATAAATGTGATGGATTTCACTCTCACCCTGTTACCCAAGTACCATGGTCCAGTGGTATGTAGAATAAAAATCTGCACAGAGTTTGAATAGAATAAAGGTTATTCGTCTCAATATCGTGCATAAAAGTTTATTCTGGATTTATTATCTCTAATTATTAACTCACACAGTCCAAACTTGACAGAATCCCTGCTTTAGCTGTAGACATCCATTACTTTCCAGCATTCTAATTCTGGCTACGAAAGCATGACTCCACTTGTTTGAAACGTGTTCAGTTTCCACTAAGGCCAGCACTACCATTAGGCAGAGCTGCATTAGAAGACAGAGCTGTATCATACAGCTTTGTTGTGCAACTGCTAAAATTGAAACGCCAATTTATACCAAGAACTGGTGAGGGCATTACTTCACCTCAGGCAGCAAAACATTGAGACATCTCTGAGAAGAGGATTTTTGACCATGTGAAAATTATACCACAAAGTAACTACTGCCATTTCCCACACCCCTGAGATTTTTGGGAAAAGATTCCTCTTTAGAAATAAAAGCATGATCAGGAATTATTATGACCTGGCACCTGACCCCGTCTTGGAAATCAGGCATTGTTAGAAGTGAAGATATATGGTTACTGCTGTCTTTACTACTGCTCACCATGCATTCTGTAGTTCTATGAAGAGAACTAGCTTGTTGGTATTTTAAGTACAGTTCTTTCTTTCATTCTTGACAGGAATTATTAAGTCATAATACAGGAATGTTTCTTCGGGTCTGTGAGTCTCACAGCACGTCAGCTCTCTAGATAACATCAAGGAGTACAGAAGCCAAAGCCCTGTGACAATTTTTTACATCTCTGAATCCAGTGAACAAACACTGTCTGGGCCACAGACAGCTTAACGTCTCTGTAAATGGAAAATAGGAACTCACTTTCCCCAGTTAAAAAAACTAGGGCAGAGGAAAACATCTGCATGCTAACCAACTGCATGTCACAACAAAACAGAAGTTCAGAAGCTTCCCACTGACTGCAGCATGTCAAGCAAGGAAATCTTCTTACCCATCAACATACATAACCACCAAATCTTCCTGATCAGCATATGCCTCCAGTGCAGATTTCAGCAGGCGTACTTTCTGGCCTCCTCCAATAGAGTTTATACCTTCTCCTCCCTTCCATTCTTCACCTTGACCCAGAACCTGGGAAGGAGATAAAAGTGTTTTATCTTTACCTCTGAACAACATCTATTGCAACAGCAACATGTAAGAAAAGTCTCTGTCAAATGAGTCTCACAATCTGCACTTACCTCACAAGGTAAGGCGTGGATTCAGGTTACAAAAATTCAGATTCCTACTAAGTATTACAAAGAACTTCCAGATGGTATAAGGGCTGCTTGGATTACCATAGGATGTGCTGTATGCTTCTTTGGATGTTTTTTAACAGAGGTTGGATGGTTGTCAGGGATGCTTTAGCTATGTATTCGTAGAAGCTGGATTAGATGGCCCTTGGGTACCTTCCAGCCTTATGACTCTATGGTCAAAATCCTGTTGCTTAGTATAGTAAATTTCGCTAGAGTATACCCACTGAATCAATGGGCATTTTGTGAGTAAGTTCCTCCATAGGTTTCATTGATTCAAGTGGGTCTACTCTAACTGTGGCCTGCTATGCTAAAATGAATTGCTATCAAATGTCCAACCTTTTCTAAATTCAAAGAAAATCCAAGAAAATCCAAAGAAAAACAGCTGTTACAGTTCAGTCCTGTAAAAGAAGGCATTTTTTTCCCTCAGCCCAAAGAAGAAACATTTTTTCCCTGACATTTTAGAATGCTTGCTGGTGGATGTCTTCTAGCATTACAAATCAAGATACTGTGCTGCTATTCTCTATGCCTCAATATTTGATTGTCCTGATGTGTAACCTCTATTATGGACAAAAAGCTATTGTTAGGACAGAAGATGGAGTGAACATGGAGGCAAAGGTGCATTTTATCGCCTGGGCTGTTCAATCTATATTTGGAACATATCATATGGAAAGCTGGGCTTGATTCAGATGAAGGAGGAATGAAAACTGGACTTGAAACAACTTCTGATGAAAGTGAAAAGTGCCAAAGCATGACTGCAGTTGAACATTAAGAAGACAAAAGTTATGACTACAGAAGAACTACACAACATTAATGTTGTCAATGAAGAAATCAAAATTGTTTAAGATTTTGTATACCTCAGTTCAATCATCAATCTAAATGGAGACTGCAGCCAAGAAATCAGGAGAAGATTGAAACTTAAAAAGGCAGAAATGAAGGAATGAGTAAAAGATCATCAAGTGTAAGGATGTGTCACTAGAGACCAAGGCCAAGATCATTCACACTATTGTATTTCCAGTTACTATGTACAGTTATGAAAGCTGGACATAGAAGAAAATATGGTCCCAGAGGAGAGCTTTGTGGATACCCTCGACTGCCAGAAAAAGGAACAAATGGGACCAAAATCGAATCAAGCCTGAATTATCTCTGGAGGCAAAAATGAGGAAAATAGCCATATCATGAGAAGAGAAGATTCTCTGGAAAGACTGAAGGCAGCAAATAAATAAATAAATAAATAAAGAAAGAAAGAAAGAAAGAAAGAAAGAAAGAAAGAAAGAAAGAAAGAAAGAAAGAAAGAAAGAAAGAAAGAAAGAAAGAAAGAAGAAGATCAAATATGAGATGGATTGACTCCATCAAGAAAGCCACAGTCTTAAATTTACAAGAGCTGAGCAGGACTGTCGAGGACTGGACATTTTGGAGATCACTCCTTCATAGGGTCACCATGGGTCAGAGGTGACTTGATAGCACATAAGAACAAAAATCAAGTCATTCTCCTCTTTATGTAGTAAGAAGAAAAACAATGGAAGCAGCAATAGGAAAAACGCATGCTGGGAGTTGGTGAATGAATACTAGTGGAACTCATCTTGAAGAAAATGTGTTGAGGGTGTCTCCTTTCCTTCATAAAAGAAAGTTGAAACAAAGTAACACAATTTAAATCTAGATTTTGAACTGGCTGTTTTAAAATTTAGATTACTTTTTTTAAAAAAAAAATCTCCAGCCAGTGGTCATGCTGGCTTGAGAATTCTATCAGCTCTAATTAAAAATAATAACTTTTCCAAGCTCTGTACACCTTCAGATAATTTTCTCCGCAAGAGTTAATACTTATTAAGGGAGCACTTCACTGCTCATAAATTTTCCACATCCCAAGCAGCGCTGAGCACAATGATATCACTCTAGAAATATGAGACAATCCATAAACGAGCAACAACCCAGCAATTACTTCCCACCACTTAAATTTACTCTGAGCACCATGTTTCTGAGAAAGAGGGGGAAAGAAGCACTTTACAGATCTTAAAACAAGATAAGTGCTGGTTTATAATTTTATAGTAAAAAATGTCAACACGTACATTGTAATGTTGGAGGAAAAGTATCGTGCAGAAGTAAAATATAGTGGGCAGGCAACATTATGGCAGCGTGACATGATTAAGGCTATTATTTTATCTTTCCACCTACAGCTATTACTTTTGTGCTCGGTTCTTGGGGTGACAGCACAGATTTCAAGAAACATATATCAAAATCAACATCAAAAATTGGCCAACCTTCAACAAATTCCCTTGCCAGGAACAAGGAAGTCTTTGACCTCGGCAAGCAAAACTGCTTAGGGAAAGAGTTTGCATTCCAAAAGCTTAATCAGGTTACCAGAAGGAGAGCACTGCAGTACTCATATATACACTCATGCTTCTCATTTGAATCTGGTTCATCACTATAGAGGTAAGAGGTTGGCTTAGCCAAGCCTCTGGTCAGATCCAGCATGGATTTTCTTCTGTTCTTATCAAAGCTGGAGTAGAATTCGGGAAGACAATCAAGCCCTATTCAGGCAACACAAAAACTGGGGGAAGTCCCTACCTGAACAGAAACAAGGCCAGCACCAAGTAGCCCATGCCAGATGTTATGTCATTCCATCGCCCATCCCCATAGGCATCCACAGATACTATGCAAATGTCCACAGGAGAGGCTTTCATGCATACAGCCAGACATGTAGTAGTTTCCCTGGGATTCAGAACCCACATTAAATTGCTTTAATTACATCAATCCAATTGGAGGCTGCAGCCAAGAAATCAGAAGAAGACTGAGACTCAGAAGGGCAACAATGAAGGAATAGCTTCAATGAAGGAAGAACTATGTGATTCTGAATCCTGCAATCTAAAGAGTGTAAAAACACTTCACAGATAGCAAAGGCTTTCCATACAGACAATCACCTTCAACACATACAATGTGATGGAAATTACTGGGAGAGCAGGGCCAGAACACACCTGCTCTTCATGTATTGAGCAAACATGCATATAAAGAGTGTCTGCATAGGTTCCAGTTCTAAATGGTATCTGCAAATATTTCTTCCCTTTCCATCCCTGGAAATACTGCCAATCTGATTGGGGGGCAAGGGACAGTGCCTTTTCTATTGCTCAGTTTCTCTCCATCTTGATGTTCAGAGTCCTTCACCTAGACCAGTCGTTCCCAAACTTGGATTGCCAGATGTTCTTGGACTAAAATCCCCCAAAATTCTGGCCAGCACAGCTGGTGGTGAAAGCTTTTGGGAGGTTTAGTCCCAGAACATCTGGGGACACAAGGTTGGGAACTATTGCCCTAAACTATCCCAATGGGGATCCTAAATTTCTCTATATTGTTGTTATGTACTGCCAAGTTGCCTCCAACCTATGACTATATGAATAAATGATCTCCAAAATGTCCCGTCCTCAACAATCCTGCTAACCTCATGTAAATTTAAGCCTCTGGCTTCCTTAGAGAGTCAATCTATCTCATACTTAGTCTTCCTGTTTTCCTAGCATTATTGGGGGGGGGGGGTTCCCAGTGAATCTTGTTTTCTCGTGATGCGCCCAAAGTATGACAGCCTCAGGTTTATCATTTTTGCCTCCAGAGACACTTCAAGTTTGATTTGATCTAGGACCCACTTGTTTGTCTTTCTGGCAGTCCAGGGTATCTGCAGTGCTTTCCTCCAGCACCATATTTCAAAAGAATCAATTTTCTTCACTGACCAGCTTTCACACCTGTACATAATATAACAGTGTGGATGGTTTTTATTTAGATATCCAAGGTATAGACAATCTTTAACAACCCCGGTTTCCTCATTGCCAATCTTAAAGTTGCATAGTTCTTCTGTAGTCATAATTTTTGTTTTCTTAATGTCCAAGTGTAGTCTCAATTTGGTATTTTATTGTTTCACTTTTATTGGAAGTCATTTCAAGTAATTGCTGATTTCTGCCAGTAAGATGGTGTTATCTGCATATCTTAATGTTTCTAACCCCAATTTTCACTGTTTGTTTATCTGAATCTAACCCAGCTTTCCTTATGATATGTTCTGCATACAGACTGAACATATAGGGAGATAAAATGCACCCTTGTCTGACCTCTTTGTCCATAGGAAACCATTCTGTCTCTCCATCTTCTTTCCTACCAGTAGCTTCTTGTCCAAAATACAGGTTACACATCAAGACAATCAAGTTCTGAGGCAAAGACAGAATAGCAAAGGAAAGGAATTTGTTGTCCTTTTACATCTTCTGTATAGTTCAGTACTGTATACTGTTTCCACCTTCTCTTTGTTTTATCCTGTTGGTATTTGCTTCCCTGTTGGTCTTTCAGCACTCCTAGTCTAGGCTTAAATTTCCATTTGATTTCTTTGAAGTTCTCAAAGAGATCACTTGTTTTTCCCCTTGTGCTATTGTCTTCTTTTCTCTGCACAGTCCAGTATAATAGTTCTCTTTGTCTCTACATGACATTAACTGAAAAGCTGTGTTTAGGATTCTGACTCTACTTCTGTCATCTTTCACTTTTGCTTCTCACCTGTCCTTAGCAATTTTAAATCTTTCCTTCATCATTCATCTAGGTTCTTCTTTTCTTTTGAATACACAAATTATTCTGGATTCTCTCATCATAGGGTTTTCAAGGTAAGAAAAATTCAACAGTGGTTTTCCACTGCTTCATTATGCACAGCATTAAGGGAAGTTAGCTTGAGTGTCACTGCCATTGGCTTTGAAAGATCATCCACCGGAATCGCCTTTAGCTACCACTGTTGCCCAGTAGCTACCCTCCAGATGTTTCTCTGCCCCATCGCCACTGGAAATATCTCTTATGCTGATGCAGCCATAGATTCTGAAGAGAGTGGATGCATCTTAGTTTGGTGTGTCAGCTGTGAACATTCCACCTTGGGTGACTTTTCCAGGAGTCCAGGCTCACAATGGAGTCTAGCCTCCTGATGGCATTTCTCTCAACTTCTCTGACATCAAACCCTCTCACGGCATTAAGATGTGCATCCAAGAAGGGGAAATTTCCCTATGGCACAGGTTATAGATTTTTTCCTATTCAGCCTGCTTTCCTGTTCAACATCCTGTAGCAATTTCCAGTTTCCTTAGAGCAGCTGAATTGCTTCACACAGAACATGCTGTTGTAAAGGAAGGTGTCTGTTGAATCATAAATGACACAGAGACTCAAGAAATGTGCATGCTTTGTTGGACTTTGGTAAGAGTACTTTTTGCCTAGCTTGCAGAAAGAAGTTCTGCTTTGCTTATATTCTGTTCCTTCCAGTGGAATAAACATTAATGCTTTTGCAGCTAAGGCATTTTCATAGTATTACCATGCCAGATCAGTTGGTGGGTTTGGGTTGAACTAGTATTTCCTGAATTGGTTGGATTGTTTTATTTTATTACAAAAGAAATAATAATAATAAATTTACCAGCAGACGGCAAAATAGAACCAACAGAAAGAGATCATGGTTTTACTGACTATTTTTCCTCTTTCCATTCTGACTACAAGACATAAACCTCTTTCACAAAACTGATACTTGGGTATAATAAATAAGGAACAGGAGTGCACCTATTATCTCCACACACCAAGCTCTAGGATCAGACCATCCATTTGGATAAGAGTGAAAGAATTTCAGTGGGCTTCTTGAATGAGTTCAGTCTCTACTCTCCCAAGGAAGAGTGTTTAAACGTGTCGGGCCAATGATTTTTTTCCTTTATGATCTACTGAAATCTCATCACCTTCATGTTCAAAGATTCATTGCCTTCTCATCTTTCCTGCTTTGTAAATGAAGGAACATTCACAAGTTTCACACATGCACAAGCTGTCTTCCTATAAGCAGACATTGCCTTTTTCAGGGTTAGGAATCCTGGTTGTGTATCACACACACACAACTTCCATGTGCAGATATTTGGTTTGCAAAAGACTGATGCTTGAGAAAAAGATCAACAAGCACAATTTGGTTAACAACTCTTTAGACTATCTTGAACTGACAGTGTGAAATACTGATTAGTTGAGTTCTCTGGAAATTACAGCTCCCAAAAACCCCACCCATCAGGAACATGAGCAATGCTGGTTGGGGAGTTCTGGGAGCTTCAGTTCAACAGCTACGTATTTCTGGTTGGCAGGTGTAATGTGAAGTCCTAAAGGGCTTATTTTATCTATCAACATATTTCTACATAGTCCAGCAGAGATGTGTGCATTTCATGAACAGCTAACTTGTACAGCAAAAATTGGGATGAGGCCAAAAATTGAAAGATCTAAATGCCCGGAAATTGATGCACTTTCTTCAGGAGTCATAGAATAAAAAGAGATTGGTTTTGGATGCCAAAAATAGGGAACAAATATAAGAGATATTTAATGGAAAATGGAAGAGATAATGTTTACACAGCCTATGAGTTAATTTTTTCTGCCACTTAAATCTACATGCCTGTGGAATACCCTCTTGAGCATGTGCTAGACTCCACCATCTGGAATATTAAGAGCTAGAGTAGAAAAAAAACCCTCTATCAAACCTTCACTATGGAATAATTCAGAATTGCCAAACATATGCAGCAAATGACCAAAGCGGTATTTTCCATGATTTCATTCTATAATGGTTTCATTTTAGTACAGCATAGGAATAGACCACACAAACACATGTGCTTGTATAGAGTGAAAATTGTTCAATATTCCTGAAAGAGAAAAACGAGAATACAATACCTTCACTATATAGTTGAAGTGCTTTGCGGATTTGATGAATCTGTGAAAGCCGTCTGTTTCCTTGGTTGCAACCGTTAGAACTAACAGTTTGTCTAGTGAAAGGAAAAAGAAAGAGCGCTTAAATTCTTCATAGCTGAAATAGATACTTCAAAGCAACCTCCCCTACTTGGCCTCCAAATGTTTTCAACTATATCTTATGCCATTCCTTACCATTGGCTAGGCTTGCTGGTACTTTTGGGAGTTGTAGTTACAAACATTCAGAGAAAAGGGCTGGTTTAAAGGCATAGTAAAGGACAAAGAATTTTGAATGGTTAAAACTTTGTAACTAGTAATAATAATTCTGTTGAACAGATTTACCAAAGATATAGAAGGAGGTAGGTATTTGGACTTCAAGTACTTCCGTTCTCTTAATTTGGCCAAAACTCCACAGGCAGAATTATGGGAGTGAAAATGCTCAAACCAGAAGGTGTTAGAGCAGCCTTCTCTACTTACATGCCACTCACACACCACTACTTCTTCTAACAGTAAGGTAAGTGCCCTACTGCACTTTGGCTATCCCAAGGATCTCTGTGACTCACAAAGTCCATAGCAGGGCAAGTCATGATATCCATCACATAGAGCAGTGTCCAATGAAACTACCCCTCCCATGAAGCTTTGCATGTTGCAGAGATCCTTGGGACACTCATAGTGCAGCAGGACAGTTTTCTTACCACACAAATAAACAACAGCATGAGAATAGCATGGAGGTAGAGTGAGCTGCTCTTTTTCCTTCTGGTCTGAGGACATTCACTCCTACAATTCTGCCTGGGAGGTTCTGGCCAACTTACAGGAGTGGAAGTGCTCTAATTTCAGAAGTCCCGTCCTTACTATTCAAACATTTAAGTATAACTTACAGTTACTTATCAAACTTCCACTCCAACTCTGCAAGTTAGGTCCATGGACATTGCTAGTAAAAAATACTTTATTTAAAAGATGCCCAGACATGTCTGTGGTAATCACAAGTTAGCAAGCTCAACTAACATGAACAGGCTGCCAGTCATACCCTTTGGAATTCAGATATCAAGTTGGCCATCCAGTCAATGCCCTGGCTTCATGGCTCTTCATTTGTGGGAAGGGCTGTGGCTCAATGATGGATCACCACCTTCTGAAAGCCCAAGGTTCAAGATTATCTGGTGTCTTTGGGAACAGGACTGAGACTGATCTCTGTATGGAACTCTGTAAGGCACCTGCAATTAGTGACAGGCAGTTCTAGACTAGATGGAGCAACAGACTGGCATATGAGAAGGCAGTTACATGTGAGATACCCTGTTAATTTGAATGGACAACAGAAGTGATTCTGTTCCTATTTAAAAATAAACTATTTTCTCTGACAAAGCAAAGACAGTAACTATGACAGACACTCAGGAAACTGGCTATTTACAAACCTGTCCTAACCCATTTTGTCATGGCAAAAAAAGAAAGAAAGAAAGAAATTTAGAACAAAACTAAATGTGTATCCTTCTTTTGTCCTGAAAAGCATCATATAAACAGGGAAAATAAATGAATAATTTCTTCCTTCAACAACACTGGAGTTAGGGATGCCTGATTCCCCCACCCACCCACCGCCCATAGTTCAAAATCTCTATAAAACTCTTATGTCCCCCAAAAAAACATAACTACAAAGCATGAACAGTTGATTCACACACACACACACACACAGAGAGAGAGAGAGAGAGAGAGAGAGAGAGTGATTTCCACAGCAGAGTCAGGGAACTGAACCCAGGGCTCCTGAATCCTAGTCCATTACTCTATCCACTATATCGCACTGGGTACCATATGTAAGTAATTAGTTGTAAAAAGTAACTTCCCAGTGTCAAGTGTCCAGGCTAGTGGACCCTTTTCACTTTAAAAACTGAACAACAAATCATCAAAACCACAAGGCAAAGCAAGACCCTGAAAACTGACTTGTGAATTACAGCTGTCAAAATTAATGCTACATGTTATATTACTCGGCACTAAAAATTCATGCCAAAATCATAACTTGGCATCTCCCGCACACAAGTGCTGACCCAAAGATGTGGAAAGTCTGTCTCTCAATAATAGCATTTCAAGTCTTTGAATATTAGCACAAGTAGGAATGAAGCCATTTGGAAGCCCTTCACACTCATGGAAAATTATATAGTTTTAATATCCTGGCTTACATAGCACAAAAGGGAAAATCCAGTTTGTGTATTAGAAGTCTGTTGTTTCAAGCTACTAAGTCGTCGGTTCAAACATTATTAGGGATTAGTTGGTTTAAAATACATGCTTCCATCAAAACCTATTTTAAAAGAACCAAACTGCTACTGATGGCCACTAGGAATAAAACAGGTACACACAACAGCAACCCACACACATACCCATTGAGCAGATACTGTGAGTATTTATGACCTATTCCTTAGCAATCTCCTCTTCTTCCTATTTAGGAGACTTGTGTCAAGAAGGGGGGAAAAGGAACTATGACATGAAGGGAATTGGCTACCCTCCCCCCCACCCCACTCTACTTTTGCCTGTGGAACAACTCTTTTGAAAAGAGCTTTTGAATAATGTGCACAGTGTAATGGAAAATGTGATCACAGAAGCAATTCTGGCAGCAGTTGCAAAAATTTGTGAGGAAAGATATATTTTACACCTACCCTTGGCAGTGAGAATGATTTAAAAAGTGTGAGAAAAAAAGGCATACTGGCTTCAAGGAAAAAAAATCAGATTCAATATTACAGTAATATGTATATTAACCCAACCAGAGGGCATAATGTTGTGTGTGAGCATTCAGGATATTCAGTTCTCTTCAGCACATAATGTGTTACAAAAATAAGTTACATTACACAGCATGTTGCACAGGCAAGGAAAGGGGGGGAAATTGATCTTCAAGTTATTTCTACTTGTTGCAGTCATGAGACATAATAGCATACAGATTCACTATTGGGCTTACCAAGTGGTCTGATAGTAACAGGTTTCCCAAAAGAGTCATTCTTTGTGTAGCTGAGAGGGGGAAATGCAATGAAGTTTGGTTCTCTATTTTGGAAAATAAGCCCCCACACCTTAATTCAGAAAATATGGGAAAAACATGTGACAGCTTCTTCACTAGTCTGAACATGGTAAGTTTGAGATATAGGAGAAACAAATATCAACGCTTTATTGTGCAGTATAACTTGCCCCAACCCTAGTCATCATAAAAGTATTTGTGATGTTGCAGGTGCAGGGCAGGTAAAGGATGGCAAGGAATTTTTCCCTCCAGGCCTTGCAGTGCTGTCACTTTGGCTTGTGCAATATGACAGTTCATGACTCACAATACTGATGCTCTACTCTGTGCCTTGAATGACAGGACAGGCCCAGCCTTACATGCAAGAAGGCCAGGATATAATAATAATAACCTTAGAACTGCAGAGTTGGAAGGGACCCTATGGATTTTCAAGTCCAGCCCCTTTCATGGAGGCACAGTGGGGAAATGAACTCCCAGCCTCTGACTTTGCAGCCAGAGACCTAAACCACTGAGCTACCCAGCAAGTCCTCAAAGAGAGAGAGGACCAGGGACCAAGGAGAATGTTGACAGGTGTGCACATCTGGGCTCATCATGCCATTTTAAGGAACATACAATACACACACCCTTTCATGGTAAACAAGTAAGCCCTTGTGCCAGTTGGAAATGAGTGAAGATGTGTGTCCAGGTTTTAAAGCCACAAAAACCTAATTGTCTTCTGCTGTTGCTAGCCTTGCAATTTGTCTCCCTTTTTCGTGGCCTGGAGAAGCAAAGCTATTACCTGAGACTTCAGCTGGCATTCCAAGACTTGGTGAACTGCTTCTGTATTTTATGGAAACTACACAACAAACTCAGAGATTGTTGTATTATACTAACTTACGAAGTTACGATTCATGACATTCAAGTTTGCATCCACTCAGTGAACTGTTTACAAACAACTTAGTACAACAGAAGTACTATAGAGAATTCTTTTTTCTTCATTTTGCATCTAGCTCTTTGGAAGGAGTTAAGAGCAGTGACAGGGAGCTTCATTTTACTTTTATAAACTAAGGGTGGGTAATGTTTGCCCCTGTTGTTATTCTTGGATTGCAGCTTCCCTTATCTGTCACCATTGGCTGTGCCAGCTAAGGCTACAATCCAATAACACTTGAAGGCCAGAAGTTTACTGCTTCTTTTAAAACAGCCTGCAAGGCAGCACAGAATGCAAGGCAGTGACTTGGCTAAAGTTCTCTCCTGAGCTTCTTCTCTAATCAAGGACTTGAGCTTCTTAAAGTCATAGCCAAACTACCACCTGCTGTGACTCTTCAGTCTGAATCACACCATGAAAATCAAATAATGCTGAGCCTTGAGTTTATACTTCCCTTCAGTAGGAACTGAAGTCTACTCATATAAGCATCCATTGGATTGGGGTGGGATGGAATCTTAGCCCACATCCAGCACTATATAGCCAGCCAACAGGTCACCCCCACTTACACCTGCAAATTCATTAAACACAGAGACATATAAACAACTATAACACTACCAGAAGCCACTGGGACACATGAGTCTCTTATGAAACAGATATATATTCCCCTCACACACAATTTATTTGGAGGGGTGGGACCATACTGTAAAAGAAACAACCCCAGCTGATCATTATGTCCCTCTCCTTTTCCCATGGATAATAGAATGAGAGAAATATAAGCAACTCCCATAGCACAGTGGTTAAACTGCAATACTGCAGTTAAGCCTCTGCTCACAACCTAAGTTCATTCCTGATGGTTCAAGTAGCTGGCTCAAGGTTGACTCAGCCTTCCATCTTTCAAAATTTGGTAAAATGAGTACACAGTTCATGGGGGGGGGGGGGGAGTGTTCCTTGCATAATTATGTTGTAAACCATTCAGAGAGTCTTCCAAACACTATGGGGTGATATACAGGTCAAAATAATAAAAAATAAATAGGATGTTGTCATATAGGTGCTAGTTCTAAGCAAAATGTTGTACAGTGTAAGACTCTGCACATACTCAGCATTCAGCTTGATGTCCTACTGTTGGAGGCCGACAGGGGCAAAATGTCTTTGTTGGTCCTCCTCGATATCTCAGCTGCCTTCGATACCGTCGACCACGGTATCCTCCTGGGGAGGCTCTCCGAGCTGGGAATCGGTGGTCTGGCGCTTGTCTGGCTCCGATCCTTCTTGGAGGACCATCCAGAGAGAGTACAGCTTGGGGAGTGTGTTTCGGCCCCGTGGAGTCTCAATTGTGGGGTTCCGCAGGGCTCGATTATCTCCCCAATGCTGTTTAATATCTACATGAGGCCGCTGGGTGGGGTCATGAGGGGGTGTGGGGCTTCGTGCCATCAGTACACTGATGACACCCAGCTGTACATCTCCTTTTTTCCAACCACAGTGGATGCCGTTCCGTCCCTTCAGCGCTGCCTGGAGGCTGTACTGCAATGGATGCAGGAGAATGGACTGAGGCTGAACCCGGACAAGATGGAGGTCCTGAGGGTGGGTGGCCCCTCCATCGGTGGTTTGGGAAACTCCCTCTCTTTTGGGGGAGTGACTCTCACCGCAAAGAGTGAGGTTCGCAGCTTGGGGGTCCATCTGGATCTGGCGCTCACCATGGAAACCCAGGTGGCGTCAGTGGTCCGCTCTGCCTACTTCCATCTGTGGCGGATTGCCCAGCTGCGTCCCTATCTTGATGTTGGGGCACTCACCACTCTGGTCCATGCGCTTGTAGTCTCAAGATTAGACTACTGTAACGCGCTGTACATGGGGCTACCTTTGAGATTGATGCAGAAGCTTCAAATGGTGCAGAATGCAGCGGCCAGACTTCTCAGCGGGACAAGAAAAAATCAGTATATTTCCCCCACTCTGGCTGCCTTGCATTGGCTGCCCGTTCATTTCCGCATTGATTTCAAAGTGTTAATGATGACATATAAAGCCCTAAATGGTTTAGGACCTCGATATCTAGCGGAACGCCTCCTCCCACCTAGATCTACCCGAATAACTCGTTCTAGCCAGGAAGGGCGGCTGAGGGGGCCTAACACCGAGGGAGGCCCGGAGAGAAAGAACAAGAAACCGGGCCTTCTCGGCAGTGGCCCCTCGCCTTTGGAACAGTCTGCCCCCAGAGATCTGTCTGGCTCCCTCGCTGGGTGTTTTTAAGAGCAAACTTAAGATCTGGCTCTTTAGGCAGGCTTTCCCTCCTGTCATCACTTGAATATTTTTTCCCATCTTGAACTATATTACTACTGTTGTTTTTTATTTTATTATATTGTTTTTATTCTATCTATTATTGTTAGCCGCCCAGAGTAGACTTCGGTCTAGACGGGCGGGGTATAAATAAATAAATAAATAAATAAATAAATAAATAAATAAGTAATTTACATGCTATGGGCCTTTCTTTAATATGAGCATGTTGTTTCTTTCAGAAAGCTCAGAAATGACTAAAGATACAGAGCACAATTCAAAATCCAGCTCTTCACAGTTACAGAAATGTCACAAATCCCAAACAATCTCCAGACCATTTTATATAAACTATAGTTGTTAGGAAGATCATTATCTCTCAGTGGGTTCATTTTGGCTTGAAAGCCTATAAAATGCACTTCAGCTTTAAGTACTTTGGTTGTCATCACCCAGATTTCTTACAAAGTAACAGAGAAGGCTAAGAACTCCTGATTTTCAAAAACTGAAGAAATTATTGTGGTGGTGTTTATAAACTCAACAAATTCACAAAAACTCTCTATTGTGAGAGAGAAAGCGGAGACAGTGCACATCATCATCCTGTCTATTATGTGTCTGGAAAAACACTGTAATAACTTGTTTAAGTTACAGCTACATTCACTCCATCAGACTGCATTACTAACCCTTTGAAAAAGATCTGCTTCGTCGAATAAGCTATAGGGAGAATATTTTCCATGACTGTCATCTTAATTTATAGGCTTTGTTTACTTACATTGATTTCTCAGTATGCAATTCTAGCTATTAATATCACTCAAGAAGTGATGATAGAATGACACATGCAGCACTGTTTTGTGTAGAAAGAAGTCAACTTGTTCATATTTTGATAAATTTTCCCAGCCTGCAGGTCAATGAAATATGTGTATTTCAGTAAAAACATAATTTTATGGAAAACTGTCTTCAAAGACCGTACCATTGAAATAGTCAAGAAGCTGGTTGGAAAGTATTTTAATAAGAATCATGCTAATTCAAAAGATTTGTTTCATCACAGTTTTCACATCTTGGAAGGACATCTTGAAAGGACAATTTAGTCCTTTCAAGATGTCAACCACTCACCTACTACATGAACAAATAATGCAATGTGTAGGTGGATCTCATTGGCTCCATCCAGACCTATGCACATTAGTATTGTAACACAGATATGAATGTAGGCTGGTTCAAGATTATAAAGATCCTTCTCTATGCACAGCTTGCATCTCTGCAGAGACGTGAAACACCACAGTGAATAATGGTACAAGCCAAGAACCAACTTTATTCTCAAAGTAGCCATAGAGTCTGATTCCACAGGCATCTCATCTGGCTTGCTAGACAATCTGTTGAATCATATCCAAAGCACATCCTCATTCTCCAAGTTTCCTCTGCTCCCATTAACTCAAAAGAATGCAAAACAGTGAATACGGTGGGAAGCCCAGAACCAATGTAACAGCACTCTGTATGGCGACTAAGAGGTATTATCTTCTCAAGTGGAAGACTGTACTCAAGAGAAAGGGGAAGATCCAGAGGAAAACAATGACCTTGTAGATGACAGGAATTTAGGACTTTTGCTGAGTTAGCAGCTCCTTTTAGAACAGCTTACTCTGGTCTAGATCTTGGCTCCACATTAAGCGAATCTTGACACCATGATGTTGATGGTTCCTCTTGTGCCTAAATATTGCTATTTTCCCAGAGCCTAGAAATAGTAGTAGTATTTCATTAACATTGAATCACTGAAGAAAATTAAGCTCCTGCTTATAGGTTTCTTGCTGTTTCCCGTCCAAAAGCTAGATGGGGGGAGGGGAAGGGAGCAGATCCTTCCTGGAAGATCTGTACCTCAAAATTTCCAGTTTTGTGTAGATTTTCATTCCAAATTCTAAAAACAGATAACCTGAAGATAAAAAAAAAAGCCTAATTGTGCCACTTAGCTACCACCAATTTTCATATTTTAAAAAGATGAACTACTGCCAACATTATTCTTAACTTTGGTCAGCGGTTTTGTTTAAAGAAAGATTGTCATCCTTCCCTTTGATGACATTGCCACTGACATGGAAGCAGAAATCCAAAGCACATCCCTGAAATAAGTGAAAGACGTGACTCATCCATTCCATTTTGAACTGCCAATTTGTGTGCCCGCAGAACTTGGATTAGAAAGTTCGCCCTGCTATAGTTTTATAATTGTCAAACGATTGTGAAGATCTTTCCCCACCCAAACCATCCGCTCCTACCCCACCCAGAAAAGTGTTCCATTTTCTAAATGCAATGAGATTAGGCATTGCCATGGGTTCTTACAAACACACATCCACTTCTCCCCAGCAGGCATACATTCTCCATGGCACAGGCGGGTGTAACACATCTATACACGCATTCGGATTTGCTACAGGCGCTTCCCATGTTTGAGGCTGGAGGCAAATAAACAAATCAATCAAACCAAGAGTTTCATTTCTCCCTTATTTAACTTTCCCACAATTTTCAGTCTAGCTTCTTTGATAAAGCATTGAGGATTGTTTTTGTTTGTATATATGTTTTTGTTTTGGATCTGGCAGTTTTTCTGGTCTACATTCAGAGCTTCTATTTTGATTATTTATTTGCTGCAGTTAGATCCAGTGATGGACATAGACTAAGCTGTAACAGGAGAAGGGTCATGACTTACTAGGTGAACATACACAACATGGGTGGGTATGGCCTGCATGAAAACTTGAAAGAGTGAAATTTGGAAGCAGGTGCCCACCCATGGATGAAACACCATAAACTGAACGGATTCTCCCTCTTGTGACCTCACCCTAACCTATTCCAGAGGCAAGAAGGCTACTATGAAGCGGATTGGGAAGGCTGCATGTAGGACAACAGAAAAGGAGAATGATCTATTGATGGATGTTGTTTGAACCAAATTCTACTTTGACATCATTATCTATTTAACTACTGTAGAACTTTGAATAGTTAGTTTTAGATTTTGGGACTTTTTGCCCTACTGGCTGGGTTTCACAGAGGGATTTGGGTTGGCTAGAGATTTGTTATGTTTTGGCACATAATGGAAGAAAAAATATTATACTGTACTAGCAACCTGGAATTTAAAGCTCAAGTAAGGATCACACTTTATGATCCTGGTGGAGCCAAACTGCTTGTGCAACGGTCATAGTGCAAGCCATTTGACCTTTTTCTGGTCACATGTACAAGAAGTTGTGCAAGTAATATCCAGTATCTCTTTGCATACATGTAAGATGGCCATGTGGAAGGGAGAATCTCAACTTGCACAGTGGCACCACTCACACAAACTCCTGCATCACAGTGGCAGAGCAGCATTACATTCCAGAGGTGCTTAACAGGATCAGGGCCCACATCCTCACTGTATGGAGTATAACAGACTGGCTTACTTTCTGGTGTACACCATAGAAAGAACACTGCATATCAAGCAATATATAGCTCCTGCTTCTTAATTTGTATGTTAATTTCTGAGTTTATTTTATGTGCATAATATTACCGTATTTTTCTGTGTATACGACCCCCCCCCCAATGTATAACACGACCCCTAATTTTGACCCTCGCCAGAGGCGGAGGAGCAGTCAATAGGCAGCCACGCGGGGTGGCCCAGCGCGGCTGCTCCTCCGCCTCCTGCTGCTGCCGCCGCCCAATTGCCTCCTCCAGCGCCAGTGCCGGGGCTCACCTCCAGCTCACGTTGCCGCCTTATCCCCTGCCCAAAGGGAGCCTGCGAGTGGTGCTGGAGGAGGCGATCTGGAGGCAGCAGCAGCAGCAAATGGGCAGCCGCGAGAGGCAGCCAAGCGTGGCTGCTCCTTCGCCTCCACCTCCTTCGTGCATAAAACGACCCTCAATTTTTCCTCTAATGATTTTAGGAAAAAGTGCCATTTTATACACTGAAAAATACGGTACATATGCTGTCCTAGAGTGACCTTTAGGAATGAAGGAGTGTTGTAAGCTTTTTAATAATAAATATTGACCAAAAACCTATTAAGCAGTTATGCCAGCAGAGGGGGAATAGTGTAGCAGGAAATTGCTGCTACCCAACTCATCTCTGCTTGGATTCCTAGTTGTGCATCAAGCCATCTTGCTGGTTCAGAAAGAGGAATCCAAGCAGGGAGTTGTTAATTAGTAGTAATTTGCTGCTGAAAGTTACACCATTTTCCTTCCACCAATGTAAGTACACAAAGGACTTTGACCAATATATAAATAATGAATGTATGACCTGTTTAACATCATGTAAATGCTTTAATTTCCCAAGTTTTACTTCCCCAACAGAGACAAGGAGAAATAGACTTCACTTCTTCCTTAGACAACAATCATTCTCATTTATTTTCATTTTTGCTTGTATATTTCATAGAGTTATATGCCAAGATGTAAAGGAACCACAAATGAAAATCCACAGCAATCATTTCCTTCGAAATAAAAGTAGAGCTACAGTATAATGTTCCAAAGCTGCAAGATGTGAGTAATTTCAAGTAAATGAAACTACGCTATGCAGAATGCTTCTGTATCTGTAAATGCCCCACCCCCTCCATCTTGTCTTCTGGAGCAAGTGGAAAAGAATGACAAAGCAGACCCTACATGGTTATCCAGCAGTCAGCACTCTGGAGACATTTTTCTTGAACGACTCATAAATGTATGAATAGTTTATTTAACTAGTCCATGTTTACACAGTCAGCTTGGGTTTCGCTACTTGTGCAGTGGTTGAAAAACACAAAATTTCCAATCATGAAAGTCAAATGGATGACTCTTCTGCATTTTAAGCAACAAAAATTCTCACACATATTATTTCACTAGCATCTAGCACACATTATCTCACTAGCACGAGTTTTGAAGGATGCTAATGGATTTAAATTTGTATGAGATCTACGGCCATACTAAGTGCCTTTTTCCTCCTTTTATTGAAAATGGGCTAGATTCCTTTAATCCACCCCATCTCTCTTAATACCAGCACAAACTGTTCATAGGTTACTCAGGATTATACCAGATGATGAGTTTATTAGTAAATTGATAACTATTACTAGAATACTAAGTTTATTACTAGCCTAAGCTTTCAATTCAGCATCGTCTGGCAACATTTCAACCATAAGCACAGTCATTTTCATTTCCAGGTACTTTTTGAAATAGCTGCCCTACACCAATAGATGGTCCAAAAGTCAAGCATCACACAATCTTCCTGTTATTTTACAATTCAGGCATTTTTCATATTTCAGCGTATTATGTATGACTATCTGTTTTCTTTTGGGACAAAAAACCTACAGAGATTACCAGACCTGTTTGCTCGTCTCCTGAGTGATAACTAACAACTATTTTTTTGGCTAAGAATTCAAAATCTTGGCTTTATAACACATCCCAAGCTCAGACATGAGGAAGAGCATGTTTGCATTGCAATGGCTATAACCCTTTGTTCTTTATTAAACATGTGGTTTAACACATGTTCACATAAGGAACAGATTTGCATTACTGAACTCAATTGACCATGAGCCAGAAGAACCGTGGATTGAAACCAGAGATATTATTAAGGAAGAATGCAAGAAGACAATTACTATAGTAAAAGGAAAATAAAAACCAAGGTGTACAATGGAAGAAACACTTAAAATTGTAAAGGGCAGATGAGAAGCAAAAATAAAAAGGGACAGAAATAGGTTTATAACCCTGAATACAGTTTCTCAGTGAATGTTGCATAGAGACAAGAACAACTACAACAACCAATGCAAAGAAATAAATGAGAACAACATTCCAATTCCCCCAAAAAAAGAGATGACAAGGAGTGCAGTAGCTGTAGGACCATTGCTTTAACTCCCAATACAAGCAAAGTGATGCTCAAGGTGTTGCAACAAAGTCTTTTACCTTATATAGAGCAAGACGTGCCTGATGTTCAAACTGGTTTTCGAAGAGGAAGAAACACTCAAGATCACGTAACAAGTATCCATTGGGTACTGGAACGCACCAAAGAGTTTCAGAAGAAGATTAGTCTATGCTTTATAGACCACAGAAAGATCTTATGACTGTGAAACATCATGAGAAACTATGGGTAGTTTGGAAAGAAATGGATGTGCCTCAGCATTTGAGTGTCCTGATACATAACCTGTACTGTGGACAAGAAGCTACCGTAAGGACAATATGGAGAGACAGAATGATTTCCTATAGGCAAAGGTATCAGACAAGGGTGCATTATATCCCTTTATCTGTTCAATCTGTATGCAGAACATATACAGAAAGCCGTACAAGATTCAGATGAAGGAGGAGTGAAAATGGGTGGAAGAAACATATGCAGATGACATGAAACAGCTTTAAGTGAAAATGAAAGTGAAAGAAGAATGTGGCAAAGCAGGACTGCAGTTGAAAGACAAAACAACATGGCTACAGAAGAACTACACAACTTTAATGCTGAGAATGAAGAAGGGCAGAAATCAAGGTATTACAAAAGATTGTCAAGTGTAAGGATGTGTCACTGGAAACCAAGACCAAGATTATCCAAGCTATCATATCTCCAATCATCATGTATGGGTGTGAAAGCAGAACAGTTAACAAAGCTGACAGGCAAAAAAATATAATTCATTTGAAGTGTGGTGCTGGAGGAGGGCTGTCTGGATTCCCTGGCCTGCCAGAAAGACAAACAAACGGGTCCTAGATAAAATCAAGCCTGAACTATCTGTGGAGGCAAAAATGTTGAAACTGAGGCCCTCCTACTTTGAGCACATCATGAGAAGGCAGGATTTTATGGAAAAGACAATCATGCTGGTAAAGGCAGAAGGAAGAGAGGAAGACCAAATATGATATGGATTGACTCCCTAAAGCAAGCAAAAGTTTTGAGTTTGCAAGAAATGAGCAGAGATGTTGAAGACAGGGCATTTTGGAGATTGCTCATTCATGGAGTTGCCATAGGTTGAGGGCAACTTGAGAGCACATAACAACAAACAAACAAACATGTGGCTAACTGAAGCTACAGGAACTGTAAAATCTGAATAACAGGAATTCAAGTCAAGTCAGTTTAACAAAGAAGCAGTTCTCTGAAAAATGCAACTATAATAATAACTTGGGAGTTTGGCATATAGATACAAGCATAGAAATAGAACCCTGATATGCTTTCGCTCTGTATACAGAGCAAAGACACTCACAGAACCAGCTTTTTCACATATGTGCTAAGATCAAAATCTAGGACAAGACATGAATGAATGGCTATGACATCAGTGACCTTCCCCCCCTCCCTTGTGATGTGATAAAAGCATGGTACCAATATACATACAAGCCTATTTAGCAAGAAGGAAGGATTCTACAAGTGAGCTATAAAGAAAGTTGATGGGGAAGACATGTTTCTCAATCATGCAAAATGGATTCCTGGGTAAAACAGCATACCCATCCTTAGGAAATATGGAGCAAATATTGGGTGTCATGAAATGGCAGTCATTTGTTTATTCTTTAACTTGTTCACATTATTTCTTTTTACTTCCAGTCATACAAAGAGACACTTGTGGGACTTGATGCCTCCTGTGCCAAAATAACTTGGCTAGATTAGGGAACTATACATCACGACTTGGGTGTGTAAATATGCAGCTCTACCTCAGATAGCAAAATGCCTTGGGCCAGCTCCTTGGAAAAAGCCAATGACCTGTAATCCAAAACAGAAACACGTTTGAAATGACTGCCATAGGAGCATTCATGCAAATCAAGAATGAGACCAATTTTCCGTGTTTATAAGGGGATAAAAGAGTTTCAGATAACCTATTAAACAGTTTCTGCTGCCTTCTGAGCCAAAGCTATTACGACTGTGATGGATGATGTGGGCATGGTCCACCAGCCAATATTACAAACTACATGTGGAATAACCATCAATATTCTATGTGCTCTGACACATATCTAAGTTCTTCTACTGCACAACCCACGATGCAGCAAAGAAGATAGGTTCAATGTGTGGTCTTCCAAATGTTATTGGACTGCAACCCACATCAGCCTCAGCCAACATAACCAGTGGCACATGATACTGGGAGCTGAAATCCAACAGTATCCGGAGAGGCACAAGTTACTCACCTACTGCAACAGAGGACCTAAAGTAAACACTTCTACCTTCTGTATCACTCTAATGCTGAAATGTATAGACACAGTGCTGGTGGTAAACCTTCTTAGAACCTGGTTGCTATGACTGATGGTTGTTTTATTGCACAAACACAGTTTCTAATACTCTCTCAAATGAACTAAGACTGGAATAGAATTCTTTGTAGCAGCTCTAAAATCAATGGAAAGCATGCGTTTTGACAACTCTCTAAGTTTCTCATACCATATCATCCCCTTGCTGTATTTGGTAGGTAGTTGTGTGGTCTGGGAGCTTAAATGTCTTGCCAAATAAGACAATGTTTTCCCTTCCCCCATTTTGACATGCAGAAGTAATAGCACCAAGTTAAAGGAAAGCATATAAGCTACAGTTCTCGGATGAACACTGCAATTACTTACACACTGGCAATTTAAATCCCACATAAATTGGATCATAAGCACTGTGCATACTACTCCTACAGGAAATTGAGTAAGACCATATGCGCAATAGCCAAATATATGTTTTCATAACCTTTTGTGCTTTCAAAAGCCACATTCATTTAAAAAAAGTCACTAAAACAGCATAGATTCATAAAGCTGTTTTATAAGAAAACCAGACTATGGCCCATCTAGTTCAGTATCAACTACTTTGACTGGCCATAGCTTTCCAAAGAGGTCAGACAGCCCTTCCCTAATAGCTACCTTTCCAATTGAAAATGTCAAGGGCTAAACTAAGGGTTCTTTGAATACAAGCAATGGGTTTGAATACTGAGCTGTGGACTCTTTCTCCATATACAAATATATAACTATGAAGACTGATTCTTCAGTAGCATTTTCCTTATAATCTTTTTAAAGAACAGGACACCCGTTGTTTGATCCAACTTAAATGCTCAAAACCAGAGAGAGGAGAAGGGACTAGCTGGTTTCATTGGAAACACAAAGAACTTTCATGCAGTTCTGTACTCTTTTGTCTGAAATGGATCATAGATCAACTGCACAAGAACCCTACCAACAGTACAAATGGACAATCGAATGCCTTAGAGCTGTGGCATTAAAAATAACCCAAGTACTCCCACAGAACATGCTTTGGAAGGGGTGAGGGTGACTCTGTGTTTGCATGCATGTATTTTGAAGTTTTCTTTTTATGAAGTACAGTTGTGCCATATTTTTAAGAGCAGAGTTAATGCAAATAGAAAAGAAGGACTGTTGATGGCATCCATGAAACATGACCCAAAGGGCCAGCAGAACAGCCTGCCACCATATAATATTGTACTAGCTGGCATATTTATGAAATTTTAAAATATAAAAGCCCTAGTTTAGGAGCAGCAAAATGGTGAAACACCCTGCACTAAAATAAAGAGCAGCAAACTGGTACATTTTATACTACCTCACCACAGGTATGTTATTTTTTTGCTAGTTTTTCAGGTCATTTTCCCAGATCTTCATATCTCCATTCAGAACAAGTGAAACAGAAACTGCAATAAAGTTAATTAATCTCTACCATTGTTGTATTCTTACTCCATCCCAGGAGTAAGCCCTCCACCCCCAGAATGAGACTGCAATGAGTGTTCTAGAAGTTTCTTTCCTGGCCTGCACATGCTGAATACTAGTTCCCTAGTAAGTTATTTTTTAAAGAGACCTGTTTCAAAAACCAAGACTGGACTTTTAAGCACTTTAGATGAGCCTATATTCCAGATATTCTTAAGAGAGGGATATACCATAAAACATAGTGGGACTTAGCAGTGAGTAGTCACCGAAGCGACCAACATGAATTTGACCCAACTCCGGGAGGCAGTGGAAGACAGGAGGGCCTGGCGTGCTCTGGTCCATGGGGTCACGAAGAGTCGGACATGACTAAACGACTAAACAACAACAAAAGTTCAGGTTTGCCTTGAAAACATGGGAGAGATTAATGTTTCTATTTTAAACTTCAAATGCAATCTTAGCTGAAGAAGTCCAAAACTGTACAACAAGACAGTACATGACCAGCCTCATACAATAGGGGTGCAAAAATAACTCTTGCACAGGTCATTTAAGGGCCTGTTCTCAATAAAGACACAACATAACCCTAATTATCTTTACTCAGAGTAACTCACTCTGTGTTTAGTGGGATTTATTCTCCAAAAAGTGCATTTAGGATTGCAGCTGAAGCCTTTTTGAAAACATGACTTTCAATGGAAATCATTTGTTACTAATTTTAACTTTAACTGAACCTAGACCAAAATAGCAGAAATACGTAGCTTATTTGTCTGATGAAGGAACAGCTGAAGAAATCATTAAAGATTGAGAGTTACTTCATAGTCTGTGATGAATGGGAAGGTAGCCACTGATAAGCTTTCAACCAACCTTTATTTCTCAGGATTGGCGGGGGGGGGGGGAGAATAAAATATGAAATATTAATGGATTTGAACAATAAGATGACATACTGTTATGTATTAAACCTTTTTCCATGTATCAGACTGCCCAACTGTGCAACATACAGCTGCATTCTTAATTTAGTATACTATTTTGTGTGTATTTTAAATGCTGAGCAACTGTCTTTGGTTTTACAAAGTGAGAAAAGATCACTAGTGCAGAGAGCTACTTGCCTTGACATGCTTTTTTTAAAAACAAGGCCAGCTGTTTAAACATCAGTAAACAAAATATTCCCCACAACACTAAATCACTTTTATCACCCAGTCCCCTGACTGACTGGCAGATATGAGGAAAGTTCCTCCTCCTTGTTTCTCCCTTCCCTGCCCTTTGGACTAAAGCTATCAAAATACCTCAGCCAGCATGGCTACTGGCGGTGCTGGCTGGGAGATTCTGTGGACTGTGGGCCATAAAAGTAATTTTTCCTATCTCTGTTGATATAGAGTCCTCAGCAGTGCTTAGCGCCTATCTCTGCTTTTTGCTTAGCAGTAGCTTCAGCATTTCCATTGTGGTCCATTGTCATTTTCACTGTTTTTCCCTTCTCCCTCACATCACCCTAACACCTCCTGGCTATAACATATCAACCATTGAAGTAATATGGTCAGACTGTGATTATACGTATTAGAAATGATTGTGGGCAATTATGCATATTTTAAACAATTGCCAATGGGATTCTGGCCCATGACAAAAAGAAAGTCTTCAGGAATTGAAGCAATTTTTAATTTTTTCAGTTTAAAATTGCCACATCCTCAAGAATGAAACACACTATTACTTATTTCTAAATGGCTCAGATTAAGCTATATTTTAGAGAATGGTATTAAAGAGCTGAGTGCCAGTATGATATAGTGTCAGACTAGGCTCAGAGACCTGGATTCAAATCTCCACCTGGCCATGGAAAGGCACTTGGGGTGGAAGTGGTAAACCATTCCATGAACACCTCACATGCCTTGAAAACCCCATTAAGCCTGCCACCCATTGGAAACAATAGGATAGCACATATGATACAACAATTTAAAGAGTTACTTAAACAATTACCATTTTTAAAAAAACATTACACACATTTTGTGTTTGAAATCCAGACCAGTAGTAAGTTACAATTAGAGTTGCTGTTTAGTCATTAAGTCATGTCCGACTCTTCGTGACCCCATGGATCAGAGCACGCCAGGCCCTCCTGTCTTCCACTGCCTCCCGGAGTTGGGTCAAATTCATGTTGGTAGCTTTGATGACACTGTCCAACAATTAGAGTAGCCCCACTGAATCAAGAGGACTTGTTGACTTACCAAATCCCCACTAATTCTAAAAGGCCAAGGCCAATATGTTTTAGCCCATTTTAGCCAATATATGGTCCAATTCTATCCTGAATATTTAGTGCTATTTCACAAGCCATTCCATGTGGGTTTTTTTAAATAGAACTGACAACCTTACATTTCTGGCAAAAAGGAAAAAAAGAAGGAAGGAGAAACTAACAACCTGATGGGAAATCCAATGCAGAACATGCAGTTTAAACCTCTTTATTATAAATGGGATGTTTGGCTTAGATTAACATTCTTCAACAAAAGTATTTTTTAAATTAAAATTCCCACTTCTGTGGGTTACTGTATAGCAAGGGGGAAAGAAGAAGATAGAATGCAAAAACTGAAGCCACATCAGCTTTCAAAATCTAAGGAATGCCAGTCTTGTTAAATATTAGCAGAGCTACAAACATATAAGAATAATAAAACAATAACAGGAACTTATTGTAATTATAAAGTATCTAGCTTTATAATTACCCACAGGTCATAAGTCTCTGAAAATTAATAGAAAACTTACGAAAGAAACTCTAGAATCATGTTTTTTCTTAGTTTCCGAGTAGCTGCAACCAATGAGTTCTGACAAGATCTAGTTTTGTTAGAATCCATCTCAGCAGTATCTGTGCCACATAAATCAAGATTAAGCTGTAACTGCGGTATACTTTGTATCCCCTTTTCATGTGTAAGACATTCATGATGCATTTTCTGGTGGGAAATGTAGCTTATTTATTTTAATTGCTTACAGAGGAGAGAGAAAAGTATCCAGCTGTAGGAGTTTATTTTTAAAGAAATCCGATAAAACTCAGGATACCCAGATAGCACATTTGTTCTTGAGGAGTTGCGCCTAGTTTGTTAGTTCTACCAGAACTAGAAAATATGGGAAATTTCTTATTGCACAGACATCAGAGGAGAAACAAAAGAAACAAACAAGGAAACAGAAAATGTTGTGGCACCTTAAAGACTAACTGCTATATATAAAAGTGATGAACCGTTGTCACTTTTTACAGAACAAGACTTCAAAGGGAAAGAAACCTACTTAAAATAACTGTATATCAATCAGGGGCCTTAAGTCATTCCCAAGCATGAAATGGTGCAATGACTCCCATCATTTGCATCTTGTGTCTACTATACTAACCAGCCAGCCTCACTTTGGCCTCTCTGTCCCCACCAGGTGATGGGGACATGTATAAATGATACATCTCACTCTTATGTCTCAGGAAGTGGACTTGGTCCATAAAATCTCAGATTAAAAATAGAGTAATTAGTCTTTAAGGTGCCACAATCTTATTTGTTTCCTTTCTTTTTGTTTTATTTGTTTTTGTTTTTGCTTTGTCTTGCTTCTTGTCTGATATGGTTGCACAGACTAACAAGCCCACCACTTCAAAAATTAGGGCATAGATGTTACTCAAATCAGTTGCCCTCTTCCCCAAAAGAAAGGCAACTTGGTCTCTTTTTCCCCACTCCTATTCTTTACTTAGCATGTGATCGGACAGGAATATAGCTCTTATTTTGGACTGCTTATGGCATGGTTCAGTTCGAGCAGTTTTCCAGTGGTGCATAGGAAATAGTGAACCAGCCCAACCCTGTTCTCTGTCTAATCTAGATATTTTTGGTCCAGCAGCAAGACTAGTCTTTTTTCATAGCTGGGCTGGAGTAATCAGAGCTGGATCACATGCACACAGAAGAGTTGCTTTAAGGGAGATCACAGCCACCAAAGAGACCCTTTCCAGCACAATCAGATATCCCCATCTGAACACATCCTTACTCTTACAGAGCAATCCAAAGTAAGGCTAGAGACATAACTCAGAGAAGGCTTTTTTTCTGGGTAATAGTCATACTGGCTGGAGCATTTTGAGTGAAGAACATAACCTCTACGTAAATGGAAAGGAGCAGAATGGTAGATGCACTACTGCATTTCTAACCCTGCCAGCTTATATTGACCAGGAGAGAGAATCACGGGGTGATTATCACTTTCTTCATTTACAGAGCCAACTCTAGACTCCAACTCTAGAAGGAGTGGCCATGCTGAATGGGGAATTCTGGGAGCTGCAGTGCAAAAACACAAATCAGCACAACTAGGGGCTTTCAATCCACCAAGATGCTCACCTGTACCACCAATGAAATGTCCTTTTTGGAAAATTTCCACCTGTTCCTGCTGGCAGCAGAATTACCATCAGCCTTCTTTCCACTGAGGCACAGAAGGGACATCTACATCTCAGAAGTACCTCCCCAGCAGAACATCCTTCTACAAGGAGAAGCAGATGGACTAATCTAATGGCTGACAGGAACCTTAAGCTTAATTTTAGAACTGCAGACCTGGAAAAGACCCTATGGATCATCAAGTCCAGCCCCTGTCAAGGACACATGGTCGGGAATCAAACTTCCAACCTCCAGCTCAGCAGCCAGATACCAGATACCTAAACCACTGAGCTACCCAGCAGTTCTGAATCTTTTTTTTTTAAACAGAGGTCTAAATATATTATAAACTAAGCTTAAGGAAAGAGAACATTCCCTCAAAACTACTCTCACTAGATCTTGAAACAGATGATGTATGGCACAGATTTATATGCAAAGCAGACAGCAGTTCAACATGAATTAAAGCTGGAGCATGCTGCTAACAAAGCCAGCAATGTCTGGGCTCTAGGCTTGGCATGAGTCTATAGATCAGCAGTGTCTGCTATACATCACTGAAGATTTCCAAACTGTTTATGTAAACCAGAATCCACTCTTAAAAGGGGAGAAAAAGGGAGGGGGAACCCATAACACTAACATGTTTGTTTTATTACTGTTCCATCAAAGTAACACTTCATATCTTTTCACTGGCAAAGCCTGATGAATCAAAGAGAATTCACTTCAAGTGATACCTTTACTTGAAGTGAATTCTCCACTCCCATGGTATATTGCATTATAGCATTCCCAGATTATAGTATTTCTTTCAGCCACTGCTGTGGGGAAGGATTTTAGGAAACCACTTCTGGCATAGCTTCCAAACATATCCATTTTTTCAACCCTGTTTCTGTGCACATCCCTAAAACCAATCTGCTTCAGACAAGAGAATGGGCAGATCATGCAAACTGGACCAGCATACAGATATTAAAGGCTGACTCTACATGCTTACATGCAAGATCAAGAGGAGGGTTGCACACACATATTCAAGGGTGACCGCTGTTCCACACATTGTAAAAGGAACTGTCAAAGTGGTTGTCACGAACTGGCCATCTCTCACAAATAGCTGCATTTAAGCATTAAAGAAGTGATACTTTTATTATTATTATTTTTAAGTACAGGGATACTTGTGTTAGCTCTGCAACAACACACTAGTTCTTACCCTACAAATACTTTTGCAAAGGAATATTTACCAACAGTACAAATATTGTCACAATAGCTGGTTACGTGGCACTAACATCTGTGTAACCACAAAAGTATATTATATTACATGCAGCAATCCAAACATCTATTTGGTTCATGGAAAGATGTTTGGTTCATGGAAAGAAGGAAACCATGTGAGGTAAAGGAATCTTTTGGTGCTGAATGTTGGATATTCCTGTGATGGACCTGCAGGAAACGCCTAACCATTTAATCTTTGTCCCACCACCAGTGATTTAGGCAATGGGGAATTCATTTAAATAATAAGACTAATTTTGAACAGTTTCTGTAAACCAGAACCCACTCTTATCCACAGCACTGATTTTTTTTCTGTCAAAAATTGTTTGATAAGTGTTGTTTTGTTGTTTTTATTCTATTAGTCTCAATAAGATTACACTGTTTTATATTTTTGCATTTGGTGTCTTAAATCCCGATACTTCACAGTAGGTCTGTAGACATTTCTTGGGATAGACATTCTTGTTTATTGCTTGTTTTGTGGTAAGTTAGTCTCTCAAAGAACCAACTGTAAAAATTTCAGCTCTATAAAACACTGTTGTCAAAACACCTCCATTTTGTCTCCTACCTTCCATCTCATCCGTTAAAATATTTGCCAAGCTGGCAAAAGCTAATAACCAAGGATGCCAGACCATCAAGATCGACGTTTCCATTGAAATGGAAAAGAGAGACATCTTCTGTTTCTTAGTGTCCTAGACTATGCAGCCCTTGGAGCTGATGAACCATGATTGCTATGCTCTAATTCAATCAGAGCTACAACCTGCCACTCATTAACACTTTAATGAGCCACCTAGTACCAAAAAACTGCTCATCAGATGCTACTATAATATTTTCAGAGTGGCATCCATCCTGTTTGTTCCTCAGGAAAATCCCCCTCATTTAAACATCCTTACTTCTCTGCTACTTGGATAATGGAATTGCTGACATTTTTCTAAAAGATCCTAGCTACACACCCAACTTTGTGTTTTACATTCCCACTAGTTTTCTGTACAGAAGAGGTCTACTGTGGCCTACAAATGATTGACTCCCTAAATCTGAAATGTACAACCTTCCCTAGATCTGCATGTATCCTATAATCTAGGTTGCGTGCAGTAATTGCTCCAGAGCTGCAGACCACAAAACATGTACTCAGTAAACATACATGCATGCCACCAATCTGTTTTGGTTACTAAAAGGAATAGAAATAATAGACAGTGCTGATGGTCATCAAACTGGAAGAGAAGGTAGCTGAGGAGGCCAAGGCATCATTGGGGGTGCATTTAAGTCCTGAGGCATCCTTGTGCAATGCCCCTGGCCACCAATTTTTCATAGCTGCATTCTTTGAAGTCCTGAACAATGGATATCATGTTTGTGGCCAGAGAAAACACAATCTCCCTGCCATTCTGACTTAAAATATCATGTAGGATTCCTTCTCTGCTCCATATTTGTCTATGGAGAGATACGAAGCTAATTCCCCCCACTTCCCCACAGACCTGCATCAGTCCTCTTCTGTCATTTTATCTGGAGTACCTCGTTTTTCATGTGCTTGTAACAGAGAAACCTCCTCCACAATCATGGAAATGGGCCCACATCACATATTCTCACATCTGTTTACCTCTGATTATTCCCCACTGAACTTAATGGGGTTTCCTTCTGAGTAGAAATGCAGAAATGTGCATTTCCAGATGCATAGAGACTGTGTCCTAAACAAACCCTGCGACTATTTATTAATAAACTCAGAGTTAGCTTCCTTTTTATTTTAACATCACAACAAATAAGACTTTCAGACTCTGGTTTTCACATTTTTGTGCTAGGGTGGAAAAACAGATTAAACAAAAAAGTTGTACCGCCTTAGAGTTATAACAAGTACTTTCAGAGGTAATTAGTCCCTTCATCATAAAAGTGTCTTCAATATGAAGGTTATCACACAATGTAAGTCACCGATGCACATCAGATTCTCAGGATGTAAATGAGATTTATGAATATAAAAGGTTTGCCATTTCTGCTTTCATTCTTGAGCCATTTCCCCCATAAATTGTAGTGTTAAATAAAAAGACACAACTTTAAAATATTCACCCTTTAAACACTGCTTTGCCTTCTGTGGATATTTAAAGTGGGCTGTTTACTACTTCAAAGGTATGAATCAAGATTGTGAGAGTTTTTTTTATTAATATTAATACCATATGAAAAAATAGTTATAAATGTCCCAGGCCAAACAGGAGTGAGTTCACAGACCAGAACCAAAGGCCTGATTTAACTCAGGGTTCAAAGAAGAAGTATATATAAAGCAATATGATGCATATTTTAAACTGTTGTCTGTTCTGACTGAATGTGCCAGAACATGTTTCAGGCACTATTCTTCTAGCAGGTTTTATGCATGTCTTTTTTTCTCCTGTTTTACACATTGGGCATTGAATTTCTTGTTGCTTTCCAGCTCTTTCAAACAAGCACTTTATAGCATCCAAAAGATGATCATGAACTCGGCTGGGAGGGAAATTCATCCCATTAAGAGAAGTGTAGCCAAGAAGAGAAAGGATGGATTGCAAAAGTAAAAGTTATAGTCTGAGGCTACATTACCTGGAACTCTGTGTTTTTCCATAGGCCAAGTCTGTTCTGTTAAATATCCTGACTCAAATGGCAAGCCTAAATATACTTATAAGGAAGTTTGAACTATGAAACACAGTGGGAGTGATTTCCACAGGGCTCTTGGTGAATTACTGGGGTAGAATATTACTTAAGAGAGAGATTCCAAACAAGTAGGGATACCTTTTCTGCACATGGAAAATAAGGGATTTGCCACTTTCTTCAGCCTGGAGCTTGCATTTCCATATTTCTACCCCTTGTATTCTCAAATGCAGCATATACAAATAGTGATCACTGATATGAAAACCATGATTCAACCAAAGCTTCCCTACTCTGGCCCCAAAGATTTAATTCTCTGTACATCTGGGGCACATGTTGTATATTACACGTGCATAAGAATATAGCACATCGCTACATCATTTTTCCATGCAGGGAAATTTAACCTTTGTAAAATGGGCCTACGCATCAAAAGTCTTTCCCTCTTGAAACTGTGTTTGAAATGTGAACTCTTATCTCAAATAAAGTTGTTTCACTGTAGTCAAAGAAACAACTCTGCCCCTAACTTTGTGTAAGTGTGGGCTGAGAAGGTATTTGCCAGATATTTATGTTTCACACAAAAGTTACAAGGAAACTGACAGAAAGACAGGAAATAAAGAGGGGGGGGGCACCACAAAGCTGTGTGCAACAAACTCCCTGGAAATATCAAGCAGCACAGCAAAGCTGTCTGCAGACAGAGTAAAGGAAAAGTATAACAACAGGGCTTTTGTCTCAATATGGTGAGGGATCTCACTCACCGCCTCTTGTAGAAAATAGCAGTTTGATTAAACTTGTTCTGAAACTAAAGAACCACTCCGACCTCATTGGGAATATTTAAACTTCTTTCTTCAGAACAAAACAAGATCCGGTCTTAGACTAAACAGTGTATACACAAGGGGGTGGGGGGATTTAAACACATGGTGGCAAACACTGGATTCCATTCCTTCCTCTCAGATTAGATATTAGCAACCCATCCATCCATCCATCCATCCCTTTCATTGTACTGAGGCTCTTCTCAGGGTAGCTGAAGATAAAAACCGAGGTGAATTTTTCTAAGAAATGCTGGGATCCACATGCTATTAAATGACACGTTTCCAGCAACTTCCCTCCTAGAACTACTATTTTAAGAAACCAGCCTGGTACAGCCAAGCACTCTGCATATGATGGGAGGCCCTCTCGTCATCTAGAACATTTTATGAATCGGGTGACATGGGCTCCGGTCTCATCCAATGCCATCCTTTTTGACGACCTTGACACAAGAGGCTTTGTTGCTTGCACTATCTTACTGCACCCCTTGTCCGGGCTCATCTCTGCAGAACGGCAGCGGTCTGGTTCATATTAAACTACCGGGGGGGGGGGGGGAGGTGTAGAATAAAACGAATAGCGAGCGGGCGAATTACCTGTAGGAATGGGCGATAACTCGGGTTCAGGCTCAGCGGGCTGGATCGGCTGCAAGAGGTGGGCGGCTAAAGCGAACAGGAGGGCGAGGGGCCCGGCGGCGTCCCTCCCCATCTTCGACGGCACTCCAGCCAAGCCGGCCAGTGAGCAAAACAAAAAAAAAAACCAGCGTCTCCTTCCTTCCTCGACTCCCCGCCGCCCAGGAAACGGCGCGAGGTTCTCTGCGGGATTGCCCGAGGGCTCTTTTCGACCCCGTCCCCAAGGCACGTGTGAATGGCGCGAACACGCCGCCCTGGAAGCGTCTGGGCGAAGGTCTCCAACAGAAAAGTTTCGAAATGAGGAGGAGGGGGGGGAGGTTAAGGAGGAATCCAGAGCAACCCGCACAATTGAGGAAAGGAGTAGCCTGCAGCGACGATCAGGTGCAAGGATGGAGTGGGTCCCGCCGGCTGCCAGTCGCCCGCCCTCTCTCCCTCTGCGAAGGGCAATAGGCAAAGGGCATCCTCGGGGCGCGCAGGAGCTTTTATAAGGCAGGCAGGCAGGCGAGTGGGCGGGGAGGGCCGGCGGGCAGATCCGAGCGAGGCGAAACCAGAACCGCTGCAGGAGAAGGAGCTGCAGGAGTCCGGCTATTGGCCATGGAACTGGGGGGGGGGGGAGCGGGTTGGAGAGGGAGAGAGAGAGAGAGGGGCGGGGGTGTCTCTTCCTCCTCCTTGCTTCCACTCTCCCTTTTCGCACTTCCCACCCGGCGCCCGGAGACATGCCGTTGCCGAGACATCCTCGACTGAGCATGCATGGAGCGCGTGCACATGCTCGGTAGCGACGTGAAGCCGCTGCCCGGTCCCTGAGTTCTCGTTAGAGCCTCTTTGGCTTTGATTGCTGTATCAACTTTCGCAAGCGCAGGGTCCTTCCCGATCCAATCGCGAACGACGTGCCTGTGATGCTGCTTTTCATTAGGGCTCCTTTAGGAGAGCGAGAATTAGAGCCGCTATGTGGAAGCGTTGCGCTTTTAACTCCAAACCCTGGAATGGTTTGTGAGTGTGTGAATAGATATAGCTGTACAGTAGATGCTGTACTTAATTCCACACAACATGTTCATGTCCCAAATGTAGTTGACCACAGCCTCAAAAAGCTTATCCCATTATTTTATATATGTGTGTGTATAGTTATGCTCACTAGAGCATAAAATCAAAAGTCCCATCTGAACTAACATCGAATTCATACACTGGCCAACCCGTTGACTATGGGGCAAGAGAAGTTCATTCTGCTATTCTCACACAGAAACACCGGTAGCCAGATTGCAAAGTGGTTCACCCAGGTCCAAACAAGTCTCTTAGCCTCTGTGCCATTTAGCAATTATGGGGATGCTTGGGGCTTTTTAATTCTTCACCTTAAGGGCAATTTGTATTTGCTTGTATGGTTTTGGCCAAGCATCTGAAAAGCTCATGCTTATCCCCAACCAACCAACCTACCTTTTCCTTTTGCACGGATGGTATGGCTGCTGCTTCGTAATCCCAAACACCAACCCCCTCAAGGACAATCAACTCTGCTTAGCTGATCTGATCCCCAGCTGCTCTCTCCAAGTCAGTCTGCTCCCTGTGATCTTGCGGGCAAATGCTTCTTCTTGGTTGGTTGAGAGCAACCTCCTGCAGCTGCCTCCTAGCTTCTTTCACCTCTCCCAGCAAACTGACTGGGTTGTGATTATGGCAGATGTAGGCAGAAGCAATTGCAAGACTGCTGTGGAGAGTCTCTCCTTTCACTACTACCAAGTCCTTGAAAGGTTGGGCACATGGGAGAGTTGCAGGAGAGGCAATGAAGCCAAAAGCAAGGCAACTACTTCCTTTTAAGGATACAGTGGCAGTAAAAAAGATAAACTGGGTTGAGTGACTTCATCATCTTTTCTCATCCAAACGCTTATGGTATTGCTACCGTACACATACAAACAATCACAAGTTGCCGGTTGCTGGACATCCAGAAGCACTGGGATGGGAGGAACCTATGGCTGCCCAAAGGGGAGGAGCATGCCAAAGGGCACATTGCTCCTTTCCCTGACCTCAACAGACCCTTTGTAGCCCAATCCACCCCACACTCCAAACAGCCAGTCTGGACAGGCTGTGAGTTTTTCTGTATTTGTGCTTATGCAACAACTGCCACACCACCCTACACAAGATAAAAATCAATTAATTTGGGGTCACCTGAAACTTGTGGATACTCCAAATATATTTTTCCTCCAAACATAATCATAAGAGGAAGAAGGGGTAAACCCTAAGCAGCCCTATAATGACTACATGGTTCAGAAAATTAAGACATGGGGGAGAGAACACCTGACAACTGACAGATGATAGAATTCTACTGTCCCAAAGGGAAATGGACGGCGATTGTATGAACAGAATGTTGGTTCAAATAAGTATTTGGTCTATTTAGCGAGGTGTTTGTGACACCAGGTAAAAAGCTATGAAAATCCAATGAAGCTGGTGATTTTCGTCCTTTTTTCCTCCTATAGTGCAGGCTTTAATTTGGTTGGGTCATAAACATTGTGTAAATTAGTTTTATGCCTGCTTCTGCATCTTGTGTTAAAATTAACATAATATGATATTTGTTTAATGGATTTTAGAATGCAGCTGTGAAGCTACCACCACCAAAATAAGATGCTGAATTTTGTTTTGGTGTGGAATACAGGGAGCAGCCTTGTTGTCTCTTGTTTTATTTAAACACACACACAAACACACACAATGCTTCTCCAGATCAGCAACAATTGTTCCTGCAGAATATAAGATATTTCAGAATGTAGCTAATAAGCATGAAGAGATCTTTACTGCTTTATGGCAGGATCTCTGGAAAAAGTGCTTGTTTTGCATTATTCTGTTTTAGATACTATGAAACTGTTTTAGATGACATGAAGACACGCACATGGAAAACATATTTTTTGTTGTTGCATGTATCATACTGGTCCAAGTCCCATGAAGTCAGGATTGCTGTGGCTTTCTGCTATGTACTGTATAAAGCATCAATGTGTTGACCAATGGATAATAGATGGATAATAACAGTTGTTAGAATAAGAAAAATGTACTGAGAGCTAATGGCCTTGAAATTAAATAGAACTTTCTTGCTCAGAAATATGCTGCTGAATATGCTGGGGAAGCTTGTGGACATCTGCTAGAGATGTAACCAGCTACTGTTGCAAACAAGATTAAGATCATATGTCCTTAGAGTAATGAATGTAATAGATGGGAATGAACAATGGTTTTTTTTCTTGTGAAAAGAACTGTTAGGGGCCAAGAATCTCTTGCCTCCAGCTGTTGCTGACTGTACCTCCCGTCACCCATACTGACAAGGTCTGATGGAATCCGACAATACTTAGAGGGCCATAGGTTCCTCCCATCTGCTTATGGTGGTGGTGATATTAGACCATGGAAAAATTACTTATTTTGACTACCTTTCCCCAAATGGATATACTGGTTGGGGGTTATGGGGAGTTGCTGTCCAGCCAGGGAACTTGCTCAAGTTGTTCTGAAAAGGTTGAAGTCATTCAGCTCTGAATGGAAAATACTGTAGAAATTATTACACACCACCTCTACCATCGTCCTTGTCATTAACAACATCACGGCACCCCAGGCAACTGTATCAAGTATTTTTATTAGTCACCATTTTAATCATTCCCCAATTCCCATGATGTGGTGTCACTTAGAACATGGGTGGGCAGCATTAAAGGCTGGAGGGCATAGCTGCCCAAGGCTACCCCCACTTATGAAAAAAGGGCAATTTGGGGGCCTGAAACAGATCTGAAGAATGAAATGGGGTGGAACTGGCATGGAAGGACACTGAAAAATAACCATATTGAGGGCTTTGCTAGGCCATATGGGTCACAAAGAACCATAGAATAGTGAAGTTGAAAGGGGCCTGTAAGGCCATTGAGTCCACCCCGCCTACTCAATGTAGGAATACAAGTCAATAGGATATGTGCCAGGTGGTTCTCTAAGTTTCTCTTGAATGCCTCCAGTGTTGGAGTATTCACCACATCTCAAGGATTCCATTGCCATACTGCCCTAACAGTTTGGAAGTTATTCCTGATATTCAACCAAAATCTGGCTTCCTGTAACTTGAGTCCATTGTTGCATGTCCTGCACTCTGGGGTGATCCTGTCCCTCCTCTGTATGACAGCCTTTCAAGTATTTGAAAAGTGATGTTATATCTCCCCTCAATCTTCATTTCGCAAGGCTAAACATCTTCTATCTCTCTTTTATAGCAATGCTGCATCATGGATTTTGAAGAGAAATGAACACAGTTGGCAACATGCACTTCACAGACTTGCTGTATGCAGCCCCAAGCATGGTCTGTCCATAACTCCTATTCCTGGGCTTGTTGTCCCCGTGGGAGAGAAAGAAAGATCATGGGTAGGTGTTTATCTTAACAATTACCACCATCTTACATTCACTTTTATTTTCTGTCTTGAGAAATTCTTAATCTTTGCAAGATAAAGTGTGGGGTGATTCAAAGGGCATGCATATCTTGATGGAAGAATAGTTGCCCATCCTGAGAGCGGGAAGCCTCTGATCTGTGCCAAAAAATTGGCCTATTGGACCACTATGTCTAGTGTATCAGCATCTCCACTGGGGTCTGCCAATCAAGGTTGTATAATACCAGTGTTGATTGGACTTGCATAAAAGATCTTCAACCTGCCATACAGCATAAGAGTGTCCTAGGATCATAATGTGACATGTGTAGGTACTATTTCCTTCATCATTATAAAGCATATCCCCAAAGCATGATTGTATGGAAGAGATAATATCTATAGAAAGTATTCTTTTTTGCTACCAGTATAGCCTTTGATGAAATCAAACTGCTTGCATTATTGTAGGGCTTCTTTGAGTGTACTACGTTTACTGTGACTCACGGCAGTTAAAACCCCAAAACACAGATATTCCAATTATGTAAGTAGCATGGGTGCAGCGCTACTCTGAGCTATATTCCAATGTGGTAAACGAAGAGGCACTAAATAACATCGAGTGCCTGCCTGTCTTGGAAGAGTTGGACAGCGAACCAACTTTAGCAGAAATAAAAGCGGCCTTGTATTCCCTTGCTTCCGGTAAGGCACCTGGAAAGGATAACATCCCTGCTGAAGTGTTGAAGTGCTGTAAAGAGATCATCACCACCGAGCTGTATGAAATCTTTTGTCTTTGCTGGAGGGAAGGTGGAGTACCACAGGACATGAAGGATGCAAACATTGTCACATTGTATAAAAACAAAGGAGACAGGAGCAACTGCAATAACTACCATGGCATCTCTTTCTCAGCGTTGTAGGGAAGCTGCTTGCCCGTGTTGTGCTGAAGAGACTCCAGGTGCTTGCAGATAGAGTCTATCCAGAATCACAATGTGGATTTCGAGCTAATAGATCCACCACTGACATGGTATTTTCCCTCAGACAGTTGCAGGAGAAATGTAGGGAACAACGACAGCCACTCTTTGTGGCCTTCATTGATCTTACAAAGGCCTTTGATTTGGTTAGCAGGGACGGCCTTTTTAAAATCCTTCCCAAGATTGGATGTCCACCTCGACTCCTTAACATCATCAGGTCCTTTCATGAGGAAATGAAGGGCACTGTAGTTTTTGATGGCTCAACATCAGATCCCTTTGACATCTGAAGCAGAGTGAAACAGGGCTGTGTCCTCGCGCCGACCCTGTTTGGGATCTTTTTTGCTGTCATGCTGAAGCACGCCTTTGGAACTGCAACAGAAGGTGTCTATCTCCGGACTAGATCAGATGGAAAGCTCTTTAATCTCTCTAGATTGAGAGCAAAGACCAAAGTCCAACTGAAATGCATGCGGGACTTCCTCTTCACCGATGATGCAGCCATTGTTGCCAACTCTGCTGAAGACCTCCAACAACTCATGAATCGTTTTACCAAGGCCTGCCAAGACTTTGGACTAACAACCAGCCTGAAGAAAACCCAAGTCATGGGCCAGGGCATGGACTCACCTCCCTCTATTACTATCTCCACGCAAGAATTGGAGGTTGTTCATGACTTTGTGTATCTTGGCTCAACGATCTCTGACACTCTCTCCCTAGATGTCGAATTGGATAAACGCATTGGCAAAGCAGCTACCATGTTCTTCAGACTCACAAAGAGAGTATGGCTTAATAAGAAGCTGACGGCATATACCAAGATCCAGGTCTATAGAGCCTGTGTCCTGAGCACACTCCTGTACTGCAGTGAATCCTGGACCCTTTGTGCATGGCAGGAAAGGAAGCTGAACACGTTCCATATGCGTTGTCTCCAACGCATTTTTGGTATTACCTGGAAGGACAAAGTTCCAAATAGAGTAGTCCTAGAACGAGCTGGAACTTTTAGCATGTATACATTACTGAAATAGCGACGTCTACGTTGGCTTGGGCATGTCGTGAGAATGGCTGATGGTCGGATTCCAAAAGATCTCCTATATGGAGAATTAGTGCAGGGAAATCGCCCCAGAGGGAGACCACAGCTGCGATACAAGGATATCTGCAAGCGGGATCTGCAGGCCTTGGGAATGGACCTCAATAGATGGGAAACTTTGACATCTGAGCGTTCAGCCTGGAGGCAGGCGGTGCATCATGGCCTCTCCCAATTTGAAGAGACCCTTGTGCAGCAGGCCAAGGCGAAGAGGCAGTCCCAAAAGCAGCAAAATCAGGGAGCTGGACAGGGGACAGATTGTATTTGTCTTCAGTGTGGAAGGGATTGTCACTCTCTAATTGGCCTTCTCAGCCACACTAGATGCTGTTCCAAGTCCTCCATTCAGAGCACTTTACCATAGTATGTCGAGACTGAAGGATGCCTATGTGTAAGTAGCATTGGGGAAAATAATTTTATCTGATTTTATTTGTTGATTGGTTTTATGTAATTTCTTTCTTGCCCAGAATAGTGCTTTGCACTAATGCAAAACAAAGGAATGAATGAATAGATAGATAGATAGATAGATAGATAGATAGATAGATAGATAGATAGATAGATAGATAGATAGATAGATAGATAGATAGATAGATAGATAGATAGATAGATAGATAGATAGATATCACAAAGAATGGGTTCTGTGCTCAAATGACCTAGTTCTGGATGTCCATTTTCACCACTTACCTTTCATTCAAATGAAAGTCCCTCTTAACTGAATGAGACTTGCTTCCAGGGAAGCATGCTTCAAACTGCAGGAGAAGAATAATGAAAGGCTGAGTCAGCCTACTGAGATTTGAACCTTTAGTTCTGGGGAAGTGTGGAGGTTCCATAATTGATGCTTAGACCACCAAAGAAGCCTACAGGAAGTGAACTGTTTACATTAATCCTGGAAGACTAAGTGTTGTATACATAATATGTAACTCTACTATATAATTCAAACATGACAGTGCCAAGAGCAATCTCTAGGCAAATCCCAGAGGGGAAATCCTGAGTACAAATTCATTTCTATACATCTTCCAGTGTCTGGAATTTGAATCTAGTATGAAAACCATATTCTTTTGATTCTATGATAAGCTGTCATATTTACATTCCTTCTGTAACCTTCAATGTGGTTTAAATGGGTCTTTGGAATCCTCAGAGAAACAAACTTAAGGAAATTCACAGAAGGAAACTTCACGATAACTTCCTCCTCTATGTACTTCCTACACATCCTGAAAAGTCTCTCTGGATAGTGTGGAGATGAGGTTCAAAGGGAGAGGAGAATTGAACAGCAATGATAGGGGTGAGGAAAGCAGCAGCACCCATGGCATTTTGTCGAAGTGTGACCTGCACTGCAGGCAGCATCATGTTCCCTGACCTCAATTTCCAGCTAGTTCAGAGGAGAATTTATAGAGGGAGAAGTCTTAATCCAGTGAGCTGCCCTTTCATAAGCTTCTGTAGGATCTTCCAAGCGTGTAGACATCACTTCACCAGGCTTCTCAGACTGAGAAGACACTCCTCTGATACAGCCTTCATGGCAATATACTACTTCTTAAGGTAAAGTCATCCCTCCAGGTTTCGGGCTAAAGCTCTGGTACTCCTCAGCGTTGACTCTGGTGACTAGGGCAGAAGCAAGCTGCAGTCCAACAACATCTGAAAGAAAATCAGCAAAATGGAAATAGTTCCTCCTGCCAGCTGCATCTTTTTTCCTTTGCACATACACTTTTCTCTTCAGCTCACTTCTGGCCCTAAGAGTCAGAGACCAGACAAGGTGCAAAGCCAAGGCTCTTTATGGGCAGTCCTTTATGCCGTTCTTCCCAATCAGCCTACAGTTAGGAATCTCTCAAATGCTTGAATTTACTTCTCTTAGTTGTGCTGCAACTACCATTCAGGTAAGAAGCAAAAACCAAAAACCAAACAAAATCAGGGACCTGGCATCAGTCTTTCCTAGCCTGCACTTCATAGGACTGTGTTCCCCCAAAAAGTAAGACAGAGTCTTATATTAATTTTTGCTCCCAAAAACGCATTAGGGCTTATTTTCAAGGGATGTTTTTTTTTTCCATGTACAACAATCTACATTCATTCAAATACAGTCATGTTATCTTCTTCTGGTTGCTGCACAAGGGTGGAGGGTGGGGTTTCACTTAACTGGGGCTTATTTGGGGGGTAGGGCTTATATTACGAGCATCCTGAAAAATCATACTAGGGCTTATTTTCAGGTTAGGTCTTATTTTCGGGAAAACAGGGTAGTTCCAAAGGTTAACTATATACAATTTCTTGTCCAAATAAATGTGGAAGGATAAAAGAATAAATAATAGCTATCTGGGGGAGAAGGAAAATGATCCCAGATAGAAGCTTTACTTAGACATAAATCCTGCATGTCATGAATATGCATATTGTGTTACAGTTTTCTGAGAGAAAAAACGGTTTCAGGCTCTTTGAATCTGTTCAACGTTACAGGCACTTGTTGGACAGGAGGGTGAATCGAGGAGCTGCAAGGAGGCATAGCAAAATGGTGCTTTCCTTCACAGTTGAGGCCTGGTTATTTTCCTTGGCACTGTCCTAACGTCAGGCCTCTAAAAGGAAGGGATAAAGTTGTGGAGCTTTGCCGGTCAAATTAAGAACAAGGTGGGGGGGGGGGGGAGTTGGAAGAGGAGATCAAAGTAGAGAAGACCATGGAACGCAACACTGGATATTTGCTTTCCTGCCACCTGGTTTGTATTTGTGGATGTAAATCTGTTGAGATACAGGTAAATCTGATGGTCTTCCTGAACAAAGAAGAATAAGGGAGAGAGTGATATAAATGCCCCATCTGAAAGAACCTTGCGTTAAGGGAGCAAATATGGGGATTTTATTCTGTCTGCTGTTGCCAGACTGAGAGCAATTGCTAGTAAGAGCTGAAAGAGATGATTGTTTTAAAAACACTGTGAACTAGAATACCTCTGAGAGTTGTAAAGGTTGAAAGAGAGTGCAGATCCAGTGGGAGAAACTGATTTAGCTTTAAATTACATACAGATGTCTGATGAAGTGGACTTGTCCACGAAAGCTCACATTAAAATATATAAACGTTAGTCTTTAAGGTGCCACCATGTCTTTGTCTTTTTTTACTTTTATTTTATTTTCACCTATAAAGATAGTTATGCTAGTCTATGAGGAAAAACCAATGCAAAACAGTGCTTTTGAACATGGAGCTTGGCCATTGCAGTGCTAGATGTTAAGTAGATGCCTGGAAGACCTCCCTGTGACTCAGGGAGTGGCTAGATGGGTGTTTGTCCCATTGTTTGTGCCATGTCCCCCGCTGTTCTTTTTAATATTTATTCCATTGACTATATAACATTAGCACAAATCACAAGTAGGTCTGATTTTTTTGGCATAAGCCTTAAGTGTTTGTGCGGTTTTGGTAGTGTTTCTGCTTGCATGATCTTGCTTCACTTGTGTGATCTCCTGTATTGATCCTTTTGGGCAGTTGATGGACATGTCACTGGGATGATCAAGAACAGGATCTGTTCTCAGTCATCCCACAGTGCAGGACATGTAATAATGAGCTCAATGTACAGAAAGCCAGACTTATGGTGAATATTAGGTAAAACGTCTTAACTGTTAGAGCAGTATGACAATGCAACAGATTATGTTGGAAGGTGGTGACCACTCCAACATTGGAGGCATTCAAGAGAAAATTGGACAACCATCTGTCAGATCTGCTTTGATGTGGATTCCTGTATTGAGCAGGGGATTGGACTCACTGGCCTTATAGGTCCCTTGCAACTCAATTATTCTATGATTCTATGTCCAGATTACATCATTGATAGTGCACAGAGTGGGGCACTCTGTGGAGGTGAATCCTACTCCTTTTTTCCTACCTTCTCCATACATTTGAAGGACACAGGTGTAATACAATTTGAAAATCGTATTTTTAAAATATATTTTTCTCTTAGTTTTGTAGAAACATCACTAATCCAAATGTTCCCCATGTCTTGTTTATTCAATGTTATTTTGCTTGCTAAATATCCAAAAAAGTCTTTGATGCAGTATAGAGAAGTTTGCATCAAAACTGAACAATACTCCATGTAGTTATGCCCTCTTTCATCCTGTAAACCTCCATTTCGAGTTGGGGCATGGCACTGTAGGCCCCGTGGCCACAACACTAGTGAAATCATTAGGATGTTTTCCCTCATTCCCTACTTTAAAAAAAAATCTGCTAGCCTAGTGAAGAGTTCTGAAGAACTCAAAGGCTTGCACACTCTTGTAGCATTTGAATTAAAAGCATTAAAGGATGCTTTCTAATTCCAGATTTTGCTTTGTTAAATGTATTTTATGGAATGTCCAATATGCTTCTTTGCATGGTTAAAGATAGTTTTTTGAATATATTCTGTAAAAGTGACGTTGTCTTTTCAAAATCCAGTCTTTAACGGAAGTGCAACTTCAGAGAATCTCTCTCTCTCTGTGAATTTGCTTCTGTCTGTACCAGATAGTCATATTATGGTTTCATTTCAGGTTAGCCTCTTAATATTTGCCTCAATCTGAATTAACAAATATACAGCACTAATCAAAGGTAGCCCATTCTCTTGGTCGCAACGACATTAAAATCCATCCAGGAAGTCCAGTGTGGAATCACAGGTCAGTAGCAGAAGCAAGGCAGTAAATGAATAAGATCAGTGTTGGAATGGAAGCTCTGGCACACAGCCCAGAACGAAAATTGAGAATCAGAAGGATTGGGGCTAGGAGGTGAAGTATGCAACATCAAGTCTATTTTCCTCATGATTTCCTATTGTGAGATGGCAACCGACAGAAGTGGGCCAACTGCTTCTGTGATTATTTGGTTAGCAAAATGGCAGATGTTGGGCATTGTTCCCAGCACTAAACTCTGTTCCACCAGATTTAACTTAGGCTTCAGCCCTGCAGCTCTACATTTTTACATAGCTTGAGGAATATTATTTTTGGAGGTTTACAAGTCTCAGAATCCCCCCGAGTCATCTTGCTGATTGGGGGGTTCTGAAGTCCAAAAAGGTAACTTGTCCAAATTTTGCATTTGGAATGTTGATAGGAGAATCTGTTCATTTCCACAATAGCATAGGAGAGGAACTGCTTTTTCAGCTCCAGTTGGAAGGACCACAGGGAGAGGGAAAACACATTCTGGCAGGTCTTCAACCTTGCCATGGAGGCATCATATGAAGCTCAGGAAAAGCTCACATTACTTGTGTACAAAGGCACTCAGAATCACCTAGAAAATTAAAAGCAAACAAGCAGCATTAGTGCAAAGCTGAAAGGTCTGAAGAGGTGCTAATGCAACCTTCATAGGAATGTGAAGGGGGAGGAGGAAGAATCATAGGAAAATTTCTCTCACAGTGGGGTATACAACATCACCTCAGTGCTATGAAGATTCCTTGAACAGATGGGGAATCTGACATGTCTGGTAAAAATCAACAGATCTGTGTTGTCTGGGATGAATCACTCTTCATGCATCTCCACCAGTATATGTTTTTTTTTGTGTGTGTGGTTTTTATAGAATAGCATTCTCCTCCTCCAGAACCCACTGAATCCACTTTGGCTGTTCTTTTCATGGTGAAAATCTTGATGTGTCTCCCAGCACTTCTTTTACATTGTAAACTTTGGTATGATGAATCCATGACATCATTGTTTGGCTCCATTCTGAAAGTCAAGAATTATGTGAAAACTGGGTCTAAATGTAGTTACTCATTAACCTAGTCTTAGTTAACAAAAAAAAAAAATCTTCAACAGAGAGATGAAAATGTTATTTGTCTATTTAAAAAAATATAAATTGATTTCTCATATGCCAAGACTGACAATGGTCAGTACAAACTTGAGCTGGAGTTCTGCCTCAAGGTTCAGTGGGATGTGGATTGTACTTCCTCTAATGAAAATGGTCTCTCTCATTCATAAATGGGCAAATAAAAACAAACAGCTGAAATAATGGAAAGTTGAGGACATTTTCTGGTTTTCCCAGACTCATGGAAAAGAAACTCATAAATATTATTCAAAAATATTTCATTATGGTGTTTTTAACTTTCTCTTCCACACACCTTGGAAACACATTATTAAAGTGTCTGTCTGGAACTAAATAATTTTTCTTCCCGGCTTGTATTCAGACTAAGAATTCAACGGCACATCAAAATGAGCGTATGTTCAGACAGGTACACTGGGCTTTTGTAAACTCTGTGCCTATAAAAGGAGGACATTCTAATAACATTGAAGTGTTTAAAATTACAACCTCAGCTTGACATGAAGTGCTGGGCTGCTCATTTAGAATAAAAAAGAAAAACCCTTGATTATAACTCCTGCCATAATTGCAACCTTCCTAGTTAAAAATAGATTTATTTTTGTTGTGTTCCTTTAATCCTAAGCTTCAGTCAGACAGTTTCACATAACTAAGGCCTAGAAATGCTATTATGAGCCCCCTTTTTAAAAAAGTAATTGGATGGTATTTGGAATCTTTTGTTGACCACTGCGAATGCCAGATCCTCAAGATTGCTGCAGAGCTTTATGCTATGCTAAATGCTTTTATTCTGCAGTCACCATGACTCAAGTATGGATTTTATGGAGAGTTTGGAGGCCGGGGGAAGAGTGGGATCATGTGATGTCTCTCCTTTGTAAACTACTTCTCTTGTCCTACTTTTTCTTCTTTCTTTTTCATTTTTTTTCCTATCTGGAAAAAAAAAACAAGGAAGGGAAGATGGAATAACTTTGATTGGTAGCACCAGGAGCTCTCTTGTTGGAAATTGTTGAGAATTTTGATTATAACGTGTATTCTCATAACATCAGCAAAGTAAGGAGATATTGGTTAGCAGAGATACTTATGACACTATGACACTGAGAGAGTAAAACCAAAAACTTAGTCTATTTACATATATACATAGAGAATAGACATTCCTCTGGCAGCATAACATGACATGAAGGAAAAGGTGATCTGACTTCCAGCAGATAAAGACGTTCATTTTACACATGACTTATGTACAGTTCTGTGACCAATCAGAAAATACATTACTTCATTTTCTGTTACACAAAGTTTCATCATGTACACAGCTGTACAACATTAAGTCTTAATCCTTGATACCCACACCTGAATACAATCAGTACAGTGACTCAGGTAAAATCAGCCATTTTACATTTAACTATACAACATTAATATTTAATACATGTTCATATCAAAATCTCAACCTTTGTAATCTACTTCTCTTGTCCTACTCTTTCTTCTTTCTTTTTTTTTTCCTATCTTGAAAAAAAAAATAAGGAAGGGAAGATGGAATAACTTTGATTGGTAGCACCAGGAGCTCTCATGTTGGAAATATGCCAGATTTTTATCGCAACTTTATGTAACAGAAGGCATAGACTACAGTCCATTATAATTTTTCATTTACAGTAGAGCATTCAACTGTAAATTGAAGCTGAAGTGAGATTATGTGAAATTTTATCCCATTTAATTTCTGGATGTGTGTATTTTGGCAACACATAGCTTCTCTGAAACCACATTTAGAAATAGTTTTACTTGCGGCCTGATTAAGAACTGAGTTAAACCCAAGCAGCTTAAACCCAAAAGCTCTGTCTTAACTAGGTTTTTGGATCTAGTTATTTGTTTTCTCAGCTCAGTTTATAGACTCTGGGGTATAATCAGTGCCTGAGGAACAAAAAGATTAATGGTGTTCATTACCAAAGCTTGCTGGGGGCACAAACAGGTGAAATTCAATAATAACATAAAAATGGCTTCTGAAATTACATGGGAAGATATTTTTCTTCACTCCACTCTGGAACTGATATAACACAGTGCTAACATTTGGACAAGGCAATATGAGGTTTTCTCCCCTGTCGTTTGGTTATAAATGTCTGATACAAATTACATCATATCAAAGATAGTATTGTTCATAGATTTCAATGATTTGACTTATTATCTGATGACAGCAACCCAATTTATGATGGGCATGAGTTCGTGTGTGCGTGTTACAAACAATTTGACAATTGTTCTGTTGCAGTGTGGGATGGTTTTGGATGACCAACATTTATTACTGGTGTGGAAACCCTCAATGCTGTCTGGAGGAACCATATGGAAAGCAACGATAGATGTTTTCAGCACTGGACTGAAAACAACAGAATGAAATTCAACAGGAATAAGTGCAAAGTACTGTACCTCAGAAAAAGAAACCAAATGCACAGTTACAAGATGGGGGATACCTGCCTCAGCAATATTACAAGCAAGAAGGATCTTGGAATGTCATAGATCACAAGCTGAAAATGAGCCAACAGTGTGATGTGGCTACAAAAAGGCAAATAGTATTTTAGGCTGCATTAACAGAAGTATAGTTTCCAAATCCTGCGAGGTGCTAGTTCCCCTCTATTCTGCACTGCTTAGGCATTCAAGAGAAACTTAGACAAGCACCTGGCAGACATCCTTTGATTTGTATTCCTGCTCCGAGCAGGGGGTTGGACTTGGTGGCCTTATAAGCCTGTTCAAACTTCACTATTCTATGATTCTATGTTGTACCCTTACCAAGAAAATGTCCATCATGAAAGATCCTAGGAAGCAACAAAATAATGTTACTATCCTTGTTTTAAAAAAACAAAAACAAAAAACCAGCACACACATCTCAGGTTGTGTATGAGGACAATTTCTCTTGTTTCTGAAAGATCAATCTATGATAAAGAATGATAAGCTTACAATAAACTTTAGTACTTTCTTGAGGAGAAACACCATGTCTGGCAAAAAAGCAAAGGATCATTAGAGCCTCCTCCACTCTTTCAGCTTTGCACAGATCCTGTTGGTTTGTTTTCAGTGTATTGAGTGACCTTGAGCCCCTTAGTATATTATCTTACTGATTGTTTTTCTTTCTACACCTTCAAAAATGTACATTATGCTATATTATCCACACTTCCATAGATTTGTCACTTTGGTCTGGAGTTGTTTCTTTTATTATCTCCATTGCAATATGAAGTCTTGAGGCCTAACGATTATGGAACATGTGTGTATGTGTTTGTATGTGTGTGTGTCAGACAGAAAGAGACACACCACACATCAATTTAGGAAGCCTCCTTAACCGTTCACTAGCAGTGTACATAGCATCTTCTCTCTTCTGTACTTGGATTCTCACAGAGCTTGTGAAGGGACAAACTGCTGCAAAATGTGAATAGCCTAACACAGCCCCCCTCAATCTAGTAGGCCCCACGTGTCCTGGAGTACAAATCACATTGTCCACAGCAGTATGAATGTTCACCCAAGATATCTGGGAGGCACCAAGTTTCAGAAGGCTTATGCTTTGACAGGGTTTACATTATCATACTATATACATATATTTGCATGCTCTCTTGAATATTCCAGGGAATTTATAAATCCTTTTTGTATCATGGTGCTGACCATGGCTGTGTGAAAAATTCTGGGAGCTGTAGTCCAAAAACATAAACTTGCATACCTCTAGTGCTGATGATGTAATGACTTGCTGTAATTATGTGTGACTATAAAAATATTTGCAAACCTGTTTATAATTTAGTTTCTCTAGAGTCCACTCAATTCTTACAGGCTGGACTCAATGATCCATAGGGTATCTTCCAGCTCTGCAGTTCTAAGTTGTTGATGATGATTTCTTTTTCCCTGAATGCTGGTTTGTTATGCCCAGAGATGCTTTTGAACTTGACGGCACAGATTGCAGGGCAGAAACTGCCAGTTGCTTGCAAGTTCAGGAAGCCACAATTGGTATTTTGCATTAATAACATCTTTGTTCTTTTTTACAAAATTCAACATATATTGTTATTTCAGATAACAAAATTGGCAATGGTCTCCCTTGCTGTGCATTTCTGCTCCCAACACATACTGTGAGACCAGTCTGAGAGCTGCTCCTCTAATGCTGCAAAAGATCAGGCCACATGTCTGGAAAACAGACTGAAACAGGGCACCTCAGAAGCATTTGCAGAGGCTTCAAACCAGCGAATGTGCTCCAAGTCCTTAGAACATCTGACTGTCAAAATGCAGCTGAAGGTACAAGAAACAGCCCATCACTGGAGCCTAAGATGGTCCTTAACAAACAAGGTAAAGGTAAAGGTTCCCCTTGACATTTAGTCCAGTCGTGTCCGACTCTAGGGTGCGGTGCTCATCCCCGTTTCCAAGCCATACAGCCAGCGTTTGTCTGAAGACAGTTTCCGTGGTCACATGGCCAGCACAACTAGACACGGAACACCGTTAACAAACAAAAATGATGCTTATTATTTATTCATCTTGTTTTAAAAAGAAGAATATTTTGTGGCACATTCAGAGAAGGAATTTTAACCAATCAAAGCAGCTTTTAAAAAAGAAGATGAACAGCAGAGTTAAAGTGAAGATACTATCCTTAAGAGCTGGATGTAATCCTCCTTAAGGAAATATTAGTTGCTTGAACTCTGCTGCACGTACACCATCCACATACTTTTTCCATGTTGGCTGCTCTCCCTTCTGTTAGTTTGGGTTGTCTGCTTGGAGTTGACTCAGCTTAAGATTACTTCATATTTTAGTGAGGGACAGCTTCTGGTTTACAAGGCTGTGATTTCCAGCCCAGCTTCCCAAGACCTTCGGGTTCATTCAGGGTTTCATCCACTCCCACTCCGTCCTGTCCAGAGTTGTGTCTGAACTGAGTTAGCCTCTTTCATTTGTCATGCTGCATAAAAATGTGATGATATGTTCTGTGGTGCTAGTGGGAATTTTATTTCTCAAATCAATTAATTTCCTCTTCTCTATACTTTTAATTATGTTCTAGAAAAGAACAGGGGGGAAAATCACAAGTATTTTATTGGTATTAAGTGTGCATAGAACTACTTCAGTTTGGGAACAAATTATAAAGCAAAAATCAACTAATGAAGAGGGAGCTGTGATTTCAAAACTATTTGGGCTGCAATTCAATACCAACTTACTCAGCAGTAATCCCTGTAGAACCCACTGAGATATATGTCTGACTAAACCTAAGTAAGATTGCACAATGAGTGAAGTCTCCATTGAAAAACAGTACACCCTTTCAAATGTCTACTATGACAGCACTGAATGTTGTTCTCAATACTGTATGAACTCTTTTCACACAGTTTGGAAGTAGGAAATAAAAGGCAAAAATGATTTTATTTTAACTACTTTTTTTCTTGCTTAGTACTGAGTTTTAACTTTTGTATTTTGTTGTTGTTAGCTCATTGCTGACTTTGTTTCCCCATAGTTTGTTCAGTAGAAAAGGCACACAGGCTACAGTATGTTCTTATCAGTGTTCGCCAGCATAGTTAGTTTTCCTTTTTTCACCTGATTAGGAACAGTCTGATGCATATTATGAAAAGCCCATGATGATGTTCTCTGCAGCCAAAGATGGAGAAGCTCTATACAGTCAGCAAAAACAAGACCTGGAGCCGATTGTGGCTCTGATCATCAGCTTCTTATAGCAAAACTCAAGCTTAAACTGAAGAAAGTAGGAAAAACCACTGGGCTAGTCAGGTATAATCTAAACCAAATCCCTTATGAATACACAGTGGAAGTGAAGAACAGATTTAAGGAACTAGATTTGGTAGACAGAGTGCCTGAAGAACTATGGATGGAGGCTCGGAACATTGTACAGGAGGCAGCAACAAAAACCATCCCAAAGAAAAGGAAATGCAAGAAAGCAAAGTGGCTGTCCAACGAGGCCTTACAAATAGCAGAGAAGAGAAGGGAAACCAAATGCAAGGGAGATAGGGAAAGTTACAGAAAATTGAATGCTGACTTCCAAAGAATAGCAAGGAGAGACAAGAGGGCCTTCTTAAATGAACAGTGCAAAGAAATAGAGGAAAAGAATAGAAAGGGGAAAACCAGAGATCTGTTCAAGAAAATTGGAGATGTTAAAGGAACATTTTGTGCAAAGATGGACATGATAAAGGACAAAAATGGTAGGGACTTCACAGAGGCAGAAGACATCAAGAAGAGGTGGCAAGAATACCCAGAGGAATTATACCAGAAAGATCTGGATGTCCCGGACAACCCAGATAGTGTGGTTGCTGACCTTGAGCCAGACATCCTGGAGAGTGAAGGCAAGTGGGCCTTAGAAAGCATGGCTAACAACAAGGCCAGTGGAGGTGATGGCATTCCAGTTGAACTATTTAAAATCTTAAAAGATGACACTGTTAAGGTGCTACACTCAATATGCCAGCATGTTTGGAAAACTCAGCAGTGGCCAGAGGATTGGAAAAGATCAGTCTACATCCCAATCCCAAAGAAGGGCAGTGCCAAAGAATGCTCCAACTACCGTACAATTGCACTCATTTCACACGCTAGCAAGGTTATGCTCAAAATCCTACAAGGTAGGCTTCAGCAGTATGTGGACCAAGAACTCCCAGAAGTACAAGCTGGATTTCGAAGGGGCAGAGGAACTAGAGACCAAATTGCTAACATGTGCTGGATTATGGAGAAAGCCAGAGAGTTCCAGAAAAACATCTACTTCTGCTTCATTGACTACGCAAAAGCCTTTGACTGTGTGGACCACAGCAAACTATGGCAAGTCCTTAAAGAAATGGGAGTGCCTGACCACCTTATCTATCTCCTAAGAAATCTATATGTGGGACAGGAAGCAACAGTTAGAACTGGATATGGAACAACTGATTGGTTCAAAATTGGGAAAGGAGTACGACAAGGCTGTATATTGTCCCCCTGCTTATTTAACTTATATGCAGAATAAATCATGCGAAAGGCAGGACTGGAGGAATCCCAAGCCAGAATTAAGATTGCCGGAAGAAATATCAACAACCTCAGATATGCAGATCATACCACTCTGATGGCAGAAAGTGAGGAGGAATTAAAGAACCTCTTAATGAGGGTGAAAGAGGAGAGCGCAAAAAAAAAAAAAATGGTCTGAAGCTCAACATCAAAAAAACTAAGATCATGGCCACTAGTCCCATCACCTCCTGGCAAATAGAAGGGGAAGAGATGGAGGCAGTGACAGATTTTACTTTCTTGGGCTCCCTGATCACTGCAGATGGTGACAGCAGCCACAAAATTAAAAGACGCCTGCTTCTCGGGAGCAAAGCAATGACAAACCTAGACAGCATCTTAAAAAGCAGAGCCATCACCTTGCCGACAAAGGTCCGCATAGTCAAAGCTATGGTTTTTCCAGTAGCGATGTATGGAAGTGAGAGCTGGACCATAAAGAAGGCTGACCGCCGAAGAATTGATGCTTTTGAATTGTGGTGCTGGAGGTGACTCTTGAGAGTCCCCTGGACTGCAAGGAGATCAAACTTATCAATTCTGAAGGAAATCAACCCTGAGTGCTCACTGGAAGGACAGATCCTGAAGCTGAGGCTTCAATGCTTTGGCCATCTCATGAGAAAAGAAATCTCCCTGGAAAAGACCCTGATGTTGGGAAAGTGTGAAGGCAAGAGGGGAAGGGGACGACAGAGGATGAGATGGTTGGACAGTGTCATCGAAGCTACCAACATAAATTTAACCAAACTCCTGGAGGTAGTAGAAGACAGGAGGGCCTGGCGTGCTCTGGTCCATGGGGTCACAAAGAGTTGGACACGACTAAACGATTAAACAACAACAAAAGCATATCAGGCAAACACAAAACAAAAATAGAAAAGAGAAAAACGTTGTGGCACCTTAAAGACTAACTGCTACATTTTAATGTGAGCTTTCCTGGACAAGTCTCACGCTGAAGAAGTGGCCTTGATCCACGAAAGCTCACATTAAAATACAGCAGTTAGTCTTTAAGGTGCCACAACGTTTTTGTCTTTATTATTATTATTATTTTAAATTGTTTTGCCTGACATCATAGGAAGGTGTTTGTGCAAGTGATTCCACATGAGTGTTGGCAATTTAAACTTTGCTATCATGGTCTCTTCTTAAAAATAAATAAAGATTTTCATGGAGTACTTATATAAACTGTTGAAGAAGCTAGTTTGGACAGTTAGCAGGATGGTCTTAATTAAAATGTCCTGTTTCACCTGGTCAACAAAACATGTATGAACTCAGAGTTAGAAAGTCTGTGTATCCTGTCTGTATAATTTGTGACCCACCACCCCAAATAAAACCCCATACCCATGGTTTTATGGCAGCAGTGTCAGTGTTAAAAATCCATGTCAACTAAATCCAGTTGCTAGTTCCAATTGCTAGACACATTAAATCAATGGCTGAATGTTAATTCAATACTAAAGGCAATTCTGTTGCTCCAGTAGGACTGGCAATTGGATTTAGGCTCTTGGCTGCTTGGAGTTCAAAAAACATAATGTCAAGTACCTTACAAACTGATTTGTCGTCATTTTACCAGGCCTACTGCATGTATTGAAGGCAGAAGATGACAACACATTTTTATCTGTGTCTGCTTGAAAGTAAGTCATGTTGAGTTCAGCATGCCTTACTCCCACCTAAATATGTATGGGATTGCAGCCTCAAAAACCATGACCAAGAACTGATAAGGCTTCTGGGACTCTGCTTCCTGACTAACTGTGATTTTGAGAACAAACAAACAAGTATCTTCTTGCTCAAATGTGGGCCACATAGCAGGCTATGTGTTCAGTTGGCTCGTTGATTTTATTTAATGCAAGGTTATGGCTTGGAGCCTTAAGATCAAATCCACGCGACGGAGTGAGCTCCCGTTGCTTTCTCCCAGCTCCTTGCCAACCTAGCAGTTCGAAAGCATGTAAATGCGAGTAGATAAATAGGTACCACCATGGTGGGAAGGTAACGGCGTTCCGTGTCACTGGCCACGTGACCACGGAAACTATCTACGGACAAACGCTGGCTCTATGGCTTGGAGATGGGGATGAGCACTGCGCTCTAGAGTCGGACATGACTGGACTAAATGTCAAGGGGAACCTTTACCTTTACCTAAGGGTTGGAGCATCCATTAGCAAGCAGTACAAGAAAAAAAAAACTAACATTGAGCTGCTACAAACTGGATCAATTAATTCTTAGACTACCAGATGTGAAGAAATTGAATATAACAGCTGATTAAAGGAGCTAGGACATAAAGCAAAGTGTGCTGCTTATATACTGCCCCATAGCACCTAAAGCATTCTGGGTGGTTTACAATTTAATTATGCAAGCTACACATCTCCACACACAAGCTGGGTACTCAATTTACTGACCTCAGAAGAATAGAAGGCTGAGTCAACCTTAAGTCTGGGTCCATTAGGATCAAACTCAAGTTGTGAGCAGAGCCTTGACTGCAGTACTGCAGCTTAACCACTGTGCCATGAGGCTCCTAGTAAGCTAATAAGTGAACAGATGTGAGTTTTTAAGGAATACTGAATTGGAACTGAAGTATGATTTTTCCCCCCTCTGTCTTTATCTTCCTTCTTCTGACAGATTTGTTTCTTTCCTCTTCTTCATGCTTTGATACTTTAGCATCAGACTCTTATCTGAGATACCTGGTATTATAAATACTTTTATTCTGTCCCCTAGTGTTTGACTGCTTGAAGATGTAAGCAAAGCACAGTAACATCAGACCAGAGCTTGGAAGCAGTTACATGCAAATATGTGTAACTAGTTGTTTTTGGAGTAATGATATTATAACTAAGTTACATTTAAAAAACAAAAACAGAGATAGCTATGTTGGTACAAAACAAATTCCAAAATCAATATTGAAGTGACTCCTTATTAGAATAACAACAACAACAAAAGATATAAAAAATCACTGTAGAAGTGAACACCAAACACCTGATTTGGAAAGGCAGTTTAATGGAAATGCTGCAACAAATCAGTGCAGTTCCCCTCTTCCAGTTGTTTACACAATTTTTAATATACCCTTTTATTTAACCCCGGCAAGCAGTTGCTCCTTATATGATAGGAAATAGTCTGTAAGCAGCTAAACAATTTCTTTGACCCCAAATTCTTACAAAGTCAGGCATTTGTACATATGCTGTTCTCTGTTATCCATTACTTCTCTATCTGCCTATCCAGCTTGTCTGCATGAATGAAATGCCCCTATCTGCTTCTATAGTATCTTAGATATCTTGCCTCATTAAGACGTGGCATTATTGAAAGCTTCCACACTTCTTATGCTCTTCTGGGATGCACAGTGGGGAACTGAACTCCCAACCTCTGGCTCAGCAGTCAGATACCTGACTCACTGATCTCTCCAGTCAACTGGAATTGTATTAGGAACTGAAAATCAGTTTTGTTTCTTCCTGCATACATATTTTTAAAACCTGAGTTTGAACCTGCCTGCTGTGTATGTATTAAAGTGAGGCACTTCTCAGGAAAAAAAAGAGATAGCAACCCTAATTCAACTCTAATACGGTGTTGTGTTCAATAGATAAGGTACAAAAACACAGTTTTAAGAGTTGTGCTCAAGGACTTCAGCTTGAATGGACACATCTGTATGTTTCTCTTTCTACCACATTATTTTTAAAGTCATTCTTTCCTTGAAATTTATGTAGAAACTTGAAATTTTTAAATTTAAAAGCCAATTGTTTGTTGTTTAGTCGTTTAGTCGTGTCCGACTCTTCGTGACCCCATGGACCAGAGCACGCCAGGCCCTCCTGTCTTCCACTGCCTCCCGAAGTTGGGTCAAATTCATGTTGGTAGCTTCGATGACACTGTCCAACCATCTCATCCTCTGTCGTCCCCTTCTCCTCTTGCCTTCACACTTTCCCAACATCAGGGTCTTTTCCAGGGAGTCTTCTCTTCTCTTTTAATTTCGTCTTTTAATTTCGTGGCTGCTGTCACCATCTGCAGTGATCGTGGAGCCCAGGAAGGTAAACTCTGTCACAGCCTCCATATCTTCCCCTTCTATTTGCCAGGAGGTGATGGGGCCCGTGGCCATGATCTTAGTTTATTTGATGTTGAGCTTCAGACCATTTTTTGCGCTCTCCTCTTTCACTCTCATTAAGAGGTTCTTTAATTCCTACTCACTTTCTGCCATCAGAGTGGTATCATCTGCATATCTGAGGTTGTTGATATTTCTTCCGGCAATCTTAATTCCGGCTTGGGATTCATCCAGTCCAGCCTTTCGCATGATGTATTCTGCATATAAGTTAAATAAGCAGGGGGACAATATACAGCCTTGTCGTACTCCTTTCCCAATTTTGAACCAGTCAGTTGTTCCATATCCAGTTCTAACTGTTGCTTCCTGTCCCACATAGAGATTTCTCAGGAGATGGATAAGGTGGTCAGGCACTCCCATTTCTTTAAGAACTTGCCATAGTTTGCTGTGGTCCACACAGTCAAAGGCTTTTGCGTAGTCAATGAAGCAGAAGTAGATGTTTTTCTGGAACTCTCTGGCTTTCTCCATAATCCAGCGCATGTTAGCAATTTGGTCTCTAGTTCCTCTGCCCCTTCGAAATCCAGCTTGTACTTCTGGGAGTTCTCGGTCCACATACTGCTGAAGCCTGCCTTGCAGGATTTTGAGCATAACCTTGCTAGCGTGTGAAATGAGTGCAATTGTACGGTAGTTGGAGCATTCTTTAGCACTTCCCTTCTTTGGGATTGGGATGTAGACTGATCTTTTCCAATCCTCTGGCCACTGCTGAGTTTTCCAAACTTGCTGGCATATTGAGTGTAGCACCTTAACACCGTCATCTTTTAAGATTTTAAATAGTTCAACTGGAATGCCATCACCTCCACTGGCCTTGTTGTTAGCCATGCTTTCTAAGGCCCACTTGCCTTCACTCTCCAGGATGTCTGGCTCAAGGTCAGCAGCCACACTATCTGGGTTGTCCGGGACATCCAGATCTTTCTGGTATAATTCCTCTGTGTATTCTTGCCACCTCTTCTTGATGTCTTCTGCTTCTGTAAGGTCCCTCCCATTTTTGTCCTTTATCATGTCCATCTTTGCACAAAATGTTCCTTTAACATCTCCAATTTTCTTGAACAGATCTCTGGTTTTTCCCTTTCTATTCTTTTCCTCTATTTCTTTGCACTGTTCATTTAAAAAGGCCCTCTTGTCTCTCCTTGCTATTCTTTGGAAGTCAGCATTCAATTTTCTGAAACTTTCCCTATCTCCCCTGCATTTTGTTTCCCTTCTCTTCTCTGCTATTTGTAAGGCCTCGTTGGACAGCCACTTTGCTTTCTTGCATTTCCTTTTCTTCAGGATGGTTCTTGTTGCTGCCTCCTGTACAATGTTACGAGCCTCCATCCATAGTTCTTCAGGCACTCTGTCCACCAAATCTAGTTCCTTAAATCTGTTCTTCACTTCCACTGTGTACTCATAAGGGATTTGGTTTAGATTATACCTGACTAGCCCAGTGGTTTTTCCTACTTTCTTCAGTTTAAGCTTGAATTTTGCTATAAGAAGCTGATGGTCAGAGCCACAATCAGCTCCAGGTCTTGTTTTTGCTGACTGTATAGAGCTTCTCCATCTTTGGCTGCAGAGAATATAATCAATCTGATTTCGGTATTGCCCATTTGGTGATGTCCACGTGTAGAGTCGCCTCTTGTGTTGTTGGAAAAGAGTGTTTGTGATGACCAGCTTGTTCTCTTGACAAAACTCTATTAGCCTTTGCCCTGCTTCATTCTGAACTCCAAGGCCAAACTTACCTGTTGTTCCTTTTATCTCTTGACTCCCTACTTTAGCATTCCAGTCCCCTATAATGAGAAGAACATCTTTCTTTGGTGTCAGTTCTAGAAGGTGTTGTAGGTCTTCATAGAATTGGTCAATTTCAGCCTCTTCAGTATCGGTGGTTGGTGCATAAACTTGGATTACTGTGATGTTGAAAGGTCTGCCTTGGATTCGTATTGAAATCATTCTATCATTTTTGAGATTGTATCCCAGTACAGCTTTCCCCACTCTTTTGTTGACTATGAGGGCTACTCCATTTCTTCTACGGGATTCTTGCCCACAATAGTAGATATGGTAATCATCTGAATTGAATTCGCCCATTCCCGTCCATTTTAGTTCACTGACGCCCAGTATGTCAATGTTGATTCTTGCCATCTCCTGTTTGACCACATCCAACTTACCAAGGTTCATAGATCTTACATTCCAGGTTCCTATGCAGTATTCTTCTTTGCAGCATCGGACTTTCCTTTCACTTCCAGGCGCGTCCACAGCTGAGCGTCCTTTCGGCTTTGGCCCAACCACTTCATTAGCTCTGGAGCTACTTGTACTTGTCCTCCGCTCTTCCTCAGTAGCATGTTGGACGCCTTCCGACCTGAGGGGCCCATCTTCCAGCGTCATATCTTTTAGCCTTTTGTTTCTGTTCATGGGGTTTTCTTGGCAAAGATACTGCAGTGGCTTGCCAGTTCCTGCTCCAGGTGGATCGCATTTAGTCAGAACTCTCCACTATGACCTGTCCGTCTTGGGTGTCCCTGCACGGCATAGCCCATAGCTTCTCTGAATTACTCAAGCCCCTTCGCCACGACAAGGCAGCAATCCGTGAAGGGGAAAAGCCAATAATAATAATAATAATTAATAATTATGTGCTGTCAGGTCAGTTCTGACTTTTGGCTACCCTCTCAGGGTTTTCTAGGTATACAGTGCTTTACCAGGCTTCCCTTCTGTGGCACTGTGGGACCATGCTGTTTATCCAAGGTCACACAAGTGGCCGGGCACATAAATCCATTAGCCACACATACTCCAGGCTGTCTCCTTTTCCTGGAATCTCAACATGAGCTTGGCTCTGGAGGCAGACACTCCTACCCACTGATTTATACCAGCCCTCTCTCAAAAACGAATGTTATTTCTCACCCATCTCTACAGGGGATAATTGTTGGGAAAATAGCACCAAAGCCTTGGAAATTGAATTTTCATTTCACCCAGGGATGGTTTCCTCAATCAGTTTATTTTGAATTCATTTCTCCATGAGCAATAACCCATGAGTCTTTTAAGCTTTGCCCTGAAAATAAATTGGGAAGAAACATTTGAAACATTCTGAAATAACAAGTAAATACTTGAAGCTACAGCGGAGGAAGAGAAGAGGCACAGCAAGACCATTCCATCACCAGTGCCGAGAAACCTTCTCCCTCAATCAGCTGCCATGTGACAGCAGCCACACCATCAGGTTGGAACAGAGGGAGAAAAGGAAAGCAGGACCTTGCCATTAGTTCTTCTGAGGGAAGAATGATTTTTCCTTCCTCGTCTCATTGGTGATTGCGAAGAACAAGTGCTTTATACCCTCCTCCTTCTCCCCCCTTTTCATCTCATATCACTTTTTTTTCAGATTGCAAGCCTAAGGACAGGGTGAGTATTAGTATTCTTAGCATTATACTTTGCAGGCTGTTTCAGAGACTCCTTTGGGCTGAAAAGTGTGAGGCTCCAAATAATAATAAAGAGAATAAACGATATGCAGATCTACAACACTGTCAAGGGAGAAATGTTTTCTTTTTATACTATTAACTAAACTAAGGAATGACTGAGAACTACCAAGTTTTAGCCATGAACTACAAAACCCCGTACTATTGGTAAAGGACAATGGAATACCCCTTAAAAGGTGGAAAAGAAGAAGAAGAAAATGAAGTGAAGTGGAATTCTGGATCAGGCTACAGACTTCTAAAAGTAGCATCGCTTTGAAGTGGTGGAACTATGGTGAATCACTCTATATTTGACAAGGTGACTTTGAGTCACATTCTGCTTTTACTTTTAAAAGTTCCATTCTCTACTTAAGGAGAAGTCAGGCAAGTTAATCTGTGTTTTTGTATTCTCTGCTTATGACACAAAGAAGGAAGCCTACCATGCCACAAATGTGTCTACACTACACAACTCAATATCACTTTAACTACCATGGCAACATCTCAAGAAGCACAGGGTTTATATTTTGGTGCAATCTGTAGAATTCTCCACTAGATAGCTCAAGTACACTCCTCTGAATGTAAAGTTCCTTATCAAAGTACAAGTCCCAAGACTCCACGTGATGGCAGCTAAAGTGATTTCTCACTGCTATCAACTACAATTGAACTCCTCTTCCCCTTTGGCCAAACCCTCCCCATGGCATTGTGATATGTTAAAACTAACCATCTTGCTCTTGCTCTTTCAATGTTAGTCTGTGTTACGGCAGATCTCTGGTTTGCTCGCACAACATTTGTCATGCCTTTCCTTTCTCTGGCTGGCTTTCTCACAAGCTCCAGCTCTTGTCCTTCTGTGTGGTCATTCTTGGGTGATTACAGCGGGAAGGAAGAACAGCTGAAAGGTGTAATGATTGTGTTGCTGTCTTAGGTGCTTCTGTCGAAACAAAACCAACCATTATAGCTACATTAGAGCACCTTTTTTCCTTTTTTTTTTTTGTTCACCACATTGTGAAACTCCACATTGTGGAAACTCTTGAAACTCCAAAGAAGCTGAAAAAGGCTAAATGAATGAACAACCTATGACAGCACTGCCCTCTGTTGTCCACAAGCTGAATATTAAAGCAATATTTGAATGCATCTATTCTGAATTAAATTTTCTACAGCTAAATATGTATAGTATCCAGAATGTTTACTTTGCTATTACTTAGATTTTACTTTCCCATACTTCCTTGTCAGAATTATGTGTTTCTTTAATCTCTGCCTACTTAATTTTGCCTTCAGAGAAAATTTATAGTAAGGATAGGTGAAATATACAAACACAATAAACAGCTGAGGCAGAGAGTACAACATATTCCAGCCTATACTATAGATATATGTGAGACTTGTGGGAAAGAAGTATGGCAGTATGGCCAGTGTTCCAGTGTCCCAGCCAACTAGCCTATGATCTCTTACAGGTGACTCCATTCCATTCACTCTTCATTTCCCTCCTACCCTCCTGAGCATTTGGGCTGTTTTTGAGGTTCTTTTCCACTTCCATAGAGAAACATTAAGGTTTTAATAAGTATATTTTTGGCCTATATACAGCAAAAGATAACAATTTATAGTGATGGCACAGCTAAAGGGGACTTTAAGAGAAAGCCATCTGGGAATCTCATGCTATAAATGTTTTATGTAATAGTTTTATCTAAACCAGAAGGAATTAAATAACACGTTCTAAGCTGAAAATCGTATAATACTTTCAAAAGCCTGGATTTATGAACAGGGAAGTACATGGAGCTGTGTTTTAGCCTAGCGGATAAGAGATAGATCTTTTGAGTTTCTGACACTGCTTTAGTCCTCCTGTAGTTACATGTTTCTTCCCTAAAAATTGAAGCAATGTTGCATTTAAAGTAAGGAAAACCAAATGTACTCTTAGAATATGTTCTTACCAACTTCAACACAGTTACATTTATCTATCAATGCTACACAGCAAAGCCTGTGTGGTGGAGTGGTGCCCGTCCTGGACTGGGCTTTGAACCCTATTCAGCAGATAAGACTTGAAGCACAGCGAGGAGCTGGTGCACAAGTAATCCCTGCCCTACATCTCCACCCCACCCACTTATTTCTTCACAACAAAGGTGTGCAGCAGCACATATAATCATTTATAATCATGTCTCACTAAATGTGCTTATTGTATTTCTATGATTCTGAGCCCTGGTTTACCAGAGATTCTGGTCATGGAAACAATGTGCGTACTTACAAGTGCCACTGAGGAGATTTCCTGTGAACCCACACAGATCTATCTTCTTGGTAGGGTTAGCGTGGGATTTATTGAGGCCCCCACATTGCTGCCATGTTTCAAGATCTAGTAGGAAGATCTGCTTTATCAAAGTAGGAGTTTGAAACCTGGAGCCTTCTGCTCTTGGAGATAGACAAAGTTTTTGTAGCGTGTTTTTGTTTTTTGTTTTTTTGGGTTTTTTTGAAAGAGCAATTATTCTTTCCCCTCACAGCAAGATTTTTCGGTGTGATCGCTCCCCCTAAGGAACGTCACAGGATTTCTTGGAGGTGCCATGGTCATTTTTTTTTCCTGGAAGAAAGTCAAAGCTGTGCAAGCTTATTACAATTCCTCTGCAGAACGATATCTTTCCTGCACAGGATTACAAAACTGGCAGCTTCCTATGAAAAAACAGAGAAATCTGTTTGCCAAGGCTCAGAAAATCATCTAGAATGAGAAATTTTGCAAGCATCCATCACCTCCTTTGATTAAAGTGTTTCCCCACCCCAGCCTCGAATGGAAGGATATGCTGGATGTAACCCACAGGGAGTTTCATCATATGAACTTGATCATTAGAATGAGATGGATCCAGTCTAGTCATGCTTACAGCAGACCAATTGAAATCAGTAAACTCTAATCATGACTAATGTGATTTTAATTACAATGGCTCTACTATAGGTATGACTAAAATGCTATTCAATTGGATTTTACAGGGTGTGAAGCTGATCTGTGTTCAGAGGTGCACACTAGCCCTTCCTCCTCCATCATTACTTTATCACAGATACATTATTGTCTGACAAAGGAAAACTGCTGTGCCCAAGTAGACCACTGGGGCTCTGGCTTATGTGGAGAGGGCTTCTCCTCTTCAGACAATCATGTTCCTGTCATTGAAAAGATGGAGTGGGCATGGCTAGTACACCTCCCTCAATGAGAGTGGATTCTACACATTGCAAAGCAGAGTTGAATGCAGCTAAGGTTTTTACTACAATCAGTGTACATATATTTATATCCCCAGGTTACATGTGTCCTGAAGAAAATCTGAGGTGGAAGTAATGTCTTCCAAACAGTAGTGACAATCATGTAAAACAACACAATTTATCTGTTAACTATTGGCATCCAAGCTGTTTATTTCTTTTATTGATAATGCAAACTGAGAAAAGCTTTCAAGGAATCCTCCCCTATGGTTTTAAAAAATAACATAAACTGCATGGAGGAATTGTGGAGAAAAGATACAGACAACTCCTTTGGAAATTTGGTCTAAAATTATAATAAAATGGCATCACTTCCTGAAATGTACAGTCTGTACCATAATACACTGAACAGGCAAGGACTTGGTGATGAAGAGGTGACTGTATATGTACTATTAAGACCTAATTTGAGCCTAGACATATTTGTCCAGTTCCCCAAATTCTGTTCACTGCCAGAGCTTAGCCTGTACATTTTAGAACCAATAGCAATGCCCAAGTAGAATCATAGAATCATGGAAAAGTGAAGTTGGAAGGGGCCTATAAGGCCATCAAGTCCAACCACCTGCTCATTGCAGGAATACAATCAAAGCATATCTGCCAGGTGATTATCTAAGTTTTTCTTGAATGCCTCCAGTGTTGGAGCACTCACTGAGGCAACTGGTTCCACTGTCGTACTGCTCTAACAGTTAGGAAGTTTTTCCTGATATTCAACCGAAATCTGGCTTCCTTTAACTTGAGCCCATTGTTGCGTGCCCTGCAATCTGGGATGATTGAGGACAGATCCTGCCCCTCCTCTGTATGACAGCCTTTCAAATATTTGAAAAATGCTATCATATCTGTTGAGATTTTGATCTGAATATGTATTAAATATAAATGTTGTATAGTAAAAAGTAAAATGGCTGATTTAACCTGAGTCATGTACTAAGTGGATTCAGGTGGGTACCTAGGTTGAAGACTTTAAGTTGTACAGCTGGAGAAAATGATGCAACCTTATGTAAGTGAAAAATGAAGTAATGTATTTTGTGATTGGTCCCAAGAATGTATAAAAGGCATGTGCAAAGGGGACATCTTATCTGCTGTAAGTCAGATCACTTATTTCTATGCTATGTGTTGTATCATGTTATGTCATGCTGCCAGTTGAATGTCTATTCTATCTGTATAATTGTTAAATAGACTAAGTTGAATTTTACTCTCTCAGTGTTATAGTGTCTTTGCAACCTGATATCTCCTAACTCTACTTATGTCCAAAGAGAATACATTAACAAATTCTCAACAATATCACCCCTGAGTCCTCTTTTCTCAAGGCTAAACACACCCAGTTCTTTCAGCCTTTCCTCATAAGTAGCCTTTGTACATTTCAGTTGAAGCAGATGGGTTTCCATTTCTTTGGAGTTTGATGCCCACAACTATTTCTCCATGTGATTCTTTTGCATTGCCTATACATATGAGAAATCGGCCTGAGACCCAGTTTCCTGCTAACAAGCAAACAATAAAATGCCTTGTTACTGTATTCAGTGTTCCATAAATCTAATAAAACCTTTATTCAGCAGCTAGCATGTGAAAGAGTGCTCTTCTACAGGATCACACTACATCTGACCTCTGATAACTAAGCTGGTTACAAAATGGCACTATTACCTTTTAAAGCCATAAATGGCTTAGGTCCAGAATACTGAAGTATCATAGCCTGGCATATTGGACTCTACAGCTTAAGGGGAGGAAAGAGGTTTTCTTTATCTCTTCTGTGGTCAAAGATATATTGTGGATTGTCTCATCTAGGGGTTTCAAGGTATAAAATATTCAGAAGTGGTCTAATACTGCCTCCTTCTGCACAATACCAACTTCCTGACGACATTGTTCTCAGCTTCCCTGATAGACTCAAAGCCTTCATCTTGTTAATGCATGTGTCCAAGAGGAAGTTAGTTATAGGACATTTTGTTGGTCATTAATTCATAGGGTCTCTATAAATCATAAGTGACTTGATGGCATATAGCAAGAAGATGGTTAAAGTTGAGAAAAGAAGAGAAAGAGGAGAAAGAGAAAGCTCTATCGTTGCCTTTTGCTGACATCTTTTTCATACCCCAAGTTTTAAATATTCCAGTCTGCATTTGTTTTAGTGGAAAATAATTTTACCTGTTTTTCCTATGCTAGGAAGGTTTTCTGATAATGGCTGAAATTGTGTTGTATATTTTCATGTGCATTGACACCAGCACTGTAACTTTCAGCAGTGAATTGCTACAAATTAAGAACTTACTGTAGGCATTTCCTATTACATACCACATCATGGTATACCACATCCTCCCCTCAAGGAGATGCTCATTAAGCCGATTCGTAAAAAGCTCAACCTGGCAGCTGACAATGTTAACAACTACTAACCAGTTGTCAATGTTCCTTTCATTAGCAAGCTAGTGGAGAGAGTGGTGTCCAATCAGCTTCAGGTGCTTCTGAAGGAAACCACGCCCTCGATCCATTCCAGTTCGGGTTCAGGTCGTGTCACGGCATGGAGATGGCATTGGTCACCCTGTAAGATGACCTTTTGAGGGAGGCTGATAAGGGCAAAACGTCCTTGTTGGTCCTCCTCCACCTATCAGCGGCCTTTGATACCATCAACCACATTATCCTTCTGGGGAGGCTCTCTGGGTTGGGGATTGGAGGTCAGGCCTTGGCCTGGCTCTGGTGCATCCTAGAGGACTGTCCCCAATGAATTCAGCTTGGAGAGATGTTGTCCTTTCCGTGGACTCTCAGTTATGGAGTCCCACGGGGCTCCATCATCTCCCCAATGCTATTTAACATCTATATGAAGCCGCTGGTGGAGATCATCAAGAGTTTTGGAGCTTCGTGTCACCAATAAGCGGATGACACCCAGCTCTATCTCTCCTTCGACCTTCTGCAGTGGATGCTGTCCTGTCCCTTGAAAGCTGTCTGGATGCTGTGCTGGGATGGATGAGGGACAGTAGACTGAGGCTGAACCCAGACAAGATGGAAATTCTGTGGGTGGGGCCCCTTCAGATATGAGGGATGGACAGTTATGCTGCCCCCCCCAAAAAATATGTCAAAAATGCCTCCATACCCCAGAGGGCACAAGAAGATTTTTTTTAGACCAAATGGTTTCCATTTTTTTAAAAAACTGAGGGCATTTTGGCTCCTGGGAGACCTGGTGTGTCCTCTGCGTTGTATGTTACCTTTTCCTGTTGTAATCAAAGGAGCACATATGTGAAGAAGCCTGTCTACCATGATGGATAAGGAGGTGTCCAACCATCTTGATAGTCACAAAAACTGATTTAAGGAGAAGGCTGTCATCAGACAGGCTGAAGGATGGGCAATGGGTTTCCCTCTTGCAAACAGCAAGGGCAGAGGCATAAGCAAATGCCGCTATGAAAAGTTCTTGGCAGCTGCATGACTGATCAGTTTGTCCTGTCAAAGAGCTTTATAGTGAGTGACTGCAACTGCCCATACATATTCACGGTGCAGTCATTTTCCTCAGCTCTAAAGTATGACCCGCTGCCTCAGAGGGCTTCTGACTTCAGTTCTTTGCAAGTCTCATTTATCACTGAAAAGACACATGCCTCAGTACAGCTATTTTGTTGATCCAAATGCTTGCCCTTAATGTTAGTGAAACTGACCAGAGCAACATCAGCCTCAAATCTGCAGCCCTGAAGCCCTACCTGTCCACCATGTGAAATTATATTTTAAATCAATAGCCATACTGATCATAACAGCCTCATGGCCTCTCCAAGCACTGAGCCTTGCGGCACAGTGGTTAAACTGCTGGACTGCAGCCAAAACTGTGCTCACGACCGGGGGTTCAATCCCAGGGAGCCGGCCCAAGTTTGAATCAGCCTTCTATCCTTCCGAGGTCAGTAAAACGAGTCCCCAGTTCGCGCGGGGGGGGGGGGGGGGAGAGACAATCTGTAGCCTGCATAATTAACTTGTAAACTGCCCAGAGACTGCTTTAAGCACTATGGGGGTGGTATATAAGCAGCACACTTTTGCTTTCACTGGCTGACAAGGGAGCATTAACAAGAATACCAAGAAAAGAAATTTGTGAAATTTGTATTTTCCTCCAGAAAGAGCTCCTTTGCACCTCCCAGGACAGGCAATAAGGATGAGTATGCCTTGTCTCAGAAATCCATGTATTTCTAAGGTTTAGGATGAATTTAGACAAAAGCCCTGTTTGGGTATTAGATACACCAATTTGGTTGACACTTCAGATTTCCTCAGTTTACTTTGGATCAGTTTGGAAACTAACAAATACCCCTGCTTCACTTTATGTTTGGAATAAATTCTAAACTGAAGCACATGTAACAGTTCTAATTTCTGTAACATCCCTGGGGCAATTTGCTAACTATTGATGAATCTAGCATACGCAATTTCACAAAATAACTCTCTTCTTATCTGCATTCATATAACAGACAGCATGAACAATTATAACAACAAAATGCTACAATTTGTGCACCCAAGTCCTCGGCAACAGCACCAATACAAAAGTTGCTTGTAGAATTTGTAAAGCTCAGATGTTCTTTTGATTTCAAAGTCAGATGAAAATCCAAGGTATCTTCCTCAAACTGAGTTGGGTATCCATAACACAGGAGAATCTTCAAAGCCTTAAAATAAAATATCAAAACAGTTGTATGCAATTCATGAATTTACTATGTAGATTCACCCCTTCAACACAAGCATGTAGGAATTATACCTAATTTGGCAAGGGCTTCAGCAGTCCAAGAGGCAACAGCAGCTCTGTCCTCTTTAGTTCTCTTGCTCTTTCTGATTCAAAAATCTGTTACTCGTATCTCTGCTCTTTCTTAGTCCCAGCCCTTTGAGAAGGAGCGGAAGGAGCCAAATGGTGGTAACATGTGAGATGACTAGCTAGGGGGGCTCAGAGAGAGGGACTGAGAATCAACTCAAAAAATATGGATTTTGCCTCAGGTTTTAGAAATATGTGGTGGCGCTGCGGGTTAAACCGCAGAAGCCTCTGTGCTGCAAGGTCAGAAGACCAGCAGTCGTAAGATCAAATCCACACGACGGAGTGAGCTCCCATCGCTTGTCCCAGCTCCTGCCAACCTAGCAGTTCGAAAGCACGTAAAAATGCGAGTAGATAAATAGGTACCACCTCGGTGGGAAGGTAACAGCGTTCTGTGTCTAGTCGCGCTGGCCACGTGACCACAGAAACTGTCTTCGGACAAACGCTGGCTCTATGGCTTGGAAACGGGGATGAGCACCACCCCCTAGAGTCGGACGCGACTGGACTAAAAGTCAAGGGGAACCTTTACCTTTACCTTAGAAATATAGATAAGGGTTGTTGTCAGTCCACCTTTCCTTTAATATTAGTGTGGTTAGCTTGGCCTCGTTTGAAGAGCACTGCCAGTTTATCCAACGTGGTCTGGCAAAACACTACTGTGAAATTTATCTGATACTTGTCTTTTAATTAATAAATGTTCTCCCCTCTTGCTCTTTTCTTTTACAGTTGCTTGTTGGCTACTTTAATCAGTTCTTTTTAAGTCATTGCCATGACATTATTAAACCTGCTCTTTAATGAGTTATTAGTTCCCCATTTCATTATTGCCTTGTTATTACAGTCAGAAAACAGGAAAAAAAAACACACCAGCAAATGGCTAATTAAAGTGTAAATTTGAGGATACCATTGCTGTGATTGAGTGTGAAGCATGTCTTAAGGGCCAGTAACTGAACCTTTATTGAATGAGACTTATTTCTGAATGAATATTAAGAGATGCTGCACTAGGGGTTGAGTGTGAAATGAAGTATTAGGCTCTGTCTGGAAAAACAGTCATTTAAACTGACCTTTCTGCTGACTATGGAAGAGCAATGCTTCCGCCATAGCATTGGTCAATGAAGCAACCATTCATTTCTATATAAACACACAAATATGCATGAAGAAATGTGGAACTATTTTTCCATGCTATAAATCCACTAGGAATGGGATTTTTGGATTTTTTTTTTTATACTACAAATACCATTACTCAGATGCAGACATTTCTGGAAGAAATCAATGCCCTCGATCCATTCCAGTCTGAGTTTAGGCCATGGCACAGCATGGAGACAGCATTGGTCACTCTGCACTATGACCTTTTGAGGGAGGCTGACAGGGTCAAGGTGTCCCTGGGGGTCCTCCTCTATCTCTCAGTTAAGTATCAGTGGCCTGCATCTGGCCTGCTTCCAGTCCTTCCTCAAGGACTGTCCCCAGAGAGTGCAATTAGGGGAGATGGTCTCCACCCCTTGGGTTCTCAATTGTGGAGTGCCCCAGGGGCCGAGCATCTCCCCATTGCTGTTAAACATCTATATGAGATTGCTGAGAGAGGTTATCCGTAGGTTTGGAGTGATGTGTCATCAATATGCAGATGACGCACAACTCTGTCTCTCCTTCCACCCCTCTGCAGTGGATGCTGTCCTGTCCCTTCAGCGCTGCCTGCCTGCTGTACTGGAGTGGATGAGGGATAATAGACTGAGGCTGAACCCAGATGAGAAGGAGGTCCTCTGGGTGGGTGTCCCTGGTGTCTGTGGTTTGGGCGGCTTCCTTTCCTTTGGTGGAGTTATTCTCTCTGCCAGGGATGAGGTACATAGTCTAGGCATTATTTTGGACCCAGCACTATCAATGGAGAACCAGATAGTGACAGTGGTCCGATTTGCTTACTTCCACTTTAGATGGATTACATGTTTGCATCTTTATCTGGACACCTGATCACTCACCACGCTGCTCCATGCACTGGTAATCTCAAGAACAGACTACTGTATTGCCCTTTACGTGGGGCTTCCCTTGAGGATGATGCGGAAGCTCCAACAGATCTAGAATATGGCAGCCAGGCTAGTGGGTAGAGTTAGTAAATACCAACATATCTTTCCAATCCTGGCCCCATTTCACTGGTTACCTGCTTGCTTCCACACCAACTTCAAGGTGTTGGTCCTAACATATAAAGCACTAAGTAGTTTGGGACTTCAGTATCTGGCAGATACTTGCCTTTTTCCAGCAAGAATTGCCCATCCTGCTTGTTCATCCCAGGTGGGATGCCTGAGCATGCTGACCTTAGAGAGAGGCCAGAAGGGAGAGCACGAGGAATCAAGCATCTCGGCTGTCACACTTCGACTCTGGAATCAACAACCTCCGGACATCTGGCCCCCTCACTGATAATTTTTTAAAAATCATTTAAAACCTGGTTGTTTAGACAGGGATTTCCATCAGTGGAAACCTGTTAAAATTTCAGCCACTGAATCAATCCTACTGCCTTTTAAAATATTTAATGTTTAATATTTAATTCTTAATTATGTAATAGCTTAATTATTGTTTTATGTTATGATGTTTATATGTTTATTTTATAATATTGTCTTATTGTTTGATTATGTTGTGAACTGCCCAGAGTGGCCTTGGCTAGATGGGCAGTATACAAATTAATAAAATAAATAAAAATAAAATAAAATTTTATTTTATTTATTAAACTCTCCATTCTGGGAATTCTACCTACCTTACAGGCATCTTACAAATACCTGACTGTGATGAACCTCGGGAAAGGCCTAAAATGGAAGGCTTTCAGGCTTAGTTAGTCCTAGCTCTGCCCAAGCTTCCTGCTTAGAAAGAAAGCTGGCAGCTAGCACCTGGGCAGGAATAGGAAGTTTGGGTGGGGCTTAGCCTAGTTAAGCCTCAAAGCCTTCTGATTTAGCTCTTTCTCCAAGGTGTCTCACAGTCAAGAATTTGCACGGTGCCTATAAGAATGGTAGAACTCCCAGTATGGAGAATTATTGTACTTGTAGTTGAGAAAATATGAAAATCCTATCCTTTCTGGACTCTGCCTCCCTCTTCCCCCCCCCCCCACCAGCTAGGTTGAGTTTAGTGTAGAGATGGCATGAACTGATGGTTCAGTGGTTCAGTGTGGTTTGTTTCCTGGCTGAACAGCTGTTCTGAAGTTCGGTGCCACACCACACCCCCTCTAGCAGGCACCTAGTCAGCGTCAGTGAACTGCCTCAACTCCAATTTTGCACCCACTGTAGGGGGCAGGATGCCAAGCTGCAGATCAGCACCAGGACATGAACCGCGCTGAACCAGAAGTTTGTGCATTTCTCTAGTTTAGACCCAGCGATACCTCTTGGCCTGTGGTTATCCCTTTGCAACTTTATTTAGCTAAAACCACAATCCTGTCTCATCAATGGCCTGCTAAGCTGACTCTGGATGCTATCATTTTCTATTTGCAGACTTCTTGTGTTTTCCCACCATTATTGTTCTTCTGTTGCAAGTAAAAACAGTTGCATTGTTTAGGAAGAAATGCATTTCTGAAGAGGAATCCACAGACTTTTCCTATTAGCGATAGTCTGAAAGTACCACTAGAGGGTGCTCAGAGCATTTACTGCTGTCCTGGCACACAGGTCTATGATCTGGACTCCCAAAAGCAATTTCATTATCTAAAAGCATTATCATTGTTGGGGGAAGCAAGAGGCACAGAGATGGAGCCCTCAGCAATTTAAATTCCAAATTAGCTGAGAGTGTAATTTAATTTCTGGAAGATGCTTGCTCCTGTCAGACTATTCTTGCAGGTGTCTTCTGGTGCAAGGACTCTCTCAGCATTTAAACTGAGTGACTTTGAATCAGTCACTATCTCTTAACCTAACCTGCCTTGAAGTGTTTTAGTGAAGATACAATGGAGGCAAGGAGACATGTAGAGAATAGGTAAATATGTATATATGTGTTGTCGTATGCATCAAGTCATCCCTAACTTATTACAACCCCATGAATGAGCAAACTCCAAAATGTCCTGTTCTCAACAGCCCTCTTCAGCTCTTGCAAACTGAAGCCTGTGGTTCCTTTAGGGAGTCAATCCGTCTCATATTTGTTCTTCCCCTTTCCTGCTGCCTTCAATCTTTCCCTCTGTTATTGTCTTTTCCAGAAAATCTTGCATTCTTTAGATGTGCCTGATGTAATAAGACCTCCTGTGTACACCTGGCAATTGCCTTTCTCTTTGAGTGTACCAATGACAGGAACCTGCCTATGTTTTGCTAAGCTGGGCATAAGTGCCATTGAAGTCAATGGGCCTTTTTTTCTAAGAAAACATGAAAAAGATTGTGCTGTCAATGATCAATCCACTCAATTTTTCATAGAATGGACATAAGCAGGACAAAACATGTTTTGTCAACATCTGAATTCTCTATAACATTTTTGTTGTTGTTGTTGTTTAGTCGTTAAGTCGTGTCCGACTCTTCGTGACCCCATGGACCAGAGCACGCCAGGCCCTCCTGTCTTCCACTGCCTCCCAGAGTTGGGTCAAATTCATGTTGGTAGCTTCAGTGACACTGTCCAACCATCTCGTCCTCTGTCGTCCCCTTCTCCTCTTGCCTTCACACTTTCCCAACATCAGGGTCTTTTCCAGGGAGTCTTCTCTTCTCATGAGATGGCCAAAGTATTGGAGCCTCAGCTTGATTTCCTTCAAAATGGATAGGTTTGTTCTCTTTGCAGTCCAGGGGACTCTCAAGAGTCTCCTCCAGCACCACAGTTCAAAAGCATCAATTCTTCGGCAGTCAGCCTTCTTTATGGTCCAGCTCTCACTTCCATACATTGCCACTTGAAAAACCATAGCTTTGACTATGCAGACCTTTGTCGGCAAGGTGATGTCTCTGCTTTTTAAGATGCTGTCTAGGTTTGTCATCGCTTTCCTCCCAAGAAGCAGGCGTCTTTTAATTTCGTGGCTGCTGTCACCATCTGCAGTTATCATGGAGCCCAAGAAAGTAAAATCTGTCACTGCCTCCATATCTTCCCCTTCTACTTGCCAGGAGGTGATGGGACCAGTGGCCATGATCTTAGTTTTTAGTAACATTTAGATTGTTTATATTTCTATGGACACTTATAATGCCTTGAAATTAAAAAAACTACCATTTTCATTTGGAAATGTCAGACTAGGAGGAAATATTTCCCTTTAGAAAATGTAAATTTGTACTTGTCAGGTTTACACATTCAAAATATATCAGGTGGAAGTGCTGAGTATCTTCTTCAAAATCATAATGAAAGCCCCCCCCCCCCCCGCAATCCTGTATTCTGATATGTGCTTGCAGTGTCTTTGTTGACTAAAACAGCTATTTAACTTCACTGTCATGAAGTAAGATTTTAAAAACAACCACAGTAATTCTTGTGTTATGTGAGTTACGGTGTTATTTCCTGATGCTAAACAGAATTTCAATAAACTGTGGGATATAAAAATACCACATGTCTAAAAAAGTGTGTTCCACACGATTACCCATACAGCCAGAAATCAGCAGATGGAATAGCAGTGAAATAAGATCTGATTAAATAAAACAAAACATACACTTCTGTATGAGGTGCTCTCGATCCCAATAAATCCCAGCATTCTCTCATTGGAAAAAAATGTCAGTATCACCCAAATATGGCCAGCCTATTGAGAACCAGAACTCCCAAATTCTGCTTCACTGCCTTGTGATCAGCTGGAAAAAGGCATGTGATAATTTTTGGTTTATGTTACATTGGCTGAGGAAGAAAAGGTGCTAATGTCAAAAAAGTCATAGAAGTTTTGGGACAATTGTTTGTTTCAGATGTTTTCCTGCTTTTTAGGAAAAGATTGTACGTGGCAAATGTCTTAACTTTGGAGATGCTGTTTGCAACTATGCAGGTGACATGTCACAGAATGCTGTCATTGTAGGCCTAGTTTTGTGTAGATTCTGGAACAGCTCTGGGAGGCTAAAATGTCCAATGTAGTGTAAGAGAGCTAAGAATATTTATGCCACTCTGTTACAATAAGAATAACAAAAGGGCCTGTGGCTTTTTCAGGACTAAGAAATGTATTGCCACATACACTTTTGTGGGTCATATAACACTCTGTCAGATACATGAAAGTATTTTCCTAAGTTGACAGGTATATTGGCACACAGTTATAGAGAGATTTTTTTAAAATAACGATTAATCAAGCAGATAAAGACCTTTCGCTTCAGGTAGGCTCTTCCTTAGTGATTGGCTGTCTAAGACGGATTTCTTAAATGGATCGTTTGCCTTGTTGCTTTAAATGTATTTTTAGTATTGATTTCATTTACTGTTTTTAATATAATATTTGTTTAATTCTTTTGAAAACTATTTATATACTTACTATTTTTGTGTTTTTAATAATGTTAGCTACCATGGGTCCTTTTTAAGGAAAAAGGTGGGGGAAAATATTTTAAATAACTAATAAATAAGCAATGGAGTCGGAGAAAAAAATGAAATGCAAAATTATTCCAGACTGAAGTTTTATTCGTAATTTCCTGATTGTGCAGTTTACACTTAGGTCCATTGTGGTATAATGGATAGAGTGTCAGCCTAGGATTAATCCAGGTCTCCTGGGTGTGTGTGTGTGTGTGACAATGCAAAAACACTTCTTGAACATCTCACGTAACTGCAGAACTCTGTTTAGGTCACCATTAGGTGAGAAGCAGCATGATAGCACAAAACAACAGCTAGGAGTTTACATTATAACCATATGTTTATATAGCTGAACTTAGGATAACCCTTAATGGCTCAAAGCCAGTAGTAAAGCACAAATTGAACAGGCCCATAGTTAAATCAACTCATCTGTTAATTCTGTTGATTTAATGGTCCTACTCTGTTTAGAGCTTACTAGTTCAGCCAGTGTGTCAATGAACTGGTCCATAAAAATGTATGCCATAATACACAGAGTAGTCTGTACAGTGCCAGAATGTTTTTATCTTTTTAAATAGTTTGATCTTTATATCTTTTTAAATAGTTTGCTGTTACCATAGTCTCTCGAGACTGAAGGATGCCTAATCTAGTTTGATCTAATAATTTCTTTGTTTAGTTTTTCATTTTCTGGTGTTTTAGAGTGGATTGCCACACTGTGCTTGTAAAGAATCAACTGGCACAGAACAGATTAGGAGTTAGGAAATGTGTTGTTCCATAGGCTATATACTGTCCTGGACATGCAGTGCAACAAGATCCAGAGAGATACACATTGCTTCCAGTTCAAAGCTTCCTAAAGTAAAGAAAGTCAATTCTGCACCACAAGGATTTGCTTATTTGTTCAGATCTGTAATGCAATATATGTACAGGTTACCAATAATTAATTACACTCTTGGATTTCGATAACAAATCAAACCACATTTCCCTTGAAGTGGTACCCCCCTTTGTCCTTGTGTCCATGCCACTTGTATTCATGGGAGGGATAAGAGAAGAGAATGTGATGGGCACAGGATTCAGTGAGATCAGAGTACAGACCCTGGGTTTACCAGAGCATCTGATACAAAATGTTCCCTGTGAAATGAAGTTCCTGGACTCACAGTTTCAGTGCGGGCTGTGTGTTGGTTTCAGTTTAAGTGCATACTAAAGCCGAAAAGCAAAGTGTGCTTTTTTTAAATACCACTCCATAGTGCTTAAAGCACTCTCTGGGTGCTTTACAATTGAATTATACAGGCTACATATTGCCCCCTGCCACCAGGAAGCTGGGTACTCATTTTACGAACCATGGAAGGATGGAAGGCTGAGTGAACTTTGAGCTGGCTGCCAGAATCCACTGGGATTGAACACTGACTGTGAGCAGAATTTTTACTGTAACACTACAGTTTAACCACTGCACCATGAGGCTCCTACTAATCTAATCAGTCCGATTCAGATTGGTTTGTATGACATTTGGATTGAAGCAGGAAATCCATATTTGGTTTCACCATGAAGCAAAAGAAATTTACAAAATGGTTTTTCACCTGGGGCACACACTAATTCAGTCCACTAGTTGTTTTGGTTTTTTAAATGCAAATTTTCAAGGTGCCTAGTGTGCAAGCCCCGAAACATCATTGACTAAAACTGGGCTTGTTTACTTTCCTATTTAGAATTTACCCTGTCTCCAGATGTCATGTACATCAGTGGAAAAACAAGAAAAGTTATAGCCATTTTGGTTTTCCAACGCAAGTTAATGGGAGGCTTTACAAATCAATTCATATTGAGGCTGAGATCATGCCAGACAGAATGGTGGTTCATTCCGATTCCCTGAACTGGTCTCTGAACCCAGCTGGATGACATGTTTCTATCCATTTCACTTGTAGACCATACTTGGGACAGCAGAGAGTGCTCTATAGATTTATTTTTTTAATCCATAAGTGAGGAACTAGTTGAGCAGCAGTTCAGTACCCATTCATCTTGCAATGGTTTTTAATTTAAAGGTGAGAATTTATTGTAAACATAGAATTTGTACTGTAAGTCAAAGAAACCCAAAAAGGTTTGTTTATTTCACTGGCATGTAATGCTAATGTTTTTTTCCCTTGTTTAATTTGCAATTTCCTTGTTTAATCTGCACTTACTCTTGAGCTGCATTCTTATATTGTGCTGTCCATTTCCTTCCTTTAAACAATATGCTCTATATTTTGGGCAGGAATCCCAAGAGCTACACAGCTCCTCCCATGTCCCCAAGGGGAATTTCCTCAAGGAGGAGCCACCCACATGTACCAGTGACACATGGTTTGTAAGGGAACCTTGGCCTGTTCAGGGTGAGGTGACCCTTGCTAGGACCATGGGCCACCCCTTTCCTCTGTATTACATAGCAAGCTTTCAGAAGTGGCCTGCAATGTAGCACAGGAGAAGAGGTTCTTATTTAAAGAAAGCAGATCACATTTTTGTGGAACAGGGTTCAAATCCAAGGATGTTATTAAGGTGTGTTTTAAATTTTGACTGTCATGAGCATGAAGTGCTACAGGGAAAGGAGAGAGTATGTGTTCAAGTGAGTAAAAATTAAGGGTAAAATCCCTACCTCTAAGCTAACTCATACAACTATTTTTTATTTAGGCTGAATGTCTGTAACTACTTATTGTTACACACTGTCAACTTGCCACCAACTTATGGTGATCGTATGAATGAGTGATCTCCAAAACCCTATGATGAGACAGTTCAAAAAAGGTTTACTCCCTTAGTAGGGGGTAAACCTCACTGAATTCAGAGGGATTATTTCTAAATAAGTATGTTTAGGATGGTGCAATATGTTGCAATTTTGTACACAATAAGGGCGTAGTTCCACTATTGAAATAAATCAGGTGATGTATTGGGATTTTTTAATAAAGTCACAAGATAGTCATGTGGCTTTGGGGTTGGTGTGTGTATCCTCTTGAGACAACTTTTAATCCGTTTTTAAGCTGTGTTGTATATTGGTTGAGGGGGCTACACAGCCTTTAAGAATCATCACAATTGAGGCTTTGTCCTGTACCCGCCCACCCTCACAGTGGCATGTGCACTTGACTGTGTGTGGTTTATCAGGTAATGGATGCCAGGTTCACGAGTATTGGGTTGCAGGGAAACCTTGCAGTCTGATCTGTTATATTTTTTTCTATCTGTAATACTAAAATAGTGCTATCCTAGTTTAAAAGAAAATTAAACATTAAAACAAATATTGAAAACAACACTGGTGGTGGCAGCAGTGACTGGCTGTGAGAGGCAGCCAGTGTGAGGGCAGGAGAGCCCGAAATGCAATGAGTTTGTAGTGCCTGCTTCCCATCACACTGCTTGCCACTGATAGCCACTCACCTCTGCAGCTAACAGTGCTATTTGTTAATATTCGTTTTATTTCTTTCAAAGCGGGATAGTGCTATTTCAGCATTACAGACAGGAATATATATATATATATATATATAACAGATCATACCGCAAAGGTTCACTGCAGCCTAAAACCTGTGATCCTGGCATCCATTACTTGACAAACCCCATAGACACAATTTACTCTGACAGAGGCAAGCACACATGCTAAAACAATAAAAAATAAATCACATCCACAATTTACATAAAATAAATAGCCCCCTCAAAGCTGTTTAAAACACCTTGCTTTCCACACAAAAAAACAAGCTTCCTAGCAAAAAAAAATGCACGCTCAGCTGCACATTGTGTGAACAGCTATTTTTAAAGCGTGCCAAACCCAACACAAATCCAGGAGTTTTTCAATGTGTAACCACACCCTAAGTCAGAAATAACACTCACTGAACTCAGACAAATTTGCTTTTGATTAAACATGTAATGCATTTAATATAAATATTTCCAAGGAGCAATATGTCAAAACCAAGAACTAAGTGGACCGAAGAATTAACAAATTGTCAAAGGCTAAGCATGCTGAAAATTAAAGTGGAAGCTGCACAAATATATCTATCTATATGTGTAACATATCATATTTAGGGAGAAAAACCCATCACATATCACAAGACATTTTAATTGTACATCCATATGGAATATGGCACCTCTACTGAACACTGTTGCATTGGCCAATTAAGAAAACAGGCAGCAATCATGGAAGTGGAGCGCTGTATGGAAGAGTACAGCATTGCTAACTGAGACACCTTGGATCTCCCGTCCAGTCCCACTGAGTTTCTCCTTAAATTGCATCTGCTTAAATTCCACCTTCTACAAAAAAATTAAAGACATGAAAACTTCCCTGTCTCCTGCTGTGAGAAGCCAGGAGTTCTGCAAACATTTCAACCCATTTAAACAAACATCAGACTAGATGAAGGCACTTCTTGTGACTCAAGTCACCTCCCTGCACTCCTTCTCCACAGGGAGGAGCAAAGAGGATCGCACCTGCAGGATCAGCCTCAATACCTGAAAAAGGGCCACATACAGTTGTTGCATTTTCATGCTTTCTCAACCTCTATGTGATCAGGAATCCCACGGAGAGGGAGGTTGCTGCATGAGGGGACCTTTTTCAGGTATCAAAAATGTAGTGTGGACAACAGGGCTGAGACCAAGAGACATGGCTGAATTTTCTCCTCTGTGTGAAGCTAGATAATTTATTGTCTAGATTATTGCAATGCATTCTATAAGGGGCTGCCCTTGAGGATAGCATAGATGCTTCAGCTAGTGCAGAATGTGGCAGCTAGAGTGTTATTGGGTACAGCATATAAAAATCAGATTACACACTGAAGGAATCGCACCAATAACCAACAGTTGTTACACGAATACGACCTTATAATAATGCAGTCATTTTATGTTTTAATATTTATTCCAGAGCAGTCCCCATAAATGCAAATATGTTGTGTCTGCTTAAAGTGACAGCGCTGCAGCTGTAAGCTTAGATTACAGAAATCTGCTCCCCCCCTTTTTTTTTTGCAAAAAAATTCTCTTATCAGAAAGCTTAACACTCCTTGTCAGCAAAACAAAATCAGACTCTCTGAAGCCAGCAAGATGCAGGAGTCAATCATATTAACGCCGTCGTTGCCTTTGTTGTTGTCTGTGTTCAAAAAACATGAAATCCTACACAGAAATAAAAAAAACACCAGAAATTAGACAAACCTGAGCGAAGATCTTGCCTCATATCACACAGAATCTCCAAAAGTAAAGATGTTTACAGTGCAGAAAATATGAGGATGAAATCTATAGAACTTAATACAATGTTGTGTTTGTGAACAGCAAAAGAATAGGGCTTTGGTTACATGTATTTGTGTTTCTGATAAATTGGAGTAAAACAGAGTAACAGTTTTAGACTACTGTGTGGTCTCTGTACACAACTTTGGATCTTCCATGTTGCTTTTGCACCACCTCCAGCTCTGTTGTGCCCTGCATAACAAAGTCCCATGGCAGGTAGTCAAAAGCTACCTTATATTTGTGATTTTTACTGGTCTAATAAAGTATCACCAACCCATGACTCGGACCATAAATCCAATAGACTCTAGAGAACTTGGGAAAGTAACTTTTTAAAACAGCCAGCATACTTTTGCCTTCATGGCTGGTTACCAAGGTGATGAGGACATCCTGGAAGTTTGAAACTTGAAAATTTGCTTTATGAAGTGCTATGTTAAACAATCTCTCACTTGCAATAAAAACACTGTACTCTTCAGCAGCAGCACTGTAAAAACCACAAAGTAATTTCATCATCATCATCTTAGAACTGCAGGTGTGGAAGGGACCTTATGGTCCCTATCAAGGAAGCACAGGGGGAAATCAAACTCCTAACCTCTGGCTCGATAGCCAGATACCTAAACCACTGAGTTATTCAGCATCTTTTTATATTTTTCACCCACAACATCCTACAGATTTCACTTCGTTCTACAAATTTTCCTCTTCACACTCCACAAGTTTCTGCTTCTTTGGATTAACAGAAATTTGGCATTAACCTTCCACAGCTGGGCAGCCTGATACAACAGATCAGCATGTGCATCAAAAGGAAAACATGTACCATTAAAGCACTGATTAGCTGATGTACATTTTAAAAGGGCCAGGAAGGCTCTACTACCATTCAGCTCCAAGGGTCAGGCATACAATATATACATGAAGACTCATACGGGATTCAGCAACAAACTGCTTCAATTCAGTCTTAATATTCTGCCAAGGAACAATCAACACCATTCAACCTACCGTGAGGATGCAAGCCCCAAGCACGAGGGCTTTCATTTTCACATCAAGATCCAGTGGGAACTGGATTCCAAAGAGGCTGGCAGATGCAACAGCTTCCCGTGCCAGTCCAGTCCACTGTTTAGTCATAACTCCAATTGTAGCGGTCTCATCCAGAGTTTTCACCTGATTTTTAAATGAAATATAGAAGATAAAAACTCAGTGCTTAAACCCATAATCTGCATGCAGTATGTCCCAGTTTCAGTTCCTGCCTCTGCAGGATGTTCCCTGACTGAAATCCAGGACAGTGAATAATAATAAACTAGGGATGGCCATCTCGCAAATCCTTGCCATTAGTTACGATGGCTAAGAGTTCTGGGATATCAACTCCAAAAGATTTAGAACAACAAAGATTCTTCAGCCCAGCAAAGAGAATACAGAGAAAGCTTATAGCTTCCTTCATTTAACCTTGCCACTGTTTTTCCACTCTAAAATTATTCAAATAAGATTAAATAAGGCAAACAATATGTTGTTCCAATTACCACCCTTCCCCCGCCAATTCCCCCCCCCCCCCACGTAGATCACAAGAAAGCAGTATAGTATGATGCCAGATGTCAGAGGCAGCTTGACGGCATATAACTATGTAGCACAGTACAAGAAGAGGTATATACCTAATTTAAAGTGACCTGAGTTATGAGCCACCAAGTTGCTTCTGACCTACGGTGACTCTATGGGGTATTGACCTCCAGAAGGCCCATTTATTCATAGCCTTGCTCAGCTCCTGAAAATTCAAGAATGTGGCTTCCTTCCTTTAAGCCATCTCACATTCCATATTTCTTTTTCTTGCTGCCTTCAACTTTTACCAGCAGTATTGTCTTATACGATCTGAAGAGAAACCAGAGTACATGTTGTTGTTTAGTCGTTAAGTCATGTCCGACTCTTCGTGACCCCATGAACCAGAGCACGCCAGGCCCTCCTGTCTTCCACTGCCTCCCGGAGTTTGGTCAAAAGAGTACATAGTATTGTCTTTTTAAAGAAATCTTGTGTTCTCATTATGTGGCCTCAGTGTCTTCATTTTTGCTTCTAGAGAGTTCAGGCTTTATCAGGTACCCAGCTATTTGTCTTTCTGATTGTCTGTGGTATCTGGAAAGCTCTGGTTCAACACTATGTTTCAAATGAACTGATTTTTTTTTCTCTTAACAATTTTATTCACTGCCAAGCTTTCACTTTCCTAGATAGCAATTGGAAATACTTCACCCAGATGATCTATTCTAGTTCATTTATACATGCCCTGCTGTGTTTAGTATTTGGCTCAATGCCTAAGCCTAGGTATACAAAGTCTTTAACAATTTCAGTTTCACCATGCTCAACATTACAGTCATATAATTCTTCTGTAGTCATGATTTCTGTCTTCAAAATTTTCAACTGCAGTCCTGATTTTGCATTTTCTTCTTTTACCTGCAGGAGTCACTTGAAGTCAAGCCATTGCTGCGTTCTGCCAGTAAGATTTTCTGCAAATCTTAAATTACTGCTGTTTCTTCCACCAGTTTTCAGTTCTCTTTCATATAGAGACTGAACAAATGGGGAGATAAAATACACCCTTTTTCTCACACCTTTGTCTGTGGGAAACCATTCTGTTTTTCTGTTTTCTTTTCTTAACAGTACTTTATTGTGCTGAGCGTAGGCTATACTTCAGGACAATCAATGTTGAGGCATGCCCATTTCTTTAAGAAAAAGCCATAGTTTTTCATAATCCACACAGTCAAAATTTTTGCTGTAGTGTATATAGCACATAGTGATCTTCTACTGAAAATCTGTGTTACACTCCAGTAGCCAACATATACTTGCAATGAGACCTCTAGTGCCTTTTCCCTTCCAGAATCCAGTTGGAACATGAAGGCATGTCTCACCATGTATGACAGAAGTCTTCGTGGCATAATTTTGAGCATCACGTTGCTTGCATGGGAAATTAATGCAATGGTCCTATAGTTACTGCACTCCTAAGCATCTTGGTGAACTCTCCCTATAAGCAAAAATGATGAAACACAGACTGACTTCTCTTCTATCCTTAACAATTGTAAGTTTTTCCTCAATCATCCATCTAGGCTTTCTTTTTCTGTTGGCTAAAAAAATAAATGGTCTTTTTGTGTTCCTGTGGGATTATACTTCTGGTTTCCATCCACAGTTCTAGAAGGGACAAAGAGTATCCTCTTTCTTGTTTCAGTAGGTCCACCAGTTGCAAATTAGGTTGTAATGGCTGGTGATTGGTCACAGCTTCCTTTGTATTTTAAGCAGACACAGAGACCTCCAAACTGAAAACACATTATTCTACTTTCTTTCTAAGTGCAAAGGTACTATATTGTTTACTTCCACATTTATTGTCCTCTGTTCCACCACTTCTCCTCCAGCTGACAGAGGAGCCAAGTTGGTTGCCTCAATTGTCTTAAATGTATGACTCATGTTCTGGCAGAATTTAACCTATTTTGATAATAATAAGGTGGACTTAAATAATATCTTGGTCTGTCCGTCTGTCCATTTGTCTGTCTGTCTGTCTGTCTCTCTCTCTCTTTACATCTCAACCCAATGAGATTTTAAGTTTTTCAGTGTCGATAAGCCTTCAAGGAATCATCATTTGAAATAGCAAATCCGAAGAGATTCAATACCCTGGAGGTGGAAGCTATGAGAACAAAGACCATACCAATTTATGATTTAAAAAATGCTTAAGGGTCATCAAAAAGTGTGTGAGTGTGTAGGGAGAGAAAGAGAGATGAGCTGCTTTTATTTTACCACATTCTGGAACCTGACGTTCCATTCCTAACGTAATAATGAGCATTATAGAGGATGCTTACCTCAAAATGGACATCCTGATAACATTGGCATGGAACACATGGGCCATTCATTTTCAGTAGGCTTTCTCTGGTTTCATTTTGGAGGTCAAATTTAGGGAGACACGGGTGCCACTTCTGCTTCACGTAGCCAATGACTGTGCCTAAAGGGGCCTGAACTTCAAGCTTCAAAAAAATGCAGCATGATTAAAACAAGTCAATGATATATATTTTCCTTACGCAGAAATACAAATATTTTATTTTGCAAAGTTATTAAGCCTACTAAGATTGGAAAGCACATGGAGAGAAATGGCTTGAGGATGAGGTAGAACCCAAATGCTGCCATTGGGTACCCAAGCACCAGTAGCACACTGGCTGACAGCAATATTTTGAAAAACTATTTGAAAGAATCAGAGAGTCTAGCTTAATGGATAGGAACTTAACAAGAACAGTTAACAGAGGGGCTCATGGAAATACACATGGTTACTGACCTCTTGCAGGCAGCAAATACAAGGGCAGCAGCAAATGGCACACTGGCATTCTCTGGACAACTGCATGACTGGCTGGTTTGTACTGTCAAAGAGCTTTATGACGAATCCTCGTAAGGTCCCGTGGCATTGCAGGCTGTACTCATCATTTTCTTCAGCTGCAAAGTACACCCTCTGCCCCAGAGAGTTTCTGATTTCATATCGGTTTAATGTCTCAAAGCGACTTAATACTGAAAAGGAAAAAGTGTCAACACAGCTCTTCTGTTGTTTCAAAGGCTTGTGCTGAACATGAAAAAGCATCATTGGGGCCACCTCCTTCACCTTCTAAGTGCAGCCATACAAATGTGTAAGACCACTTAGTCTCTTCTTTGCTCACCTTACAAAGTAATGGCTAATTATACATGAAGTTATGTTGCTACGCAGAGATGTACAGCATTATCTACACCTCCAAGTAGCCAGCTAATTGACTAACTGTCATCGGAAGAGGTCAAGCTTCCTTCACCCCAGTAAAGAAAGCCTAGCACTGCGCATAGATAAGTTTTTGTTTATTTATTTGTATGTTTCTCTTCCCCCCCCCCCCTTGGACTATTAATCCCCTCACACCACACCCACGAGAGGATTTTTGGAGATGTATTCCAGAAAAGTAACTTTTGCAAACACTATTCATGTCAAAAAGCATTTATTCTCCTTGACTTAAATTGATTTGAACTGTCTGGGTACACTTTATTATCATTTATTGATTTATCTATTTCAAACTCTCACTTTTTCAATGTGAAGAAAGGGTCATGTACTCTACTGAGATGAATGCCCTTCGTGGAGGAGGCTGCAGTTCCAAAACTTCCATACGCAGAAGGGAGCAGGTTATTTTCCTCAATCTGCCCTTTCCCCTCCACAGGAACTAATGCCAATGCTGTTCCAGAGGGTCCCTTAGCCCTCCACAGCTTTTTATTTATTTATTTATTTATTGGAGAACAAAGGGGTCTGCAGGGAGATAGAAGTATAGGAGAGGTTGTTCCAATCCATTAGTCCACTGAAGTATCTCATGGGTCCACTTAAAGTTCTGGGTCCCGTGCTATTCAACATCTTTATCAATGACTTGGATGAAGGAATGGAGAGTATGTTAATTAAATTTGCAGATGATACCAAATTGGCAGGGTTTGCTAATTCCCCAGAGGACAGGATTAAAATTCAAAATGACCTTGACAGATTAGAGTCCTGGACCAAAACTAACAAAATGAATTTCAACAGGGAGAAATGTAAGTTCCTACACCTAGGCAGAAAAAATGAACTGCACAGATATAGGATGGAAGACACCTGGCTAGACAACATTACCTGTGAAAGGGATCTAGGAGTCTTGGTAGACCACAAGCTGAACATGAGTCAGCAGTGTGATGCGGCTGCCAAGAAAGCCAATGCGATTCTTGGTTGTATCAATAGGAGTATCGTGTCTAGATCAAGGGAAGTGATAGTACCACTCTATTCTGCTTTGGTCAGACCTCACTTGGAGTATTGTGTCCAGTTCTGGGCACCTCAATTCAAAAAGGATGTTGACAACCTGGAACGTGTCCAGAGGAGGGCGACTAAAATGGTTAAAGGTCTGGAAGCAATGTCCTATGAGCAGCGGCTTAGGAAGTTGGGAATGTTTAGCCTTACAAAAAGAAGGCTGAGAGGGGACATGGTAGCCATGTTTAAATATTTGAAAGGATGTCATGTTGAAGAGGGGACAGGTTTATTTTCCAGGGCTCCAGAGACTAGGACACGGAGCAATGGTTTCAAACTACAGGAAAAGTAGTTTGGAACATTAGGAAGAACTTCCTGACAGTCAGAGCTGTCCGGCAGTGGAATAGGCTGCCTCGAAGGGTGGTGAAGTCTCCTTCTTTGGAGGTTTTAAAGCAGAGGCTGGATGGCCATCTGCTGGGAGTACTTTGATGGATGTTCCCGCATGGCAGGGGGTTGGACTGGATGGCCTCGGTGGTCTCTTCCAACTCTATGACTCTATGAATCTATGACAGTTATTTTTATTTAAGCCCTACACCTGGGACATTTTTAGCATTGAGAATATATCCTTCTATACATTCCTTCTATTTCTGCAGAATGGATAGGGAGGTATTACTCTGGATTTTAGCTTCTACAAGACTAACGGCACAAAGCAGGGATGGGGAATCTATAGCCCTGCGCACTGGACTCTCAGCAATGCTAGCTACAGACCAAAGGGTCAAGGCTGATGAACGTCGTAGGTTCTTCACCTCTGTCACAGACAAAATCATGCCTCTTCTGCCATCATTCCCTTTGTTTCAATATGCATCCAATGGAAACAAATATAATTGCTAACCCAGGGTTGGATTAAGACCTTTAGAGGCCCTAAGCACCAAAAAAGATTATGGTGATCCCTACGAATATGATGTGTGGCAGGTCCCACAGCTTAAAAAAACCCATATCATACATTATATGCATGAAAATATGGTAATTTAAATGTATAGTATTTAGCTAAAAAGAACCATACATCTTATACAAAATCACGTGTAAATCATATTACCAGCTTCCAGCCAAATCTTATACTTTCACATTTTGATTAATGTAGACAGATTTTGTCAGAATCTATAAACTGAAAGCTCAAACAAGAGCTTAAAACTTATTTGGGGGCTTTTTAAACAGTGACTGTTATTTTCTGGCTTGCACATGTACCGCAGAGTCCATGGGTCTAAAAGACCAGCAGCTCTTTTTATCGGTCTCCTCACCCAACCTCCCAAAATACAGAAGTAAAAATAAATAAATAAATAAACAAAACCTACCAAGTGATGATTGATCATTTCACTCAAAACATGAGTTTTCCTGCTAGGTTAGTCTTTATACTTTTTAGTTTTTACTGGAACATACTCAATTAGTTTAGGTAGGGAAGTTGTTTTCTTGGGGCTCTTGAGAGACGGAAGGAGAGAGCTGAGGGTGAGGGATGGATGGATGTGATTTGTTACGGAAGGCGCACCATTTGCACCATGATCCAGGGAAAATCCAGCACTGAAAAAGAACTAAAACTCTATGGCACCCCCTTCTCTTGTTGATGCCCTAAACATGTGCTTATTTTACTAAATGGTTAATCCAAGGCTGTCCTAACCTCTCACAGACCTTTGTAATAACTAGTTAATAACTCTTGCAGAAAGCATTTGGTATTGGCTGAGGTTGGGTTTTCAGTGTTCTACAATTTTTAGGACACATTTGTGGCTATGTTCACGTGTTTTGCTGTTTACCTGTCAGTTTTTACAGTGATTTTTGTAGAAATTATTTCAGGAATTCATTATGTCTTTTTCCAAAAGAAAAATGAATGGTGCTTCCTATGACGAAGACGATATCATATAGAGTGAAACTGAGATAAATATTTTTTTTGGGAGTGAAAAGGAATTATGTGTGGACATGATGTGCAGTTGTTGTTGTTGTTTAGTCGTTTAGTCATGTCCGACTCTTCGTGACCCCATGGACCAGAGCACGCCAGGCCCTCCTGTCTTCCACTGCCTCCCAGAGTTGGGTCAAATTCACGTTGGTAGCTTCGATGACACTGTCCAACCATCTTGTCCTCTGTCGTCCCCTTCTCCTCTTGCCCTCACACTTTCCCAACATCAGGGTCTTTTCCAGGGAGTCTTCTCTTCTCATGAGATGGCCAAAGTATTGGAGCCTCAGCTTCAGGATCTGTCCTTCCAGTGAGCACTCAGGGTTGATTTCCTTCAGAATGGATAAGTTTGATCTCCTTGCAGTCCAGGGGACTCTCAAGAGCCTCCTCCAGCACCACAATTCAAAAGCATCAATTCTTCAGCGGTCAGCTTTCTTTATGGTCCAGCTCTCGCTTCCATACATAACTACAGGAAAAACCATAGCTTTGACTATGCGGACCTTTGTCGGCAAGGTGATGTCTCTGCTTTTTAAGATGCTGTCGAGGTTTGTCATCGTTTTCCTCCCAAGAAGCAGGCGTCTTTGAATTTCGTGGCTGCTGTCACCATCTGCCGTGATCATGGAGCCCAGGAAAGTAAAATCTGTCACTGCCTCCATATCTTCCCCTTCTATTTGCCAGGAGGTGATGGGCCCAGTGGCCATGATCTTAGTTTTTTTGATGTTGATCTTCAGACCATTTTTAGCGCTCTCCTCTTTCACCCTCATTAAGAGGTTCTTTAATTCCTCCTCACTCTCTGCCATCAGAGTGGTATCATCTGCATATCTGAGGTTGTTGATATTTCTTCCGGCAATCTTAATTCCGGCTTTGGATTCCTCCAGTCCGGCCTTTCGCATGATGTATTCTGCATATAAGTTAAATAAGCTGGGGGACAATATACAGCCTTGTCGTACTCCTTTCCCAATTTTGAACCAATCAGTTGTTCCATATCCAGTTCTAACTGTTGCTTCCTGTCCCACGTATAGATTTCTCAGGAGATATATAAGGTGGTCAGGCACTCCCATTTCTTTAAGGACTTGCCATAGTTTGCTGTGGTCCACACAGTCATGTGCAGTAGGTCAATGTCAAATGTAATTTATAGAGTCCTAGTTAGAGGAAAATGTTAATTCATACCTAAACAAGCATATTGTATTATTAAAGTTTAAAATGAGCAATGTTTTGTGAAACAATAACAATAACATATTCCCAGTGTAGTTATTAAAATAAGTGTATATTCAATAGATCTACTCTTAAAGGCATCCACAATTTGAAAAGCAAAGATGTGAACACTTGAAATTATCTAAACAACACTGTTTTGAGTAAGAAAGAGATATACCTTCTGTAAGATCCATTTGCTGTTCAACCACTAACTGATCAATCTGTAACAATAGTGAAAAGAAAGGGAAAATGGATATTAAAACAGGAATAAATTACAAAATACTTATATTTGTGCAATTATCTAATATTCTGTGGCATACAGTATTTACATAAAATTAACTATATGACATTTAATCTTCCTCCAGAAAAGGACATAAACAAGGAAAAGCTTAAAGGGGACAGAACATGAAATAAGAATAAGTTACCTGGGTTAAATATTCCAATCCAGGAGGGCATTTGGGAGGTACAGGTGGACCTGGCATCCAAACTACGGGTGCAGCAGGCTGGCTTTGTAATGGGACAAGTCCAGAGGTTGCTGGGTGATACTGGAAAGCTGAAGTAGGTTGTGCTGGAATGTTTCCAAAGAACAGAGAACTTAAATCAAATCATAAAAATACTTCTATTCACTAGGCTTTGAAGACACTGGACAAAATCTTATTGCCTTGATTTACACTGCATGAAGTTGATGACATCATCTGCCACTGTGATTTTTTTTTTGGGGGGGGGAAGTAAATCATGACTGAGCACTCCTCCAAAGAGCCCAAGGCTCCCTCCCATTGAGGGTCGCAAGGTGAGGGGGAAAGTGTTCAATTTCTGAAAAGCACTTCTGCTAGGATGACTTTTCCAGTGGCAACAATTTTTTGAAACAGAACACTCGCAGAGTCCATGCTGCCCAATCCCTCTCATGTATCTTCTCTGCAAGTAGGAATGGTTGAGTGGTGGCTAACTTGTGGTCCTTCACCAGTTTGACTACAACTTCTACAACTCTTTAACTGTGCTTGGTAGGGTTGAGGGCAGTTGCTGTTCATGAAGATCTGGAAAGTAACCCACTGGGCTAAAAGAATGAGATACTTACTAAGATTAATAATGATCATGATGACAATCATGATCATAGTTTAGTAGCATGACCAAAACTTAGACCTTGGTTTGTTGCTCTTCTAAGCAAGCTTGGTTCTATAAACTAGGTTCAGATCCTGGCTTTAAATTCTGGCTTGTAAGAGGAGAAATAGGCTAATACTCCAGGCTAGCAATTCCCTTTTACAGATGGAAAAGCCCTTCCCATTTACACATGGACTGGCAACATACTGTTAGCTCCAAACGAACCTGAATTCTCCTCAATTCTGATTTAATGTTGGTGTGAATGCAGCCCCTGCCATATTGTTTTCAGATGTGCTGGTAGGCTTCAAGAAATGACAGGGAGAAGCCCTTTGGAATTTTAGTTCAAAAATAATTTGCAACTTAATGTGATACTTATTTTATCATTTGTTTCTGAAGGTAAAAGGCGACACCAAGAGGACTTTCCACAAGAATATTTGAGTCAAATAGTTTCCTGGTGATGGAATTTCCTCTCCTCAATCAACTTGTACTGTGTGGCTACATTACCTTAATATGTCCAATTCATCTGGCTGTGTTTCTCTGGTTAAACAAGAAAGCACACATGGATATGCCCCAGCAGCTTACCTTGAACAGTTGGTCCAGACACATATCCGGTAGATCCATATGGCACTTGGGAAACCAGAGGTGGATAATGTGGAGCTGGTTCTGTTCCTGGGTATGGTGGAGGTTGTGATACAGCTTCAGTTTCCTTTGCTGGAAAAAAGGAAATATAATTTGAACTATTTTGTACTATTCTAAAATGTCCCATCTCCCACATGAGAGAGAGAAATGTAATAATTGAACGCCTGGCAAGGCCAACAGCAATGGCTGAAAAAGCTGAAATTTTAAGCTGCAGTTTGAAAATATTTGGAGGGCCACACTACTACTCCCCCCACTACTCTTGATTAAATGCTACTGGAAGTATTTGAAGATGTCATTTGGTCCACTAAAATTAAATGGGCAGATGGACAGCCAAGTAAAAGGGCTCTGGGTGAATAAACTAGGACAGTGTTTTCCAAGGACAGTGAGTCCTTGTTGGCTTGGGAGTAGCAACTAGAGGGCACCAGATTATGGAAAGTTGAACTTGGATTGACTTACTCTTTGCAAAGTAATACTGCACATGTTTGTTAAGAAGTGTGTACTGCTGTTCTTAGTAATTGTCTCATGAAGGCTGGTATAGGATTATAACATTGTCAAGTTCAAAGAGGTGTAATATAGTAACAACAAATAAGAACCCAGATGATCTAATGCTGATCTGTACCCTGAAGAGTTCTGGGCATGGGACTGGAAGCCTAACACCTATGCAATGCTTCTGGTAGCATCAGGATTTTTCAGCTCTTCCAGCAGCAATCTTCACTACCAAAAGCCTGGTCCAGACAGCTTCCCAGTCCCACCCTTTTTAGCCTGTTTTCAGGAAACAGGAGCTTCATGCAGGGAATAGGAGTGCCACCCTAGTGCTTCCTCTAGAATGATGATTGTGCTGGATACAGGCTTCCTAGATCTATCACAGAGCAAAAATGCCCCAGTATATGTCTCAGGCTATTAACCAGTTTTCTGTTACTTTTCAGTAAGGTTCATGAGGTTTTTATCATGCAACACATTTTCTGCTTCTACAGCAAGGCTAAAATTTAGCACCCTCTTAATTTAGACTAGCCGTAATAGCCAAAGGAAGAGCCAAAGGGAGGGCTCCTTCAAGCAATGCTTCACTGAGGAGCAATTTAGAAAGCACACGTTCCAAGATCGGTAACTGACAAAGTAGTTGTTAGGTCATTTATCGTCTGTCAAAAGGCTTCCCTCTCTCATTGGTGGATGATTTATGACCCTGAAACACTGCCCCAGCCAGAAATCTCATCCCCAAAAGCAAAACACTCAGGGAAGTGGTTCATGTGATCTCTAAGAGACTGCAAGTTTTCCATGGATGTGTAGGAAAAGGATTTAGATCACTGGGATCCATATGGACACAAATAGCATTGGAAAACCACTATATCAGGGGATACAGGCAAGGCTGTCAAAATCTTGTCTATTAGACTGCAGGCATTCATGTGACTCTGTGGAATCAAACCAGGGTAGTTATGCAAGGTTATTTCTGTCTCCATGGATTCAGCTCATCTAAAACCTTTTCCTACAGGTCCACAGTGATCCTACAAGCATTTACAAAGGCCACTTCCCTGGGCATTTCCCAGGGCTTTAGGGCTATAAATCATCCATCAGTAGGAGAGAACCTTTTGACAAGAGTTACATAATCTATGTTTACATATACTGTTACTTACACTGCATTTCTGTAGTCTCTTGTTCAGTTGTTTCTGAAATATAAAATATCTATATTTATTTAGGCATTTATTTATTTAAGATATTTGCATGACACTTTACAAGAACAGTTATCAAAGTGATTTACCTTTTCAAGAAAAACATCCATAATGCCAGACATAGTAAAACACAACTTTAAAAAGTAAAATAACAATATCTAAAGGAGCAAATGTTATCTGGTACTTTGTGCACCCATGTTTTGGATGAGGAACAAGGGGTTATTCCATGGCCTGAGTTTTCTTACTTTTAGGGATACCTATTTTATATAAAACCTATTTTAATTTCTGTTTGGAATTTTCCTGCTTTTTAAAATAGGAGAAAATCTATATCTAAAACAGAAATAAATTACGGGATTGAAAAGTAAAGCTGCACTATCAGTGAGCAGCCATAGTGAAGAGATTGCTACAAAGGAGGAAAAACAGAGTTCCTACCATTAGTTTCTGTGGAGGAGATAACACAGAAACCTATAATCAACTATAGCTATACAGTGACTTAGAGACACCGTAAATATATATATTGAACTATGGGTGCTTCATGGCTAAGCATTCCATTTGCTCTTAATAGTATATTTTAAAGAAACTATTTCAAAAAATAATTTCTAGTCATTAATCTTAAGCTTTTAGTTAAAATGGTTATCAGGCATTTTAATATGTGTGTGTGTGTGTGTGTGTGTGTGTGTGTATGTATATGTGTATGTGTATGTATGTATATGTATATGTATATGTATGTATATGTATGTATGTATATGTATATGTATGTATATGTATGTATGTATATGTATATGTATGTATATGTATGTATATGTATGTATGTATGTATATGTATATGTATATGTATGTATGTATATACACACACATACACACACATACATATATATACATATATATATATATACACACATACACACACATACATATATATATACATATATATATATACACACACACACACACACACACATACATATATATATATATACATATACATACACACACACACACACACACACACACACATATATATTAAAATGCCTGATAACCATTTTAACTAAAAGCTTAAGATTAATGACTAGAAATTATTTTTTGAAATAGTTTCTTTAAAATATACTATTAAGAGCAAATGGAATGCTTAGCCATGAAGCACCCATAGTTCAAACAGGCTACATTGCTTTCAAAAGTGGACTCCTTTGCAGAGTCATGAAATACCTCACTGCACATGGCAGTTTAAAAAAAGCATATTTTGAAACCATTATGAGAATTTTTGTAGTTCAAATTCTGAACCTTGCATTCCACTAGAAAATTCCTCCTGCCTAGTCATGCTTTGTTTGTTGTTGTTATGTACTATCAAGTCAGAACGGACTTGACAGTACATAACAACAACAAACAAAACATGACTTTGTCAAACAAACCCTAACAGGGCTTTCAAGGTAAGTGACATATTTAAGGATTGGTTTTATCAGTTCCCTTCCCTGGTGAGTTTCCACGGCTGAGTTTCAAATCCTGGTCTCCAGAGTCCTAGTCTCTCATTCAACATTACACCACACTGGTGCAATAGTGGGAATGCCCCCCCCCAAAAAAGTCCTAAAATACGTTTAGGAGCACTCCGTTTTGTAAGTCAGTGCCCACAATCCTGCAGGAGAAAGCAAAAGCTCAGATACAACTCTTAAGTGCCTGTACAATCTTTATTTTAATTCTTATTATATCTTTAGGAGGACAAAAATAGTAGTGTTCAATATAGATTGAGCACAGGAGAGAAACAAGGACACACTTAGAAGTGCAAGTGTGAATAGGTAAAATAGAAAGAAAATGAAGGACTGTTTACATACTACCTTTTATTTTTATTTTTTTAGTCCTGCAAGCAGTCCATTCATCCAACAGTTTATTATGTTAGGTGCAGCAATAAAAATTCAGCTGAAGCAAGCAAAGTGGTGTATCCTGTGCTACTTTCTAAGCCTCACCAGTTCACACTAGCTGGGGAGTGGGGGAGTTGTGGAGGTGGCTGAACTTCTTCTTTGGTAACCCCGCTCATTGAAAGGAAGGGGGTAAATCATTCACACACCTGCTCTAGGACAGTATAGATGAAAAGTTCCCCCACCCAGTCAACTAAGGAGGATGGAAGAGCTTTGGATGTCATAGAACCAAAGCTGTTCCCATCCTTCCCTGAGAACATCCCATGGGGTGGGGGCTATCACCACCATGAACACGGCTAGTGGTAGATATATAAAGTTTTTTTACAAGAAGACCAGGAAATTGTTGGAGTGAATGTGCCTCTTTGCCACTTAAGAACCATCCTCCATGTTAGATTAGATTAGGCATCCTTCAGTCTCGAGAGACTATGGTAACGTGCTCTGTATGGAGGACTTGGAACAGCATCTAGTGTGGCTGAGAAGGCCAATTTGAGAGTGACAATCCCTTCCACACTGAAGACAAATACAATCTGTCCCCTGTCCAGCTCCCTGATTTTGCTGCTTTCGTGACTGCCTCTTTCCTCAGCCTGCTGCACAAGGGTCTCTTCAAATTGGGAGAGGCCGTGATGCACCGCCTGCCTCCAGGCTGAACGCTCAGATGTCAGGGTTTCCCATCTGTTGAGGTCCATTCCTAAGGCCTTCAGACCCCGCTTGCAGATATCCTTGTATCGCAGCTGTGGTCTCCCTCTGGGGCAATTTCCCTGCACTAATTCTCCATACAGGAGATCTTTTGGAATCCGACCATCAGCCATTCTCACAACATGCCCAAGCCAACGTAGACGTCGCTGTTTCAGTAATGTATACATGCTAAAAATTCCAGCTCGATCTAGGACTACTCTATTTGGAACTTTGTCCTGCCAGGTGATACCAAAAATGTGTCGGAGACAACGCATATGGGTCCAGGACTCACTGCAGTACAGGAGTGTGCTCAGGACACAGGCTCTATAGACCTGGATCTTGGTGTATGCCGTCAGCTTCTTATTGAGCCATACTCTCTTTGTGAGTCTAGAGAACATGGTAGCTGCTTTGCCAATGCGTTTATCCAGCTCGACATCTAGGGAAAGAGTGTCAGAGATCGTTGAGCCAAGGTACACAAAGTCATGAACAACCTCCAATTCTTGCGTGGAGATGGTAATAGAGGGAGGTGAGTTCACGCCCTGGCCCATGACTTGTGTTTTCTTCAGGCTGATTGTTAGTCCAAAGTCTTGGCAGGCCTTGGTAAAACGATTCATGAGTTGTTGGAGGTCTTTAGCAGAGTGGGCAACATCATCGGCGAACAGGAAGTCCCGCATGCATTTCAGCTGGACTTCGGTCTTCACTCTCAATCTAGAGAGATTAAAGAGCTTTCCATCTGATCTAGTCTGGAGATAGACACCTTCTGTTGCAGTTCCAAAGGCGTGCTTCAGCATGACAGCAAAAAAGATCCCAAAAAGGGTTGGCGCGAGGACACAGCCCTGTTTCACTCCGCTTTGGATGTCAAAGGGATCTGATGTTGAGCCATCAAAAACTACAGTGCCCTTCATCCCTTCATTCCCTCCATGTTAATCCTCTATGTAAAAAGCTATTTAGGAGAGGGATTAAAATTCCACTCTGAGTTACAAGCTCACCATGCATCTTAGTGATGGCAGCCTTCACAGGCATCAACATTCTCATCTAACTGCAAAAAACATTACTCCATGACAATCACCCTTTTACAGTATTTACAGCAATATAGTACAGCACAGAAGATAAGAATGCGGCAGAAAAGTAATGTATAGATTTGTCCGTTTAAAACTGACTGTTGCTTCAGAACTAATCTTACCCTATTTTTTAAAAGCACTATATGAATACATAGTGAACACCTTTAACCCCTTGATATGGACATTCTATGGAAATATGATACTTCTGCTTTCCACATTTGACCTGCATTACAAGTATGCTACAACTTTAAATGGATTTGTCCAAGAGTGCATTTCTGTTTTTCACCACACAATCCTTGTTATTGACAAGAATCCAAAGAATAATGCAAACGTTCTGTGTGCCTCTCCCTCTCTTTCTCTCTCACGCAAAAACAAACACATGAAGAGGCAACTAATTTTCCAATAGAGAACCTCACCCCCCAAATACAACATGGGTGTGTTCTGTTCCAAGACAAAGGATATGTGGCACTCTCCCAACCCACAACAAAAGAAGTAAAATATCCCTCTCACTTTTGATCTGTTACATAAAGGTTAGGAGAACCAGCTCCTGCCCATAAAAACGAATTTTCTCCCAGTCAATATCATCCCTGTTCAGTTTTCTTGCTATTTTCTGAGACTTAGAAGGAAAGTGCAAGTTCATATGAAGGAAGGGTAAAAATTGGTGGGAAAACATCAGTAATTTCAAATATGTAGATTAGACCATATAACTGGCAGAAAGCAGCACTCTTAAACTACTACTGAGGAGGGTTAACGAAGAAAGTGCCAAAGCAGAATTACAGTTCAACATTAAGAAGACCAAAGTAATGACTACAGAAGCATTAGATACTTTAAAGTTGACAGTGAAGAAATTGAAATCAAGGTATTTTCTATACCTTGGTCCAGTCAGTGAGCCAAAGGGAGGCTGCAGCTGAGAAATCACAAGATGACTGAGCCTTGGAAAGGCAGCAACAAAAGAAGCAGAAAGGCTCCTGAAGCGGATGGGTGTGTCAAGTCCATCCATCGTACCCTATTGCCAGTTACTGGGTACAGAGGTCAAAGTTGCAAGTGAAAAGTTGCACAGTGAAAACATCTTCGACGTTAAGTCAGGAAACTTGCAGGCTGCATTAGAGCTGTCATTTTAACGTTACAGGTGAGGCAGCTGTGGGTTGGATACCACACCCCAGTTCTTCAAACAAAGAGGCACAGGCCTATGTACACACCGTCCTGTTTGGCCTTCCTTTGAAACAACGTGCTTCTGTTTCTCTAGGGAGTACAATTTTCACGACTATAGCACAGTTATGAAACTAAGAAAATGGCAGAAAAGTAATATTTAGATTTGTCCTTTTCAGTCTGACAATTGCTTCAGAACTAATCTTACCTTTAAAAAAAGTCTACCTGAATACATAATGAACCTGCATCTTTAACCCCCATGACACAGAAATTCTATGGAAATATAATACTTTTATTTCCACATTTAATTTGCATTAAAAGTATGCTACAACTTTACATAGAGTTGTGTAAGAGTGCATTTGTATGTGTTTCACTACACTGTGTGGGTCTAAGAGTATCTTCTCTCTCTCTCTCTCTCTCTCTCTCATGCACACACCTTACACATAAAGAGTCAACTACTTTTGCAATGGTGAAATATTCCCCCACCCCAAATACATTGTGAGTGTATTCTGTTCCAAGACAAAGGATACATGGCACTATCCCAGTCTTGGACATTGTCAGTAGTCAACACATCGGACCACCTTCCTCCAAGGAGGTGTTATCCAGACGGACTGGACAAGAACTTCTACAATCACTAGCCAGCATCTTGGATAGGAAATATGAGAGTTGTTCCCAAAGCATCACAGGGATGTCAGAGGCTACAATAGATTATTGCACAAAGTACATTTTTAAAGCATGTCTGTGTAACAGAAACAAAAAGTCTATCTCCTGAGCTTACCAATGTGTCTTTCATCAATATTATTATTGATAGTAATCATCTCCACAATACCTAATATTTTATAGGTTCTGTAAAACACCCTGAAAGGATGAAGAGAGAGGGCTGCTGTCAGGTTTACAATGTAAGATACACAATACATATGGGAAGCCATGGAGAGGGAAGAGAAAAGCAAGAAAGCATGGGTACCCATATTGATTGTTAGAAATGGCATCGGGAAATTCAGAGATGGGGAATCTTTGGCTTTCCAAACACTTTGGACTACAGTTCCCATAAACCCTTACAATTGAACCTGGTCACTGGGACCAATGGGAGTGGAAGTGAAAAATAATCTGAAGGGCCAAAGTTCAGTCTTGGAGATTGAACAAAATAAAACAAGGAGGCCTGTATCATTTCCATCCTGCAAGGCATAGGAATCATGTGATCCTGACACAAATATGTAGGTTGTGGTTCCAACCAGCACCAGCCAGCATGACCAGGGGGCAGAAATGGTGAAAGCTAAGATCATGGCCACTGGTCCCATCACCTCCTGGCAAATAGAAGGGGAAGATATGGAGGCAGTGAGAGATTTTACTTTCTTGGGCTCCATGATCACTGCAGGTGGTGACAGCAGCCACAAAATTAAAAGACGCCTGCTTCTTGGGAGGAAAGCGATGACAAACCTAGACAGCATCTTACAAAGCAGAGACATCACCTTGCCGACAAAGGTTCACATAGTCAAAGCAATGGTTTTTCCAGCAGTGATGTATGGAAGTGAGAGCTGGACCATAAAGAAGGCTGACTGCCGAAGAATTGATGCTTTTGAATTGTGGTGCTGGAGGAGACTCTTGAGAGTCCCCTGGACTGCAAGGAGAACAAACCTATCCATTTTGAAGGAAATCAACCCTGAGTGCTCACTGGAAGGACAGATCCTGAAGCTGAGGCTCCAATACTTTGGCCACCTCATGAGAAGAGAAGACTCCCTGGAAAAGACCCTGATGTTGGGAAAGTGTGAGGGCAAGAGGAGAAGGGGACGACAGAGGATGAGATGGTTGGACAGTGTCATCGAAGCTACCAACATGAATTTGACCAAACTCTGGGAGGCAGTGGAAGACAGGAGGGCCTGGCGTGCTCTGGCCCATGGGGTCATGAAGAGTCGGACACGACTTAACGACTAAACAACATAATGCAACAACATGTAGAGAGTTGTGATGCAATAACATATGGAAATTCTTCACGCCCAGAAGGAAGAGGGAACCATAGCAGGAGTATATACTTTTCGAGCCAAGAAGCTAGAAGGAAAAAGAGTTTCATCCAAACTATAAAACCTAAAGGTCCTGCCTACTACTTCCTATGATAAAAGAATACTTAGCTGGGAAGGATGTGTGGAAAGACAACTTAACAGCACTCTCTCCAGTTCAACATCAGAATGCTGTGTCCTCACAATGTCCAGGCCTCATATGAAAGGGAATGAGGTGATGCTACTAGTTCTGTTGTTTTGTTTGACCCTATCAAGCTATAATTAGCGTTTGATCTAGCACTGGACTCTCTGGAAACAAAAATATCCTACTTTGGGCACATCGTGAGTGACAAGACTCACTGGGAAAAGCAATAATGCCGGGAAAAGCCGAAGACAGCAGGAAAAGAGGAAGCCAGACTATGAGGTGGCTTGACTCCTTAAAAGAATCCTCAGGTTTTAGTTTGCAAGACTTGAGCCGAGCTTTTCATGACAAAAAGCCTTTTTCGGGGTCACTAGTTCAGAGGATCGCTATAAAGCAGAAGCAACTTGATGACACATCATAACAACCGAAACAAGAAAGTAAACCTGTGGATGGAAAGGCACCCCCAAACGAAAAGTTTCAATAAATCTGCCCAGATCGCCTTCGGTTCCCAGGAGAGGCTTTTCTTGCAAATGTATTCGGAAGAGAAGTCGCGGAGAGCGGGCGGCCGGGGAGTTGTTTCCCAGCGGCGACCAAGGCCCGGGCTCCCGCTTCTTCCGCCGCTTCCACAACAATCGCAGCAAAGCGGGGCCGGGCGCGCCATGTTTCCATCCACGGGGGCCGGGCGGGGCGGGGGCTCCGCCCGGGAGGCCCTCCGCGCTCTCGCCACTCGCTGGCCGCCGCTCTGCCGCCTGGCCTCAGGGGACAAGTCGGTACCTTGGGGGAGCTCGGGGGCGCTCCGGGGGCTTCTCTTCTCCGCGGCCGTCGAGCGACGCGGGAGCCTCTTCGGCCCCTCGCCCTGCTGCGACCAGACGAGGAAACGCGCCGAGCAGAGCCAGCTGGCACCGGACGTGTGGAGGCAGCGGGAGAAGCCAGCGGGAGCCGAGGCAGGGCGTGTTAGCCGAGGGGCGGAGAGGGAAGCTGGGAGCCGCTGGCCCGGGCGGCTTCCCGACGGCTGGTTTAGGCCCCGAAGGTGCCTCCCTCCTTGGAAACGGCATGTCTGAGCCCAGCCTCAGGTGCAGCGGCCTCTGGTTTCTGAAATTCGAGCAACGGGAACGTGGAAGGCTCTGGCAGCCAGGTCGCCGCTTCTTGCTCCTCGACGGAGGAAGGGAACTCTGCACGTGCTCAGGGACTAAGGGCCCCGGGCTTGACGTCTGGTGGACCGCAGGAAGGTTTCCACCCTGGGCATCGCTTGAATCAAGCCCTTCTCCCTTGTGTATTTGACATCAGTTAGGTACAGTAAGGACAGTATATGGCGAGGCAGAATGATTTCCTTTAGGCAAAGGTGTCAGACAAGGGTGGATTTTATCCCCTTATCTATCAAATCTGTAAGCAGAACATATCATAAGGCAAGGAACTAGATTCAGATCGAGTGAAAATTGGTGGAAGAAACATCAGTAATTTAAGAGGTGCAGCTGATGCCATTCTATTGGCCAGAAGCAGCAATGACTTGAAATGGTTGTTAGGAAAAGTGAAGGAGGAAAGTGCCAAAGCTGAACTGCAGTTGAACGTTAAGAAGCCAGTGCTGACAATGAAAAAAATGGACCTAGTTCGAGATTTTGTATGCATAAATTCAATCATCAATCCAAATGGAGACTTCAGCCAAGAAATCAGAAGACAGAGACACAGAAGGGCAGGCAGCAGTGAAAGAATTAGACAAGATACTGTAATCCAGTGTAAGAATGTGTCACTGGAGACCAAGACCAGGATCATCCATCCTCTTATGTTTCCAATCGCCATGACTGCCAGAAAGACAAACAAGTGGGTCCTGGGTCAAATCAATTTGAACTATCTCTAGAGGCAAAACTGTTGAAAGTGAGGTTTTCCTACTTTGGGCACAACGTGGGAAGGCAGGATTCTCTGGAAAAGACAATAATGCTGGGAAAGGTGGAAGGCTGCAGGAAAAGAGGAAGACCAAATGCAAGATGGACTGACTCCCTAAAGGAAGCTACACGCTTGAGTGTACAAGAGCTGAGCAATGCAGTTCAGGACATAACATTTGGAGACTGTTCATGCATATGGTTGTCATAAGTCGGAAGCGACTTGATGACACGTTAACAACATCAACAGGATTTGCTAGTCTGGCAGTAATAAATCCATGACTACAGCAAAAATCAGCTTCAGGAAGATTTACAAGAGGTAGCCCTGTTTTAGTTCTCTTTGTTTTTGCGCTGTGGCACTTTAAAGACTCACAGATTCATTTTATTGTGAGCTATCATGGAATGCAATCCACTTCCTAAAACACAACAAAATCATGCTCCCCCCATCCACTGGGATTATTGAAGATACACTGTTTCCTTCCCTTTACAGAGCCTCATTTCCCTTTGAGAAATACATTGATACTTGTGGAGGTACACAACTCATCCCCTCTGTTAATACAAAATCAATAAATTTTCTCCATGTAACTCTAAACATATTCTCATCTGTCATTCATTTTCTTACTTTAATATTATATGTTAATATATCATTAATACCTATATACCCCACTTCCTTGTATCATTCATTTAATTGGAGATCACACTTAACTTTAGAATTCTTTGTTAGCTGCTCTTACGAGATTTGTGATCAATTCTTTCATGGTCCAATTCCATTGCTCATTCTCAAATTTCAGTAAAAGCGTTATTTTAGGATATTAATAAAATATCAATAAAAGTGCTATTTTTAAAACAGCACCTAAAGCCTGATATCTCTATTAAGTGCCAGGAGCATTTCCGTCATCCATTGCACAAATGTTAACTGCATGCTGGAGATTGCTGGAGCACCCATGGAGCGCTGAGCGTAGGGACCCTTTATGTTCTATGTTTCTGAACAGGATAGCATAAGTTGGTGTTTGAAGGGCATAGATGTTGAAGCAGGAAGCAGCTTATTTTTCTCTGAATCTATTTTAGAGAAAAACTGGCTATGGCCAGAAGCAATACTGTTGTCCATGCATGGAATTCTAAAGAAAATTGCTAATTAATAAGTACTAGTTAAAATCCTATTTTACAGTTACAACAGTGGGAAAGAGTGGGAAAGAACTGAGGTGACTCCTGGAGAAAATCTATTGTAATTAATATGCCCCCCTTTGGATTTCCATTGGATTGGTGTGCAATGGGGAATCCAAGCAGGAACTCGTAAATTATCAGCAACGGCTGCAGGTTACACTGTTTCCTTTATGCTGGCATAATTTTCTTTGCAAAAGGATTTGAGCCATAGTGAGCTAAGAATCTCTGGTCTACATTCAAGCCGTTAAACAGACTTTGGAATCTGTGTATCTAGCTTATCTCAGCTGCTTCCCTCTCCAGTTTCCCTTTGTGAGTTGTTTTTGTGCAACATGAACTTTCAGATCATGACTAGCTGAAGTATTCTGAAACTGGCTTTTGTGTTTTACCATTTCAGATGCCAGATTTGTGTCAGTTTCTCCTCTTGTGCATAGATTGTTGTGTTGTATCATATAGAATGCAGAGAGGCCCTGCTGACAGTAGATGGCATAGATCACATTGGTGGATGATCAACCTAAGGAGCTCCTGATTTTGCTAGTGACATTGCTGAGGCCAGTAATGGTGACACCAACTATTGTTGTTTGTCAGCTAATGATTGTCCATAATATATGTGGGTCTCAGTAAGAACTGTAAGTCACTTATAATAATATTCTGTGGTTCTATATGTCTGTCTTGTAAAGGGTTGTTTTGGGGTATCTCTCCTGCCTTGCTTTTTTTTTTTTCACTGAGTGAACATTGTATGATCTGGTATAGCCCAGTTAATTACAAACCCCAAGCACACAATGACCTTCTTCATGTAAGGTGGATTCATATGCACACTTAACATGACAACGTAGGTGCTTTCATAGGCACCATGAGGAAAGGATTCTGAATGTAGGTGTACATTGGTGATGAATAATCAACCACTAACTTGTAGGGAAAATGCTATTCACTTCACTTTATTGTATATATGCATAATTAATTATGACCAGAAAACATGCATATATTACAAATACGTTTCCTTTCTGCATCAGGGGTTATCAGTTGTTAGACAAATTCCTGAAAGGAGGGAACAATTTCCCACACCAAACCTTTTTCTCTCTGCTAGGAGTAAAATGTTGTTTGTCTGTCCCCATGCAAATGTCTTGGGTTCCAGTGAAAGCTTGCATTTCCAATCTGTCCCCCCTCCACCCGGCATGTCATATAAGACTATCACCCCACTTGGAAAGAAATTAAATAAAAAAATCTACAGCAGCAGTGGTGAATGGCTGTGGGAGGCAGCCAGCGCGACAGCAGGCAGGTGCAGGACAAAGCCTCAAATATAACAATTCTAAATTCCCGTGTGGTCCCCTCCACCATTATAAAACACAGTTTAAAAATGGATTAAAAGTTTTCCCAGGAGAATGCACAATCCAACCCCAAAATCACATGACTACCATGTGACTTCAAAATGGTTTCAAAAACTTTCATCCATCTGCCGATGTATTTTCATAGTGTAACCATACTCTCAATACATTACTCATTCTTACCAATCTCCATAAATGCAATTATATTGTGCCTAGTGACAGTGACAGAGCTGCAGCCATGATTTGCTGGGTTTTTGTTTTGTTTTATTTAGCAAAAATCACTTTTATCAGATAGCTTGAAAATTCTAGTCAGCCAAACAAAATCAGATTCAACAGGAATATTTTCTCTGAAGCCAGCAAGATGCAGGAGTCAACGGTGTTAGCTATTATTGTCTTGACGTTGTGCTCGGTGATCAAAGAACATGAAATCCTACACGGAAAACAACAACAACAACAACCAGAAATTAGACAAACCTGAACAAAAGATTTTGCTTCATTTCTATATTACACAAAATCTCCCAAAGTAAAACTGTTTACAGTGTGGGAAATACGAGAACCTCACACTATGTTGTGTTCGTAAATTGCAAGAGGGTAGGGCTTTTGTTACTTGTCTTTGTGCTTTTGCTAAGTTGGAGTAAAACAGAGAAACAGTTTTGGACTAGTTTGTGGTCTTTGTACATGACTCAGTCCCATTGTGCGGAGTCAAAAGCTATGTTATGTTTGAAGGAAAATCAAACTAGCCTTGGCTCTGCAGCCAGATACCTAAACCACTGAGCTATCCAGGAGTTCTTAACTTCTTTTTATATTTTTCACCCACAACATCCTATAGATTTCATCTCATCCTACAAATTCTCCTCTGCATGCTTCACAAGTTTCTGCTTCTTCGATTAATATAAATTTGACATGAACCTTCCAGAGCTGGGCAGCCTGGTACAACAAATCAGCATGTGCATCGTAAGAAACATCTTGTGCCTTTAAAGCATTGATTTGCTGGTGTAGTTTTAAGATGGGCCAGTAAGGCTCTACTGCCATTCAGCTCCAAAGTGTCTCTGAAGAAACCAAAGGTCAGGCATACATACATGAAGACTCTTATACTGAATTGTGTCAGGATATTATGACCCACAAAATAAAATTTAATCTGTAGTACAAAAACCAAAGTTTGCTAACAGGCATCCATCTTAAAACAGGCGCGTAGCCACAGAGTCAGCACATGAAGCTGATGCAATCCATGAAATGTGTATTGGACATGAGGTAGTGTCTGGGAGAAGACATCAGGTGATGTGCCCAGTTATTGGTTGTTCGAACTATAATAAGTGCTGCACACTACAAGGCTATGTGGAGTATTGTGTTGGAGAGTTGCTACACGAAGTGCTGTCTGTTTATTTACTTTAAGTGTATTATTGAGTCTGTTGATAGATGTACATAGATCCATTGTACATAGTCTGTAAATACACTGCTGGTGAAGGAAACTACTGTCTCTGTGAGTCTCTTTGTTGTCAACCTGGAAGACTGACTTGTCTCAGAGCCATCTGTCACATCCCAAATCTTGGTAAATTGTGCAGAAATTGCTTTAGCTCAAGTCAGTCTTAATATTCTGAGAAGGAACAAGTAACATAATTTGACCTACCAGGAGGATGCAAGTCCCAAGTACGAGGGCTTTCATTTTCACATCAAGATCCAGTGGGAACTGGATTCCAAAGAGGCTGGCAGATCCAATAGCTTCCCTTGCCATTCCAGTCCATTGTTTAGTTACAATGCCAATTGTAGCAGTCTCATCTAGCGGTTTCACCTAATTTTAAAATGGAATATAGAAGGTAAAAACTCAGTACTTTAACGTGTAATCTGCAGGCAGCATGTCCCAAGTTCAGTGTCTCTACAGGAAGTTCCCTGACTGAAATCCCAGATAGCTATAGTGAATCATCACAGACCAGGGCTAGCCATCTCAGAAATCCTTAAAATCATGATGGCTGAGAGTTCTGGGAGTTGGAAGTCCAAAAGATCTAGAGCAGTGGTTCCCAACCTTGGGTAACCAGGAGTTCTTCGATTGCAATTCCCAGATGCATTCACTACCAGCTGAGAACTGTTTCTAGGAACTGCAGTCCAAGAATACCTGGTTACCCAAGTTTTGGAAGCAGCGATCTAGAGGGTTCCTCACCCCAGCCAAGACAATATGGAGCAAGGTCACAGTTTCCTTCATTTAATCCTGCCACTGTTTTTCTGCTCTAAAATTATTTAAATAAGATCAAATAAGGTAAATAATATACTGTTCCATTTACCACCCTCCCTGCTGATAAATATTTTTTTTCACAAGAAAGCTGTACAGTATGGTGCCAGAAGTCAAGAACAGCTTGAGGGCATATAACTACATAACATTGTGCAATTAGGCATATATCATTTTAAGTATCCTGAATTGTTATTAGCCACCAAGTCACTCCCAATGAATGGGATATTGACCTCCAGAAAGTCCTATTATTCACAACCTTGCTCAGCTCTTGAAAATTCAAGGTTGTGCCTTCCTTTATGGAGGCAGCCCATCTCATATTCTGTCCTTCTCTTTCCTGCTGCCTTCAACTTTTCCCAACAATATTGTCTTTTTAAAGGAATCCAGTCTTCTCATGATGTGGTCTCAGCTTCTTCATTTTCCTTCCAAAGAGTTCAGGCTTGATCAAGTACCCGATTATTTGTCTTTCTGGTGGCCTACGGTATCCATAAATAGTCTGGTCCAATGCTACATTTCAAATGAATTAGGTTTTTTTGTCTCTTGCCAATTTTATTCACTCTCAAGCTTTTACTTTCCTAGATAGCAATCGGAAGTACTTGCCCCAGAGGATCTACTCTAGTTCCTTTATAGCTGTCCTGCTGTGTCTCAATCTGATTTCTTGGCAGCCATCTCCATTTGGCTCGATGACTAAACGAAGGTACATAAAGTCTTTAACAATTTCACTTCCTTTGTGGTTTACTTTATGGTCATATAATTCTTCTGTATTCATGATTTCTATCTTCTACATTTTCAACTGCAGTCCTGATTTTTGCATTTTCTTCTTTCCCCTGCAGGAGTCATTTCAGGTCAAATCATTGCTGATTTCTGCCAGTAATATGGTGTCTTCTGCAAATCTTAAACTACTGAAGTTTCTTCTCACAGTTTTCAGTTCTTCATGTGAATTTAACCTGCATAGAGATTGAACAAATGGGGTAAAATACACCCTTTCCTCACACTTTTGTCTATGAGAAACCATTTTGATTTTCTGTTTTCTTTTCTTAACAGTACTTTCTTGTCCAGAGTGCAGGATATACTTTGGGACAATCAATGTTGAGGCATGCCCATTTCTTTAAGAAAAAACCATAGTTTTCCATGATCCACACAGCCAGAATTTTTGCTGTAGTCTGTAAAGCACACAGTGATCTTCTACTGAAAATCTGTGTTACACTCCAGTTTCCAACATATACTTGCAACAAGACCTCTAGTACCTTTTCCCTTCCAGAAAACAGTTGGAACATGAAGGCACATTTCACTCCATATATGGTAAAACTTTTTCTCCTATACTTTGGAGCATCACTTTGCCTGAATGGGAAATTCATGCAATGGTCTTATAGTTACTGCACTCCTAAGCATCCCCATTCTTGTGGCGCTTTCCCTAAAAACAAAAATAATGGAACACAGACTGGCTTTTCATCTGTCTTTAGCAATTTTAAGTTTTTCCTCAATCATCCATCTAGGATTTCTTTTTCTGTTGGCTAATTTTTTTTTTTGTCTTTTTGTGTTCCTGTGGGATTATATTTCTGGTTTCCATCCATAGTTCAAGAAGGGACAAAAAAAAGTCACTAAAAAAAGAGTGTGTGAGGGGGTGGGGAGAGAAAGAGACATGAACTGCTTTTATTTTGTCACATTCTGGAACCTGACATTCCACTCCTAAGGTAATAATCAGCATTATAGAGGATGCTTACCTCAAAATGGACATCCCGATAACACTGGCATGGAACACATGGGCCCTTCATTTTCAGTAGGCTTTCTCTGGTTTCATTTTGGAGGTCAAATTTAGGGAGACACGGGTGCCACTTCTGCTTCACGTAGCCAATGACTGTGCCTAAAGGGGCCTGAACTTCAAGCTTCAAAAAAATGCAGCATGATTATTAAAAGAAACGTCAAGTCTACATGCTGTCCTTATGCAGAAATGAACAAATATTTTGTTTTACAAAATTATTACGCCTACTCAGATCGGAAAACACATGAATAGAAATGTCTTGAGAATGAGGTAGAACCTAATTGCTGCCATCAGGTACCAAAGGAACAGCAGCAGTCCATTTTGAAAAACTATTTGAAAGAAACAGAGAGTCTAGCTTAGTGGATAGGTATGCAAGAGGAGAATGTGTTCTGCATGTTGCCTCTCAGTCTTCAGCCCACCAGATGTTTTAGACATCATCTTCCATAAACCCCAACCAGCATGGTCAATGGTGAAGGACTGTGGAAGCCGAAGGATGAATGCTGAGAATCACTGTGCTAGAAAATCATGAGGTTATCCAGCCTAACTTCGCATGTGAGGTACTGGGAGGATTGGAGGGCAGTAGGGAAAAGGAAACATGAAATATATAAAATAACCAAGTTGTTGAGTGACCTTGGATGACCATGATCCATCATTTCACCCTAGAAACTTACACCACAAAGTATGACACAAATACCATACCTTTTCCCTTAGGATATTGGATTCTGCCTATAGTCTTTTGATCAGCAGGCAGTTAAAGGATATGTAGCTATTTGTGGCATCTTGGTGTTCCTTCCCTCTTTTTCTGTTGACTCGTACCTTCCACACAGGTAATATTAACTTCTTGATGTATATCTCTTTCTCAAATCGTAACAGGTATATTCCTCAGTTGGATAGTGCAAAGAGTTTATGGATTTTATTGAACCTTATATATATTAATGGAATATAGCACAACATAATGTATTACGATGATGGCATGATATTCATGTGGATGATATTCTACCCTGTGTCAGTTTCACCTTTCTAATGACCTTGGGGGTGGATGGCTGTTCCTGGCAGAATAAAGTACCTAAGACTCAGATATATCTGATCAATAAAATAGACATATAGAGTCTTATTCAAGAGTCATGTCTGAATTCATATGGAAGTAGTATTGGGGACAGGGATGCACAGATGTATCCTTGTCTCACAAGGCCTACTTGACACAGACGTCATCATAGCATTTGTGTGTTACCAGTCTTGTGTAAAACAGTTGTCATTTAAGAAATCATACCTCAAGAACCTTTTACCCAAATGTCCCCAAGTTTGGCACACAGCAAAAGCAGACTGTCTGTTACATCTGTGACAAATTTGGTTTTGATATGAGGCCCAGTGTCTAGGTTATATGTTTTTATTTGTGGCATTCATATTTTGGTGTTGGCTTAAAGAATGCTGAATTGGATTATCACACAATCCCTATTGCTGCATTCCTGTGCAGCAATAATACAACATAAGTTAACAACACAGATTATCAGTACTCAGCTGAGAACCAATACTGTCCAAACAGAATGAGAAAGCTGGAAGTGACCTTCTGTCCAGCCACCCCCTCTTGTAGCAGGGGCAATCAGCCCAATAAAGCAAAATCTTAAAGGTTTCTATTTATTGTGCCATCTGAACTGACTCAGAAAGCGTAAATGGTACACTGCACACACCTAGATGTATTAGCACATGTGCTTGTAAATGCCAGAAGTAGAATTAATAGACTTGCCATGTTTCAAACAGCCCTCTTAAATAGTTGCTGCAGCTGCCCGACAAATAGACCCCCCCAGACCCTGCTATAAAACCTAGCATGTCAGGGGAAATTCCACAGTCAAAGCACTGAAGCGACATGAGCACAAAGACAAGGTAAAAGTGAAGAAATAATAAATCAAACAAACCTCAAGGACCAACCAAACTTCTATTAAATACATAAGAAAGCACCCCCAAAGTTCATCATTGGGAGAACCAGAAAATGTACTGAAGAAAAATGGTTACCAGAGGGGCTCATGGAAGACACATGGTTACTGACCTCCTGCAGGCAGCAAAAACAAGGACAGCAGCAAATGGCACACTGGCATTCTCTGGACAACTGCATGACTGGCTGGTTTGTACTGTCAAAGAGCTTTATGACGAATCCTCGTAAGGTCCCGTGGCATTGCAGGCTGTACTCATCATTTTCTTCTGCTGCAAAGTAAATCCTCTGGCCCAGAGAGTTTCTGATTTCATATCGGTTTAATGTCTCATAGCGACTTAATGCTGAAAAGGAAACAGCATCAACACAGTTCTTCTATTATTTCAAAGGTTTGTCTTCAACATGAACAGCCATCGTTGGGGCCACCTCCTTCAGCTTCTAATTGCAGCCATAAATACATGTTTCCACTGCCAGAATAAAGTGGTAGAAGGATCTTTGGCGGGGAGCGTTAAAGTCACGTGAACTTCATCCTGTATCCAAAACTTTTGTGCCAGTGTGTGAATTTTTACCGCTGCCTCCTCGGGCTCCCAGCTGCTGCCACTACTGCACCACTTTGGGCTCCCCACTGCCACTGCCATCTCTGCCATATCTGATCAGGTGGGACCACTTGTCCAGGACAGGGGCAGCAGCAGGAAGAACAGAAGGGGACAAGAAGGAGGATACAAGGGAAAGGGGTGGAAAGGGAAATAAGGGGCAAGGGGTGAGAATGGGAGGGTGGGACAGGTGACTAAGTGGTGGGTGGGTGGGCAAGCAATTAGGTGAGCGAGAGGGCAAGGGGCCTGGCAAGGAAGTGAGAGAATGGGTGGGTGGAGAAGTGAGTGGGGGGTGACTTGATGGGCAAAGTGGCGAGCAATCTGGGGTGGAAAAGTGAGCAGGTGGGTGGGCAAGCATGTGAGAGTGTGAGCGCATGGGCAGGGGGTGAGTGAGTGAAGGGCAACAGCAGGGAGGCAAAAGGGCAAGCAGGCTGGTGGAGGGATGAGCAATCAGGGGGCAGAAGAGGAATCGGCGGATTACTGAGCAAAGGGTGGACAATCAGGTGGGCTAAGGGGCAATTAGGCAGGCAGGGGGTGGGCCATCAGGGGGCAGAAGAGTGATCAGGTGGGAGGGTGAGGGGGGCATCAGTGGATGAAGTGGCACTTTGTTGGGCTTATGGATGATCAGGCGGGCAGGGGGCGATTGGTTGGGAGGGCACAGAAGATTGGGTGGGCAGATAGGTCAGTGAGGGGGGCAACTGAGTGGGTGAAGGGGTAAGTGATGCGGGTGGCACTGGTTGTTTTGGCAAGTGTGGTGCTTTTATATATTTTTTATTTTTTATTTCTGCTATCTGGTATAGTGCTGTATCAGATAGCAGGCATTTTTTAAAAAGCAGATGGGGTGTTCACATATGTGGAATTGATTTCAATGAATTGATTCCACATCCACCACAAAATAAATAGTTTGATGGGAGAGGAGTAGAAAAGCTCACTCCCCTGCCACAGTACTCTGCGCATACACATACCGCATGTGTGCGCTAAAAATACAAAAATCTTTTCTTTTTAGCAGAACCCAGCACAACAACGGTTTTAACTGTCCGTGGAAGTGAGCCCTAAGACCATTTAGTCTCTTCTTTGCTCAACTTGTAAAGTAATAGCTAATTATACATGAAGACATGATGCTATGCAGAGACGTAGGGCATTATCTGCATCTCCAAGCAGCCGCTAATTGACTAGCTATCCTCAGTAGAGGTCAATCTTCCTTCACCTCAGTAAAGAAAGGAACACAAAAAGCATGCCTACAAGCATCAGCTGCCAACAAACATTAGAGACTTTGAAATAAATATTATGAAATGCAGCAGTATCACAAAATACTGGACTTGATATTTGTCAGTTTCACGTTCTTATTCATTTTTTACATTACATTTCAGAAGCCTAGCCAAGAGCATAGAGAAGTCTTTCTTTCTTTCTTTGGACTATAAATTCCCACACACAAACACCCACCAGAGGATTTTGGGAGATGTATTCCAGAAACGTAACTCCTGCAAGCACTATTCATGTCAGAAAGCATTTATTCTCCCTGACTTAAATGATTCACTTATTTGAACTATCCGGGTACACTTTAGTATCGTTTATTGAGTTCTCTATTTCAAACTCTCTTTTTTTCAATGTGAAGAAAGGATCATGTACTCTACTGAGATGAATGCCCTTCGTGGAGGAGGCTGCAGTTCCAAAACTTCCATACGCAGAAGGGAGCAGGTTATTTTCCTCAATCTGCCCTTTCCCCTCCACAGGAACTAATGCCAATGCTGTTCCAGAGGGTCCCTTAGCCCTCCACAGTGCTTTTGAGAGAACAAGGGGATCTACAGGGAGAAAGAGGTATTGTAAATTTTTTTATTATCCATTACTCCACAGAACTGTGTCATGAGTCCACGTATGGTTAGTCTGATTTGAGCTCTACATCTGGGACCTTTTCAGCATTAAGCATATATCCTTCTATACATGCCTCCTAGTTCTGCAATATGCATAGGGAGGTATTACTCTGGGTTCTAGCTTCTATAAGACTAAAGGCATAAAGAAGAGGTGAGGAACCTGTGGCCCTGCTTACCAGACTGTAATCAACCCCAGCCACAGACCAAAGGATCAGGGATAGAGATAGGCATGAATCGCTGAACTGTCAGTTCATGTAGATTCATTTTTCAGCCAAACAGGTGTTCGGTGTTTCTCAGCCCCACCTCCTCCAGCAGGTGCCCACTCAAAGGCAGCACCCTGGCTTCCTTGCCTCGCCTCCTATGGGCGCTGCCTCTGAGTGGGCACTCGTTGGAGGAGGGGGGGACAAGGAAAAGATGAAACCTGTTCAGCCAAAAAACAAACCATTCCAAACGTCCATTTTGATGATTCGTGCCCATCTCTAATCAGGCTTGATAATAGGTTCCTCATCTCTGATGCAGAAAAATTCATTTACTTATTTATTTAAAATATTTTTACTCTGCCTTTCTCTTTTAAAGGACCCAAAGTGGCTTACTTCATTAAAAAGACAATATTTAAAAGCTAAAAACAAATAAGTATACAAATATTACTAAAGATTTAAAGTATTATATTTAAAAAAAAATCAATACTAAAACCACATTTAAAAACAACAGAACACAACACTACATTAAAAAAAACACAACCCTCTCAGATAAAAACCTGCCTGAAGAGAAAGGTCTTTGCCTGCTTGTGAAAGAATAGGAAAGATGGGGCCAACCTAGTTTCCCCTAGGAGGGAATTCCAGAGTTTGGGTGCAGCAATAGAGAGGGTCCTTTCTTATGTCCTTACTAGAGATGGGCACGAATCAGAAAAATTGTGACTTATTTTAATTCATGATTCGCCACAGTTGATGAATCATGAAATATGAATTTACAATTTTTTCTGATGCATCAATGAATCGATTCATCAATTCATGTTTTTAATTTAAGACCCTATAAGAAGCCCCACCTGGAGAAAACAAAATCGCCAAAAAGCTTTCCCTAACTCTCCTCTACTAGCACTGCAAGTTTGTTGAAATTTGGGTTTTGAACGTCTGAGTTAGAGATCCACAAATAGGCCCCCGCCAGGAAAGTGCCTTTTAGCAGGCACCTAGAGATACCAAAATCGCTGAGAAGCTTCCCATGACTGTCCTCTACAATCCCTCCAGGATTAGTGAAGATTCGGTTTCAGTCATCCAGGTTATACAGTCACAAATTCCCCCCCCCCCAGGAAAGTGCCTTTTAGCAGCTGGCCTGGGGAAACCCCATCCAGCACAAGCTGCAACCCTATTCCTTTATCTGTTTTTTGACTGTCCAGGAGCACCTCTGTCTTGTCTGGATTAAGTTTCAGTTTATTCAGCCTCGTCCCATCCATTACTGATTTTGTTGTTAAGTCATGTCCAACTCTTCATGACCCCATGGACCAGAGCACGCCAGGCCCTCCTGTCTTCCACTGCCTCCCGGAGTTTACCATTACTGATACCAGGCTACAAACACTTAACAACTATTGCACTAACAATTTTCTAAACATCAATAAAGCCAAATCCAAAGAGTTGGTTGTCATCCCTGTACTGGTGACACTGAACCCCAAAACTCTGGACAACCACTCCCAGTGGTATCATGTAGATATCACACGGGACAAAACAGAACCCTGAGGGACACTGCAGGACAATGGCCAGCACAAAAAGCCTAGGAGACTCCAACACCACCCCCAAAATCAGCTCAGCAAGCTCAGGAAGGGAGACTGTTGAGCAACGGGGTAGGCTGTACACCAACAGAATCTCTATTCCATCTTGGACGCCCATTTTCAAAGACACACATTAAAATCTGGGAAACTGGGGGATGGGGCACCTGGTGAGCATGATAGAATCACAACAGGCCACTGCAAATCCACCTCCATGCCCCTGCCCCCGCCCCCAGGTCTTGCCTGCTGCAGCATAGAAAATCCTGGTGAACAACGCTGAGTGAGACTAACACCCCCAGCCTCATCAAAGCAAGTCTCTGTAATGCAAGCAAGCCAGATTGGCCTACCCATCCAGGATCAAGACTGGCTGGTTTTCCCATTTAGAGATCTGGGATTTAGCAGCAGGAATTTCAACCAAGGCAGCCTGTCGTCAAGCTATATAAATTTAGAGGCAACCAGTACCCTTTCCCCCTTCTCTCTCACATAATGATGTACCTGTTGTCCCTTGACCATATCCCTCCCCTCCCCTGAAAAAACCCCATTAGCTGCTCCCCAACTCTCCCATCCAATTCTCTTTCCCACAGTTTTTTTGTAGAACTGATTTTGTTTTGTCTTTTTCCAAAAGAAAAATGAGTGGCACTTCCTATGAGGAAGATGATGTCATATAGAGTGAAACTGAGTTTATTTATTTATTTATTTATTTATTTATTTATTTATTTATTTATTTATTTATTTATTTATTTATTTATTTATTTATTTATTTATTTATTTATTTATTTATTTATTTATTTATGGTGTAAGAAGGAATTTTGTGCGGGCATGATGTGCAGTAGGTTAATGTCCAATGTAATTTATAGCTTCCTAGTTGAAGGAAATTTTTAATTCATGCACATTGTATTTTAAAGATGAAAATGAAGAATGTTTTGTGCAACAATGACAATAACATACCCCGAGTATAATCATTATATTAAGTGCATATTCAATAGATCCAGGCCTAAAGACATCCAAAATTTGAAAAACAAAGGTACAAACATTTTGCAGTTAGCTAAATGACACTGTTTTGAGTAAGAGAAAAAGGGAAAGATATATACCTTCCAAAAGGTCCATCTGCTGTTCTACTACTATCCGATCAATCTGTAACAACAGTGAAAAGAAATGGAAAATGGATATTAAAACAGGAATAAATCACCAAATACTTATATTTGTGCAATTATCTAATGTTCTGTGACATAATGTATTTATATAAAATTTACTATATGACATTAAATCTTCCTCCAGAAAATGACATAAAGAAGGAAAAGATTAAAGGGGACAAAACAGGAAATAATAAGTTACCTGGGTTAAATACTCCAATCCAGGAGGACATTTGGGAGGTACAGGTGGAGCTGGCATCCATACTACGGGTGCAGCAGGCTGGCTTTGTAATGGGACAAGTCCAGAGGATGCTGGGTGATACTGGTAAGGAAAAGCAGGTTGTGCTGGACAAAGAAGAAAGAACTCAAATCAAATTGAAAAAAATACTTGTACTCACTAGACTCTGAAGACAGTGGATGAAAGCTTATTTTCTTAATTTACACTTCATCTGCCACAGTGATTTTTTTCTGGACGTAAACGATTATAGAGTGCACCTCCAAAGATCACAAGGCTCCCATTGGAACCCTTTCATTGTGGGGAAGTCATTGGGTCTTACCTGTAACAGCTGGTCCAGACACATATCCAGTAGATCCATATGGCACTTGGGAAACCGGAGGTGGATAATGTGGAGCTGGTTCTGTTCCTGGGTATGGTGGAGGTTGTAGAACAGGTGCATTTTCCTTGGCTTGAAAAAAAGAAATGACATTTGGATTATCTTGTACTATTCTAAAATGCCCCATCTCCCACATGAGAAAGAGAGATGTAATAGCTGAATGCCTGGTAAGGCCAACAGCAGTAGCCCAAAAAAAAAAAAGAAAAAAAAAGAAATTTTGATCCGCAGTTTGAAAATATTTGGAGGGTCACACCCCTAATCCCACCTCAAAGTGCTGGAAACAGGAACATTCATGAACCTAAAATAGTTTTCAAACACAATAATAATAGACCTCGTTTTGGTGGTCATACTCTCCCCACTATTAGGTAATGTACGTAAACAGTATCTTACTTACAATATAATTCAATATAGTTCAATTCCACATGCTAGTGTCCTCTTATCAGTATGTTGGTTCTCTGCTGTAAATCATTCCCAGAAATCAAGGTAATTTATACTCCCTGGTAGCTACGAGAATTTCTTAAAGGGACCTTCCTCTCAATTGTATTGTGTAATCCCCTAAATTTATAAAAATGCCGGCAGGTCTAAGTTGGTGTTTAGTCCTGCTGGGCTAACTGAGTGCAATCTATGTATCCAAAAAGGTTGTCATTGAATTATATTTCCAGCATTTTGGAGGTCCAAGGGATATCTTCTGAAGAAGTAAAAATCCCACGAAACAAGCTTAGTGGACAATTATTTATGCTCGGAGCTCGTCAGTTACCTCAAGGATCGAAGACTTTGACTACATTTGAAAGGACTTTTTACTCAACACTTCCAGACCTTAGACTTTGATCTTTTATGAGTAGGAACACTGGACTGCACACATTTATATTGGAAAACTTTATCGTATTATTCACTTGCTTAGTATCAGACAGAACATTGTTAACATATGTTGTTTGATGGTTTGATATAAGTTGTTGATACACTTTTGTTGATATTTTTGCATATTATACACTAATGTTCTAAGTTTTGTTTAGCTGTAATACGGAGTTTCCTGGGCAGATAATCTGGCAGGGGATCAGACAGATGGGGGGGGGGGGAGTAAGGGAATTCTTCAGTTCCTACAAGGGCATTCACATCTATCTTAAAACAGACAGATATCTGGAGGAGGAGCATAAAAACTTGCTCCACTGGCACATTACTTTGTGTATGTATGTACCTAGTGCGTACACTAAAATTTGTGTCTTTTTTTTTTTAAGGAGAACCCAATATAACAGTGTTTTTTATTGTGAGATACCTCAATTCTTTTATTGTGAGGTACCTCAAAATGCCAGATGCAGGGGAGGGGTATCAGGAGAGGGGTATCAATTGTCTCATGTGTTCCCAGAGGCATCTGGTGGGGCCACTGTGAGATACAGGAAGCTGGACTAGATGGGCCCTTGGCCTGATCCAACAGGCCTCTTCTTATGCTCTTATGTCAGTAGGATCAAGACCTATGTAGAATTGAATTAGGATTTAATTACTCTTACAAGGTAATACAGCATAAAAAGGTAAAGGTAAAGGTTCCCCTTGACAATTTGTCCAGTCGTGTTCGACTCTAGGGGGCGGTGCTCATCCCCGTTTCCAAGCCATAGAGCCAGCGTTTGTCCGAAGACAATCTTCCGTGGTCACATGGCCAGTGCGACTTAGACACGGAACGCTGTTACCTTCCCACCGAGGTGGTCCCTATTTATCTACTTGCATTTGCATGCTTTCGAACCGCTAGGTTGGCGGGAGCTGGGACAAGCGACGGGTGCTCACTCCGTCGCGTGGATTCGATCTTACAGCTGCAGATCTATAGATCTTACAGCACAGAGGCTTCTGCGGTTTAACCCGCAGCGCCACCACGTCCCCTATATGTTTGTTCAGAAACAGGTACTGCTGTGCTCGTTAATTGTCACATCAAGATAAACTGGCATAGGTTTATAACCTTGGCTAGTCAAAAAACCTGTACAATAATAACAACAAATAAGGACCCAGAAGATGTACTGGCTAATCTGTAGCCTGATGAGTCGAGGGAATGGGACGGGAGGCCTAACACTCATGCAATGCTTCTCGTAGCATCAGGATTTTTGAAGTCTTCCAGTTGCTCCCTCCAGTGCCAAAAGACTGGTCCAGATGGTTTCCTAGTCCCACCCCTTAGCATGTTTTTAGAGAACTTGGGAGCTTCAGCAGGGGATCAGAGTGCCAACCTTGTGCTTCCTCTGATAGAAGCAGCGTGCTTCCTATCTAGACGAATGATCATGCTGAATACTGGCTTCCAATATCTATCACAGGGCAAAAATGCTACACTGTATCTCTCAGGCTGTTAACCAGTTTTCTGTTACTTTTCAGTAATGTTCATGAGGTTCTTATCATGCAACACATTTCTCTGCTGCTACAGGAGGGCTAAAATTTAGCACCCTCCTCTGTTAGACTAGCCAGAATAGCCAGAGGAGGAGGGGGGGGGGGGGGCTCTCGCAAGCAATGCTTCACCGAGGAGCCGTATAAAAGGCACGTGTTCTAAGATTAGTAACTGACAAACAAGTACTAAGATCATTCAGCTTCTGTGAAAAATCTCCCTTTCCCCACAGATGAATGATTTCTGCCCCTGAAACAGTGCCCCAGCGAGAAGTCTCATGCGCAAAGCCAAACCACCGAGGGGAGTGAGTCATGCGATCCCTAAGAGATTGTGAGGTCACCGTGGATGTGTAGGAAAAGGATCTGGATCACTGGGACACACATGGGCACAAATAGCATTGCAGAACCACTATATCAGGGTAGAGGCAAGGCTGTCAAAACCTCTTCCTATTGGTCTGCGGGCTTTCATGTGACTCTGTGAGGACAACCCAGGGTGGTTTTACAAGGTTCTATGGATCGAGTGGTAAATATCCCTTCCTACAGCTCGATGATAACCTCATGGGCATTTAGAGAGGTCACATGAGCCACTTCCCTAGGCATTTCCCCTGTAGAGGTGGGATGTTTGGCTGTCACAGGGCATCAGCGTTATAAATCATCCACTGATGTGGGGGGACAGCCTTTGGCAAGAGCTACATTATCCGACTCCTCACATTTACATACACTGTTACTTACACTCCATTTTGGTGCTCTCTTATTCAGTTGTTTCTGAAATAGAGAATATCTATATTTATTTATGTATGTGTTTATTTAACATATTTATATCACACTTTACAAAACAAATTATCAAAGTGAGGTACCTTTTTAAATAAAAACATGCACAATGCCAGACATAATAGAATACAAGCTAAAGATAGTAAAATATTCATATCCAAAGATGTTATTAGGGTTATCAACTCAGGTAATAACAAAAAAATTTGGGAGATGGTTTCAGGTTCTTCCATTTTTAATAAGAACTCACAGGACCTTCCCTATATACCAGCTGGGAACAGCACTTCATGGCCTTTTTTTATGATAGCTGCAAGTCCACAGTGCCAACCGATCTGCTTCTACCCAGAGATCTCCCAGAATGGTCCCCAGTCACAACTAGCGAAATTAAAAAGCTCATAGTACACCTTAGGCACCGGGTCTGGATGCCCTTCCTCTGGAACTGCTAAAGGCTGACCCTGATTGGTGGGCACTTCTTCTCGCTGCTTTATTTACATCTGGTATCATGCCCAAAGTATGGGCACAGGCCATAGTGATTCCCATCCATAAGAAGGGTGATAAGAAATCCCCTGCAAATTATAGACCAATAAGCCTTCTGGCCATCACTGGAAAGTTGTACACCAGCTACCTACTCCAAAAATTACAAGACTGCCTTCTAGACCAAGACATATTGGGCCCTGAACAAGCGGGTTTTAAAGCAGGAAAGTCTACACTAGACCACTGTATGATCCTATCACATCTGATCTCTAAATATGCTTTGCAATGTAACACTTGTCTGTTTGCAGCTTTCTTAGACATAAAAGGGGCCTTTGATTCCGTTGACAGAGATATCTTATGGCTAAAGCTCTCTAGGCTGGGCATTGGTAGGAGGCTCCTCTTTCTGATTCAAAAACTCCATGCGGGCTCTACCTGTCGCATAAAAATGTCGACGCAGGGGACCTTTCCAGTCAGATTTTCTCCAACAGAGGAGTGAAGCAAGGCTGTGTTCTGGCACCAACTCTGTTTAATTTATTTATTAATGATCTTGCCCCACTCTTACATAGTATCAACGGCCACAGCCCCAAACTAGGCCCTATACAGATTCCAGTCCTATTATATGAGGATGACATGGTTCTCCTGTCCCGCACAAGGGTCGGCCTAAAACGGCTAGTTAGTGGCTGCCATGACTACTTGACACGTAACAAGCTCCAACTAAATTTTGAGAAATTTAAAATTATAGTCTTTGGCAAAGCATGGAAACGCCTTTCCTGGTCTTTCAATGGCAACTCTATCCAGCAGGTCAGAGTTTAAGTATTTGGGTGTCTTTTTTCATTATAGACACACTTGGTCAACTCACCGGCAGATAGCGATTAAGTCAGCAAAGCTTTCAGCGCAGGCTATCTTACGCTTCCATCGCACTTAGGGCCACTCATACATCCCCGCTGCGCTGCAGATTTTTAATGCCAAATCTGCAGTACGGCTTCTTTATGGTGTCCTCATCTGGATGTCTGCATTCCACAGCTCCGTGGAAAAGGTCCAATCAACGTTCATGTACAAAACCTTTGGCCTGCCCCGCTGTGTCTCCTATGCAACCCTATGCCTTGAAGGCGGCCAACACAGGATTGAGACCCTGGCTTGGCTCAGATTCTTTAAATATTGGGTCAGAATCTGTTTCTTCTCTGCCCAGCACATCCTATTCCAAGTGCTGCTTTCTGACAGTGTACTTCCAAAAGGTTTGGCCCTATTTATTAAGAAAATCAAGACCCTGGGGTTGTCACCAGATCTGCTGGGTTCAATACCCCTATCCCAGGTATTCTGTACAATCAAAAATAGAGTTCTGGATATTGAGGGGCAAACCCTGCAAAGCGCTGCACAAAGGGTCTGCTCCCCACTATATTTTCAGTTGCCCCTCTCCCATGGCAGAAGACCAAATTACCTCTATCTTTTAGATCATCCCCAAGACCGATGGGCATTCACCCTTGCTAGGTGCAATATTGTACCTTTGAACTTAGCACAGGGCAGATATACGTGTTTACCCACAGAACTGAGAGTCTGCCTTTGTGGCCAGGGAGTGGTTGAATCCTTGCAGCATATGTTGTTTTACTGTATCTTGTATAAGGATATCCGCCTGTCTTAACTGAGCACTTTCCTTTCCTTCCATTCTGGATGGGACGACCCGAGAAAAATTTGACACCTCCTACGTGGCACTATTAAGGAACTTACCCTGAAAATAGCCAGATACATCCATTCCATCATGCAGAGGCGACACAGTGTGCTGTCGCAGAATGCCGAGCCCTAACGATGTTATTTGGCTGTTCCCTACCACATGTTAGCTGCTGAATGTTTTATTTGCATCTTAGTGTGTTTTAATTTTGTACAGTATGCCAATAAAGGTTTCTGTCTGTCTGTCTGTCTGTCAAAACAAATTATCAAAGTGAGGTACCTTTTTAAATAAAAACATGCACAATGCCAGACATAAGAGAATACAATCTAAAGACAGTAAAATATTCATATCCAAAGGAGAGAACGTTATTATTTGGTACTTTCCATGTCCATGTTTTTTGGATAAAGCTGACAACAAGGATAGAGCTCACTCTATCAGTGAGCAGCCATAGTGACGAGATTGCCACAAAGGAGGAAATACAGAATTTCTACTTTGAAAAATATTATTCACTCACACTCACTGTTTTATAGTACAAATGCAAGGATAGGCAATACATGTATAGGCCACTAAAATATATATTATACAATCTGCTATCTTTCGTGGATCAGGCTTTTACTGGTGTAAAGTCGAAAAGTTCGTGGCAGAATGGATTTTGCCAGGCAAGTTTTTCTTTGATGTTAAGTCAGGAAATTTGCAGGCTGCATTAGAGCTGTCATTTTAACGTTACAGGTGAGGCAGCTGTGGGTTGGATACCACACCCCAGTTCTTCAAACAAAGAGGCACAGGCCTATGTACACACCGTCCTGTTTGGCCTTCATTTGAAACAATGTGCTTCTGTTTCTCTAGGGAGTACACTTCTCACGACTATAGCACAGTTATGAAACTAAGAAAATGGCAGAAAAGTAACTAATCTTACCTTTAAAAAAAAGTCTACCTGAATATATAATGAACCTGCATCTTTAACCCCCATGACACAGAAATTCTATGGAAATATAATACTTTTATTTCCACATTTAATTTGCATTAAAAGTATGCTACAACTTTACATAGGGTTGTGTAAGAGTGCATTTGTATGTGTTTCACTACACTGTGTGGGTCTAAGAATATCTTCTCTCTCTCTCTCTCTCTCTCTCTCTCATGCAAACACCGTACACATAAAGATGCAACTACTTTTGCAATGGTGAAATATTCCCCCGCCCCGAATACATTGTGAGTGTGTTCTGTTCCAAGACAAAGGATACGTGGCACTCTCCCAGACTTGGACATTGTCAGTAGTCAACACATCGGACCACCTTCCTCCAAGGAGGTGTTATCCAGACGGACTGGACAAGAACTTCTACAATCACTAGCCAGCATCTTGGATAGGAAATATGAGAGTTGTTTCCAAAGCATCACAGGGATGTCAGAGGCTACAATAGATTATTGCACAAAGTACATTTTTAAAGCATGTCTGTGTAACAGAAACAAAAAGTCTATCTCCTGAGCTTACCAATGTGTCTTTCATCAATATTATTATTGATAGTAATCATCTCCACAATACCTAGTATTTTATAGGTTCTGTAAAACACCCTGAAAGGATGAAGAGAGAGGGCTGCTGTCAGGTTTACAATGTAAGATACACGATACATATGGGAAGCCATGGAGAGGGAAGAGAAAAACAAGAAAGCATTGGTACCCATATTGATTGTTAGAAATGGCATCAGGAAATTCAGAGATGGGGAATCTTTAGCTTTCCAAACATTTTGGACTACAGTTCCCATAAACCCTTACAATTGAACCTGGTCACTGGGACCAATGGGAGTGGAAGTGAAAAATAATCTGAAGGGCCAAAGTTCAGTCTTGGAGATTGAACAAAATAAAACAAGGAGGCCTGTATCATTTCCATCCTGCAAGGCATAGGAACCATGTGATCCTGACACAAATATGTAGGTTGTGGTTCCAACCAGCACCAGCCAGCATGACCAGGGGGCAGAAATGGTGAAAGCTATAGTGCAACAACATGTAGAGAGTTGTGATGCGATAACATCTCGAAATTCTTCACGCCCAGAAGGAAGAGGGAACCATAGCAGGAGTATATACTTTTTGAGCCAAGAAGCTAGAAGGAAAAAGAGTTTCATCCAAACTATAAAACCTAAAGGTCCTGCCCACTACTTCCTATGATAAAAGAATACTTAGCTGGGAAGGATTTATTTTGTTTGACCCTATCAAGCTATAATTAGATGTGATTTAGGAGAATGATCACAAATCTCATTTTACATACACCAGTCCTATGCCTGGAAAAGCTTGAGGTTTAAATCGACCATTGTTGCCTTCTTTACAGCTGTGCTCTATGCTTTCGCCAACAACTCAAAACAACCTACATTGCTCTCCTCGTCTCTTTGACCAACGAAGATTTTTTTTCCCCAACCCACAACAAAAGAAAGAAAACATCCCTGTCACTTTTGATCTGCCACATAAGGGTTAGGAGAACCAGCTCCTGCCCAGAAAAACAAACTTTCTCCCAACCAATATCATTCCTGTTTGGTTTTCCTGCTGCTTTCTGAGACTTAGAAGGAAAGTTCAAGTTCATATGAAGGAAGAATAAAAACTTGTGGGAAAACATCAGTAATTTCAGATATTTCAGATTAGATGGTGTATAACTGGCAGAAAGCAGCACTCTTAAACTACTACTGAGGAGGGTTAACAAAGAAAGTGCCAAAGCAGAATTACAGTTCAACATTAAGAAGACCAAAGTAATGACTACAGAAGCATTAGATACTTTAAGGTTGACAGTGAAGAAATTGAAATCGAGGTATTTTCTATACCTTGGTCCAGTCACTGAGCCAAAGGGAGGCTGCAGCTGAGAAATCACAAGATGACTGAGCCTTGGAAAGGGAGCAACAAAAGGCTCCTGAAGAGGATGGGTGTGTCAAGTCCATCCATCCTACCCTATTGCCAGTTACCGGGTACAGAGGTCAAAGTTGCACAGTGAAAACTGCTGGCAGGGAACAAATTATTTAAAATGTGCTGAGAGAGGGCATATAGAAAAGATCAATACATGGGTGCTAGATCAGCTAAAGGGAACGTTTGATCTAGCACTGGACTCTCTGGAAACAAAAATATCCTACTTTTGGGCACATCGTGAGTGACAAGACTCACTGGGAAAAGCAATAATGCCTGGAAAAGCCGAAGACAGCAGGAAAAGAGGAAGCCAGACTATGAGATGGCTTGACTCCTTAAAAGAATCCTCAGGTTTCAGTTTGCAAGACTTGAGCCGAGCTTGTCATGACAACAAGCCTTTTTCGGGGTCACTAGTTCAGAGGATCGCTATAAAGCAGAAGCAACTTGATGACACATCATAACAACCGAAACAAGAAAGTAAACCTGTGGATGGAAAGGCACCCCCAAACGAAAAGTTTCAATAAATCTGCCCAGATCGCCTTCGGTTCCCAGGAGAGGCTTTTCTTGCAAATGTATTCGGAAGAGAAGTCGCGGAGAGCGGGCGGCCGGGGAGTTGTTTCCCAGCGGCGACCAAGGCCCGGGCTCCCGCTTCTTCCGCCGCTTCCACAACAATCGCAGCAAAGCGGGGCCGGGCGCGCCATGTTTCCATCCACGGGGGCCGGGCGGGGCGGGGGCTCCGCCCGGGAGGCCCTCCGCGCTCTCGCCACTCGCTGGCCGCCGCTCTGCCGCCTGGCCTCAGGGGACAAGTCGGTACCTTGGGGGAGCTCGGGGGCGCTCCGGGGGCTTCTCTTCTCCGCGGCCGTCGAGCGACGCGGGAGCCTCTTCGGCCCCTCGCCCTGCTGCGACCAGACGAGGAAACGCGCCGAGCAGAGCCAGCTGGCACCGGACGTGTGGAGGCAGCGGGAGAAGCCAGCGGGAGCCGAGGCAGGGCGTGTTAGCCGAGGGGCGGAGAGGGAAGCTGGGAGCCGCTGGCCCGGGCGGCTTCCCGACGGCTGGTTTAGGCCCCGAAGGTGCCTCCCTCCTTGGAAACGGCATGTCTGAGCCCAGCCTCAGGTGCAGCGGCCTCTGGTTTCTGAAATTCGAGCAACGGGAACGTGGAAGGCTCTGGCAGCCAGGTCGCCGCTTCTTGCTCCTCGACGGAGGAAGGGAACTCTGCACGTGCTCAGGGACTAAGGACCCCGGGCTTGACGTCTGGTGGACCGCAGGAAGGTTTCCACCCTGGGCATCGCTTGAATCAAGCCCTTCTCCCTTGTGTATTTGACATCAGCCTCTGTGCTGCAAGGTCAGAAGACCTGCAGTCGTAAGATGGAATCCACGCGACGGAGTGAGCTCCCGTCGCTTGTCCCAGCTCCCGCCAACCTAGCGGTTCGAAAGCATGCAAAATGCGAGTAGATAAATAGGTACCACCACCACGGTGGGAAGGTAATGACGTTCCGTGTCTAGTTGAGGTGGCCACGTGACCACGGAAGATTGTCTTCGGTCAAAACGCTAGCTCTATGGGTTGGATAGATTTAACTTATATGCAGAATACATCATCCAGTCCAGCCTTTCACATGATGTATTCTGCATATAAGTTAAATAAGCAGGGAGACAATATACAGCCTTGTCGTACTCCTTTCCCAATTTTGAACCAATCAGTTGTTCCATATCCAACTCAAGTTCTTAAAGAAATGGGAGTGCCTGACCACCTTATCTATCTCCTGAGAAATCTCTATGTGGGACAGGAAGCAACAGTTAGAACTGGATATGGAACAACTGATTGGTTCAAAATTGGGAAAGGAGTACAACAAGGCTGTATATTGTCTCCCTGCTTATTTAACTTATATGCAGAATACATCATGCGAAAGGCAGGACTGGATGAATCCCAAGCCGGAATTAAGATTGCCGGAAGAAATATCAACAACCTCAGATATGCAGATGATCCCACTCTGATGGCAGAAAGTGAGGAGGAATTAAAGAACCTCTTAATGAGGGTGAAAGAGGAGAGCGCCAAAAATGGTCTGAAGCTCAACATCAAAAAAACTAAGATCATGGCCACTGGTCCCATCACCTCCTGGCAAATAGAAGGGGAAGATATGGAGGCAGTGACAGATTTGACTTTCTTGGGCTCCCTGATCACTGCAGATGGTGACAGCAGCCACAAAATTAAAAGACGCCTGCTTCTTGGGAGGAAAGCAATGACAAACCTAGACAGCATCTTAAAAAGCAGAGACATCACCCTGCCGACAAAGGTCCGCATAGTCAAAGCTATGCTTTTTCCAGTGGCGATGTATGGAAGTGAGAGCTGGACCATAAAGAAGGCTGACCGCCGAAGAATTGATGCTTTTGAATTGTGGTGCTGGAGGAGACTGTTGACAGTCCCCTGGACTGCAAGGAGAACAAACCTATCCATTTTGAAGGAAATCAACCCTGAGTGCTCACTGGAAGGACAGATCCTGAAGCTGAGGCTCCAATACTTTGGCCATCTCATGAGAAGAGAAGACTCCCTGGAAAAGACCCTGATGTTGGGAAAGTGTGAAGGCAAGAGGAGAAGAAGACGACAGAGGATGAGATGGTTGGACAGTGTCATCGAAACTACCAACATGAATTTGACCCAACTCCGGGAGGCAGTGGAAGACAGGAGGGCCTGGCGTGCTCTGGTCCATGGGGTCACGAAGAGTTGGACACGACTAAATGACTAAACAACAACAATGGGTTGGAAACGGAGATGAGCACTGCCCCCTAGAGTCGGACACGACTGGACAAATTGTCAAGGGGAACGTATTCGCGAAGGCTTTCACGGCCGGGATCCAATGGTTGTTGTGGGTTTTTCGTGCTACTCCTGTCCTCTGAAGATGCCAGCCACAGAGACTGGTGAAACGTTAGGAAGAACAACCTTCAGAACACGGCCAAAGAGCCCGAAAAACCCACAACAACCATGTCAAGGGGAACCTTTACCTTTACCTAGTATTTGTTAGTCTGGTAGTAGGAAATCAAATAGATCCACGTTAGCTGCGGGAATCAACTTCAGGGAGCTTTACAAGGGGCAGCTTTGCTTTACTTTACTTTACTTTTGTTTTGTTTTTTACTATACAGCAGAAGCAAAACAAAATCAATAAAAATAGTGTGGCACTTTAAAGACTCACTGATTCATTTGGGCCTTTTGGGGAGAAAGGCAGGATAGAAATATTTTAAATAAACAAATAAATAAATTTCAGTGTGAGCTATCACTGAATGCAATCAACTTCCTCAGACACAAGGAGTGAAATAAATAGCTGTAAGTTTATTGTATATATTGTGCTCTTTGGAGCAGAAAGCATTCCATAAGCTAGATGAAAAAAATAGGGATGCTCCAAACAAAACATTATAACTACAAAACTGGACCTTGGATCAGCACCAAATTTGGCATGGATGTAGCAGAAAGTCTCCTGTTCAACACCTTGACCATTAGCCTGTGGAGTATATCTGGGTTCCATGATTCCCCATACTATTTCACATATACATGAAAAACCCGAAAGAGGCTTTCCAGAATTTTGTGGTCTGGTACCACCAGTGTGCTGTTAACACACAACTCCATCTGCTTTTTAAGATCTTCCAGGAGTCCACTAGCACCACTACCGTTCACAAAGTAACAGCATGCAAGGGAAAATCCCAGAAGCTGACTCCCTTTTTCATCAGTTAACCACTTATCACCCAAAACGCAAAGCAATTGTCAGGGCTGTTTTTCAACAAGTGCAAATGGTAGTGAACAGAAGAGGGTATCCCATAAACCATCTTGACTGCTGCCATTGGTATTGTCAACATTCAGGCTGCCCCTTGTTATGTAATGTTTCCCATCCTTTTTCCTGCTGGCAACGCAGACACAATATTGTGCAGTATACTGAGCCATTTCCTGGCTTTTTGAAATGTGGGTACAGAAGCAAAATACCCCACATTTATAAACTGGAGATATTTTTGAGGAATTTAATATAAAGATTGTGGAGGTGGGGGCCCAGCAAACATGGACACAGAGACATAAACTAAAATGTCAATGTGACAAGAGAATTACTGAAACAAGTACTGAATTCTGAGGCTTGTGTGATGTAAACCAGTGGTTCTTAACCTTTGTTACTCAGGTGTTTTTGAACTGCAACTCCCAGAAACCCCAGCCAGCACAGCTGGTGGTGAAGGCTTCTGGGAGTTGCAGTCCAAAAACACCTGAGTAACCCAAGGTTAAGAACCAGTGATGTAAACCAGTGGTTCTTAACCTTTGTTACTCAGGTGTTTTTGAACTGCAACTCCCAGAAACCCCAGCCAGCACAGCTGGTGGTGAAGGCTTCTGGGAGTTGCAGACCAAAAACACCTGAGTAACAAAGGTTAAGAACCACTGATGTAAACCACATGCAGTGTAGTCTGCACCACAGGTAGTTCTTTCAACACTGATGGTGCAAGGAGCATTTAAGTCATCCATTGCACAAGTCTAAAAACTATTACCTGGAAATCGCCGGAGCAGCCATAGATTGCTGAGAGCAGAAACCCTTTATGTTCTGTTTCCAAACAGGATACTGCATGACAGTGTCAATTACAGGAACATGCTGAGGATTTCCACATTGGCTGCCTATCCAGGAAGTAAGCATAGGTTGGTGACTGAAGTGAATTGAAGCAGGAAGCAACCTTTTTCCCCTCTCAATCAAATTCTGATTTGGGGGCCAGAATCAATGATGTTCTCCATGCATTAAACTGTGAAAAAAACTGTTTATTAATAAATACTGGTCAAAATCCTGCTGTGCAGTTACAAGAGTGGGGAAAAATGGTGTAACTCCTGGAGCAAATTTCTGCTAATGTGTTCCCTCTTGGATTTCCACTGGATTGGTGTGCAATGAGGAATCAAAGCAGGGACTCATAAATTATCAGCAACTGCTGTGAGTTACACCGTTCCCTTTATGCTGGCATAACTTTCTTTTCAAGAGGACTCCATCCATAGTGAAAAGGGTAAGAATCCTTGACCCATTTGAATCTTTAGACACACTTTGGAATTTGTGTATGTAGCTTATCTCAGCTGCTTCCCTCTCTAGTTTCCCTTTGTGATTTGTTTTTATACAACATGCACTTTCAGATCATGAACAGCTGAAGTATTCTGAAACTGGCTTTTGGGTGTTACCATTTCTGGTGCCAGATTTGTTTCAGTTTCTACTCTTGTTCAGAGATTGTTGTGTTTGTACTGTGCGGTATGCAGAGAGCCCTGCTGACAGAAGATGGCATAGATCACATTGGTGGATAATCAACCTAAGGAGTTCCTGATTTTGCAAATGATATTGCTGAGGCCAGTAATGGTGACACCAGAGTAGATGTGGGCACACAGCTGACTTCCAGCTTTACAGCAAGGTCTTCTTTCTGTGCCAGTACCATGTTGTGTGTCAATAGCTGTTTAAGATTTGGACAATGTCTGTGAGTACAACCCACTCACTTGGAAGCTGAAAGAGGAAGGTGTTATTGGTTGGAATAGACTGCAGATAGTTGATAATATATGTGGTCACAGCAAGACCTATAAGTGACTGATAATGTTGTCTTTCTACGAGTCTGTCTTGCAGAAGGTTGTTTTTGGGTATCTGTCTGGATTGCCGATTTTTTTTTTCACTGAGTGAACTTTGTATAATGTGGTATAGCCCAATTTAGTACAAACCCCGAGCACACAATGCACTTGTTCATATAAAGTGGGTGTGTGCATGCACACTTAACAAGACAATAGGTGGTTTCATAGATACCTTGAGGCAAGGATTATAAACATATGTGTACACTGATAATGAACAATCAACCACCAGCTTTTCAGGGACATGCTATTTGCTTCATTTTATTGTATGCATTCATAATTATGACCAGGAAACATGCATGTATTGCAAATGCCTTTCCCTTCAGGGGTTATCAGTTGTCGGAGAAATTAATGAAACATGTTGTTATTTTTACTCTACTGATAGTTGAGGTGCTCTTTAGGAACAGAACACATGCAATCTGCAATAAAACGTCATCTGGAATGCTCAGTGTTCCAGTTAGTCAGCTATGTTCTTTCCCAGCATATTTTATTGCACTACTACCAAGTCAGTCAGCATTCCATATTTAACATGTGTGCTCAGACCTTACTATACTGCTTTGTCTTTTTCTTTCTTTTGTCAGTCACAAAGACTGCAGATACAATAGAATTTTCCATTATTATTATTTTCTTTGCTAAACTTCCAAGATCCTAGAATGTGCAGACCCTGCTGATAAAGTTTGTTTACAGACATGGAAGAAGTGAAAACAAAGAGTTAAAGTATGTGGAGATAGGACACACACACACACACACAGGGCATTCACCTCATCATAACAAGATAACTCCCTGCTGTGCAACACACACTGGATCACAACAATCATGCAAAAGAGCAGCTGAACACAGAGGCTGGCTTGGCTGGAGAGAACAGTATTTAATAATTTTCCTGTCTGGGTCCAAATATGCTAAAAGGCTGAATGGCATATTTTACTTTCATGGGTTTTTAATGTTAACAGTTTTGATATTTCAGAGATGTATTCGGTCTTTTGTTTTAAAGTGTGCTTCATTAGGCTATAAGCTCTTGCATTTTTTTTCTTGGAATGTAACTTGAAATATTCTTTTTAATAATTTTTATATTTTTGTTCCTGTATTTTGGATTGAATTCTCGCTTAAGTATTTGCCTAGAACTTAAGTTCAGTTTTCATATAAAATATTTGTGCTTACAGGTGATGTTGTTGTTTTTTTGTAGCAGTCTATTTTGTATTTTACAACTCTGAAGTAATTCTGCACATTTGTAACATAGAAGCAATGTTGAGAAATAAGCTTGTAGAACTAGAAAAGCTGAAGTTGCCTGGAATTATTGCAACAGTGAAAAGACTTTGTCTGTAATACTCAGATGAACTTTGATATGACTGTTGGTGATTGTTTGGTTTTATTCTGGAATGAGCTCTTAACTGGAATAATGGGAATTCTGATCCCCCCCCCCCCCGCCCCCCGGAGGTCTATAAAGTCCTGTAAGACTCCTAGGGAGGATCAAGTATCAGTTATCTGACCATTCTGAGAAACAAAATACTAAATGTGATGAAATTCAGGCCTGCTTAAGAAAGACAACCATGATAAACATTCAGTTTATAAACACACCCAAAATGATTAGTAGCATGGTGAACTTTTGGCCTGTCTGCATAGCTGAACTACCTTTAACTTCATGTAGAGAAAACTTGCTGAAAGGTTTCAGATTTGTGGAATCTTCCTTCCTGAAGGAAAATTAAGTAGAATTTTCCATCTTAACTTTTTTTTTATTAAAATAAAGTTTAAAGTCAGTTCCTAATTTTTTTACAAAAAATCTGTCATTGTATGTTTTTGATCTGTTTTTGATTATTTTAATTTCCTCTAAATTACCTTGGAAGATCATTGTCAGAAAGGCCATGAGCACCTGCTTTAAAAATAATATCATCGCTTTTTAAACAAATAAATATCCCAAAGCACCTAAACTTTCTAGACACACATAACCTCCCAAACTCATGCTGACATTTTTCCAGCAATTCCTTTCATTCATTTCCTGTATCTCTTTCTCTATTCTTATGTTTTGGGGTTTGGTGTCACCAGCATGTTGATGACACCCAACTCTGTCTCTCCTTTCCATCTAAATCTAAGAACGCTGTTCTGGTTCTAAATCAGTGTCTGGTGTCAGTAATGGACTTGATGAGGACGAATAAACTGAAACTTAATCAGACAAGACAGAGGTGCTCCTGGCCAGTCGAAAACCAGATCAAGGAATAGGATTGCAGTCTGTGCTGGATGGAGTTACACTCCCTCTGAAAACACAGGCACACAGCTTGGGGGTGTTCCTGGATTCATTTCCTGAGCCTGGATGCCCAGGTTTCACAGTAGCCAGGAGTGCCATTGCACTGTTAACACTAGTGCGCCAGCTGCCCCTGTTTCTTGAGAGGACAGTTGGATTACTGTAACACACTCTACGTAGGGCTGCCTTTGGAAAGTGTTCAGAAATTCCAGAGGATTCAAAATACTTCAGCCAGATTGCTAACTGAGGCTGGTTAGAGGAAACATATATAACTCCTGTTACAGCAGCTCCACTGACTGCCGATACCTTTCCACACACAATTCAAAGTGCTGGTTTTAACCTATAAAGCTTTAAATGGCTTGGGTCCAAGCGATCTAAAAGACCGCATCTATGAGCCTGCCCAAGCTTTAAGGTCATTGGCAGAGGCCTTTCTCTCATTCCCACCACCCTCACAGGTGCACTTTGTGGGGACACGGGAGAGGGCCTTCTCTGTTGCTGCTCCCAGACTTTGGAACTCCCTCCCACGGGAAGCTAGGCTGGCTCCATCATTGCTGTCCTTCAGCAAGCAGGCAAAGACCTCTCTCTTCAGATGGGCTTTTCCTTAATGACTGGTGGTCTGAAAGGAGTTTTTAAATGGACTCAGTTGTTTTAAATGTGTTTCAGTCTTGATTTTATTTACCGTTTTTAATATATTTGTTTATTTCTTTTTAAATATTTGTATACGTACTTTTAGCTTTCAGATATTGTTTTTTTTAATGATGTAAGCTACCTTTTGTCCTTTTTAAGGAGAAAGGTGGGGTAAAAATGTTTTAAAGAAATAAATGTTAGAATTATTAGAATTAAGATTAGAATTAATTTTAGATTACAATATTAGGCTAGCTGATGTTCAAAGAGGTTGGAAGACCCAAAACCACCGTGTGTCGTGATTTTGTGACCTGTGACTCTCTCTTGTATCCCTTAGAGAGAGTGACTGACTAAGACTCAGCAGAGCACTTGGCTATGGATGGTGAAACTGGTAAAGCCACTTCTTAAATATTTCACTCACCTTGAAATCCCTATTAGGTTCTCTATAAATTTGGTCCAACTTGAAAGTACTATACAGATGTGCCTGCCTCTCAGCTAAGCGGTGGCTACATGTGCACAGGCAGCAGGCCTGGCTTCTGTGAAGGAGCCAGGCCTGCTGACTCTCAAGATGTTGGTAGAAGAAGTGGTGGCAACTTCAGGACAAGTTAGGGAGGCAATGTGGGCAGAGGGTGGGATAGGTGGTTCCCCCCCCCCCAGCATGAACCCAAAAAACAAACTGTGAACCAGTTTGTTCTTGGGGAGGGGGGGCATGATAGTTCAAGGGTAGCCAGAACCACAAACCCTCATGAATCACCAGTTTTCCAGTTTGTGCCCATCTCTAGTAGTGATCCCTTATTGTCAGTTAAGCACAGTGGATCAATTTGCCATCTAGTAAAGATTCTCTTATTCCTCTATTAGTTTTATTTCATTAAACGAGTACCCAGCAGTATGTGACAATGATGAATAGCAGCACACGCACATCACCACCCAAACAGTGATGCTTGGTAGAAGGCTCAACATCCTGAAAATGGAGATGAATTGGATTGTGAAAAGTATCAGGCAGGGTGAGCTGTTTTTCCATTGATCTGCCGTCTCTCTACTATACAGTCATTTTATTTATGTCAAAATGATAAACATGCCTTCTACTACACACATCTTTGGTTTCTCTTTCTGTGACTGTGCATGTGTGCAACAGAGAGAGAGAGAGAAATATGTGGATTTGTGCATGATCTGCAGGAGTGGAATGCAGAGTGCCTGCACATGTTGCATGAGTTGCAAGAAGTGAGGTGACTGCAGTGAAGTCAGTGATGCCACCCTTCTCTGCTGTCCCCAGTCATGTGGAGCATTTCCTGTGCAATCTTTGTTAGCACAGATTGAAGGAACCATGCAGAAAGAATAAAGTTTAGATGCAGAACTGACTCTGTCCTCCCCTCCCCCCAAAGGATCAACAAATGCATGCATTTGATGCAGTGAGAGATGATAATATTACACATAGCTGTTCTGCATTGTGCCCTGTCCCATCACCCATTCCAGTGTCAAATTTTTGAAGCATTGCTATTGACAGCAAAGCCTTTTCATTCTGGCTTGCAAGGTGTGGAAGGAAAGGAGGATCAGTCTCAATCAGGGAGGCTCAAAAGCTGAACCATCCTGGTGTTCCTTGGGAAGATGATTTGGCCATTGCTCGGAACAGGCTTTGCTTCTATCTTCAGAACCACCTGAGTGAAAAGCAACACTATGAAGAGTAGGAGCCCAGGATGCATTTGCCAGCAGAGCAGGACAAAGAATCCAGTGGTTGTAGAACACCAGTAGAGAGCAGCTTTTCTCTGGAAAGGAGTTCAGAACTCACCAACGTCTCTGAAACTTCTAGCATCTTATGCTCCCACTCCACAGAGAAACTCCAAATTGTCATAACTCTTAAAGCAGGGGTTCCCAAACTGTGTGCCACAGCTCTGTGGAATGCCCATGATCCAAGCCAGGGGCACCACATGGAAAGAAATGGGACAGAGCTATGAAGGCTGTAGAGGAGTCTTCCTAGAGCCTTCATCGCTCTATATAGAGGAGCTGTTCATAGATCTATGTTGGAAATGAAGGCTGTGTGTCTGCCTCTCCTTCCTGAACCATCTCTCTCTATGGTCCCTGGTGCAGGTGCTTGCCGGTTGGCCGTGTGAGTTTCCTGCTTTAGGACCTGGAACAAGGCAGGCCCTCATGGATATTTGGTGGGGGGTAGATGGGATGGCTGGGAAGGGGTGTCAAGGTCCTGCCCCTGGTGGCAGTAAGACTGCTGATGACCCCTCCGACAAGGGGAGCTGCGGCCAGTGGTCAGTAAATCAAGGGAGCCACGAGGCCAAAATGTTTGGGAACCACTGCCTTAAAAAGGCTCTTTGACTCTGCCTCATGAGCAGCAGTTGGCTAAGCCTAACCTAGGCACCATTCTTGATCCGTGCCCTGGAGTTGTCAAAAAAGGTTTCACCCATTTCTCTCAAGATGAAGAAGACTATCAGCCTTTCTGACTTGGAAGATGATGATGAACAATTTTCCGAGTACAGCAGCCCCTTTCAGAGGTAGGGAAACTCTGTGCCGAAGTTAGCACCAGGAATTTTTCTGCCACAAGTTAAATTACCAACAATTCCCTTCAGTTTTCAGTTCAGGGAAATGTCTTTCGTCAACAAAATCTACATTTACTTTTAGCACTTGGAGGATTCTCCACCCCCCTGATATGCAGGCTACACCCAGTGCTCTGGATGTTGCACCAGTACAAGCAATATGGTTATAAGCTCTCCAACCATGCCATACAGGCTTAGTATTGGAGAATTTCAGTAACAGAAGAGAGTCAACTACCACCTTGTGGTAAACAGTACCACAAGCTTAGCTAAGTTTCTGGAAGGACATCTCAGAAAAAGTCTGCAACTGTCTAGTCTTGAAGCAAACATCTTTCTTTCAGCCCTCTGAGATATTTACTGTTCCTTCAACAGCATCCAATTCTCCTTTGCATTTGTCTTATCCTTCCCCTTTGAGTCTCAAACAAGTGCATCCGAAAACTTCTTGTCCTCTTCGCCAGCTGAAACAATTCTCTAGGAGATGTATGGGCAGAAATAATCTAATCTTGATGCACAATGACTGATGATGGGAAGACTGAAGAGAAACCACACCCTGACAGTCTTACCTGAAGCACTCAGAGGTTGGATAAGCACATTGTTCTCAAAGGTAGAGTTCTGAAGGAGGATTATGCATATAGTACAACTAATATAAGCCTGAATTATAATGCAAAATGTAGTGGAGTGGGATGTAGACAATGGTTGATAGAATGTTCAAAGAAAGCATTATTTAAGGAGGTTTAATTGTTCACTGGGGGAAGTTCTGTATGAAAAGAAGAAAAAGGAGAGGAGAAAACTGAAAGTTCAACCTTGAGACCACTGAAATTATTGATCTTCTGCGAAGCAGTAGGAAAAAACATGAACATGTAATATTTTCTGCCTCTGATCTTATATATACAGGACAATAAATAATTTGTGTATTCTATTGCTGAAGAATGTTTTATCAGATAGTATCTGATAAAGCGGACTGAGGAAGTGGACTTGTCCACAAAAGCTGACATTCAAATATAGCAGCAAGTCTTTAAGATGCCACAAAGTTTTTGTCTTTATTTTTATTTTGTTTTTGCCTGTTATTTGAAAGACACATTCTAAGGAGAGCAGTGAAGCTATTAATGCAGAACATTATGTAGACTCTTTCCTTAGAGGACAGTTCATTGTATTTTATAAATTTAAATATCCGTGCTCATCCAAAAGCAGTGTTGCAGGCTCAGTAGTGAAAATGCTTGCAATAAATATTCCCATTCCAGGACATAAAATGCAATGACGCATTATCAGAGTTCTATGAAATAAATGAAGTGAGCTTTTGTCCATGAAAGCTCATGCCGAACACAATTAGTTTGTCTTTAAGGTGCCACAATGTTCTTGTTTTGTTTCTATTTGTTTATTTTTTTTGCAACACAATAACTCTGCTACCATTCTAGAAATATGCCCCAAACAAAATGGTATCTTTGAAGTTTGCTTGATATTAATAGCTTATACACCATATAGACCATATGCATAGGCATATGGTTAAAAATCACAAGGCACAGTCTAAACCACAAAGTGCAGTCTTCCTGAAAAATCACAAGGCACAGTCTTCCTTAAAAATCACAAGGCACAGTCTTCCTTAAGAACCACAAAGCACAGTCTTCCTTAAAAATCATAAGGCACAGTCTTCCCTTTTCATACATGGCAACCCTCTCCCCCAACACATGCCATGCTGCCCCTCAAAACACTGGACATGCATGGGGAGAGTTTTCACTCTAATATGTATATATTTTACACATCTATAATATAATAAAATAAATATGCATACATTTCACTGTGTTATTCATTATTTTCTCCTACATAACATTCCAGCAATATAGGTTCAAGAGGTGCATCTATGATTCCAACATAAGAATTTTATGAAAATCTTTCACTTTCCACTTTAGCCAGACAAGCATAGAAGTAATGCAAGGGCTGCCTCTGAAATATTTATAATGCACAACCCAGCTGTTACCAGACCCCAGCTCGTTGCTGTCGGTTTTGTCCATGTTCAAAAAACATGAAATCCTACACAAGGGACACAAGCAAAAGACAATAGTTAGACAAATTCTTTTTAGAAGGCAAAGCCTTCCATTGCTCCATTTTAACTTTTTATTTATTTTTTTAAAAAGTTGAAAATCAAACTTTAATAGGAAAACTCTTAGGGAATGGAACCCACAGAATCCAGAATAATACACAGTTAGGGGAAGGCAGAAGAATATGTTTGCAGCTATAGCTGCATACGAATGGTCTTTTGAAATTATCTACACTACTTATGGGCACAGAATTGTGTGTGTATGTCGGGGGGGGGGCAATTTCACAGAATTTGTCCAGAGAAAAAAGTCTCCAACAGTTTCACAGATACAACCATCACAATGTTGGCAGCCTAGGCACCATTTTGCTTCCTCCTTAATTCTTTCTACCTAGCACCATTCCAGGGCACTGTGGTATTGCTAGTCAGGAAACAGAGAGCCAAAATAATGGGGATTTTTAGACGTAACTATTTAAAGTAGTCTACTTGGGTAGGAGGGGAAAAAAAATAAAACTTCAGAATGTTTCTCAGAAAAAATGTCATCTGAGAAAATTTGCATCAAAAGTCCTGTAGTTTTTTGCACCTTACTACATCTTCTGTTTGGAGCAGCTGTTGTGTCTACATTAAGTGTCTGTCCTCTAAGTTCTATAGTGGATATGGGGGAGGGCTGTATTATGTCTTGCTCCAGGATTTTCTGTTGTGGCATAAGCTATCATAAAAATTTCCCTTACTTTTTATTTTCCAATTAAAAAAGCTTTCAATTTTTCCTTCTGTATTTGCAGTGACTTTTTGACTCTATTCATTTATCAAAACATTATGAGATGGCTGTTTATCGCTCTGCAGATTTCCTGGCCAGCCCGCACATCCTGATTTGCAAAAGCCCTCTGGAAGTACCCTGTTTCCCCTAAAATAAGACAGGGTCTTATATTAATTTTTGCTCCAAAAAACACAGTAGGGCTTATTTTCAGGGGATGTTTTATTTTTGTCATGTACAACCATCTACATTTATTCAAATGCAGTCATGTCATCTTATTCTGGTTGCTGCACAAGGGTGGAGGGTGGGGTTTCACTTAACTAGGGCTTATTTTTGGAGTAGGACGTATATTACGAGCATCCTGAAAAATCATACTAGGGCTTATTTTCAAGTTAGGTCTTATTTTAGGGAAAACAGGGTAGCTACCTTATGCCATTTGTGTACTTTATCTGAAGTGTGGAAAGCTGGAATTGGGGGGAGGGATTGCCAAGTGACACAGAGATAATTATACAATGAAAGACAAAGCATACACACACATTTCTTAACTAGCCAATAAGGGAAGATAAAGAACATCAACCCCACCTAAAAGTATTGCTCTGAAATGTCTTCTCATCTGGAATTCTTTTCAAAATGAATTTATTTTCTATCAAAGAGAATGGTCCAAATTTATCATGGGAGAAATTTTGGCACAGTGCTAGCTGCTGGGTTTTCTGCTTCCATTTCTCTAATAAATGACACAACTGCCTTGAAACGCAAACATCTAAATGGTCCATTCCATCATCCTAAGAATTCTGTATCACTCAGCATGTTTTCCTTCATCCATCTTGGATCAATGGGGGACTATAGTAATTCCATAGTATAGACTGGCCAAAGCTACTGGAATGAAAGCAAGGACTTATGCCAAAGCTGCCCACTGTACTTCCAACCAGTGGCAGCAAACCTCATCTGCTTTTTAATTAAGACAAGCACATGGGATATTTACAACACTGCCTATTAGCTACAACATTCAGAAATTCTGATAAGGCTCAAAGTGTCTCAGAAGAAACTGGGATTCAGGCACATGCACAGAGTGCCTTCTGTTGTATTTAGTGAGTCATAGTATAACCAATGGCCCAGCATGTGAGACTATTAGACTTACTATAAGGAAGCAAGCCCCAAGCATGACAGCTTTCATTTTAACATCAAGGTCCAATGGGAACTGGATTCCGAAGTTGTCAGCATCAGTAAAGGCTTCTTTCACAAAGCCAGTCCACTGCTTAGAAATTCTGCCAACTGTGTTCTTCTCATCTGTTGACTTTACCTTAAACAACAACAACAACAAAACAATGAGGAAGGAGGGAGACAATCTTCAATGGCAAAAAGCCCTTGTAACAGATGTGAGGAAGTGACTGTTCATGCTAAAATAAATCTATTAGTCTTGCAGGTGTCACAAAATCTTCTCTTTTTTTGGTCACATTCGAAGAATGAAGATATTTAAGCCATGTCTACACACTGTAGTAGCCCTATGTCATGCATCAGTTACCCCAATTTGTCAAAATGGTTAGAATGGAATGCCTAGACATACACCTGCCAAACCATAATCACCATCCACATACATTTAGCAACAAATCTGAAGAAATGGTTAATTGGTCATGTGAAGACTTTCCATGTGAGGAAGAGTCCTGATTTTCATGGTTTCTTGCTCATGTTGAGAGTTTCTACCAAGCAGGAATCTCTCTTCTCCAGACTCACTGGTGAATGTGTATTGAGAACAACAATACAGGAGTGTAGCTAGGCATTCCACACTAAGCATGTTGACAAAAACATGATTCTTTTAACACCCAAACAAGGTTATTTTTAAGTGTATTCGGGTATGACTAGACAGGGAGGTTGTCTTGAGTTGATTTGGATCAATTTAAAGTTTCCAATGAAAGTTAAACTGTTGCTGTTGTTTATGCAATTTTAAGGGGCAACAGTCCACACCACACCTCAAATTGCTCTGTTTCTCACTAAGATCACAGCTGCCTATCATATTTTGTCATTAATACTCCCCTCTTCCCTGCTCTTTTAAAAAAGGATTTTTGGCAAGTGACATAGCACTGAATTGACAGCTTGTGAAATTGCAGCACTTATCTGACACAGTTCTAAATTAGGCAAGACTAATAATAAAAAAATAGGGGGAGACACAAGAAGGGCTCATTTGAGGGGGATGCTAAAAGACTCTAAATTTTTCAAAAACAAAATTAGCTACTCCAAAATGAAATAAAAATTGTTTCATTTCTAATCTAACCTTTCTTAAAAAATAGCTAACAATTCTGGAATATCAGTTGCAGAATATCACCTCAGATTTGAGAATAATTATTACTGCAATATACATTTTTTTTAAATTATTGGGTTGTGGCCAATTAGTGCCCCTGCACTGATGAAAGTCTTTTTGATACTGGCAAGACTTTTCTTGGTTCAACAGGAAGAGAGATCATTTTGGCTAATTCACTCTAGTCCACACAGTTCCTCTGCCAGTGCTGTCATCTGTAGTGGTCTTGCAGCTAGTAGCAAAGACCTGCCTGTACTTCCTTTCAAGCCCGCAGTCTTATGGCAGCAAAGATTTGAAAAACAGACAAACAAGTAACTCAGTAAGTGAGTATCCCCCACTCCCAACTGAAAAAGGCAATAGTTTTAAATATTAGAAGTATCTACACTACACAGCTGCATTAGCTTGATACCATTTTAACTGTCATGGTGTAGAATCCTGGGATCTGTTGCCTGGTGAGACAGACTTTTCTGTTGTAGGTCACGGATGTGTATTAGACATTTCAAGCAAAATTTCTGTTACCTCACCAAACTATAAATTCCAGGATTCTATAGGATAAAGGCATAGTCACTAAAATGACACCAAACTCATCTGATTATGTGGTGTAGCACAGAACCAAAATAAAATAAAATGCCTGGTGTTTTCTTCACAGGCCCACTGGCCAGAGCCAATGGGATAAATATGGGGTGGGAAATGTATGGCTGTCCAGTCATTACTACAATTCCCCTAAGTCTCATACCATTAGTTATGTTGTATAGGAGTGACTGGAGTTGAATTCCAGCAACTTTTAGAGTGCTGCACACTCCCAGCTCCTGTTAAGAGACTGAACTGTAAGGTTTGAGTGTTAACTTACCTCAAAATTAATATCTTCACAACAGCTGCACACTATACAGGGCCCAACAATTTTCAGGATATCTTCTTTGGCTTCATTCTGTATGGCAAATTTAGGCAAACAAGGATCCCAGAGCTGTTTAATATATCCAACTGGCGTGCCTGGGGGGGCATGAACTTCAAGCTACAGGGAAAAAATAGGTCATCCAGTAAGCAAGGAAGGAAGTTCAGGTTGGCCTTCATACACATATCATCTATCTGTCTGTCTGTATTACGACTTAACCTCTGCCAAAATCAAATAAAGGAAAAGAAAGGAGTGTCAAACAAAGCAGTGTAGCTTCTTTGTGTTTATGTGTAGCTTCTTTTTGGAGTCAGAGAGGGAGAGAATCACATAACTGATGACTGAGGTCAGAGAGAGAAACATGACAGATTATTTACAACTGATCCTGATTTTTACAAAGATCAGTGCAAAAGAGAGGGAAATGCTTTAAGATGGAATAAGAAAGAAAGTGTCTGCATATTCAAAAATTGTAAAATATTATTTTCTGATTATTTTACTGTATGGCACAGGGTATATTCCACAGTGATAATCTCACATTGAAAAACATGGATTTAACTGTTTAGTTCTGTCAGAGAGCCTTGTCCCACATTGCAAGCAAAGAATAGGGTAAACCAGATAAGAAATATAGAATGGTTCTTCAGTCTCTCCCAATTGTGATTTCAATCATGAATGGAGCCTTGTGCCTACAGAATTGGTCCCATTTGTTTTATAGGATTTCTTTGTACAGCAGGTGCAAATTCAGTTCTGAAAAGTCAAAGGCACAAAGGATTAAGCCTTTGTGCCTTAGGGGATTAAGCCTAACTCCCCCTTTAAATATCTATTCCTTCCATCCCAAAGCTTGAAAGGGATTATGAGAGCTGGAAAATATGGGAGAAGTAGGACGTTTTAATTACTGAAAACTGACCCCCTGTCAGTGAGGCCATTATCTCTCCAAAGTGGAAATTATGTAACAGAATTTCAGCCACTGTAATATGTGAGTGCCTACCTCTACTATAAATACATTGAGTAGAAACCCTACAATCAAGGGCAGAACTCTGCAGCTTCACCTTCAGTTACAGAAGGATGTTAACAAGGGGTGGCACTCCTGCTGTTGTTGGGTTACAATTTCCAGAATCTCTAACCATTGGCTACTTTGGGTATGCCTATTGAGATCTGCAATCAAGTAACAATTGCCCACTCCTTGAGTAGAGTATATAATAGAGTATCACAGAAAAGGTGACTTCTGAGAGAAAACAAGAGATGGCATTGCAGATATATTCTTGGAGGGAATTTCAGAAAGAAGAGTAGAGCCATTTAAGGGAGCTGGTGATTTTTGGAAGGATGAAGGTGGATGACCTTGATAGGTGAAAGACACTGGCTACAATCTGTCTGAAACTCAGACTACACAATACAGAGACCAAATTATTAAAAGATGGAATCTCCTTATCGTTCAAATCATCTGATTGTCACAGCAGGAGTTTTTCACACCTTCCATCGCTTGCAAATTAGCTTCATTTGTTTCCTGATTAGTCTTTAGGAGGTAAACATAGGCTTATCTGTGAATCTGATTTCTCAGACCCAAATACCTGCCAAAATCACATTTCTAGAAAGGAGATTTCAGCTTCTTATGACATGTTATCTGTAACACAGACTTTGGTCTTGAGTTTGAGGTCTGTAAGGCTGAATGCAGAAGCACTGAAGGGTTTTGAAAGGAAGAGCATAGATCATGGGCAGAAACCATAAGTAGAGAAGACAGTGATGTCATGAAAAATGGACTCCAAGAAGCAACAAGCAATTCACCTCTTGTAAGCAGCAAGGACAGCAACAACTGGAGCATCTCAAAGGTCGTGTGAGTTCTATGACTTCTTGGCCTATATTATCCATGATTTTCATTGTGAAGGGTCGTGATGGTCCACAGCAGTTGAGTGTACAGCAGTCATTCTCCTCAGCGGCAAAATACACCTTTTGACCCATAGCGTTTTTTATTTCATATTTGTTGCATGTTTCAAAGCCAGTGATAACTGAAAAAAAGAAAGGAACAGGAATGAAGGTGTTTGGCTGACCCAGATGTTTAACCATGAATCGATTTCTCCTTTCCTGTTCTAATAGTGGGGGTGGGGAACCAACGACTTGTAGAACAATTACACTGTCACCATAGTCAACAGCATTCACTGCCTATTACAGAAAAAGGGGAAGAAATACTCAGCAACCATGTTCATAGATCTACCATAATTGTTGGTTAAGGTCTAAGGAACCTTACAGTGGTTTGGCTTTAAGAAATAACATCCCTCCCAGGGATACTAGACAAAAAGACTCATTTAGAATACATTCACATTCTGTATATATGTGCATGGGGATGGCAGCAAAGAGGAAGAAGGACTGCATCCTCTGGCCCTGACAGAGACCTTAGCTGATCTGTGCAGAGAACGTTTAAACAGAACTGGGAAAACATACAGGGAGAAACAAATTATCTTGAGCTGGATGATATCTGGAAACTTGATCTAACTCCAACCTTACTGAGTGCCAAGTCAAAGATTTGGCTGGAGCTCCTCTATTTTATGCTTCACTCAGTGATCCAACTTCATTCCTCAGCCCTTTTCCTCTTAAAGGTAAGGAAAAGCAAAACACTCTTTGCCCAGTGCTTGTACGGATTGGTTGAGTGCTGAAACCAGGACTCAGTTGGAGTCTACAAAAGCCATCTGACTGCAGCAGACTTCTGGAGGGAAGAGATATCCTGTTATCTTTAATAAGTGAGCTACAAGTTGAACCACAAGTAGAACTCAACAATGTCATTAATTTGGGTGAACAAGAAGGACTTTTTGACACAACATTTTGAAGCACAGATGACAGAGGAGTCTTAGGTCCTCTTGCGGGGAAAAGGTGGAGTATAAACTAACTAACTAACTAACTAAATAAATGAAAGAAAACAGAAGTTTGCAAATGGAAAAGTTGCAAAGGACCAAAGTGCAAATTTTGTAACATAGGCAATCCTGTCTGTCAAGTGAAAGGTAAGAACCTCATTATACAGAGGGGTCCTCAAGTTCTAACCCAAATATCCCTTTAAAACTTTTTTTTTAAAGGTAACAGTCTTCAAGAATCCAGATGTACAGAATCTATTAGCAGACACAATTTCTAGCTAACCTATCTCATGCACACAACACATGAATTCCAGCAATGGAATTCATAATGTTCATCTTTAGAAATTAATTCAGGTCATCTGAATTCAGGTTTGAATAGACCCACCATCATTTTATTTTTGCTTAATGCCACCAAAGCAGTCCTTTAGAGAAGCCTGCATCTTAAAAACTCATAGAGAATTTCAACAGCAAAGTTTGGCATCTACATTCTGGAACCAAGAGCAGTACACTTCCCCTCATCTGGAAAGTGAACACTGATAGGGGTCCTTAGAAAGCCAGTGTAAGAAAAGTTTAGATAACAATATGGAAAAATAGTCAGTGGATATCACACTTTGGCAAATGCAGTTGGGCTGAGTGAAGCCCATCTCCTTGCCCAGTACTCCCCATGGAAGTCATGAAAAAATGCCACAAAGTAGGCCAGAAGACCCACTTGAATGGGGTGGTTCATGTGTTGAAGGCAGTGGATGGGTCTCTGAAAACTGAAGCAGCATAATGAGCAGAATGCCACTCATGAAATGTGCTTTCAACTGATTATCAGAAAATTGCCTTTTTCTTGCATAACAATGTGTCCCATTCAGCACTGTCTGTGTAGCAACTGAAGTAGGGAAGTGATCTTTTTTTGATGTCTGCTAGTTGTACATGCCTGAGTCTGGATCTCAATGAATGTCAATTTCAGTCATTTGAATTACAGAATAGAGAAATATGTATTAGTAGGGGGAAAAATACCTTTAAAACAGTGATGGAAAATAATGCCCCACCCCCCGAGAGCTGGACTGCTACTCCCATTAGCCCCAGACACCATAGTTATTAAAGTGGGAAAAAATGAATTGCAGTCCACCATCTGGAATGCCACACGGTCTCATTCCTGCTCTAAACATTTGAGGCAAAATAATGCAAACTATTTTTCTATGCATTAATGATTTTAAGTAACATAAGATACATACTTTCCAGGAGCTCAATCTGCTGATGAATTAATATCTGATCGATCTGTTATAGGATGAAAAGAATATATGTCAAATGTCAGAAACAAAATTTTGCATACACACACCCAGTTGTAGTACACAATTATCTTAATGTGTCCTTTGTGTTTTTTATAGAGATAGCTCTGTAAGTAAAACCAACTCAACTCTAAACACGTTTATTTATGAAGCAGCTTAAGTGGGAGACAAACACATGCATTTACAAAGCAGCTTAAGTGGGAGAAAAATCATGATAAATGTGTCAAAAATTAGAATTGGATAAGCCAATTTTATGTCAGACTAACTGTGAGAGGACAAAAAGTAACTTTACGAATGCAGCTAAGGAATACATTGTGTGAGCAGAATTCTGGGCCAGTTCCAACAGAAGCTCCTTAAGCTGCCTCCATGTGGTGAGTGACTGTAAGCTATCAGTTTCAACAGCTGCTACGGCCATCCAGAGACAATTTGTTCCTGTTATCTCTCAGTGTAGTCACAGTCCAAATACTCACCAGTACCTTCAACTTCCTAAACCAAAAGAGTTTAGCAAACAGGTACAGATAGAGAAGAGTTCTTCCATATTGCCATCATCTTTGCATGAATTCTCACATGTGAAGGAGTACAAAGAGATGGTCTTATTCTAGCACCTGATCAAGGATTGAGGCTTGGCACATGTTTTGAATCACAGAATCAAAATATTTCTAGTTTGTGTAAGAACTAAAGACAATAGTGACTACCAATTCCATAACACTCAGGTAATTATATGAATTTAACAGTTCTACATTGGCGGCCATGTGATGAACAACAACTGTTTTAAACACATAGGACCAGAATCTTATTGTGATTGTGGAGGGATAAGCACACAAGCAAAGCTAGTTCTCTTTCTGACTGAATGTCTTGTGTCTGGCCATGCCCTTCTTACACAGTAAAAACTACTTGTATGATCACCATTTTGCACATGGTAAAACACGATAGGATTTTAGCAATATTTTAACTCTAAGCTCTATATAGATCTTAGTACTTTCACCTGTATGTGGCTGGATCTATGGGAGTGATGACTCAAAACACGATGTGACAAACTCAGTGGAACAATACAGATAGGCTTTCAGTTAGCAGACAGGGAAAAAGAGAATATGAAAAGAGAGGTACCTGGCTTAGATATTCCAAACCTGGGGGACAGTTGGGAGGTGGAGGTGGCGGCGGCATCCACATTGCACCAGGAGCACCATCAGGTTGACCCTGAACTGGGGGAGCCCCATAAGGTCCTGGATACCCCTGGAATGTATATGGAGGTTGGCCTGGAGCAGCTTGCAAAAAAACAAAAAACAAACAGATTACCACAGTTAATTGATTTAACGTAATAGCTTTCAGGGACATATAGCACATCACAACACAGAGATAAGAAAACACAGGTATTCACTTGAACCATTTGAAGTGGATTGTTGTCTTCTTCACTGAATCATATGCTGGGAGGCAGCTTAATGTACTGAATTCTTATATAATGCAATCCTATATATGTCTATGCAGAAGGAAAACCCATTGAGTCAACAGAAGTTGCTACCAAATAGGCATGTGTAGCGAAAGGAGAGCAAGAAGTTGATCAGGATCTTTGCTTCATTAACCACAGACTGGCAAAGACTTTAATTACCAACTTTTAAATAACACTAATAGTAAAGTGACTCCCACCCTCAGTTATACTGCTAAAATGAACAAAATTTGTGAAAAAGTTTTGTGTGGAAAGCTCCATTAATGCTAAGAACTCAAAACAAACTCTGGGTCTCAAACTTCTTTCATTTTAGGTAAATGCCATTTGTATCAGGCTCCAGTTGGTCATTATTATTTCCAAAAATAATAATTTTAAAGAAGTTCATCTCAGAAGCCCAAAGGCTGCCTCTCCTTCATGTATGAGATTGCAGCCTTAACCAGTTTTCTTGCAAACAGGCAATAGCACTGAACTCAAAATATATATAGCAGTTTCTAAAGAAGTAGCCATTCCAGTTTGTTTAATGGAAACAGGAATACAAAAACAACAGAAAAAAGAGGGGGAAAATAGTATTATGGTATCATTAAGATTACCAGATTTCTTTACACTTCAGCTTTTGTGGATTTCAATCTATTTGGTCTATGTCTAAAACAGCGGATTGTAACCCACAAAAACTTTCACTGGGATAGATCTGTTAGCCTTAAAGCTCCTACAAAACATTTGTTTTTCTCTTCATTTTTATTTTGTTCTAAAAATGTATTACATATTTATATGCATTTCCTTCTAAGCACAGAACAAAGATATGTAATTGTTTGTACCACAAAGGCAGAGAAAACTGTTTCTTCAGTGACCATATTTCTCCACTATTTAAAGGATGCTCACCATGCATTTCTTTCTAGAACTGGATTTGATTTTTACAACCATAAACAATCTGAAACTGTACAGGGCCCAACATTGGGCAAGGGATTTTTGGATATTTTGTGTATTACAAACCCCATAATTCTCCATTCTGTGAGCTGCACCTGATGGATCCATAGCTAGAGACACTTATATCTGGCTCACCTGGAGAAAAGGCCTTCCTGGGAAGACTTTGTGGTCTAGAATAGACTGAGCTCTGCTCTAGTTTCTTGTGCAGAAAGGAAGTTGCTCCATTGCTAGTTGGGAGCTTCCTTTAGATTCTCTCCTACTGATTCAATGGGCCTACTCTACTTACCGCACTAAGCAATAGGATTTCAGCCTGTGTTTTTCCTCCCTTTTCCATTAAGCACCTTTTCTCTACCAAGCCACCCATAATTCTTAGCAGGGAATGTTTTAGTAAGAAGTTCATTTTAATGGGAGGCATTTACTCAAGCACATACTGGATGAAATTTTGTTGCACAGTTATGCAAAAGGCACAACTTTTAGCAGCAAACTGTTGTAAGTTAAGACATTTTTGTAGGTATTATTTGTTGCACACCAAGTATCAGCAGTAACAACAGATAATACCTATGGAGGTTTCTTAACTTACAGCAATTTGCCACTAAAAAGTACACTTTTTGCACAACTGTGCAACAAGATTTTGGTCATTATTTAAAAGCCTCCCTATGCCTTACAGTGGAAGTCCATGCCTAATGTACATAATTTGTTTCATAGTTTAGTTTACATTTTGGCATTTTAACATTCCAGTTGTTATTTTTAATCCATGCTGCTTCCAGGAGCTAAGGGAAACTTTCTTCTTTTCCACATTCTTATTCTTGCAACAACCTTGTAAGGCAGGGAAGGTTGAGAGCAAATTGCTGACCACCTCAGGACCACCAATAGATTTTTTTAGATCAGCAGTGATACAATCGGGACCCTCTAGTTCACACCCAACACATTAACTACTGCACCACCTCTATGTAGGCATCCTTCAGTCTTGAGAAACTATGGTAACGTGCTCTGAATAGAGGTCTTGGAACAGCGTCTAGTGTAGCTGAGAAGGCCAATTCGAGAGTGACAATCCCTTCCATACTGAAGACAAATACAATCTGTCCCCCGTCCAGCTCCCTGGTTTTGCTGGTTTCAGGACTGCCTCTTTGCCTCGGCCTGCTGAACAAGTGTCTCTTCAAATTGGGAGAGGTCATGCTGCACCGCCTGCCTCCAGGCTGAATGCTCAGATGTCAAAGTTTCCCATCTGTTGAGGTCCATTCCTAAGGTCTTCAGATCCCGCTTGCTCCTGTATGGAGAATTAGTGCAGGGAAAGCACCCCAGAGGGAGACCACAGCTGCGATACTGCACCATAGTTCATAATGATACCACCAACCTGTATGGGAAGCTGCCTTATACCAAGTCAGACCACTACTTCACTCAGCTTAGTAATATCTATACTTACTAGAAGTGAGGATTCAGAAGCCAATCAGAGGGAGTGCTTTCACCCTGAAATTTTGAAAAGAATTTCCCCTCCACTGTTCCATCTAGAACAGCCTGTTTCCTGACTAGTGATACCTATCTAAGGTTTCAAACAGGAGTCTTCCTCAGCCCTACAAGGGACTGAACATGGGACCTTCTAAACACAAAGCACACTATATGCTGAACTATGGCCTTTACAGTTGTTTCTGCTCAACACTTTTGCCTTCCCACCTTTTCAGTGATGGGAACATAACATATTGTCAATTCCCCCATCATTCTACAGTATGGACAAGAGTATTTTTCTGCAGTAGCAAGCAAGGAGGCAACAGTGTGCTTTTCCCCAATGACTTTTAAGTTGAACTACTGGATGCATTAGCTGAGTACGTGCCTCTCCCGAGAGATAAATGCATCCTTTTGATGTCTGAATATAAAAAGCCGCATGGGAAGGGACTATTATTCACATTACTGCCATCTTGCATTTCCTACTATGCCAGCAGAATTAATGTATTTCAGAAGAGCAATGCTAGAGGCATAACTATATTCTCTCATTACTATTGCTGTTGTTGTTTATAAAGCTCTGTCGCCTAGGCCTGAGCTCTGAACACAGATGTATTCATGTGAAATTAGATGGTTAAAAGTGCCTCTAAGTGTATAGATGTAGATAAGCAAGTACAATACATATGTAATCTAGGGCAGTCAAAAGATTAATTAATGATAGCCAGTCATGGTCTAGAGATATTGTACTCTGGTGGTGCTCCAAGTCTCTTCAGCTTTCACTGACCACTGCACTTCTTACATATACTTTTATTTTACCTCTCTATCTATTTCTAGAGCATTTAGGAAGATAAAAAGTATCACAACTTATTTACATTTTCTTTTGTGAACTTTAGTTAAGCAAGAGATGGACATGAAAACAATGAAATGAGTTCTTCATTCATGATTAGTTCCAAAGATAAAAAGAACAAACTGATTTACTTAGTTACCAACAGCAACTCTAAACATCCAACATTAAGGTTGGGCATGCCAGATAGTGTTGGTTGAAAACTCCCAGCAAACCTAATTCTCATAAGCCAACAGTATGAGACATGAAGCTGCAGTCTGATTCTGACTGACAACAAAACTCACAGGCATTAAAATCATGTCTGTGTGAGATACAACCTTGAATTCTGAATAACGAACTTAGAAAGTTCCATATCTTTTCATTAACAGTACCCCAGAAATATCTAGCTTTAAAAGTCAGGTCCTAGGATGTCAACAAGCATTTAATATTAAATATAATCCACATCTGTACTCTTAACAGTTCCCCACTGCTACTTTTCTCGTGGTGTTCCTGTTTTTATCACTGACTTACAAGATGACTAAAAGCATGCAATGAACTCTAGGCAACCTTTGTAAACTTATTTTCCACCAAAGGTTGGGATGAAAGCTGATGACTTAGTGTCATAATTTCTCATTGTCTGAAGTTTCTGTCATTGTGTTATTACCACCACCACCTCTAGAATGAATCTGACAATTTCTATAATGATGAAATTAAACAACTCCCAGAATGCACATCTCAACTCCCTTTACCTTCTCTGGTAAAGCCACAAGGAGGAGACTGGAAGTTCCTCCTTGTAGCTTTAATGGAGAAGGTAACTGGAAATTCCTCCCATTTTTCAATTAACTGTGGTACCTTGTTATGTAAGAATGCCCAACCATGCCTCTGGGAAACAAATAAGGACACAACAAACCAGAGTTTGAAGTAGGCTTCTTTTCTTAAACCAGGAGTGGAAAACATCTGTCCCTCAAGATGTTTTTGACTTTGTATCCAGCCAACAGGGGTGAGGGAGCTGTCACCTAAACACTTGGAGGCACAACTCTAATTACCTTGCCCTGAACCACACTTAAGACTGTTATACTTCATATGCATTAGCACTTTTTTTAAAATGCTGAAAATTGTTAGAAAAGTTTCCCAGTGTCCTCACTGCCATGCTGGAGAACTCATGAGCTTGTTCATGGAATGCTCAAGTATGATTTAGTAGGAGGATGTTGAATTTCTGGCTCTCCATATGCTGATGAAGTTCTGTTCCCATCATCCCATATCACCTACTAGGTCTGCTGGCACCAATGGGACTTAAGAATCCAATAACAACTGATGGGTCACAGATGCCTCCATTTTGGTTCATTGTTTCATCAATGCAGCCAGTATACTTTAATTGGCATCTATTTTGAATGTTTCAGTATTTAATACATTTTTCCACCTGGTTTCATCTACATTAATTGTGCTACCATTTTCTGGATCAAAACTTTATTTTAAGAACCAGTGTGATTGTTATCCAATAGGTTAGGAGGGATAAGTGTAAACTTCTTTTCCCTCTTCTTTTCTCCCACTGGTCAGAGTAGTTTATTGATATCATGCTAAAATAGTAGCAGAAAAGAATGACTGCTAGTGACTGAGTATTATATTTTTGGAAGTTCTATATGCTGACTTCTCCATATTGAGAAGCTTCTTGCCTCTGATTCAAACACACTGGTACTACTGGGTATCTCCCTTATGGACTCTTATGTATGGAGGTAGAAAATGAACTACAGAAGGCTTCAGGTCTCAAGTGGCAATGCGTTGCAGGCAGAATAGATACCAGTAGGGGGGCATGTGGTCCCAGGAGCTGACTGATTATGGCAGGTGGTGATCCAGGCCCACATTTATGAATTTTGAGAAACTATATACAGGGGTTGACAGTATGTTTCCCCACTATGTATCCCAGTAGAAGAGCTAGCCTGCATAGCTTAGGGCAGGCTGCATAGGCCCAGAGTGTGCCAGTCTCCAAACAAAGGAATGGAAAAACACTTCTGATTACTTACGACCTAGAAAAACCTGGAAAGAAGAGTGGCCTTGGGTGCCACAAAAATATAGCTGGGGCTACATCCAGCCTAGTATTAAATTATTGAGAACTGTCAAGTCAACGTTGGCATTAATCCCATTGATTAAATGAGTCAAGTTGAGGGTTAGAACTGAATTTACCTGAAGAGATTAAAACCACATTTTCAGGGGGGGAAAAGAAAAAAATATTCCATTAAGGGTGACAAAATGAGAGACTGGTAATTTAACCCATAAAGAGACTTCTGTCCTGTGAGCTTCCCTCTGCAGAAGTAACATTTAGAGCACATGTGGGCAAAATGCACCCTGGGCCTCTCAAGATTGCTTTGGTTGCTCACCTAAGCACCTTTTTTCCTGGCAACCCCCCCCCCCAAAAAAAAAACCAAAAGGTGAATTGCTGCTCTTGGAAGACTACATGAAGGATATTCATCATAGGGCTCCATTTACTATTCAACACCACAAAGAACCAATTTTTCAAACCCAGTTTTTTTCCATTTCTTTCCTGCCCCCTTTCCACAACTTTCAGCAAATTGTGTAGCCCTGGAGCAGAAAACTATCCCATAATCAGTGAAGCTGCTCATCCCTCATTAGAGGGGTGTGTGTGTGTGTGTGTGTGTGTGTGTGTGTGTCTGTCTGTCTGTCTGTCTGTCTGTCTGTCTGGGGCATGACACTTCCTTTGCACCAAGCAGATTCATTTCACTTGGGTATGTACAAGAGAACTTCTTTAGATTATGCCCTATATTAGTAAAAACCATCATAGAAGGCATCCTTAGTATTTTCTGTCTCCAGAACAGTTGACCATAGAATGGTAAAGACTCACCTTACAGAAGACTATTGAATCATTTATCTATAAACTTGGGGATTAAGTTAAACACACATAAGTTAATGATCTAGAGAGTAGACAGAATACTTAAAAAACAGCATTAAACTAGAAAGATGGGAGAGCAGTGGATCCTGCCTCTCTTTAAGAAATAAATGTTTTTCTTTTCCTTAGCAGGTACATGGGATGCACGAAAGGCACACACACAAAGAAATTCCTCACTAGTTTCCATTAAAAAGCATTCTGAAGTAATAATGTAGCTTCATTTCAACATAGGAATGTTTTCTTCTAAAAATATATGCTTTTGCAACAATGTAACCACAGAATGTTCTTTGTTTGCAGGGTGTTTTCTGTCTGTACAGAATAGCTTGCTTTCTGTTTGTTTTTGGTTTCAAAGTAACAGTAATAATACTGGCTTTTTATGTCATACCTACCTAAAGAAATCCTGAACAGTCAAAACCAAGTAGAAAGTTCTGGCTGATTAGGATCATGGACATTTTCACAATAAAGTTGCATTTTGGGAGAAGTCGAATGAAAAGTCTGCATACATACGAACGTTTTACCTGCAAAGCCTGGTCCAGGAGGATATTGACCTGGTCCTGCAGCATACTGAGGGTATCCATATTGTGCCTGTGGTCCAGCATATCCAGATCCAGGGTAGCCAGGAGCTGGTGGTCCTGCTGCTGGTTTATTTGCTGAAATAAAGGAAGAACAGATGTTCAATCTTAACCTTTTCCTCATTGAGCAGCAGGTTTTGGTTATTACAGACTCCTACCCCCATCCTGTGCCCACCAAAGACTTCCCGGGACAAAAAGGAACCTTATCACAAGAAGATAGGAAAATCTCAATTCATTTACCAGCCTGAATGATGATCTCATGCAGCTCTCACAGCTGCACGAGATCACCATATATTCCAATAGGATTTTGGCATTCAATGGCTTTAAAGGCCAAGCGCCAGTGTTCAACAGGCACAGCTTTTCCTGCTAAAGGAATACACTAACCACTGGTATTGGCAAATTTATTCTGTCTTGCAATTGCAAGAAGCAAAGATGCTCCGGCAAGAAAAATATGCTAGAAAACTTAGTTACAGCACTTAATTCAATTATAGACAACAGGTTTACCAACTCCTACCTTCCTGAACCTTCTAAGAAATATTCTGAAACTGCTCCAAAATATCAGTCAAGAAATAAGGGGGAACACATTACTTACATGTCATTTTTTTTTCAATCTGTGTGTAATTATTTCTGTGGAGGGAAAAAAGCAAAAACATAGCAGCTTTTAACAACTTGTATGTTACTCAGATTTCAGTGAATTTGAAATATACTTGGACTAGAACCATACGCTACATTTCATTAAAATCTACTTCTTTACTGAAGAAACAAACCAAGTTGTCCTCTGTGAAGCATACCACTTCCTGGAAGTACATGCATACTGGATTCATTATTCCTCTTTGCTCAAAATAGGAATTTTCCCTTGCAAGGCCAGTAACGAAACTATGTGACCTTTATATCAGTGACCATGGAGTAGCCTTGCCCAAACAAACAAAGTTACTCAAATTTCCAGAGAGATAGCTGTGATAGTTATTTCAGGGGGAACATTTTTTTTTAATAATAAGTGACTAACAAATTTTCTTTGCAATAAGAATCATAACAAGTAATTCTCAAGTAAGCTATAATCCACTGAAACATATAATGAACAGAGATGGGCATGAAGACCAAAACGAATCAGGAAATTCATGAAAAATCGCCAGTTCATTGCTTTGGATTGGTTCGGGTTCATCCAAACCATACAACCCAAACTTTCCTGAAGCAATAAATTTTGGGGCAATTTACAAACCTTCTCGTTCATTCCCCCTTCCCCCGCCGCTCCCTTCCCACTCCTCCTGCCCACCTCCTCCACCATGGCAAACAGCAGCTGGCTTCTCTTTGGGCCACCTAGCTTGCCCTGTCTGCCTATAGCCTGCCGATCAGCTGATTGGTGGGCCATACATAGGCAGACAGAACAGGTTTGGCTGCCTGAAGGGAAGCCAGCTGCTGTTTGTAGCAGTGCTTGCAGAGTGGGCGGAGGCATTGGTGGTGGTGGGGTGGGCAGCCTTGGGCTGTCTTAAGAAAAAGCACCAATAAACTGGTTTGTGGCTTGTTGGTGAAGCATTTGGCAATTTGTGGTTCGTGGTTCATCAACCCTGACAAACCACAAATCAAGACAAGCTGCCACTTTGGCAGTTAGTGCCCATCTCTAACAAGGAGTTAAAATTACTCAAGGCATTTGCAATTGATTTCAACTTTAAACACTGTTTGTTTTGAACATAATTCTTTTAAGATCAGGACAGCAAACCTCTCCCCCTTCAGTTGTTATAGAAGTACATCTCCCACTCTCACCACTGGTCTTGCTGGCTATAAAGTGGGAGTTTAGCTGTGTCTGTAGGACTCCGACTTCCACAAGCATCTTCACTGTGGAAGCAAAGAGGTTTATAACCAAATTCTCTCCCATCTCCCTGGCTTCAAATACCATGGAGGCAAACATGTAGAGACCAGAAACCTGAAAGTAAAGGTCTCTGTGAAAAAAACATGGCAGGAGTGTTTTAATATAACTCAGTGATTCAGGTATCCAGCTGTGGAGCCAGATATTGGGTGTTTGATTCCCCACTGTGCTTCTTTTCAGTAGACCCAGCCTATGTGGCCTTGGGCAAACTGCACAGTTCCAGGACAGATTAGGAGCAGCTCTGAATCCACTGATACAAAGCCTCTGCATTTACCAAACACACTTCCTCAAACAGGGAGATAAACACCAGGGTGTGTCTGTGACAGCCAGAGCCAGCAATGAGTGTTAACTTACATACAGCAGACAACTGAATCTGAGGTTATGACACCAAGACAGCGGATAACTAGAGAAGGCAGATAACTCAAACCTGTGGCCTGTCTTTTGTAAACTTGGCAGCTTAAGCGCTGCCCCTGTGTTGTGCCTAATGGATGGAGCAGGAGTGAGCACCCTTGGCAAGCCTGGGTGCAAGGGACAAGTTGCACTAGACTGAGAAACAACAGAAAATGTCCAAATAAATAAATACCCTAAATAAATATTACAACAGGATCCCTGTATCTGCAAGACCAGTATCTACAGTTTCACTTGCCCATGACTTCCCATAGCCCTATATACAACATACAAGAGCGCCCTCTTGTGCCCTTTCTCCTGCCTCCTTGTATGTTTTATATGAACACTGCCTGGCCTCGTTCTGGAATGGACTAAGGCTAACAGGCTGAATCTGAGTAAGATGAAGATCCTCCTTCTGGGGGGTCCCTCCAGACAGGTTAGGGAGCTGTCTTCCCAGGTTGGGTGGTGTAACCCTCCCACTTGGGTATCGAGTTCAGAATCTGGACATATTCCTGAACCCAGCCCTTTCATGTGAACCCCAAACTGCAGCTGCGCCCAGGTCAGCCTTCAACCAACTGAGGCTGATTGCCCAGTTGTGCCCCTACCTGCATTGGGGGGGGGCTGCAGTTGAAGATGTTTGCATATGCACTGGTGATTTAAAATATGTACTACTGTAATGTTCTCTATGTGGGGTTTCCCTTGAAACAGAGCTGGGAACATTGGGAGGTACAGAACACAGTTACCAGGCTGGTGTCAAATGTGAATAAGTTCCATCACATTTCCCCAGTCCTGACTTGCCTGCATTGGCTGCCTGTGTTGTTCTAGGCCAGGTTCAAGATTTTGGTTCTTACCTATAAAGCCCTCCACAGTTCGGGACCTTGCTACTTGCCCGAGCATCTTTCCCTAAGAACCTCAGCCCATACATCCCAATCATCTCATACCATGCTCCTGAAGGGGTCCAGTTAATACATATAAAATGTATCTTAGCCTAACCGTAGCCATCTTGCTTTCTGCAACTTGCTTCGCTATATGAATGTGTAAACCAGTTATATTAAGGTTTTGCTTAGGCAGGCAAGAATGAACAAGGGAGAAGGGGGTATCCATCTGAGTTCCTTCCAATTTACAATTAAGGTATTTCTAAATTAGAAGTCTGTCCTTGGGAAGTCAGGCATCTGACATGGAGAAATGAATTACTGCCCACAGCCGAGTTCTTGCAGGAATTCGTACCAATTACAGAATCCCCTCCCATTTCTCCTCCTCCTCCCAACCCCCTTTAGCCCCTCTTTCATGTTTTGCCTTATAAAAATGTATACTTTTTGTATCTGGGGTGCACTTCTTCTCCGCATGTTTTCTGCGTGTGAAGTTTGTGCCTATTTGCTTGCTTTCAGCTGAAAATAAACAAATATCTATTGGATCTCCGTCTCTGGCTGATTGATTAATGCATTAGACATGAAAAACCAGGAAATAGTCCTGGTACCCTTCATTCTTAAGGGATGCCACACTGAGAGAGGCCAGGAAGACATCTACTAGAAACCAGGCCCTCACAGTTGTGGCTCCATCCCTATGGAATGGGCTCCCTATAGGGCTGTCCCTGTCCCTCTCAGGCTTCAAGAGGATGCTCAAAACAAGGCTGTTCACTGAAGTCTTTGAGGACATCCTCTCCTAACGCATTATGGTTTGATATTCTGATGTTGCCCGTCTTACCATAAATTGGTTTTTTTTTAGTTGAATAATGGATTATATTGTTTTGATTATTTGGTTATATGTGATTAGTTGTTTCTTTTGTTATTTCATTTTATATTGACTTCACTTCTGATGTAAACTGCCCAGAGTAGTGCCCAGCACTAATCAGACAGTACAGAAGTTAAATAAATAAATAGGGTTCATATATCTGTGGTTTCAGGTATCCATGGTAGATCATAGAACCGATTCCTTGCAGATATAGGGGTCCAACTGTAAACCCAGAAGTGTCTGGATGCTCACATTTTTTTAAAAAGTAGGATCATTTTAAACTTGTCACTGGGCATGCAAAAACAGCCTGAGGGTACAACATGTGACCCATTAGCCACACTTTAGCCATGGTTGTTTAAAAATTGCTGTATCTTATCTATTGATAAGGCTACCATCTGTGATCTTGAAATGGCTGATAGGCTTGAGCACAAAACCTCTCTCTCTTGTTCCTTATACTTTATTCACAGCCATATTACACTACTTCTCCCTTTAAAGCAGGGGTCTCAAACTCAATTTACCTGGGGGCCGCTGGAGGCAGAGTCTGGGTGAGGCTGGGCCGCATCAGATTTTCCGCCAAGCGGAGCAAGAGTCCGAGGAAGCCGCCCAGGAGTTTCCTTAGTCCGGCTGGGGCTCCGAGGAGGAGGAGAAGGGGCGCGCAAGCCCTCGTCGCCGGCCACAACCCCCTCCGGCTCCTTCTTCACTACCACCACCAGCAGCAGGACGAAGAAGCGGAGAAGGGAGGGAGCGCCGGCGACCGCCTAGCCGGGGGGGGGGGGGGAGGGCACGACATAAAATAAAATAAAAACCTCACAGAATTTGCCTTGCCAAAGGAGAAAAGCCCCCACCAGTACCCGCGAAATTAAACAGAACGGGGAGGGGCCCCCTACAGGTGCGCGCACGCACGCACAAACACACACGGTGGTCCGGCAACCTTCCTCTGAGGGCCCCCCTCAAAAAAAGGCGCACTCAGCAGCAGCAGCTACCCCCACCACGACAGAGGAGCAAACTTTGCGAGGCGAGCCCAGGCAGCCTCCAGAGCCGAGGCGGCTGAAGCAGGACGAAGAGGAGGAGGAGGAGGAGGAGGAAGCACCGCCGGGCGCTGAGGCGACCACTGGCTGGGCTGGTGCTGGGGGTGCCGAGAGAGAAAGAGAGCCAGAGAGCCGCTTCCCTGGAAGAGGCGGCGGCGGCACCTGCTGTTGGCGGCTTGGAGGCACTCTTCTTCGAGGACGGGCCGGGAGCGAGCTCCGCTCTCAGGCATCGCTCGGCGGCGGCTCGGGCACTCGGGGAAAACGGCTGGCGGCACGCCTCACTCGCCGGCTCTCCCCCAAGACAGCGCCTCTTGCACCCTCCATCTGGAACTGCAGCCTGCCAGCCGGCAGACAGGCGGGCTGGCTGGCAGGCTGCAGTTCTGGATGGAGGGTGCAAGAGGCGCTGTCTTGGGAGAGAGCCGGCGAGCAAGGCGAGGCTTTTTTTTTACTCTTGACAGCAGAGGACGCGTGGGTGCTTCGGGGGGGGGGCAGGCAAGGCGGGGGCCACAAACTATCATCCGGCGGGCCGCAAATGGCCCACGGGCCGCATGTTTGAGACCCCTGCTTTAAAGGATGACAAAGTATAGCCCTTCTTAACTTTCCTTTCAGTAAAACCTCCCAGCCACATCCTAATCATATCCCAATTAAGCTACTATTTTCTCTGATCTACTAGTGTCTCACCTTTGCCTTCTCAGATCCACAAGGCACTCCATTATCAAAGTTATTTATCTCCCTAGCAGGTACATTTGTATCCACACCCAGATCCAGCACAAGCTCAAAGTCCACCTTGCCCCCCTTCTGCTCTCATACATCCCTGCCCTCCTTCCTTATTTCAAACCTCCTGCTCAGAATCCACCTCTTCTATAAAGCCATCAGCACAACTCCATCGTAGTTCCCATGTCTAAATTTAATTTACCTAGTTATGACTTAAACTGTCCTTCTCTGCCTGGGCCTTTCTCAGTAGCTCTGGACTACAAGCCCTATTGCCCCCAACCACTGGACATTATGGCTAGGGGCTGGTGGAATTTGAAGGTCAAAACATGTGTACAACGGGTTCAGGGAAGGTGGCACTAACTATGGAACTGAAAGAGTCACATGTGAAGTCTTTGCCACCCCCCTCTTCTCTCCTCTGTTGTTGTTGTTATATATAGTGCTGTCAAGTCAGAACTGACTTACAGAAACCATAGCAGGGCTTTCAGGGCAAGTGAGATAGATTCTACTCTCTCAGACAGTTTCCATGGTTGAGTAGTGATTTGAACCCTGTTCTCCAGAGTCCTATCAGCCACTCTATCCACTACACCACACTGGGAACTCCACTTTCCTCTGTTACCTCATATCCATAAACAATAAAAACCAACACGTATGGATGTCCAGTTTTAGAAGAAAAAGTGGGGAAATGGACCAAATCAGGGGTTATTTGTGTGTTTTTGGAGTGCCCATAGGGCAGCACAAGTAGAGTCGTCACTTACGGGCACAGCACTTCCCCAATAAATTCTTCATGTTCAACCTAGCACAGTTTTTTGTTCTCCTAAAAGCCATTTCACAATTCCACCTGGGGATGGGGAAGTAATACACAGTGTCTCGAGAGACACTGTTGATGTCAAAGAAGAAGGAGAATAATAGTTCTCCATCCCCAATAGAGCCCCAAACCTTTCCTGGACACTCCAACTGCTGAGACACTCAGGAGGGCTCAGAATGAGGTCATGAGGAGAGGGGCTATATATACAGTATTCCCTTGCAACTGCTCACCAAGTCATTTTATGTAGGGGGGGGGGAAGGAGTGGAAGACTTCATCTAATACAGTATTTGCATTCTGCAATGTTCTGTTTCATTCTTCTCCAGCTTAGTTTACTAAACTTTATCCTACTAGGGTTGAGCAGGTGTGTGTGTGTGGATCCATGCCAGCATTCTTCTTACTGGGGTCTTGAAGTTGCTGGGTCAGAATCACTAGGGTCTCTCCATCCTCTCACTCTCATCTTCTGTTTTTTTTTTTTTTGTATGTTTGTTTGTTTTGTTTTTTAGGTGGTGGTGTAAATAATAACTTGCCCATCTGTCCATGCCGCCTTTCTCTCCATCGTGGGCTGTGCGCCTTTCCCCGAGTACTGAAGGTCTGGCACACCCTCCCCGGGTGGTGCTTTGCAGTCCCACCCCAACTCAAGGCCCTCTGCGTTTCCCCATTTGTGGGATGGGGTTTTTTCCCATGGAGGCACAAATAAGGCACAAATATCATCACGTCAGAATATCACCAACAGGGCAAAGGACGGGTTAGGTGCCCGTGTGTGCGCCCACTGGGTGGGTCCTGGGTGGAAACTTCGAGAGAGCCGCCCTCCCCCCACCCCCCCCCCCCCCCCGGTGCCCAGGCTCCCTCACGAATCGCCGGGTGCCCTCGGATTGATAAGGGCAGCAGCTCACGTCCCTGATCTTCACCGCTACACGCGCGGTGTAAAAAAACCCTCAAGAGAAGAGTATATTTTTTTAAAAGCTGCTGTTGTGCCCTTAGAATGAAAAGGGCTATTGAGGAGGGGGCGTCGGCGAGCGGCGCTCCCCCCCCCCCCCATCGACAGCCGCTTCTGCAGAAACGAAAGCGAAGCGCCTCTGCGAGCGCCGCCCGCCTCCGCTCCCAGCACGCTTTCGTTTCCCCCTTGCTGGCTGAGGAGGGAACGAGACATTTTCTCACAGCGCCCCCCTCCCCTCGCCGACTCCTCCAGGCCACCCGGGGTGGGGGGTGTGTGGCGTCGAGGGTTTCCACACACGGCTATAATGGCCCCTCTCTCCACCTTGCTCCGTCGGTTCCTAGCTCTTCACTCCGCCCCCCCCCCCCCCACTGTTTTCAACCACCGCCCTTTCTTTCTCTCAGCTCCTCGCCGCCGCCGCCGCCGGGCAGCCGCTGGTTACCTGGGAGAGCTCCGCCGCGCCGCGCCTCGCCCGCTGAGCCACCAGTCCGTCGCCTCGGCGGATGAATGAAATCCACCCCTGACGGGAAAGGCGGGACTGTGGGTGGAGAGAAGGTCCGGGCCTCGAAAGCCGGCAGCGGAGAAGGGCGAGGAAGGGCAGGGCGTGCCAAGCCCACTGGCGTGGGCGGGTCGCGGAAGGAGGAAGGACCCTCGGGGACTTTCCCTCTTACGACACCTTCGTTGATGCGGATCTGGGGTGTGGAGTACGGTTTGGGTTGGGGGTTCAAAGCACGTGAGGCTGTGTTTACTTTTTTTGCCACCCCGAAGGAACGCTTTCGAGACGGCCCCGGGTTCCGCTGGCGTTGCTCGAGGGCTGCAAGGCGATTCCTTGAGAGTAAATCCGATTAAAGCATTCGTTCCGGGTAACCACACCACGCCTTGGGGCTAACAGGGAAGGGAGTTACCCACTTAAGCCTAAGCGGAACACACTTTTACTACGGTAGTTTTGTTGTTGTTTAGTCATTAAGTCATGTCCGACCCTTCGTGACCCCATGGACCAGAGCACGCCAGGCCCTCCTGTCTTCCACTGCCTCCCGGAGTTGGGTCAGATTCATGTTGGTCGCTTCGATGACACTGTCCAACCATCTCGTCCTCTGTCGTCCCCTTCTCCTCTTGCCTTCACTCTTTCCCAACATCAGGGTCTTTTCCAGGGAGTCTTCTCTTCTCATGAGATGGCCAAAGTATTGGAGCCTCAGCTTCAGGATCTGTCCTTCCAGTGAGCACTCAGGGTTGATTTCCTTTAAGATAGCTACTCTGCGGTTAAACCTTTGTTTTGAAAACAGTTTGTGGAGCTGAGCGATGGTCAGGGCTAGCGAAAAGTGAGGAAAGGGCCGATAAACCCAGATTTTTGACAAAAGAAGTCATTTGCTTTCGAACATTTGGTTTCTGGTTTATTACAGTGTAATGCTATGTATTTTACTCAGGAGTAGATCTCAATATCCTATTGTTAGTAGACCCATTCAGTCAGTTACTTTAAAAAGTCAATATTTACATAAATCCCATTGAATCAGTGGGTCTAGTTTATTAGGGTCTAGTAAGAGAAACCAACGTGGTGGACATATCGGGGTCTCCTACCAACTCTCCTCAGACTGAAGAAGCTACTTGGATGAGTAGCAAAACGTTTCAACTACTAAGGAAGAAGTCCAGTTGCCATGACTCAACTTCCAGATAATCTCACCTGGATGAGTGAGAATCTTCACAGATAGTAAGGGAATACTGGCTGTTGTATTGCCTGGGTTTTCGTTTTGCATAAGTGTATTTACAATTGACATTTTAGGAATTGTTGCTGTGTTAGGAGGCCAGATCTTGCTACTATATGAACCATAGAACCATTGAATTTTAATGCTGGCAGGAACCCCTCAGGTCATTAAGTGTAGCCTCCTGCACGTGATCTGCAATGTATGATCTTGTAGTTATACATAAACTTTCCATTTGATTGAAACATGTGACCTAAGGATGGTGAAGCACTACACCCAGAATGTAGTAATTTGATAAAACTTATCTCTTGGGAATCAGGTAAAGTCCAATCAGTTGCGGGGCAGGAAAACTACTCTAAATAATAATCCTCCCTCCCTCCCTGTATAGCTACTGTGCCTTCTTGACAAGGGCTGGACTTGATCGTCAATGTGGTCCCTTCCAGCTCTGCACTTCTAAGATTATTATTACTATATTCTTCTCCAGGAGTCTCCTAGGATGTCCAGTTTCCAAGAGCAGCCTTGGCAACCTTGTGTTTTTGGCTCTGTGGAAAGGGAAACTAATCTCTACAGGCAGGACTCATTCTCTCTCTCTCTCTCTGTGTGTGTGTGTGTCTATCTCTCTCACACACAGAGAGAGAGAGAGAGAGAAAGAGAAAGGTAGGTTTCCTCAGGCCTGAAGCAGGGAGGAACTGGGAGCAAGATATCTCAATTTCTCCCGTGCAGTCTGAGGTGGAGGAGGGGCAGCATCCTTTCTCTCCTGTCTTTTCAAGGCAGAGGACTTTGGACTCAAGGGGCCAGGGAGCTCACCCTGCAGATACAGATTTGTCTGCCTTAGAAAAAAAATCCACGAAGCTTCTTCCTGGTTCATCAGGGCAGCTTCTGCTTCCTCTATCATGAGGAAAGCTTCTTTCCTATGGTTTAGGGAATTACTTCAATTAATTCTACGAATAAAGATGATGAAAGCCTCTGCATTTGCTACAATGCATCCTTAGATGTAATCCAGTTTGTTGCCCAAGCCTCAACAATGCCATTTGGGAGACAGGTGTGGTTGACACATTGGCAGGCTGGCAGTAGGGCAGAGTATAATCTCATCTTGCATCCTTTAGCAGGGGGGAAATTGTTTGGTGAAATCTCTTTTCATGCAAACTCCAAAGTCAAAGAATATAGAAAATTCCTTCGGCCCTTGAAAATCTATTATGTGGCCCTCCTTGTGAAAAGTTTGGAGACCCCTGTGCTAGAGATAGGAGTCATAGAATTAGTGCCATCTGCTCCAACATTCTCAGACTGCTACTTCATATTGTTCTTGGTGGCAAAGAGAACAGGTTTTCTGTGCAATTTTGGACTTGGAGAAAGGCAAATATGTCAGGAAACAGATTCAGAATGGAAACTCTTCATCCTGTAAACATTTCAGTAGGGTAATTTCCTAGCCTCCCTGGACCACGCAGAAGCACCCCTGCACAACCTACTCATTCAAATAACTGCCAGTATGTGCATTCTGCTTACTGAACAAGCATTACTAGTATGGGGCTCTACCACTGAGCCTTTCTTCTTCTCCATGGTCTTCACAAAGATTCTAACAGCTGTAGCAGCAGAAAAAAAAAGACACATTGTTCCCTATTTGGATGATTTCCTAATTCACTCGCAGAAAGTCAAGGCCAGAAAGATAGGCATACCACCCTGCACATGCTGAAGACACATGGATTTGTGGTCAGTATTGAGAAGAGCCACCTATTCCCATCTGAGATATTAAAACACCTGGGTTGCTCATAGACACTGGATAAGGTGCTGGACAATGCAGTTTTCCACCCTAGCAACAGGATGGGAAAAATACAGTCCACTATTCTAAAAGAACTACATGTACCTCAAATGTCATGACTTTTGGGCATGATGATTTTCACAATAGACTATATATCCAGGGGAGGTTTCACTCCAGATTTCTTCAGTGCTTGTTACTTCTCCATCAGAAGGATTTAGCACAACAGAAGCACACATTTTTTCTGAATCAAATACACCAGTCACTGCACTGCTGGATGAACAAGGACAAAATCATTCCTGACTCTTACTAGGACTCAAACCATAGCAGGTGGAAGCCTTTGGGTGTGGGACGTGCATTTCCACTTACTCCTATCCCAGAGCAAGTGGTCAGCAGAGCAGCCCCTCCCCAGAATAAACTGGCTGGAGTTGAGAGCAGTGAGGAGAACTCTGGAATCCTTTCAGGACTACATTCAGGGACATGCTAAGGGCAGTCTGTGTGACCACAAAGGCCCACATAAATCATTGGGGAGGGCACACATTCAAAGCTTCTAATGAAAGAAATGTACCCGCTATATTTTGGTCCAAGTCTCATCTCCTTTCCTTCGAAGCAGAGCATGTCCAGGGAATGCCTGGACTACATGAACCCGGACAAAAAGTGGAACTTATTCAATAATGTGTTCCTTTTGATCATGGGATGGTTTGGAGTGCCAGTTGTGCACCTCTTTGCCTTATTAAAGAACAATGTGAGACAGGTTCAGTCAGTGTGGACAAAAGGCTTTGATGCGCTGAACTCCCATTGGCTTCTGAGACTTCTTTATGCCTTCCAACCTGTATCCCTGCTCGGTCGCATTCTCAGGAGGGGGAGTCTGGAACATAGGAAGGTAATTCACACGTCCGCATTGGTCCAGGCATGTATGGTCCTCCAAGCACTTCAGTTTACAGTTGGGGTGCGTGTCCCTTCCTCCATGTCAGGACTTCCTGAGCCAAGGCAAAGCTTTCCACCTAGACCAAACATGGTTGCACTTACACATGATTGTTGAAAGGCTGAGGTTGGAGCATAAGGACTTTGAACCGTCATAGGGACCATTTTGTTTTTGAGGAGGGACTCTACCTCACACATCTATGGAGTGTGTTCAAATATGGTATACAGAGAGGAAGGGCAAGGATCTTCTGACTGTTTCTGTTAGAACAGTTCTCTCATTTCTGCAGGACAGAGCAGGCAAAGGATTAAAATGTAATCCTCTGAAGAGACATTTGGCAGTTTTATCCTCCATTCTTCCAAGCATAGAGGGCAAGCCCCTAAGATCTGACCCAGATACGAAGAGGTTTCATTTGAGGCACATACCTTTTCCATCCTCCTCCTGTACACAGGTTTCTGACCTGGTGTCTCCACATATTCCTGAAACCCTTAACATAGTCACCCTTTGAGCCACCTTAACAAGACTTCCTTGAAGCTTCTGGCATGGAAGTCTCTTTTCCTTGTGACCATCATGTCAGCCAGGAGGGTATCTAAGATACACATGTTATCGGCCCAACTGGAACTGTGTTTTATGCCTAGAAACATTCTTATCCTGTGTCTCAGTCATTCCTTTGTCTCAAAGATAAATTCCACCTTTCTCAGGTCACAGGAGGTGATATTGACTTCCTTTTGCCCCTGTCATTCTAGTCCTCTCAAAAAGACTTGGCATAAATTGGATATAAGGGGAGCGTGCGCACACCCACCACCTCGTTTTGGAGGTTCATTCCAGTTTTTCCGTGCAGCACCACAGATACCATAGGTTCCCTTCCCCTGCCTTCCTGGTTGGATCCCCCACTTACCAGCTGGTATGTGGTCCTCTCCTCCTCTTCAGCTGTTCAGCCAGTCTCCGGCAGGAGCACAGGTTTCCCTGCCCCACCTCCTTGGCTGATTGACCACTCAGACAAGGAGGTAGGACAGGCAAACCTGTGCTCCTCCTGGGGAATGGTCAAACAGCCAAAGAGGAGGAGGAGAGCAACATGCACCAGCTGGCAAGTGGGTAATTGGCCGGGGAGGTGGGGGAAGAAAACGTGCAGCACCTGTGGTGTCATGTGTATGAACTATCATGAATGTCTGAACTGAGGTTGGTGCCAATTTCTAATATAGATGTGTTGTTTGTGTCCTTCCAAGGCTTACACTGTGGGAAAAAGGGGTTTCTAAATGAACTCTCTCGAGGTGACTGATCCGTCTGGGGTAACAGAGTTCTGAATCAAAGCTGTCCTGAAGCATCACTGCTTACTCCACTAGGAGCACGACCCCATCAGCCACATTTACTATGATGAGGAACCTGCTGGAAGAGATTTGCAGGGTGGCCACTTGGAGGCTGAACTTTCCCCTTGAAAGACCTCATTGCATTGATTCCTTTTAGCTTGGCTGAAGTGGTATTTGGGAGAAGAGTCCCTGGTGGTCGGTCGGTCAGTCGGTTGGTCTTTCCTTCCTTCTTTCTCTCTGTATCAGAGCCTTGCACAATTTAAAATTATGGACATATATGAAATATAGGTAAAAATTTAAAAAACAAAATGTTAAAATACATTTTTGATCAGAAGTGGGCTACTTCAATAACGTTATCCTGGCCAGTTACTAGATCTTTTGTGCATCGCTGGTAGCATAAATTGTGTGTGCATAAGTGCTGTATTCGTTGAATTTCTCTACAGTCACAGAAACCTTGTCCTGTATCCATGTAGTCCCATTTTACTTAATTATTCTTTGATCTTCCGACATCACTTCCAAGACTATTAAGTGACTTCCAGGTGGTTCAGCTAGAGTCTTGTCTTGATGGGAGACATCCATTTGGCAAGATGTGTTGTTTTTGTTCTCCATAGGTTTAACTTAGCCTCATCCGGTTTAATATTTAGAGCTTGAGGTGTGTGCATAAAACTTCCCCTTGATTTCAGCCATCATCTAGGGATTTGGTATCCATTAAGTGGATGGGTTTGCTGGTGACATTCATTACTTGCTAGCTGCCCTCAACGTACTTTTGGAGGGGCAATGTGTCAGGATATGTTCCTAACAAGTGAACAATGGGTTAAATTTAATATTGTTGGGTGAATGTAAAATGGATGACAAATGCAAAGTCATGCCTGTAAGAGTCAATGTAAAATGGATGACTGATGACATACATGCAGCTGGAACAAGCTTAGGTAGTGCTGGTTAACTACGTTCAGCTGCTTTGTGTATAGTGATAGGCTGCTCTTACTATATAAGCAAAAGAGTAAGAACAGCACATTGCCACACAGTAGTGAGTCTGGTGGCCTTTACTTTACTTCTTTAAATGTCTATGTTGCTCTAAGAGATTTATGCACACGCTATGTATGTAATGCCATGTATATACAAGTGGTGCCTCGACTTACAAATGTCCCAACGTACGACCATTTCGAGTTACGACCAGCTCTGGCTGCAAAATTTTGCTTCGACTTGTGACCAGAGCTTCGAGTTACAACCAGAAAAAAGGCAGGGAAAAAGGCGGGGAATTCAAACTGCTAACCGTTGGTGGCAAAGAGGCTGCTTCTTTGTAGCTCTTTCGCCCCAGCGGTTAGAGTGTGCGCGTTCGGAGGAGGCTTTGGACTGCCTGGTAAGGTGCTGCTTTCTGCTTTTAAAAAACTGCCTGTTCTGGGTGGGTTTTACAGCGTGGTTTTGGGCTGGGGGGGTTACGTTTCTGTGCTGTGATGGGTCTTGCAGTCTTTGTTTGTTTTGGGGGGTATTTTTTCACGTTTCCGATGGGTCTTGCAGGGTTTGTTTGCTTTTGGGGGGTTTTTCCCCCCATTTCCGATGGGTCTTGCAGGGTTTGTTTGCTTTTTGGGTTTTTTTCCCCCCATTTCTGATGGGTCTTGTAGGGTTTGTTTGCTTTTTGGTTTTTTTTTCCCCATTTCCGATGGGTCTTGCAGTCTCTGCTTTTTTTTTTCTTTTTGCATTTCCGATGGGTCTTGCAGGGTTTGTTTGCTTTTTGGTTTCCCCCCCCCCCCCTTCGGCCGGAATGGATCAATCGCGTTTCCGATGGGTCTTGCAGTCTTTGTTTGCTTTTTGGTGTTTTTTTCCCCCTTTGGCCAGAATGGATTAATCGCGTTTCCAATGGGTCTTGCAGTGGTTTTTTTTTTGTTTTGTTTTGTTTTGTTTTGGGTGATTTTTCCCCCGGCTGGAACGATTAATGGTGTTTCAATGGGAAATGGTGCTTCGACTTACGACCATTTCGAGTTACGACCCATCTTCCGGAACGGATTAAGTTCGTAAGTCGAGGCACCACTGTCTGATCTATGCTGACAAATAATCTATGAAGTCTGAATATATTATGTCATAAGTTTTTATCAAACTCTCTCGGTGTTTTTCCTAAACCCTCCGCGTCTTTACTCTGCTTATTAGAAGGGAGGATTTGAAGCTGCCTGATAAGGGACTCTGTTTAACCTGTTATCTTGGGCCCAAGGTTTGTCTTCATCAACAGAGTACTCTTGGAGTTTCAATATCCAAACACTGACTCCAAGCTTCTGGAGAGGTAAACGCCACATCTGTTTTTGGAGTTGGCACCCAGTCAACACAATGCCAGCCAAATAATAGAGTTTTTCAATGGTGGTAGGTTTCAGGCAGCTAGTAATAATCTTGCATGATTCATTAAGAGCTGCATACACTTGTTTGGCATGTCCTGATTTATACCACATAGCACTAGCATATTCTATTATGGAGTAGCACATGGACAAAGCTGTTATTCTTATTGTTTGTGGGATCCAGCCAGTTTCTTATTCTGGTGGCAACTTTCTGTTTAGTATTTAGATTTGATTTGAATTTTTAAAAATTTTGTAGATCAGGGTTGAATCCAGAGTGATGGCCAAATACTTTGTGGTAGGGCAGAGTTCAAAAATCTTGCCTTCCCAGCTAACTCAGAACTTCCTCTCTCCTTCTCAGTTCTTTAAGTGGAAAGCACAGATCAGTATTTTTAAAGGGTGGTAGACCTGTCCTAAGTCCAATTCAGATGGTTTCATACCTGTAGGGTAAATGAACCTTTCCTCAGTCCCACTCTAGGACATTAGGCTTTGGTAAATCTCATTTCTCGAGGATGTCCTCCTTCACTACAGAAAACTTGAATGTTGCTACTCACCATGAAAGATTCCTTTTATGTAGTGGAAGGAGGACATTGTCCCTCTTCCTTGAGATATTACAACCAGTTCCTCAGAGGGACACCTACTAAGTTTGTGTTTTCTCTACAGTTTTGTGTTGTTTACCGTATCCCTTGTCTTTCTGGTGGCTAGGAACAAAGACTGGTTCATCCAGGATTGGTCCCTCTCTCTTAAAGGAGCCCTAGAACCTCTAATCAGCTGATCAGTTTGCCTGTGGAAGCAAGTAAGAGACAATCCCATCTCCTTCTGCTATAACATTTCGTGGTGAGTATTAATGTGCCACATAGTAATACTTATCACAATGCCGCACTAGCTCTTTACATTTCCACATCCAGTTTGAGGTTTCTGATAGTCACCTATCTGCATGAAAGACCACATGTACTTCTGTGTACTGGCCCAAGCTTTGAGATTAGCATAGGCCACAGTGCTCTCTTGTTTATCAGTGGAAGATACTAGGTTAAAAGATATGAGGGATATGACCTTTACTGTAATGGTCCTGGATCATTAGAATACCCTCCCTAGGGAAATACATATATCCCCTTCCTTATTGCCTTTTGTTATTCCAATACATATTTAGATATGTTATAGTGTTGTTTTTAATGATTTTTGTCTGCTGCTGCTGCTTTTATTGTTTTATCTGCTGCTTATAATATAATATTTTGTCTTTTTATTGTTTCAATAATTTGAAATTTCGTCATACTTGTAAAACACTTTGGAAGGATAATTTATTTTGAAAGGTGGCTTTAAAATCCATTAAATTAAAAATACATAAGTAAATAATGAGCTTAAAATAGCACTGTGTTAGACATATCCCAGAGCTTTTTGGTTAGATTACATTCAGAACACATAAGGTGTAAGAAACTGGAATGAAAATAAAGAATATAGTTTTCCCCAGCAGCTTCTGAGATTCAGAGCTTTGATTTTCTTTTTGAAGTTCCAGATGCTTGCACCAACAGATGAAGTTTTTAACACTGCATGGCCCTTTGATGGTTAGATAAATGTCACTGTGAGCTAGTGCATATGGTGCTGTTTAAAGGAATCTAGTTGTCCAATTGGCAGCAGGAAAGAACTTGGAAAATATGAGCAAAATATCTTAAATCTGACCCATTGAATTCAGAATCACTGAATTTTGGGAAGAAGCACATCATAATGAACATGGGGTAAGCCAAACTAGAACATCACACAGAGCTTTCTTTTTGGGTGACAGGAGCTCTGTGTTCTTTGTAATATGTTGCTTGGCATGTATATGATATAGGAGAATGATTGTTAGTGTATATGAAATATGGGAGAGTGATACCAAAGCAAAAGCAAATAAAAGCAAACAAATTCCATAATTTTTTGAAGACAATCTAGTTTTATGTCATGTTCTTCTTTACTTCTTTTCCACATTGATGCAGGAACTTGTTTGTTTTGCCAAAGGCAAGAAAATCTTTCTGTTGCAGGTAGACTTTGCATTTTCAGAAATGGAAATGGGTGCTAATTCTTTGTTTGAGCATGAATGAGGAAGTGTAACCAGATGAGAGCCTGGAAAAACACCTTTTTGATTATAATTGCCAGAACTCCCAAGTCAGTATGCCAGTGGGCTGTTCAGATTCTGGGAAATGTAGTCAAGAAAAATAACACTTTCCTGGTCTTATGTTAATACCTTCACGCTTACCTTCATTCAGCTGCAAGGTCAATCTTGAAACTGTGTCGAATTGCACATCTCATGGATACAATATATGAGTTTATTTTTGAACTGTTTTCTTTCCACCCCTAGGTTTTTTTTTAAATTTGTTTTGCTTTGTGTACCATCTAACCTGACCAAAATGTTCCTCTATGGCATTATGGTTGATCCTAATAAAGTATAGTCTAACTGTGTATTTAGTTTTATCATATCATTCTTCTAATTTATGACTGCATTTCCTGCTATTTCTGTTTTGCAGCCAAGGCAAACAGTATTCTGACAAATATGGCTGTCATCACAGAAGTACTAAGTCATGCCTTCCAAGTTACATAAACCACACAAAAGTCTGTGCTTTTGCAGGCTCCCCCTCCCTCGAATCTAATTCCATACATGGCTATCTGACTTCAGTTGTTATGTGTGACAGCTTTGTAATGGTTTAAACACTGGAAAAATACAAAATATTTTGCACAACCGTTTCCTTATACCTGTAATGTCTACCGAAACCCAGTCATTCATTTAGGCACCACATAACTGTTCATCATGTGATAGAGTTCACTTACTTGGTTTCTATACAGCTTTCTGGCTCTTTGCACAGATCTGCAATAGGGTTTCTTCCAGTTAATAGGAAGCAGGGGAGGGATCTGAGTTATATTTGAAGGGACAGTGTGCAGTTGAATGACAACACAACACCAAACACATTTCAGGGCAGGGAGGTAGGAATTACGCCATTCCAAATGTTAGTCGGCAGTTCACATTAGCTCTAACAACAGAGTCACTGGTGAAAGAATCTAGGAACTGTAATTCAGCATAATTTAAGAGGCTACAGATCCTCCACCCCTACAAGAGTTTTCTATATTTTTGTGTGCCACCCAAAATAAAACAATAATAAAGAGCACAGGCATGAGGTCTTTAGAAGCCTCATTCAGCAAGTCCATTCATGTACTGTATTCAGCAAACACATGTCACATGCCTTTAAGATAACATACAAGCTAACTGATAGAGAAAACAAGGGAAAAAAACAAATAACAAAATCCACTAATACAGATTAGGAAGAAGTTTACTTAAATGTGATAAGGTCTATAAACTAAAACATTCATAACTAAGTAGTATAAGATGCATGCAACCAGTTAGTAGAAGGAGTATTTATACTGGAGCTGAACAGTCACTTCTTAGCAACTAATTTCACTTTCTAAATGTTCTCATTAACTTATGAACTGATAATCTAGAGCTACTGGTTGAACAAAGAGTTGGATGAACCATCGGAAAACAATCTGACAATCCAACAGTACAAATATAATCCACAGCTTTGTGCTGACATTTCATGTTTGTCATCAGTATCCATTGGATTAGGCATCCTTCAGTCTCGAGAGACTATGGTAATGTGCTCTGAATAGAGGACTTGGAACAGCATCTAGTGTGGCTGAGAAGACCAATTTGAGAGTTACAATCCCTTCCACACTGAAGACAAATGCAATCTGTCCCCTGTCCACCTCCCTGATTTTGCTGGTTTCGGGACTGCCTCTTTGCCTCGGCCTCCTGGACAAGTGTCTCTTCAAAATGGGAGGGGCCATGAAGCACCGCCTGCCTCCAGGCTGAACGCTCAGATGTCAAGGTTTCCCATCTGTTGAGGTCCATTCTTAAGGCCTTCAGATCCCACTTGCAGATATCCTTGTATCGCAGCTGTGGTCTCCCTCTGGAGCGCTTTCCCTGCACTAATTCTCCATATAGGAGATCTTTTGGAATTTGACCATCAGCCATTCTCATGACATGCCCGAGCCAATGTAGACATCGCTGTTTCAGTAATGTATACATGCTAAAAATTCCAGCTCGTTCTAGGACTACTCTATTTGGAACTTTGTCCTGCCAGGTGATACAAAAAATGCATCGGAGACAACGCATATGGAACGTGTTCAGCTTCCTCTCCTGCTGTGCACAAAGGGTCCAGGACTCACTGCAGTACAGGAGTGTACTCAGGACACAGGCTCTATAGACCTGCATCTTGGTATATACCATCAGGTTCTTATTAAGCGTACTCTCTTTGTGAGTCTAGAGAACATGGTAGCTGCTTTGCCAATGTGTTTATCCAGCTTGACATCTAGGGAGAGAGTGTCAGAGATCGTTGAGCCAAGGTACCCAAGGTTCCCCTTGACATTTAGTCCAGTCGTGTCTGACTCTAGGGTGCGGTGCTCATCCCCGTTTCCAAACCATAGAGCCAGCGTTTGTCCGAAGACAGTTTCCGTGGTCACGTGGCCAGCATGTCTAGACACGGAACGCCGTTACCTTCCCACCTAGGTGGTACCTATTTATCTACTTGCATTTGCATACTTTCGAACTGCTAGGTTGGCAGGAGCTGGGACAAGCGACGGGAGCTCACTCCGTTGCATGGATTCGATCTTACGACTGCTGGTCTTCTGACCTTGCAACACAGAGGCTTCTGCGGTTTAACCCGCAGCGCTACCACGTCCCTTAAGGTACCCAAAGTCATGAACAACCTCCAATTCTTGTGTGGAGATGGTAATAGAGGGAGGTGAGTCCACGCCCTGGCCCATGACTTGGGTTTTCTTCAGGCTGATTGTTAATCCATAGTCTTTGCAGGCCTTGCTAAAACGATACATGAGTTGTTGGAGGTCTTCAGCAGAATGGGCAACAACAGCTGCGTCATTGGCGAACAGGAAATCCCACATGCATTTCAGCAGGACTGTGGTCTTTGCTCTCAATCTAGAGAGATTAAAGAGCTTTCCGTCTGATCTAGTCCGGAGATAGACACCTTCTGTTACAGTTCCAAAGGCGTGCTTCAGCATGACAGCAAAAAAGATCCCAAACAGGGTCAGCGTGAGGACACAGCCCTGTTTCACTCCGCTTCGGATGTCAAAGGGATCTGATGTTGAGCCATCAAAAACTACAGTGCCCTTCATTTCGTCATGAAAGGACCTGATGATGTTAAGGAGTCAAAGTGGACATCCAATCTTGGGAAGTATTTTAAAAAGGCTGTCCCTGCTAACCAAATCAAAAGCCTTTGTAAGATCAATGAAGGCCACAAAGAGTGGCTGTCGTTGTTCCCTACATTTCTCTTTCAACTGTCTGAGGGAAAATACCATGTCAATGGTGGATCTATTAGCTCGAAATCCACACTGATTCTGGATAGACTCTGTCTGCAAGCACCTGGAGCCTCTTCAGCATGACACGGGCAAGGAGCTTTCCTACAATGCTGAGAAGAGAGATGCCACGGTAGTTATTGCAGTCGCCCCGTCTCCTTTGTTCTTATACAATGTGACGATGTTTGCATCCTTCATGTCCTGTGGTACTCCACCTTCCCTCCAGCAAAGACAAAAGATTTCATACAGCTCGGTGGTGATGATCTCTTTACAGCACTTCAGCGGGGATGTTATCCTTTCCAGGTGCCTTGCTAGAGGCGAGGGAATCCAAGGCCGCTTTTATTTCTGCTAAAGTTGGTTCAATGTCCAACTCTTTCAAGACAGGGAGGCACTCGATGTTATTTAATGCCTCTTTGGTTACTACATTCTCTCTGGAATATACGTAGCTCAGAGTAGTGCTGCACCCAGCGTTCCATCTGCTGTGCTCGGTCCTGGATGATCACGCCTGTAGCAGACTTCAAAGGAGCAGATTTCTTCTGTATTGGACCTAAAGCCTGCTTGATACCATCATACATTCCCTTGATGTTACCTGTGTCCGCTGCTATCTGTGTCTGAGAGGAGAGCTGAAGTCAATAATCATTAGAACATCTCCTGGCAGCCTGTTGGACGTTGCTACAAGCAACTCGAAGAGCGTGCAAGTTGTACTCACTAGGACAGGCTTTGTATGCTGCTAGAGCTCTCCTCTTTTCCTCGATGGCTGGCATCAACTCCTCCGAATGAGCTTCGAACCAGTCTGCCGTCTTTTTGGTCTTCTTGCCAAATGTGGACAAGGCAGTGTTATAAACAGCGTTCTTGAAATGTTCCCATCGTTCAGGTGCATTTGCATCAGCCAGCCCTGGAAGAGTTTCCTCAAGCGCTTGGGCAAATTCCTCCACTTTTCTTTGATCGCGAGGCTTGCTGATGTCAGTATGTGGTCTTCCTTCCTTTTTCGTGTGATACAATCTCTTTGTTCGCAGTTTTACTCTACTACACACCAGGGAGTGATCAGTGTCGCAATCAGCACCCTGATAACTGCGTGTGATGGTAATACTAGGAAGGCTAGAGCGTCTTGTGAGGATCAAATCGAGCTGATGCCAATGCTTCGATCTTGGATGTCTCCAGGAAACTCTGTGTTGAAGCTTCGTATTAAAGAACGTGTTGCTGACACAAAGACCATAGTAACAGCAAAACTCCAGCAAGTGTTGGCCATTTTCGTTCATTTTCGATGAACAAAAATGGCATCAGTATCAACTGTTGCAGAAATAAAGTTTCTCAGATAGTGAGTTGAGTCTGTGCAGTGGATCTTCACTAATTCATATCCTAAATCAGAAGAACATACTTATGAATAGCAGGTATTTATAATTATTAAAGAGTTACATGCCTACTAACCAGATATACCAATAGGACTACATGATAACAGAGAATATGTCGCATAGCTACTATAAGCACACATGAGGAAAACTAAGTAGCTGAAGTCACCAAATGTGAGTAAACTGAAAGAAACCACATCTAAATAATATGGAGCAAGTAGTAGTCTCATCTGAAGTAAATAAACAAAAAAATCAAAGAACAAAGTGGGTTGTCATTATGTGAACAGAGATGCTGTGTCTTATTATGGCAGAAATTGTTAAAGGAAACTGGATATGTCAAATCTAACCAGTAAGTACCATGGATTTAAGCTTAGGTATCCATAGGTCCTCTCTTTTCAATAAAATGTTGCATGAAGAGACATACTGATGAACCCTGTTCTATGTACTCTAGGACGAAAAACCTAACTTCAGTGAGTGATATAAAATGCTGAATAAAGGTACTTCTGTGATCTGTATGGAGTATTGTGCTTCTGTATTCACAATTAAAATTGCCACGAAATGACCTGATATTGCTCCATAATATCATGCCCATGTTTCCAGCGGGAAAAAGCCCACCAACCTTTACATAGCAAAGGGCAGCCTGAATGTTGCTGACACCCATGTCAGCAATCAAGATGGCCTAAAGAGTAGCTCTCAACTTTGGGTTTCCAGATGTTCTTTGACTGCAAATCCCAGAAGCCTTAATCACTAACTGTTCTGGTCAGGATTTCTGGGAGTTGTAGTTCAAGAACATCTGGGGATCCAAGGTTGAGAACCACTGCTTTAAAGGATACCTTCGTGTTCTCACTATCATTTCTTCTATGCATTTTGATACCTAGACAACTTGTTGAAAAACAATCCTGAGAATTGTTTTATATTTAGGTAAGAAGTGGTTAACTGATGAAAAAAGAAGTCTGATTCTAGAATTTCCCCTGCCTGGTGTCTTTTTGTGAATGGTAGTGAGCACAAGGGAATATTCTGTAGACCATCTTGACTGCTGACATGAATGTTGTCAACATTCATGCTGCCCTTTGCTGTACAAAGCTTGGCATTCTTTTTCCTGATGGCAACACTGACATGATATTGTGCAGCAATATCAGGACATTTCCTGGTGTTTTGAATCGTGGATACAGAAGCACAATATCCCATAGTCATAAACTGGAGGTTTTTTAAAGAATTAAATTTCCTGGCTTTTTAAAATGGAAGTTTAACACTATACGCAAATTCCAAGAGAAATTTCCCATATAGAATTACCCAGCGCTAGAGGATCTCAGAAGTGGATCACATGATTTGTAATATGGTTGCTGGGGGAGGGCAGATCCAAGAAGAGCTGGGATGTGGATGCAGTCCTGTACGTGAAAATATTTTAAAGGGCTGTTTTGGACTTAATTAAATGGTGAAGTAAAAATGTGAGCAAGTGCAACTCCGACCACAGAGAAATATACACACCCTTTAACCTCTCAGGTAAACGAATGTTGTCATGCCCATGCCCAGTCTGCAGAATTTTCTTTTTGCTTTCCTAGCTTTCTAGAATGCAGACTAGAAAGCAGCCTTTCAGTTTCCAAACCTTTGCTTTACAGACATGTTGCCTGTGTGTTTTCCAAAAGATATCCCCTCGCCTTTTGAAATAAAAAGGGGAGGCTGGGAGTTTGCAAAGCCTTTCACTGGAAACCGAGATCAAAATCAACTGTACTATGAACAATGAAGAAAGACATGGAGGAAAATTCAGCTCATTTGAAATGTGATGTTGGAGATGAGCCTTACAGACACCACAGACCACCAGACAAATAAGAAAGACAAGTAAGTGGGTGCTTAGTCAAGTCAAGTCTGAAGTCTCACTTGTGCAAAAATGAAGATATGGAGGACATCCTTCCTTGTACACATAATGAGACTGCAGCACTGATAGGAAAAAACAATATTGTTGAGAAAAGTGGTGCTTGTGGGGGGCAGAAGGAAAAGAGGAAGACCTAACATGAGATGGCTTAACTCAACAAAGGAATCCATAGCTATTAGTTTTTAAGACCTTACTGGGGAAAAAAAATTTTTTTTAGAAAGGAGGTGGGCAGTAGGAAGAGAGAACAAGCTAATATGAGTTGTTGTTGGTTTGCAAGATCCGAGCAGAGCTGCTAATGATAGGACATTTGGGAGGTCCTTATTTCATATAGTCACCACACCATGAGACCTGATAGCACATAACAACTTTGGAGGGTATTAAAAATAAACAACCAAGCAATTATTTATTTATTTATTATTTAATTATTTATTTATTTATTGAATTTATATCCCGCCCATCTAGTCATTAGACTACTCTGGGCGGCGAACAGCATATAAAATAAAACAATATTAAAATAACAATGATATTGTTATATATTATATATATTATATATTATATGTTATATATTATATATTATATATATGTTATATATTATAACAATGATATAATTATATAGTGACAAGATGGGTGGAATGGAGACTTTGACAGGAGACTGACAGAATATAGACACCAAAGTTCTACTAACATCAAGTAAGACTATCCTCAGCCATAAAACAAAACACAGCAATTTCACAGTTTAAACAAGTAAGCTTTTGAATATTTATTCTGTATTCTTTTAAAATATATTTTGAATATCTGTTTTTTTTAAAAAGAAAATATTCTTTTTGTGTCACCATTTTTACAGCCAGGTACAGAATCCTCTTGCAAACATGACTCTGATAAGCTTCTGATAAGCCAGGAAGGAGTTAAAAAGTTAGCTAAAAGTCAGCTAATTGCATCCTTAATGACAGGGACAGGAGTTCAGATTTTCCAGACCTGGAGCTTATTTCCCCTTTCAAAACATGAGGGGACAGTTTCATCTCAGAAATTCTGAGACAATATTTACTGAAGATAAATTGCAAAATATCTCCCTTTCTGGAGGACTGTCACTCCATTACTTTCTTTAAAGCAAACCTGTTATTTTTTTACTCTTTAAAGAAAACATGACTTTATAGTCAGTTTCTGTGCCCTTTCTCTCTAAATATATCCCCCCCCCACCTATGAATATATACAGTGTTTCATTTTACGAACCCCATGCTGGTTAGCTTGTACTATGCATGTTCAGTCTTATACCAAAGAGACTGCTTTTTTTCCCTTTTGAAAGGCCTGGCTTTTAAGGATCAGTATTTCAGCCCCTGCAGCCTGGATTCTTTCCCAATTGACAAACAAAACAAAACCCAGCTGGGTCCAATTATTTTCTTTCAATATAAGTATGATTGGTTCTTTCAGTTTGGGATCCCTTTCATATCTGGGAACATTTAGGGCCACCTATTTCTGAATGGGAGTTTTTACTTTTTTAAAAAATCATAAATTAAAAACCCTGATTCCAAACTTCCCCAAATTTGGCACAAAGCAAGAGCAGGCTACAACTCCACCAAATTTGGTGCTGATTGAAAGCCCAGTTTAAAAGTAATATTTGTTTGTTTGGGCTGCCCCCATTTTTCAGATTTATAAATATATATAATGTTGATATAATACAATGTTGATTTGTATATAATATATATACATATAATGTTGATTTGTTGTGCCAGCCCAAGATCTCTTGTGCAGCAATGATTTCCTTGGATTAATTCTGGAGAAAAATGGTAAGTATCCAAGGACACTTGTAACCACAGCTACTTGAAATCCTATTAAGCTCTGAAGAGCTAAATTCTAAGTAATCATTCTTAGAATTGTGCTGTAAAGGTGATTCAGTAGTCAATAAAATAGGATATCTTTAAAAGTAACAGGAAGTTGACACATTCTTAAGTACACAAACCTGTAAAGAGATCAGGATATACATATTTTTAAAGGAAGTTTAAAACTTACAACATTAGCACTTGTACCATAGGTAAAGGTAAAGGTTCCCTTTGACAAATGTCCAGTCATGTCCGATTCTAGGGGGCGGTGCTCATCCCCGTTTCCAAGCCATAGAGCCAGCGTTTGTCCGAAGACAGTTTCCGTGGTCACGTGGCCAGCGTGACTAGACACGGAACGCCATTACCTTCCCACCGTGGTGGTACCTATTTATCTACTCGCATTTGCATGCTTTCGAACTGCTAGGTTGGCAGGAGCTGGGACAAGCGACAGGAGCTCACTCCGTTGCGTGGATTCGATCTTACGACTGCTGGTCTTCCGACCTTGCAACATAGAGGCTTCTGCGGTTTAACCTGCAACGCCACCACGTCCCTTGTAAAAACATTAAGAGACTTTGTAGTCATTACAGATGAAGGCCCTGGATAAGCAGCCCCTCAGTTCTGTCTTAGGTGTACAACTCTTTTTGATCAGAAGGGATGATAAAAACAGCCAAAGAACCAGTACAAATGTGAGAATTTTATTGCATTCATTTGCTCATTATCAGCAAGCGTTATTGCAATAATCTTTAGTTCAGCAACTGAATGTATTGAGTCATACTGAGCAAAGGTACATTACATCTGTACTTCATTTATGCATGTTGAAATGCCTATGTACTTCCTGGAATATTTTCGTCACTTGTTGAAATATGTTTGTGTTCATCTAAATTTCCTCAGTTTGGAAATACTAGTCAGAAGAACTGAAACAAGAATAATTTCTCACGATCCACCCCACAATTTTTTTTTTAGTTCTGTGTTCCTCTTTGCTCATCCTAATTATGCTGCTTTGAGATTCAAGGTAGCTTGAAATGGAGATGGGATATATTTCCTAACAACCAATAGCAGTGACAGCTAGTCATAACAGTTGCCAGGAACTTCCAGTTCCTGAGGTGGTGCGGTCAAGCTACTTGTTGCTTCAAAGATATAGCCAGACGTTCCTCTTTTGTTTTCTACTCAAAACTAAATGTGGAAACTGTGTTGAGATGAGAACAGTGGTATGGGAGGCTAGAGGTTAAACCCTCTCCAGACTCACAATGTGATGCTGGTCTAGATCTTAAAACATGCGCACATACATTTGTAGTTTGCATTTACATGAAGTGCAACATCCAAGGTGCCTCGTACCTAGGACAGACTGATCAAAATGAAAAGGTCATGCTAGTTGTAAATAACAGAAGTCCCATTGATTTCCATGAGTCTACTTTAGGTAAGACTGAGATTGGACTAGATTTAGAGCAGAACCAATGAAAGCCTTAAGCTATCTTCCAGGTGCCCCAGCCAATCAGGTAGTGCAGGTGGCCACAACTGAGAAGGCCTTTTCAGTAGTGCACTTGTTTGTGGAATGCCCTGAGAATCTCATCCGGTGCCTGGTTTTATGGTCCTAGGCATTTCAAGAACTGTTTTAGTGCCTTTAGATTGTATTACTTTTCTGCTTTGCTGTGGGTTTTAAAATACATGTGTTACATGAGAAATAATGGTCTTGGTTTCACTGCTTGCTTTTTCTTGCTTTCAATATGTGCCATCTCTATGGATGGTTTATAGTTTGTATTTTATATTTCTAACATTTTCTACACTGCTTAGTAAACTTTTGTCAGGCCACTTTAAAGTCAGTAGTCTAGGAATGTAAATTCTTGTTTCATTCTGTTATGTGAGAAAGGGAAACCACAGCATTGTTTTCCTTGCCTGCGAAACAGCAAGATGTGTTATGATATTTTTGAATTCTTGCATTCTGAGAATTGCATGAATTCCCAGGCAAATTGCGCGAATGATGCAACTTGCAGAAAATTACAATAACTGCAACCTCATTACATAGATTTTTTAAAAATTAGGAGCACCCGATGGGTGGTTTTTATCTTTGTGATCATTGAACTAAGTCCTTCTATTCTTGCTATGTATGTCATATGATATGACCCCTGCTCTAACATTCTCAGCTCTCTGGCCAGCTTGCTCAGGTCAGTGGAGCCTATGCCACACCTTGCCCATCAAGAGAACATGGCTCAAACAAAGCCCCAGCTGAACCACATGGCTGAAGGAATGCTCTTCATGTCATGTGACTTGGTCAGGAAGCAGCTTTGCTTCTACCACCCCAGCCAGGTGCATGTGTGGGAGAAGTGCAGGATTGGGAATTGTCAGTTGTTGACCAGAAACAAGAGTGGGGTCCCTTTCCCTGTTCAATCCCAAAAAGGGGAGGCCCTGGGGAGTGGCTAGACTGGAAGCTTCCATCAGCAGAATTAGTCATGAGTAGAGGAAGGTTCTCCTCTCTCACCAGAGTTACTGTCATTTCTGCATTGGTGAGTACTAGTTTTGAAAAGGAGGTGAGTTAAAAGTTACCAGCCAAGGCGAAATGCTTGGTGGACTGATACTGACACAGCTCTTGTTATGGGTTACATGTGCCTGGAGGTCAGTGTGTTCAAGGCTTCAGAGAATGACAATCATGAGGATCTTGTCCAGGAACAGGGGAATAATACTGCTTTCTTTTCTTTTTTCATTTGTAGCAGGGTGCCTGTCAGAAAAAAAGACACCAGTTGTTTGTTGGTGAAGAGACAGGGATAGTTGTTGTTGTTGTTTAGTTGTTAAGTCGTGTCCGACTCTTCATGACCCCATGGACCAGAGCACGCCAGGCCCTCCTGTCTTCCACTGCCTCCTGGAGTTTGGTCAAATTCATGTTGGTCGCTTCGGTGACACTGTCCAACCATCTCGTCCTCTGTCATCCCCTTCTCCTCTTGCCTTCACACTTTCCCAACATCAGGGTCTTTTCCAGGGAGTCTTCTCTTCTCATGAGATGGCCAAAGTATTGGAGCCTCAGCTTCAGGATCTGTCCTTCCAGTGAGCACTCAGGGTTGATTTCCTTCAGAATGGATAGGTTTGTTCTCTTTGCAGTCCAGGAGACTCTCAAGAGGGATAGTTACTTACTCATTATATATATATATATGCTCAGAAGTACAACCCACTAAGTTCATTTGGTACAGGACTGCGTCTTTCAGCAACCAATGGTAATCTAGTGATTTCACCACCTTTTCAGTGTCACAGCAAATGGCAGTGACAGCCTCAGGGGTAAATGAGAACATGGGGGAAAAACCCTCTCCTCTTTCTCCTATTACTACTCTTCTAATAATGCCATTTGTAATCACATGAAAGAAAATTGCAACAAATGAGGAAGAAACGAAGACATCCAAATAGCAAAGTGACCCTCTATAGCTTCATCCCTATAAATAGCCCAATGCTAAAGTTCATTCCTTGGTCATCTTGTAGTTATGGTAGGCCACAAGCATTGCCAGATGATTGGGAGTAGGTTGGGAGCGTTTTCCCCCGCCACTCTGGTCCGGTTTTCTTTTTCTTTCTTTTCTTTTTTCTTTTCTTTCGTTTCTTTCGTTTCGTTTTATTTTTATTTTGTTTCCTGTCTCTCGTTTCCTGAGTTCTTCTCCTGGTTTTGTGCGGCTTGGTGGCTGTCGGAGGCTGCAGGTGCGAGCGAAAAGATCGGGGCTGAGGCAGCCGACGCGGAGGCGGAGCTCGGCGTTGCGGGAAGCTTTTCTCGTGCTCCGGGGGCTGGAAGAGCTGAGGGACCTTTGAATCCCGGTGGTTTGGCCTGGCGCTGGGGGTCTCGGAGGGGAGCCCAGCGTGGAGAGGCGCGGAGGAGTGTGTTTGTTTCGAGTGGCGGAGTTTGGAGTGATCGCGGACGCTGGCTGGAGGAGGTGTGGTCAGCTTGTAGTCGGAAGACCGAGAGGCTAGCTGGGCATTGTATGAGGCTGGTGCTGGCTTGCGGTGGTCTCCTTGGGAACCTTTTGGGAGTTTGCTTGGAACTGGGCGACGTTGACATCTGTGGCCAGGGGAGGCTCCTTTCGGTTGCGGACCCCGGCGTGTTTTGGGGGAGAGTCTTCAGTTTGCTTCCCCGTCGCCATGTCTCCAGCGGTTCCCCTTTCGCTCCCCCTCCCTCAGTTGTTACATTCAGCTCTGCCTCTGTTTCTGACTGCTCGGCTCTGGGGCCTCTGTCCCAAAAACTCGAACTCATCCCCGACAGCCTTCTTGAGGAAAAGAAGGAAAAGAAGATCGGTGGCCGGTGCATGGTGGGATAAGTCCAACTGTGTGGGGAAGAACTTTGGATTTATTTTGTTTATTATTTTTGTTTTAAATTTTTTACTGTTATACACCTGTTTAGTTATATTAGTAGTTATAATATGCTGCTTTCATTCTGGTTTTATTTTTATTTTTGAAACAAATGCATATTTTATTTAAATTTTACTTAAATTGCTTAATTTAAATTTTAATTAAATTATTTAATTTGAATTGTTTAATTGAATTCTATGTAAATTGTTAATTTGATAAATTGTTTAATTTAATAATTTGATTAATTAGATAGTTGATAATCACTTGAGTTTATATTATTGTTTAATGTTGAATTTATTTTGATAATTTTATTACTGTTCATTGTATTAATTTAGTGGATTGTGTTTTTTCTTTTTTTTTCTTTTCTTCTTTTTTTTTTCTCTTTCTGACATGGAGTGGAGGGCTTGTCCCCCCAGCGGGGGTTCTAACATCCGAGTGATTATGGGTAGAGGAAGATATAGCGTTGGCACAGTGCCTACTCGTTTCAGAAGAACAGTGAACAGATGTCTGAAGGCTGTTCACCGTTCTGACACTCTGACCAACTGCCAGCCTCGAGGTAGCCAGATCAGCTGGCCTTCCACTCTAAAACTGGTGCTGTTGAACGCCAGGTCTGTGTCCAATAAATCCCATCTTATATATGATCTTATTCTGGAGGAGGATGCAGACCTGGCGTGCATAACCGAAACTTGGATGGGCGGGGAAGGGGGTGTTCCCCTGACCCTTGCCTGTCCTCCTGGTTATGCGGTCCAGCACCAGGGTAGACTGGAGGGGCGGGGGGGGAGTAGCCATTGTTTATAGAAATACCTTGGAGGTTATTAGGCGCTCTACGGTGGTGAAGCCGGGTCTGGAGGCCATCCACGTGTTGATTGGGGCCAGGGATGGTATTGGGATCTTGCTGGGTTACCGCGCTCCCCGCGACCCAGCCACCTCCCTACCGGAGCTGGCGGACTTTGTCTCCGCGGCACTGTTGGAGTCCCCGAGGCTTTTGGTCCTGGATGACTTCAATATCCATGCGGAGGCAGAGCTTTCCGGTCCAGCTCTTGAGTTCTTGGAAACCATGGCTTCCTTGGACATGTCCCAACATGTTAACGGACCCACCCACGTGGGTGGTCATGTGCTAGACCTGGTGTTCTCCACTGAGCGGAGCGAGTGTGGTCTGATGGTGACTGACCTGGTGTCAGTCCCCTTGTCATGGTCAGATCACCACCTAATAAAATGTAACCTCGCAGTGGCTCTCCCTCCCCGCAGGGAGCGGGGTCCTATTTTAATGGTCCGCCCTCGAAGGCTACTGGATCCATTGCGATTCCAGGATGTCATGAGAGGGATTCCAGCTGATCTGTCTGGCGCTCTTGTCGAGGCTCTGGTCGACGGTTGGCTTGCTGCCGCCACTAGCGCTGTAGACACGATCGCTCCTAAACGCCCTCTCCGGAGCAGAGCTCGGCCAGGGCCCTGGTTTAATCAGGATCTGCGAGCTATGAAGCGATATAGGAGATGGCTAGAGAGCAAATGGAAAAAGAAACCGACGGATTATAATAAGGAAGCTGTCAGGATCGCGACTAACCGCTACCTTGCTAAGGTGCGGGCTGCTAGACAGTCACACATCGCTAACCGGATAAGCGAAGCCTCAAATCAGCAGGCGGAACTTTTCCGTATAGTTCGCGATCTATCCGGAATTGGTCTAGGTGATAGGCCTCCTACTATCTCACCTGACCAATTTGCAGCATTTTTTAAATCTAAAGTGGAGACCATCCGCCGGGATCTTTCTCCTTTTTTAAATACAGTGGATCGAGCAGAGATGTCCAGCGCTCTGTCCTGCCCGGCGAGATTTGAATGCTTTCAGCCTGTGACGCCAGACATGATGGACAAAGCGCTTGATCGCTGTCGAGCCACCACCTCCTCCCTTGACCCTTGCCCGGCCTGGCTAATCAAAGCAGCCAGGCCTATAACAATGGAATGGGCCACAGAAATAATTAATGGGTCTCTCCAGGAGGGCAAGGTTCCCCTTGCTCTCAAGGAGACACTCATTAGGCCCATCAGGAAGAAACCAAATTTGGCGGCGGACGATATTGGCAATTATAGGCCCGTCGCCAATGTTTCTTTCCTGAGCAAAGTGGTGGAGAGGGTGGTGGCTGATCAGCTTCAAGCTCTTTTGGACGAAACCAATGCCCTGGATCCATTCCAGTCGGGCTTCAGGCCGCGTCATGGCACAGAAACGGCACTGGTCGCACTGTTGGATGACCTGTTGAGGGAGACTGACCGGGGCAAAATGTCCTTGTTGGTCCTCCTCGATATCTCAGCCGCCTTTGATACCGTCGACCATGGTATCCTCCTGGGGAGGCTCTCCGAGTTAGGAATCGGGGGCCTGGCGCTCGCCTGGCTCCGATCCTTCTTGGGGGACTGTCCCCAGAGAGTACAGCTTGGGGAGAGTGTTTCGGCCCCGTGGAGTCTCAATTGTGGGGTTCCGCAGGGGTCGATCCTATCCCCAATGCTGTTTAACATCTATATGAGGCCGCTAGGAGGGGTCATCAGGGGGTGTGGGGCTTCGTGCCATCAGTATGCTGATGACACCCAGCTCTACATCTCCTTTTCATCTACCTCAGTGGATGCCGTTTCGTCCCTTGAACGCTGTCTGGAGGCCATGCTGCAATGGATGCAGCTGAATGGGTTGAGGTTGTACCCGGACAAGACGGAGGTCTTGAGAGTGGGCGGCCCCTCCGTCGGCGGTTTGGGAAACTCCCTCTCTTTTGGGGGGGTGACTCTCACCGCAAAGAGTGAGGTGCGCAGCTTGGGGATACATCTGGACCCGGCGCTTACCATGGAAACCCAGGTGGCGTCCGTGGCCCGCTCCGCCTATTTCCACCTGTGGCGGATTGCTCAGCTGCGACCCTATCTCGATGGTGAGGCCCTCACCACTCTTGTCCATGCACTTGTAATCTCAAGATTAGATCACTGTAATGCTCTTTACGTGGGGCTACCTTTGAGATTGTTGCAGAAGCTTCAAATGGTGCAGAATGCGGCGGCCAGACTCCTTAGTGGGGTGAGAAAATACCAACATATCTCTCCCACTCTGGCTGCCTTGCATTGGCTGCCCATCCGCTTCCGCATTGATTTCAAAGTGTTGATGATGACGTATAAAGCCCTAAACGGTTTAGGACCTCGATACCTGGCAGATCGCCTTCTTCCACCAAGATCTACCCGAATCACTCGTCATAGCCAGGAGGGACGGCTGAGGGGCCTAACGCCGAGAGAGGCCCGGAAAGAAAGAACAAGAAACCGGGCCTTCTCGGCAGTGGCCCCTCGGCTTTGGAATAATCTTCCATCAGAGATCCGCCTGGCTCCCTCGCTGGGTGTTTTTAAGAGCCAATTAAAAACTTGGCTCTTCAGACAAGCCTTCCCTCCTGTCAATATTTCATTTTATTTTACTATAAGTTTTTTCTATCCATCTTGAGTACTATTAATATTAATATTATTATTTTGAATTGTCTTATTTTTAATTGTTTAAATGATTTGTATTTAATTTTATGGAACCCGCCCCGAGTAGACTGTGTCTAGGGGGGCGGGATAAAAAATCTAATAAATAAATAAAATAAATAAATGATCCAGGATTTATAAGTTTAATACACATCACCTTTGCTGTAGCAGTAAATTTCTACAGGCGCTCATCACAGAGCCCCCATAGCGAAGCTCACAAATCCAGTAATCCAGGGACCTGCGTGGATCTATAACCACAAACCGGTTCTAGCAGGTTTATGTTTAGCAAGCAAATATTTTAATACAGTTAATATTTGTTTTGGAAATATAGGTGGGGTTACTCACATTACGTATCTCCTTGAAGAGGATGCAGCTTCCACTTAATGAGGGGGGATGTTGACTTTCCGAGACTTAGCCTAAACCAACAGGCCTTTTTGTTGACATCTGTTAACTGATGGGATGCTTTTACCCATTTGAACTCTGTCCTGTTGTTGTTGTTGTTTTGTAATCTGGTTTGTTGCTCCTTTCTAAATGGACAGTGCCAGGTTCTAAACCAGTCAGAACTAGTTTTACTTCCAGTATAGTTTTCACAGTTAGGGATTTCTAGTCTTTAATATCATGGCAATTAACAATTTGATTCATTGCTGTGTGCTAAATTAGCCTTATGGAACAATCCAAGAGTTGAACATCGGGAAGATACTTTCTTGTGAAGGGTATGGATGGGGGAATTTTTACTCTGGATCGGTTGACTGTCTAAGCTAGGATGATGAATTTCTCCCATTTTCCCGGCTGAGGAGTAATGGGACAGACAGACGGACAGACAGACAGACATATAAATGAAGAGTTTGCCAAAGTTTGTTGAACATTGAATATTGTTGAATATACAGAGTTAATAGCCTTTAACAGCATAACTCTGTAGCACTGAGCATATCAGCAACTTTTAGATGTACTTATTGAATCAGTATGGAAAAAGAAACCCTTAGAATTTATTTATAAATATCTAATGCTAATAATTATTGTATGCAAATTTGGAGGAAAACAGGGAATGAATGAATAGGATTATCATATTTTCTCTTAATTTGTGGACAGTGGTTTTGGCTCCTAAATCCACTATATCTACTACTGCAAAGAATGAGTACTTTGGATCACTGTTGGTGATCTGATCACACAAGATACTTGATGCCTCTCTGAAACACATAGTCTGGTTATGTTGAGTCAAGGCCTCTTTCAGGGATGTGTGGGGAATTATTATACATTTTAACTGTGTACCTGAGCAATGTTTGAATTCTGAAGATGTGCACGGTTTGCTCAATTATATACAGTACTTGTCTCATGGAAATCAACCATTAGTGAGTAGAAATGGATCCTTGGTGCCTTCATGGTAACTAAATATTCGATACAGCAACCCTAGAAGGATGAATTCCCCCCCCCCTGCAAATCAATGGGCTGAGGACCTTCTAACTCCTTGAACATTTAACTGAGTGGCGTATAGATGTCAGCCTCTACCTGCACATTTGGTCATATTTGATCAAAGTTTAGATCTAGATGGTTTGGAATGTTTTTCTTTCTTGGTCACTGTTCTTCTATTCCTTGCCCCTCCCCCTTTTAAACCTTTTTTTCTGATGGTGAATTTTTTTTAATCTGTTTGCATGCTTGCGTCTTGTCTTGTCCTGAACAAATTAAGGGCAATAAAAATGATTTTAAAAACCACGAACAGTTCCGTCAGTTCTCATCTCCTCTAGGAGCAAGTCTTTTGTAAGGTAAGTGGTCTTAATTGCCCATTCAAAGCCAGCTCCCAAATATTATGACTTCCAACAGAAGGAATCACAAGAATGTTGTTCTGCTGGGGAAACCCACCTGCCCTAGCTGCTGTAAGAATCGCAGCAGGAGAATTGTGAGGAATCATTGTGGAAGTTGGGTATTGTGATTTTCTTCCTTGGGGAGGCATTTCTTCCCACTTATTTTCAAACTTGTGGATCACACACTCCCCAGGTAGCCATAGACATCAGTCTGGTATCTTCACCTTAAACCTAGCAATCACGCCTTAGTGCCATTAGATTAGGCTTTAGCCCAATGGACAGCCACCCCCAACACCTCTACTTAGTATTTGGGATTTCCCCTCCTACTCTGCCACAGCCAGACCTCATTTCTTGCCCCAAGCTGGTATCTTCTTTGTTTTTTTTCTCTTTGTTTTGTTTTAATGGGTGATTTTTTTTTCCTGCTGTAATTTCTTCTTTTCCCTCTGGCCTTGTGTGACATGGGTATCATATTTTCTATTTCCAGACTGCAGAATATCTTCTAAATTACTCATAAAATTGAAAAGAAGAATTTGGTTCTGGAGAAATCAAAGGGTCCACATAACATAGATAAATGGTAGGAAGTGAGAGGAATATTCTAGGGTATATCAAACAAAAGGTAAAATGGCTGTAAAATACACCATATATAATTCTGTATTCAAATTGAGAATAGCTCATAGACTCTCTACACAGCACACTCTCAATAAGATTCCTTTCAGCTCCATATCACAAAACAGACTCTTTCATCAATGCACACACTCTCTTGCTCCTTCCTACCAGATTCTTCAGCAGACCTTCACTAACTCTGTCAGAAACAGACTGACTCTCTCAATTCCCTGATTGCCAAAACATTTCACTCACACCAACCAAGCTAATAGGCAGCTCTTCACTCATCCCATGCATGTGCATTATTCAGGCATTCACAGCTATTCATCATACAAACCTGTTATCGATATTATTTGCAAATATACTTGCATGAGTGTCTAGTATGGGTAGAATCAGTATATTTAGCTTGAAGATGAGAAGATTGAGAGGTGATATGGTAGCCATTTTCCAGTGCCTAAAGGGCTATCACATAGAAGCTGGAATAAGTTTGTTTTCTGATGCAGCAGAGGTTAGGACTGGATCTATTGGGTTCAAATTACAAGAAAGGGGATTCTTAGTAAACAATAGGAAGAATTTCCTGATGGTAAGAAATGTTTGACAGTGTAAAGGGCCATCTTGAAAGATGGTGGACTCTCCTTTGTTGGGGATAAAATAGAGCCTGGATGTCCATCTGATGGAGATACTTTCACTCTGGATTCCTACATGGGGAAGAGACTTCACAACTCTTGAGGTCCCTTCCAATCCTACAACGCCATCCTTTTAGGAGAATGTGTTCCATGATTGCATAATTCACAAGGAAAATATAAACTGTAGGAGGTTCTATCAACCTTGCTGCTCAACACATCAACATTTTCTTTCTGTGAATGCCCTTATATTAGGACACAGGTCTGATTTTGCACTATGTTGCATGTGAAACTTAGACTGATGTGTCTAATTGTACTATACCTTTTTCTCTCTGGTTTTTCAAGATTCGACATTTTCATGCAATGAATCCAAATGCAAGCACGGCTTCCTGCCAGCCCCTCTCTGTTCTCTTTCCAACAGCTCAGTGGGTAGCATACCCATTGCCTGTCAGCTGCTGCCTGGAAATACGAATATTATCTGTTCTTGCACTGCCACCTTGTGGTATCCTGAAGTTATATTTCACATTTCATGTTTCTCTGGTCTTTTTCAGGAGGTTTTATTCAGCTGAGGACCACTTAATGTGCTACAGGGGAGGCAAATACATGTTATGTGTTTGGCGTATATGTGCTTCTACCATATAAAAAGAGGGGTATGTTACACTACCTTATCCCTCTCTACTGCACGGAGATTTTGCACTCTGTAGGGCTTCCAGTTCACCTGCTGATGTTTCTGTAATAAGCAAAGCAGAAAGCACACACACCTGGGAAATTTGCAACCATCTCAGCCATATGCAGAATAGAAGCAGTCATTTCTTCTATTTTAACACATACAGGTTGTAATTTAACTCGTAAAGGAGGACTTATTCAGCTCTGAGCTTCCAAAGGTTATATTTTTGGATCACAAGCCTCCAAAAGTCCTGGTTAACATAGTTGCTTATCATCCTGGCTTGAAGGGTACTGGGAGATGTTGCCACAAAAAGTAACTTTACCGAGCTCTGGTTGAAACGAGCCATCAGCGGAGACATGAGAAGAGAGAATATCTTGAAGATTTAGAAGCATCTACCTGTTGAAATGATACTACCCTTTAACCTGCATTCTGGAACCCCTGAGTCTTCAATGCTCTTTTCATTCATGTTACCTTTCCTCGTGAAATGTAAGGGTGATACATAGCAGGACTGCGATGGCATCTCATTGCCTGAAGCACAGCAACAAAGAACACCCACGCACGCCCTTAGGTCAAGGTATACAGCACCCAAAACCGACTAAATAATTTTGGCCTGAGTGCCCCTCACCCTTTCTGTTCTGTGTATTACAGTTCTTGTCATGAGGGGCTGCACAAATTTACTGCTACAGCAAAGGTTATGTGTATTACAGTTTTTCTTCTTTCCTGGAAGCAAAAACCCAATCACAGCAAAGAAAATATACTTCCACCCTTTCATGACAGCACATATCTGCTGCCCAAGGTGGCTGCCTCCTCCTGCCTAATGGCAGGGCTGGTATTTGAATGCAGAATATGGTCCTATTGTTGAAAAGGGCTTCCAGAGGTCTCCTAGCATTGCTGGGCAAAAACCAATATGCAGCTATCTGCCTTTTCTTCCTTAGCAGTCCCCTTCCCGGTAAGAAGAAAACATAGCAGCTGTGGAAACCTCAGATATTACACATGGAAGATGATGATACCTGAGATCCACTGCCCACAAATTACTGTGTGAAGTTAGGCAGTAGTGCAATAAAAGCTTGATCTAGAAGCGTCTGAGATCAATGGACCCAGAAAATAGAAAGAAGCAGCAAACAGACACACTGGCTGTATCATTGTTGACTTTCCCTTACCATATAGTTGAACTAAAACTAGGAGGTCTAGTTTGTTGTTGAACAACTCCTTTTTATGGAAAAGATGATGATGATGATTATGGTGTGTAGCGGTTACCCCAGTCGTCACCTGTCCATCTCAGTGGAACCTTGGCAGGAGAGCCAATGAGGAAGACGGAAGGCGGAGTCAGGAAAGAAGGAGGGGTACAAAAGGAGGAGTCTGAGGGGAGAGCTAGAGTTCAGAGAGAGTTTTGAGAAAAAGAGTGATTGAGATCAGAGGTTTGAGAAGGGGATTGATTGAGATAGATGAGAGATCAGAGATTGGGAAATAGATTGAATTAATAGAAGGAATTAAATAAACCCAAGTTAATATAAGTGAGTTACTTCCTGTGATTGACACTGTTATTTCCAACCAATCATTAACCCTACCCTGATCAATAAACTGAATGTGTTTAATAACTTGTGTGTCCCGGAATTGATTGATGTTTAATCCAAAAACATCTGGTGGCAGCGTGAGGAGGAAGAAGCAGCTTGGGTCTTTGTGAGGGCCAAGAATAAAATTAAAGCCTCAAAGACGGAGCCGCGACATGGTGATCTTCAAACTGCAGATCTGGAAGGAACCCTATGGATCATTGAGTCCAAAGAGGAACAGTGGGAATCGAACTCCCAACCACTGGCTCTGCAGCCAGATAGATAAAGCACTGAGTAGAGATGGGCATGAACTGCTGGTTCGGTGGTTCATGCTAATTCCTTTATCAGCTGAACAGGTGTTTGGCTCTTAAAAGCCCCGCCTCCTCCTGCGGGTGGCCACTCAGAGGCAGAGAAGGCAGGGCAGGGAAGCCAGGCTGCTGCCTCTGAGTGGGTGCCCACTGGAGGAGGCAGGGCTTTCAAGTGCTGAACACCTATTCAGCTGATAAACAAATTGGCATGAGCCGCCAAAGAAATAGTTCGTGCCCATCTCTATCACTGAGCTATCCAGCAGTTCTACATTCCACATTCAGTTTCCTATTCAGCAGAAATAATCAGACGTAAAACAGACCGCCTGCCAGTCAGAGTCTGTGATATGGATTAGATGGAATAATTGTCCAAGTATAAAACAGTCAGCTTTGCAGGCTCATATGAGTTCAGCAGTGACCCCATTCTCATTAGCAGCTGTTTGCCTGTCTGCACCATGTGCCGAGTTCCAACTGCCTTTAGCTTCCTTACTGACCTTTTCACTGTTGTCTTGTCCTCCACTGCCCTTTTCTTTTCCAGCTTCTACACATAAGCAGAAGCAGAAGCCATATTGTGGCTTGGGACAAGAGAAGTTACTTTTCAGAGCTTCTGTAACCAGTGTGTTACCTACTCCAGAGTGCTCCCCTTAACAACAGTATAGCTCACTTAATGGCAAGGTCAGCTGCTGTTTTCGTAGCATCATAGAATACTGAAGATGGAAGGGGCCTATAATGCCATCCATTCCAACCCCCTGCTGTTTCCATCTTCTTCAGAAAACAGTGGTTGGAAAAAAAATGGAAATAAAGGTCAACTCAGCTGACTAGAGAGCTCAGTGGTTTAGGTAGAATTTGATTTCCCCCCTGTGCCTCCTGCAAGTAGAACCAACCTGTTTGGCCTCAGATTCCCAGTGTGGTGGACTAGGCGTCTGGAGAACAGAGTTCGAATCCCCTCTCAGCCATGGAAACTCACTGGGCGAGTTGAACTGGTAAAGCCACTCCTTAAATATCTCACTTACCTTGAAAGCCCTATTAGGGTTGCTATAATCCATTCCAACTTGATGGCACAGAACACACACAGAAGTCAACTCAACTAATCATATTCTGACTTCAACTGATGAACTTTTGTTTTAATATTAATACAAAACCAAAGGAGTTTCATTCCTTGCCCTCTGCAGTTCATAGTGATTTTAGACTTTTGAAGAACTAATTTTAGATTAGATCTGGGTTCTCTGGTATTTTGCTAATACCGCTAGCCATGACTGAAGTATACAGACACAAGAAATATGACAATAATGAGTCAATGCTGCCACCTGGTGTTCCTTTTGAGAACTGCAAACCTGTCTAGGCAATATTTTAATCCTTTGGATTGTTCTGCTTTTTTGTGTTTGAAGGGCACATGTTGATTTACTACCTTATTTTCAAATAAAGTGTTGTGTGAGATGTCCACCAGCTAAAGTACGCAATTATATTATGTCCACATAAAAATGTGTTCAGGCTTTCTCTCCAACACTCCTAGTTGTTTTTCTTATGGGTGTTGCTCCTTATATAACAACTCTCAGATACAAGAATTGTCTATAAAGTTTGCCTGTTTGTTGTCAGCAGCCAAATGTTAGATACTACACACATCATTGTGTAATAACACTTGTAACTTTTTTTCTGCCCCGCACGTGTACAACATGGAGACTCAGTATTGTAATAATTTTCATTTAGTAATAATTACGAGTGCTATTTTAGACGTCGTGTCAATGTGCATTAAACAGTGTTGTGTGGCTGTTAAGTGCCGTCAAGTTAACTCTGACTAATGGCAACCCTATGAATGAGCGATCTCCAAAATGTCCTGTCCTCAACTGACCTGCTCTGCTCTTGTAGAATTAAGCCTGTGGCTTACTTTAGGGAGTCAGTCCACTTCGTATTTGGTCTTCCTCTTTTCCTGCTGCCTTTAACATTTCCCAGCATTATTGTTTTTTTCCCCAGAGAATCCTGCCTTTTCATGATGTGCTTAAAGTAGGGCAGCTTCAGTTTCAACATTTTTGCCCCCAGAGATAGTTCAGGCTTGATTTGATCTAGGACTCACTTGTTTGTCTTTCTGGCTGTTCAGAGTATCCACAAATCTCTCCTCTACCACCATATTTCAAATGAACCAATATTTTTCCTGTCATCTTTCTTTACTGTCCAGCTTTCACATCCCTACATGGTGTTCAGAAATACAAATTTTGATCTTGGTCTCTGGTGACACATCCTTACACTTGATTATTTTTTCTAATTCTTTCATTGCTACCCTTCCTAATTTCAGTCTTCTTCTGATTTCTTGACTGCAGTTTCTGTTTGATTAATAATTGAACCAAGGTATACAAAAAAGGGACGTGGTGGCGTTGCGGGTTAAACCGCAGAAGCCTCTGTGCTGCAAGGTCAGAAGACCAGCAGTTGTAAGATCGAATCCACGCAACGGGGTGAGCTCCCGTCGCTTGTCCCAGCTCCTGCCAACCTAGCAGTTCGAAAGCATGTAAAAATGCGAGTAGATAAATAGGTACCACCACGGTGGGAAGGTAACGGCGTTCCGTGTCTAGTCGCGCTGGCCACGTGACCACGGAAACTGTCTACGGACAAACGCTGGCTCTACGGTTTGGAAATGGGGATGAGCACCGCGCCCTAGAGTCGGACATGACTGGACTAAATGTCAAGGGGAACCTTTACCTTTATACAAAATCTCTACATTTCAATTTCTCCATTGTCAGCGTTAAAGTTGTGTAGTTCTTCTGTTGTGTTAGAGAGTTTTTAACTGCTGAAAGAAAGAAAAATCCTGCTGAAATTTGTTGATGAATGAAAACTGAATGGCACCAAATGTGTTGATGAAACATTGTGAATAATATGACTCAAAGTGCTTGTTACATAACCCCAGCATGTGTTGCTGCTGAGCCTGGACCCCAACCCTAACTTTCCCTCCAGTCCTTATCTCACCTTGCAACTTTCACTTTTTCCCTGCATATGAAGTGGGACTCGAAAGGCAATCCTTATGAAGATGATGATGACACAATGAAGATAGTGTGAAGCAATTAAAAACAACAACAACAACAGAGGCTCAGAATTCCTCGTTGATGGAATGAAAAAACTGGTTTTAAGTTGGTGCAAATGTATTGCAGTGGGGGAAAAGAGATTATATTGAAAAATACGATGTCACCATAAGATTAAGAAGGAATACTGCTTTTTTTTAATTGAAAAAAAAAGATATTTCCATTTATCATCCAGGTATGAGTCAATAGGCAACATTTTCTATCTGACCTTCACAATAATAGATTAGTACAGTGACTGCATGTGGACTCAATGTCTCAGGGCACATCTGTATGAGGCATATAGCTTGTTATTTGGATCACACTAGGTACTGTTTGGTTTGAATCAAGTTAGAGGGTCCACATGTGTTTTGACTTACAGCAATTCATCCCACCCCCTTTTTAGAGCTGTCCCACTCATTTTGGGCACAGAGGTAGAGTTATAGGGTGTTTTTTTTTTTTTTTTTTTTGGCACCATTCAAAATGGGATATTGGAAAGTCTGAGTCTTTGATACCAAGTCCTGAGTCCGAAGCCCTAAGTCAAAGTCTTCATTAAAAACAAGCTTTTTCCCCCCAGAAAAAAAAGGAGGGAGTGGATGGGTTCCGAGTCACAAGTTGAGTCTGAGTCATTGGGGGGGGGGGGGGAGTTGAGTCCGAGTTGAGTCACTGGTGCAACTTAAGTCCAACTTGACAGCAAATCTCACAACTTGAGTCTCCATCCCTGCTCTGATTGTCCTGTTGTGTAGCTTATGTGAATGGTCATTTCACACCCAAATAAAGCTGTGGGTGGTGACAATTTTGTGACATATTTGATTGGTGGTGGCGTTGAAAGGGATGATAGAGAACCACCACCTCCTCTATTTCCATTTACTTGATTTTTTTAAAAAATGTTCTTATTGATGCAGTGCTATTCTAGATAAATGAGATACATTGGCTGTAGTATGTGTACCGTGCTAGATAGATGCAGAAGGTCTACTTTGGCTATCCTCTTCTTGGATGCACATCTTAATGTAGGGAAGCGATTAGGGGCTATAATGCAAAGTCTGGCTGAATAATATCAAGCAGACTCTGTGGAAAACCTATAAACATAACCATAATTCAAGTCTATGCTCCAAGTACAGATACTTAAGGTGAAATTGAAAGCTTTTATGCACCTCTTAAATTTTCAGAGCCCCCTGTCTTCTTGGCCCACAAGTTGCCCACATGCAGAGATGAACTTTCTGTAAGGAAAAGTGAGGCTTTGGGTGGTGAATTCTGACTTCATAGCTGTTCTAGCTGTGATCTTGTGCCAAATCTACTATTTTCCTTTAAATTTATTGTTTTTTCAGAGTGTTGTAATTCCCAGTGATAACACCAGAGGTAAAAGACAGATGTTGTTTCCCTCAGAGTGACAAAACCTGTAAAATTCTATGTAGGTGTGTGCAACTTGTTGAACTGCTGTGTGCACTGCAAGAAATAATTTGTGTGTTTGTTATATTCTTATACTGCACCATCTAGTGGCCTTTCCACTACTCTAGGTGGTTTTCCAACAAATAGTTTCTTCCTGTTCCTGCAGGTCTTTGCTTCCTCTTTCAGCTGCCTGGCTTGTGTTTCCTTCTGCCCAGGGAGAGTAGCTGAAGATGGAACATGAACTTCTTTACTCCCAGGAATCTTTTCTTCAGTGTAAACACACTAACCTCTTTTAGTCCATCCTGTTGTATTTTCCACAACCCTGAGCATCTCTGTTGCCCTCTTCCCGCCATTCTTCTTTTGTGTTTCTTCAGACAACAGTAAATTCCCCATGAAATTAGTTCAGGCAGAAGCCTCTGTTCTGCATATTCTGCAATAAAGACCGACTCTTCATTCACCTTTTCTGCATTCTCCTTATCCTTCTGTAGTTCACCTTTAGTCCTCTTATCATAGCTGCTGGAGTGAATTCAAAAAGTGAAATTCAACAAGCCAATAATGGGCACTAGTCAATATGTTCCATAATCAGGGACAGACAGCAGCCTAATATAGGGTGCCCTTGTAAGCACCACACATATACAATGAAAGCTTAATTCAAAGTTGTGGTTTTAAACAAGACATCATCATCATCATGTGAATTGCATCCACTCTGGTTTCATACAGTCTGATCCATCAAATATTCTATGATATATAGAGCACTGCTGTTATAGACCCTCTAAATTTGAACTGTGTTAAGTATCTTCTAAATGTGAGCTATTAACTCACATTTAGAATAAGCATTCCCATAAGCATTCCCACAGACATCCATCTTTATCCTTCCCAATGGACGACATCTTTGTTAAGTCTAGTGTTAATTGAAATCTAAATCTAAAATCTTAACTGGGATGTAAAGAAACCTCATCATCCTTTTTTCTTTTTCTTTTGCCTTTACTTTTACAGCTAATAGATGGGGCCAACACTTGAAAAACTTCAAAGGGGTTTGTGAGTAAAGACTTTTCATCAGTGAAGCACCACATCCGAGTTCTAATCTTTCATGCCTTCTGACGCAGTGACATCAAACAAGTCCAAAGAGAATTGGAATGCTCCAAAGCAGCATTGTGCCTTCTCCTTTCTCCCCCTACCTTTGCTTTCTGTGGGTGTAAACTATACACTTAAGGAACCTCCACAAAATTAAAAAGCGGAAATAATGATTTACATAAGTTATAGTTTAATAAACATGATCCTTGCACCCAGTTTTTCTAAAAAAGGAAGGGGGGTTGAGAAAGGTGGTTGTATAGTTCAAAAGTAATATCCAGAGCTCAAAGGACTGCTGGAAGAAAATGAAAAAGAATTAGGAAGTGTCTTATGTATAAGTCTTCAAAGCAAAGGCAATCAATTTATGTTTCATTCTTACTTACTTGAATGTCGTTTGCATATTTTATTGTTTCTGTCATCTTTCCTGTTACAATCCATCCAAGGAGTTCTCAAAGAACATTAAGTCCTACAAATAAATAAACTGTGAATGATGAAGAAGATACAAAAAGGCAACAATTAATATCAAAAGGCTGACTTGTACAGTTTCATTTCCTTTTTAAAAAGAATATTATTATAGAATAGCGGTTCTTCTGTTCAGTGCCTTTGAGCAAAGACCGTTTTGCAGTGCAAGAAATGAGAGAGTTCAAAGTCACGGGATAATAATTTTTGCTGGCTTTGTTGGTTTAAAAAAAGATGGATAACAACTAGATCATTCTGCACTTCTCTCATTTTTCTGGGAGGGAAAGGAGGGAAGGAGAGTAACTAAAAAGAAAGTTCCTTGTTTTACCATCTATTTCCCTCCCAGCCATATTTTGAAATGAATACATGACATTTTGGAAGCTTGCACAGCACATGGAGTGCCATACACAGTGGGAAGCAGTTATCTCAACGCAGGCAAAAACTCATGGGTTTCGTCTGCTCTAGACTGTGCCACAGCGAAGTGCTGTAGCTTACTGAGAGGATTTGTCAACACTTCAAATTACAGTGTTAGATGTTTACCTATCCCGGTCCAGAATGTTAAGTAACTTTGAAAAACCAGATGCTAGAGTCTTTGAATAGAGTATAAGTTTCAACCAATGTTGTGAAATGACAGATTTTTCACAGTGCAAGGCCATGAGACGCAAAACAAACCTTCTGTCAGACGATTCAGTAGTACTGACTACTGAAACGTTTTGCTTTCCCCATCAAAACTCTGAAAAGAAACAAGTGGAAGGATGCACTCCATGACTAAGGTCTAGGACAAGAGCAGAGAACCCGAATTACATGATCTACCAGCCCCCAAAATAGCAAAAAGTGGGGGTGGAGGAATCACACTACTTGTCAGAGCATCTTAGCCCAAGGTTAACCACCCATCCCAGCAGATCCTCCCAGGCCTTGCCCCTCCAGGTGGCCACTCCGAGAGAGGCCAGGAAGTCAGCCACAGTGGCAACTACACTATGGAACCAGCTGCTGGTGGAGCTGTGCCTGGCTTCCTCCCTTCTAACATTCAAAAGGCTTCTGAAGACTTTTCTATCTAGAGAAGCATTTCCATGCTATCCATACTGACCTTAGGCCTCCTGTCCTGTTCCCCCATTTAGAAAATACGCCTCTTATACGTTTAACGGTATGTGTTCTTATTTGATTCAGGAGTTGGTTTTAATGTTAAATCTATTCTATATGCTTTTTTTAAAATGATATTGTTAACCACCCAGAATAGTGCTATGAACTAATGGGGTGGTGTAGGTAGGTAGGTAGGTAGGTAGGTAGGTAGGTAGGTAGGTAGGTAGGTAGGTAGGTAGGTAGGTAGGTAGGTAGGTAGGTAGGAAGGAAGGAAGGAAGGAAGGAAGGAAGGAAGGAAGGAAGGAGTGACCAGATGTCCACCTCCTTTTTTTATTTTGGGGTTCAATGGAGCTTTGGGTGGCTTAGGAAATGCCTCCCCTCACTCCCTGACTAAGACCAAAAGGAAAAATGCTGTTCCTGGAAACCTCAAGGAGCAGAAAACCCAGTTTTCAGCATCGTTTGCCTTTGGGGCTCTGCACAGACGTTGGGGGCTGCAAAATATTTTCTAGTGTGGTTTGTGGTGCACGTTGCATTTTGTCTACCTGGCTTAGTTCAAGGTGGGGAACACATGGCCCTCCAAATGCTATTGGATCAGAACTAGAGATGGGCACAAACCAGTTTGTCCTAGTTCATCCCAGTTTGTAAAGGCAGCAACACAAGTGCTGCTGCTCCCCTCCCCCACCTCTTGCCATCTTTATAAACTGGGATGAACTATGACGAACTGGTTCGTGCCCATCTGTAATCAAAACCACATTAATGAGGTAGATTAATGGTGGAACCCAATGGGACACGTAAGGTCAATACAGGAATTCATCCCCTGCTTTTAAAAGACACTTCACACTGGGCTCATTCTTTCTGACTATTAACTATGTACAAAGAGTGTATGGATCATAAGGTTGTCAACCTTCAAGTTGTGAGGTCTCAGCACACTGGCTGAAATTTCAAAGAACTGCCATGGGTCTCCAAGGAGGGAGACAGAATTGAAGGCATTCAGCACTAGAGAAGAAAGTTTGATTCTAAAAATCTGAGCAGCTGTCTCTATTGATGCCCACCTGACACCAGGTGTCACTGGCTCAGTGGTGAATGGGTTTGCATGTGCATTATGCTTATGCACTGTTTTGTGGACCAAAAAGCCAGAAGTGAGAAGAGAAGGCTGGGGAGTAAACCAGTGTGGTACCCACACTAGGTCCTATTGTGTTGTATTTGAAGAAAGGAAAATGGATCTTTTTTTGTTGCCCAAGTCTTGGCATCAGTGTAAGAGGGTAAGGGAAGCTTCAAGCTATAGCACCAATGTTATTGTCATCATGTGCCATGAAGTCAGAACTGACTAATAGTGATGCTAACAGGCTTTTAAAGGTAAATGAGGTATTTAAGGAATCGTTTTACTGGTTCCATCTCCCAATGAGTTTCCATGGTAGAGCTGGGGAACTGAACCCAGATCTCCTTAGTCCTAGTCCATTACTCTATCCCCTACAACACACTGGTACCTAGCATCAGTGTAGGGCTTTGAAAAACTTCTCATATGTCACGTGTGCTGTGGGTAAGGTAAGAACATCAGTGATGAGCTCTCAACTAGAAATGGCAGCAACTGCTGACGCTGCTGGGTGTTTTTTCTGCCTGCCTGGCTGCTAAAAAGTCTCCCTCTTCTCTGGGTTGCCATGTTGGCTTGTTAGCTGGATTTTACCCAGATTCCAGGCCTTTTGCCCTGGATTCTCCTGGTGTGTTTTCTATAATTAGCTGTCCCAGAGGCAATCTCTGCCTCTTCCCAAATCTCCTCCCCCCACATACTCCTGTAGCATCATGAGGACCCCCCCCCCCCCCAACAACTTCACAAGGAGCTGCCCTGCTGTCAGACTGATCTCAGATTGAGCAACTGAAATCTCAGGGATGAGGATACTACTGACTAATGGCAACCATAATTATCACTGATACTCCCTCCATCACATGCCCAGGAACTACTTCTAGCAGCTTCTAGACAATAATGGGGGACTTTGTCCCTCTTCATTAAAGCAACAGGGGTGCGCAAGTAGCACTGTTAAGATGTATGTGTCTTGGAATGTTTTTCTATGTGACATGGCACATATAACTGAAGCCCTCTCTGTACATCTCACCTAAATGGGAATGTTTCCCCATTTAGTTGTGTACTACGTATCGAACTATATGTAGGAATTGGCTCCCAGGAACTATGATGAGACATAAGCTAGTGTCCTACAGCTAAAGTCCAGTTGGTGTAACTCCACCATGTGAATTGCAATGATATCATCACCCAGGAACATTAATCTCTACTTTAATTCAATTTAATATTTCCTATTCTTCTCCTTTAGGTTCTAAGGCTCCCTCGGGATTCCTTTTGCCCTGGTAGCCTCAGGGTATAGGGAGGAAGCCTTTAATATCAGAAAACCACCACTGTTCATAATGATTATTCGCCTTTAATAATGATTAACATTACCAGATGATGACATCATCGACATTTATACCTGGTGGAGTTGCACAATGGGATTTCAGCCACTGAATTGTTTGTTGGCTTTGGAGGTAGGAAGCCCAGATTCAAGTGTGAGTTCATCGTGACCCAGTTCACAGGATTGTTGTGATGGTAGAACATCACCCTAAAGGTCATAGAGGATGGGTGTGATCAAAAGTAGGAAGACAGAGCCTTTTCTAGCATATACTTACTAGGAGGAAGCAAGCACCAATCATGACAGCCTTGATTTTTACATCAAGATCTACAGGAACCTGAATACCAAAATTGGCTGTATTGGTAAAGATGTTATTGACAAATCCAGACCAATACTTGGAAATCTTGCCAATAGTTGACATATCATTTAGAGATTTTACCTGTTTTAAAAAAGAGAAGACAAGACAATGTCATAAGAGGATTAAAAGAAATGCAAGGCCAACATGCTTCAAATATGTTGTTTTGGAAGAGGTAGCTGTTAGTCTTCCAGCATATCAGGCAAAATCCAAAGAAACAAACTTTGCCCAGGTCTGGTGTCTGTTTTCTGCCTCCTTATGAATTTTTACAACAGAGCCCCAAAACAATAGAAGCCATCAATTACTGCACGTAAATGTAACATACACACAAGAGCCAATCAATATTTAGTATGAAATTGATATTTCATTCAACATTTAATTCTGTTTCCATATGTCTGACGAAGTGGATGTGTCCATGAAAGCTCATGTTAAAATACCATAATTAGTCTTTAAGGTGCCACATGTTCTTGTCTTTTTTAAATCTTGTTTTGTTTTGTTTCTTTGGAGTTTCCCTGATATGCTTCAAATGTGTGTCTGGAGAACTGGAAATGTGGATGGCTGGGTTTAAGGTATTTACTGCCCTCTGTCAGACTGCAAAACACTTGAGATGGCCTTGGTTATGATGGGTTGTGTTCACGTTGTGCTATGAAAATGTAATACAACATCATAACACTATTAGCAGCATTAGTAAGGAACAATATTTTATTTTACATTACCCATAGTGTTGCCTCATTCATCTGGTGCAGTTCCAAAACAAGGAAAATTCTAATGCCAAGGAATGCTGTTCAAAGTACCTCAAAGTCAACATCTCCAAAGCAACCACATGTTGCATAAGGGCCTATGATCTTCAATACATCTTCATTACTCTCATTCCTGATAGTGAATTTAGGCAACAGAGGGTCCCATTTCTGCACAACATAGCCAACGGTGGTCCCAGGAGGAGACTGAACCTCTACCTATTGGACGTTATAAAATAGATAAGTGATAAAGTAACATGGGGCTTATGACAATAGTTGCTATGGGTTTCAATGATAACATATCTGTACTATAAACTCTATTGAGGCTATATAAGATCTTCTGCTACCCAAACTCTAAAACAGAGAGCCATCTCCCATTGCACAGAAACCAGAGTTGACACTATGCCATGCTTCCCACCATGCACAAAAATAACAGTCAAATCTCTCCAACAGATGCAGTGGCCCTCCCACAGGTAATTTTTTGGCCACCTCTTCCACTTGTTTTGTTTTTGAGGGCCATATCTTCCTAAAAAATAATGCAGCTAGCATCATCAGAACCAAATGGAAAGCTGCAGAGTACAGGAACAAAGCTAAGGATTTTGGTGGCGTATGAGAGCTGCCACCATTGGTCCTCTGTGTGGTGAAGGAGTACATAGCTGAGTTCATGCTATCTGGGGAAGCTAAAACATGGGAGTCCTTGCCATCTCTACTATTCTGTTGCTTGAGTACCTACAGTACCTCCATTTGGCTGATAGTAAGACCGGCCCTGAATAGTATTATACAGAATATGCACTACAGCCATATTCCGGTGTCTCTCCCCCTGCTGTACCAAACATACCAAAAGAGAAGCACTTAGCTTGACCCTCCACCATCAGTTTCTTCACAAGGAAAGCAGCAGCTCTACAGAGCAAAACTCCCTGTTTGTATGGAGCCCTTCCCTGTGAGCAAAAGGCCTGGACCATCATGCTTCACATGGACCTTCCTTTTCACACTCCGCATTTTTCACTTTTCAGAAAAAGTCCCATATTTGGAAGAAAAATAATATGGTGGGTGTGTATGGCCTCCAGAAATCTGGAGGTTGCCCGACCCACCCACAACTAGCTAGATAATGTCAGCCAGTGGATTTCAAATATATGATGGATCATCCTTGTAGTGATGTGCTTTCATTTCATCTGATCTGGGAAATTCAGGGAACTCCTGTGACAGTATTAACACTGCACTGTATTAACACTTCTTTAGAGGAGCAGGAATTGGTGCCTGTGTGTTGTTTTTGTTTACGCTTTTATACCGCAGGTAACATTTACCCCCCAAAGAAGGCACACCTCCTCCATAGCTAATTCCCATTTCTCTAAATCCCTTTAAACCACTTTTAGGAACTGGCCTTAACAATTTAAAAGAACATGAAAAGAGGATTCGAACTCAGAAGCAAAAGACCCTGATGTCTCCAATTCTCGTTCGTGATGTTCTTTTTTCAAATGGCAAAGTGAAAATTCCCTTGCAGAAATTAGAAGGCTCTGGGATAACCAAAATGCTCATTCAGATGATCATCAGAATGTCTCCAAACAGAACCGCTTTCAGCTGAATACACACATGGCTACATGTTTGAATGGAGAACCCCATCCATATCTGGAGGAAAGGCTAAAATGGACTGTTGCAAGGATGCACTGACCTCTTGCAGATAACATGGAAACCAGCAGCTGTTACATCTTAAAGGTCTATTCACAGTGATCACCTCTCGACCGGTGTTATCTGTAATCCTCATGGTGAAAGCCCGTAACGGCGAACAGAAATTACGATCAAAGAAGCCATTTTCCTCCACAGCAAAGTAAACTCTTTGTCCCATGCGGTTTTTTATCTCATACTTGCTGCAGGTTTCGGTCCCAAGAATAACTAAACAGAGTCAGAAATGTTGATCTTTGTTGAGTGTAAGTCTAATTGCTTAGGAATTTATTCAGTGGCCATTCAGACACATTCAATGATCAAGGGGCTGGAAACCAAGCCCTATGAGGAAAGACTGAAAGATCTGGGCACATTTAGCCTTGAGAAAAGAAGATTGAGGAGAGATATGAGAGCGCTCTTCAAATACTTGAAAGGAGGGGTAAGATCTGTTCTCAATTATTCCAAAGTGCAGGACATGTAATAATGAGCTCAAGTTACAGGAAGCCAGATTTTGATTGAATATCAGGAGAAATCTTTTAGCTGTTAAAATGGTATGTCAATGGAACCAATTGCCTCAGGAGCTGATGAGCTCTCCAACACTGGATGCATTCAGGAGAAAGCTAGACAGCCATCTGTCACATACATGCTACCTTGGATTTGTGCATTGAGCAGGAGATCAGAATCGATGGACTTATAGGTCTTCTCCATGTCCATTATTCTATGATTCCATGATTGATTCAGTGCTACATTTGGATTTAGACCTAAGGCCACTCCTTTCTGAGTAAAATGTTTAAACCATTTAAATTCTCATTGTGTATAGCCTTTTATGGAAGTAAGTCCCACTGAACAGAGCAGGACTTTACTTCTAAGTGAACATCTAGAGAACCATACCGTAAATAATGGTATACATATATATTTGAGACACAGTCTAACCATGTTGGAGAACATCCAATTTCCTTTGAATTCAGTGAGAGAGCCATGCCTGTGGTAATATTTTTGTCATTGAAATAGTAATTCTTTGGTGTGCTGGTTCCATGATTTTCCATTTTTGGATCACAACAGCTTCAATACATTTAAGATATGCATGCTTTAGGGATTCAGTAGAGCATAAGCTTATCTAGTCTGTGTATTTACTGATGTGTAAATCTGGTTAGGGCTTCTGGTGTTTCCAGACCAAAAAGAGAGTAACTCTCTAAGTTCTGGGATTTGAATCAGCTAAATACTCTTGTCTCAAAAGTGTCATGAAATAAGTTTTAAATTAAGTATTTTAAGTATGATTTCATGCGTATTTTTAACAGACTTATGTAATGTTGTAGATTAATAGAAAAGTGGGATATGTAAGTAATGAAGTAGAAAGAGATGCATCCAGACACTCCTAATTTAATAGCCATGGTCATATGTGTAATACCTTGGAGAAGCTCCACTTGCTGGTGAATAATTATCTGGTCCAACTGTTCAGAAATGAAAATAAACAAGAAAACATGAGAATAAAGGAAAGTTGTAGATATTTGGAGATTTTCATCTTGACAAGTATTTGATACTAATAAACAAGACTGCAATGCATATTATAGAAGTATACAGAAATATTACTTTTTTTTGGATTAAAACTCCTAGCCAGCATGATGAATGCCCATGCTGTATAAATGACTCTGGAAGCTGTAATAACTTTGGGGAAGTACCGTACCGTACCGTACAGTATAGTATAGTATAGTAGTCCAGTCTCCCTTGTGTGGCAAGACACATTCACTTAAGGCAATGAGATGGAAGTGCTTGTAGGATGCTCATATATTTTGCTGAAGCATATGCAGCTTGTTCTGGGGAGTTCTCTGCCTGAAAATGCAGTGTTTAAGCATGTGGAAGGAATCTACCATGTCTACTGCTTTAGTGCTAAATGTTGACATTCAGGCATACCTTATGGCATGATAAGTCTCCAAGCACAATCTATACAGTATGGGCAGTTGGGCTGATTCATGTCAACAAATGTATTCTCACAGTTTTTCTTGGAGAATTTGGTAAATTTCCTTTTATTTAGCAGAGTAAGAAATGTGGTTAGATCAGCCCTGTTTCACCACCACCACTCATCTCATAGTGACTAGAACTTTATGTTTTAAAAATCACTCTAGAAGCAGTTAAAGTAGAAATTAAGATACCTTAACTTATAGTTTCTGTCTATAGTTATAATTAGAAGGATTAAAAAAGAGAAAAAAAACCAAGGGGAGGTTAGTCTAAACCATGTGAGAGACAGATCCTCCATACTGGGTGCATGGTTGGAGATCAGGAGCAGAGAGAGACTAACAGATAAAAAAAAATAAAGCAAACAAAACAGGAAGAGAGGAGGGGCAAGCCAGATGCAGGAAAAAAAAAGAACTTTAGCAATAGATTAGTGGAAAGGAAAGAATCCCTTTAGTTCTTAAAAGCCTTCCTCCCACTGATACCCAGTGTTACAAAGCATATAAGATTGTTATTATCTCAACAGTTTTCACCTCCACTACCAGCAGGCATTTTGTACAGTTTTAGCTGCCCACACAGGACCACCTTATAGTGCAAGATTGGTGAGCAAGGACATAGTATTGATTCAGACCTGATGCACCAGCAGCATCCATTCTGTTCACATGCAAGTGGAGTTGAGAATGATTTCAAGCACCATGATGGGCATGTTGTGGGCACACTACAAGGTGCAGTGCTGTGCATAGAGGAATATCTCTAAAATCACTACCTAGTATAATGAGAATACATTTTTCCCTTCAGATGCTAGCAAAATTCAATCCTGAGCAAGCAAGTAATACACCTTCAACAGAGTACAAGATATAGTACAGGTGCTTTAAAACAGGGGTCCCCAACCTTTTTCACCCCGCGGACCGGCTGGGGAAGGCGGGGCACCCCCCACACTCATGCGCATGTGCGAACAAGCGCACACGTGCGAGCAAGTGCATGCACAAATGGCGGTGTGGCACTTGTGGGGGTGTGCGCACTCATGCGCATGCGCAAATGGTGGTGCAGCACTTGTGCAGGTGCCTCCCACGCTCGTGCACATGCGCAAACGGCAGCACAGTGCTTGTGTGGGTGCGGGTGCGCTTGTGCGTATGCGCAAACGGCGGCGCTTGTGTAGGCGCCCCCGCGCTCGTGTGCATGTGCAAACGGCAGCGCGGCACTCGCACGGGTGTGATGGAGCACGCGCACATGCGCAAATAAGCTGTGTGGGGGTGAGTGCATGCGGGGGGGTGGGGTGGGAGGTCTGTCTCTACAGCCCAGTCCGGCTCAGGTCACGGACCGGCACCGGGCCGCGGACCGGGGGTTGGGGACCTCTGCTTTAAAAGATGTTAATTTGAAAGCATGAGTAGGGAAAGAACTGGACAGTCTAATGTAGAGGAAGTCTGTTATAGGTGAAACCTCTCCACATGATCAGGAACTCTGATTTTTCAGAATCCTCAACTGGATGGAGAAACTCTGTATATAACAGAAGCTCTCAGCTTCAGGCACTTCCTCTTCATGAGGAGACAGGAGTGGGGCATGGTTGGAATGCTCTCCCTCTACAAGCTTCAGATTACTCCCCCCACCACCATTTTTGGCTTTTTTCCTTTTTTTTTTTTTTTGAGTATGTTAATAAGGCTTTAGTTTTCCTTCATTCATATCAGAAAGAAATCACCACTGTGAAAACCTGCTTTATAGAAGACCAGGAGTGTTACTATGGGTACTTAATGAGCCCCTAACTGAGTCAACATAGAAAGACTAAGGATGTGATCATACATACATACATACATACATACATACATACATACATACATACATGAGTATCTTCTTCCCATGCTTCATCGCTGTGGGTGGCCACCCTGAGGGACGCCCAGAAAATTACAGCTAGAAACTGGGCCTTCTCGGTGGTGGCTGCAATGCTTTGGAATGCTTTGCCTGTGGACATACATCAGGCTCCTTCCCTCCTAACCTTCAGGAAACTCGTTAAAACTGAGGTTTGTTTTTGGTTTTTTTAAAGGACTTTAAGGGCACCTTCGGTCTGGGGTAGATTTCTTGACCCATCATGTTTAAACTTCTAATGTGTTTAGTTGTTGCCATTGTGGGTTTTTCTTTCTGTTGGAATCATATGTTTGCTTTTGGCTGGGGGTGGGGAAACTGGGAGTTCTTTTACTTGTTATGAACCAACCAGAATGATGGCTTGCCATGAGATGGGCAGTAAATAAACACACACAAACACACACACAGCAACTTGGACGCTTGTGCAGTGGTCCAGCGCAATCTATTTCCTGGTAAATCACATGGCATACAGGGAAATGAGACCCACCTTGAATGTGATTCATGCCCAAACTGGACCTTTTTGAGCCAGCTGTAGGGCTTCTCCTGTTTCAGGCTGGGCTGGAGGGAATCCAAGCAGATGGAAGGGTTATTTAAAGGGAGATCATTCCCATTAAAGTGACCCTTTCTAGGCAGGGGGCGGGAGGATGAGTCTCCCGGCACGGCTGCTGAGTGGCCAGCTGAGCAGGGAGACAGCAGAGCTACTGCCACAGTTGGCAGGAAGAGTGGGACCTTGCAGCACCAGGAAGAGTGAGTGGACGGACCACTTCCAGGGGCCAGACCCTCATTAGGTGCAGCTGGGAGGAGGTATTTGCATTCGTTTACAAAGATGAATATCCCCATCTCTATTCAGTAATACTAAATTGTAGCTCACACAAGGAATCTGATGTGTGCCCATTTTTGCAGAAATACATTAGGAGACCATACATCAGAATCAGAAACGTGATTATAAAAGAACAGACATTTTCCATCAGTTATGCCATTGATGGAAGTTTGTGTCTTTGATTGTCTGGAAGTTTCTTGCCTGTTTCAAGATGCAGAAAAAGCAAGGGTAAAATTGGGGCAAATTCCAAGCACGATGCTAAGAAGAAGGGAAAAACAAGAAAATGCTTGCTTTCTGAAGCAGCTTTGCCCTTGTTGTTCACAAAGTTTTCTATTATGTTATATTTTGGATGCATTTTGATCAGATATGGTATCTGTAGCCAAGAAACTTTAGATCTTAATACAGTAATAGTGTGACATGAGTTCTGAGGCTTCATAATTTAGATTTGATTTCACCAGAGTTCGGACCAGCTATAAATCAAAAGTTCTATCTTTTAAAAGAAACCTCAAAGCTGGCTTCTTTCATTCTGTAAACCAGAGCCTGGAGCCAGAGTGTCTGATAGAAATAATCAGATCCTTTGCAGGAAAACTGAGGTGACAGCAAAATACCTAAGAACAGTAATTCTGAAAGCTTTGCTCAGACATGATGCAAGTGCGTGAGTGGGGGGAGTTGTGATATTTCATTTGTGTGTATGAGGGAAGGGCACACCACTCTACAACATGGTCATGGCCAGATTTAGATACAATGAGTCCTTTAGCTATGTCAAATTTAACAGACACTATAATTATTCCCAAAATTCATATTTTTATAATAGCATATGCAATTTTAGAGGGCCTGCATGGTGTAGTGGAGAAAGTGTCAAACCAGGACTTAAGAGGCACAGGTCCAAATCCCCAGCAAGCTGTGGAAATTCACTGATGTTGGTGGTGGAACTGGTAAAAACTCTCCTTAAATATCTCACCTACCTTGAAACCCTGTTGGGGTTGCCACAAGGCAGGTGCGGAGAAACAAAACAGAACAAGAACAAGCTGTGGTTTACTTAGCTTGTGCATAAATTCAGTGGTGGCCACATTTGCTAGGGAATTCTGGGAAATGTAGTTAAAAAGGAGGAACACTTACCAAGCTCTGAACACCACATGGAGGGGTTAGTTGGACTACACTTGCCCCTCTTGGACTTTTCACTCTAAAGGGACAGTTTTTTTGGGGGGAAGGGAATGGTGAACAAACCGAAATCTGGAACTCAATAATCTTGAAAGAATGTGGATGATTTTACCAGGAAGGAAAAAAGAGATAAACTGAGAAAATTCCAAACTAAACAAAATGGTGGTTCCATTTTACAGAATCCCAGAAGCATGGCAAGCTATTTGGTTTAGTAGGTAATGCATTTAGACAGTGTTTTTTTAACTTATACTTAATATCATTTGAAGGTAAGTGATTTGAAAAGATTGTTTTGGAAAAACCTGTCTTAAGTATTCCAGTCCAGGGGGCAAACTGGAAGGAGGCTGGGCTTGTTTCCAGGCAGTGGTAGTCTCTGAGGATTTTGATTGATCCAGAGGCTCCGGAGAACCAGGAAGAAGATCTTGTACGGTTTTATGAATTTGGCTTGGGGCATCTGCATGAAAGAGAGTTAATAAATTGGTCATGAGAACAGGTGTCAAATATCCCTACCTTCTTTCAGGGTGCAGCATTCCAATCCTTCTCAATTTACTTCCCCACATCCATCAGGTTTCTGTGCCTATGAATGAAGCTTGTTCTGTTTTAGGTTTGCTTGTTGTTTTCTCTAAAGATTCCTGGTGCTTCTGCAAACCTTTTGGGGCTTTGGCAAGCAAGATCAGATAACTTCTTTTTTAAAGTGATACACATTTTTTTGTGTAGGTAAAATGATAAAATGGTATCATTTTACCTACACAAAAAATTGCACTTGGGGCGCTGAGAATGCTAATATCTTTAAATGGGGTTGTGCAATAAAATCTTGCAGTGTAGAGGGCTGCTGTTCAGGTGTTCTGCTACCCCATTTCATCCCCTCCCCAACCCAGTTTTCCTCCCCCATAGCAGTCAATCAGCATTCCATATGCCCAGTCCTCACTGGGTTTGGATTTTAGTGGGCTTGGAGTAGACACTTCTACTTACAGCTACATCAAGATTTTTGATGCCTTGGTTTATGTTTATGAGCAGTGGATACTTGCATCCCTGTAGCATTTTCCAGAACTTTTCTGGAGGAAATAGGAAACAGCACTCATACCATGTTTTTTTATGCCATGTACTTTTCCCTTCCCTGCTCATTTCATTCTGTTTCATTCCATTCTCTCGCTCCTGAGATCAAACTCAATGTTGCATATAACCTACAGGCTAACTCTACTTCCTTTCCATAACCGACGTTCCTCAAAGATATGTGCTTTATCAGTTAGACCGCTAGTTCAGTCCATGCTTATATTTCAACAGCCAATCAGAAAATAAAACATACCAACTCTGAGATGTGTAGGTGAGGTGAATCAAGTGCTACAACAATCAAATGTCTTTCACCTCTTGGAGAAGCACCTCTGCAAATAGCATTATAAGCTTCAAGGTTATCAACATGGTTTGATCCTACTTTGATTTCCCATTTCACAAATCAACATTCTGCACTAGGGATGTGAGCTTCATATTCGTACCCCTGGGGATGGAGGCCTCTTCCCTCCCCCCAGAACTAGCCCGCTGCACTCACCAGGCTCAGTGTGGCACACACATCCATTGTCAGTGACATTGTGCCAATCATGGATGCAGTCCAGCCGGCTCTTCCCTGTCTCCCTGCACAGCCAACCACTCTGGCGGGAAGATGAATCTCCCCACTCAGCTGTTCAGCAGTCAGATGTGTGGGGAGGAGAGGAAGAGCTGGCTGGGCTACTTTCGCAGTTGGTACAGTGTTGTGGATGACGGACACCCACGCTGAGCGGAGCCCGGTGAGTAGATAATGCTGGTTCTGTAGAGAGGGCACCTGTGATGTCCCACTTTGCATTTGTATCCCCAGGGATATGAATTCAAAGCTCTCATCTCTATTCTGCTCCATTAAGTCCTTATAGATTGTTTTATTGTATGTCAGGATCTGACCCACACTGCCCTGGCAGCTGCAGGATCAGGGCCAGCCTGACCCAGGAATGGCCTGGTGTTTGCAGGCTCAGTGTGTAGCAGCTGCTGGGCCACTCATGAGACTCACCTGGAAACCTGGAGGGAAGACTGATTTAAGGAGTGGCCCTCCCTCCCAGAACTTGCCTCAGCAACAATGGTTTTTGGCTGTGCTGTGCCTTGCTGCTCCTGAGCTCTGGAGTCCCTGTGCCCCTGCCCCGGTCTCTGCTCTTGCCTCTGCTTGTCTCCTGCATCTCTACATCTGGATTCCAGTGTTCCTGCCCGTGCCTTTGTCCCTCCTTGCTCCTGCTGGTCTCCTGCATCTTGGCACCTTGTTCCAGCTCTGTGCTCCTGGCCCTGTGACCTGGCTCCCAGCCCGGTGCTCCTGCCTCTGCTTGGTCACAGCCAGCTGTGCAGTGAGTGTCTTTGGACTTGATACCCTGCATGGTAGACTGGGTCCTGGTGCCCTTGTCCATGGTGAGAGGCTGCATCTGATATCTTGGACTTTGACATTGTGTTTCTGTCCCTATCTTAGGCATTTTTTTCCTGTAAACTTGCTTTGGTTATCTATAAACCTCAGGTTCACCCTGACTCTGCTCCATCAGGTGGTAAAGCGCTGGGAGTGGCATCTTCTACCTTTCTCTTCCTGAGCTGGTCACTACTGGTTTCTTCCTTTGGCCACAGCTGCCTCCCCTCTCCACCACTACAGCCATTTCTTAGTTTACTGTGTGTATCATGACTGACCATGAGAGCCTTCAATGCCAAGAGAATGTGGCCCCAAACATCCCCTGTGTAGCCAGGCTGTAGAGGCAGGTGGGAGAAGGAAGAAAGGAACTGCCACTCTTAACCTCACCATTGTTAACATGTATGGCATCAGGGCAGTGAGTGGTAGTAGGAAGTTTTGCACAGGTACTGTAAGAAAACTAGCATTATTGAAAATACTGTTGGACTTTTGGGTGATTCTTTTGTGAAACACTGAGTCCTAGCTTCAACAGGTCTGTCCCAAAGTAGAAAAACAAGAGGACAAGAAGAAAACCAAGTAGGGTAAATTGTAAGAGGCAAATCTCAGTAAACATCAGCAGAAATATCCTCCTAATGATAAAGTCGTTTGACAGTGGAACAAACTCCATCAGGAGGAGATACACAGCTCACCTCCACTGAATAGTGGGTTAGCTTGCACTAGTGGTTTCCAGCCTTGGGTAACCCAGGTAATCTTGAATGACAACTTCCAAAAACCCCAGCCAGCACAACTGGTGGTGAAGGCTTCTGAAGGGAACCACTGGCCTACATGATCTTCAATACCCCTTACATATCTTTGATGGTATTTTATTTCTTTATTTAATACTGCATTGGGTGTGTTTCTGTGAATCACACTGGGAGTCTCTTGTAATATAATCTTTCGTTTTTTAAAAGAGCAAGCAACATTAATCTCAGCAATGCTATGTGATAGGGCTGTGACATGTACTTGGGAATCTTGTTTTCTGCTATTTTCCAGGTCCCAGCATGCTGTGACTGTTCACCAGGACATTGTCCTGCACTTGTAAGATTTTGTAATCTCCCCCCAAAATAAGATCCCTGTAGCAATCACCCCTGGCATGAATATTCAGCAGTGTATTTGCATGTACCAATGAGAGCTGTCGGGAGGCGGAGCCAGAGAAACTAGAAGGGAGGGGTGAGTCAGAGTCTAGGGAGTTCAGTCAGAGACAGAGTTTTGAGAAAGAGTTTGGGGTCTGAGGCAGAGAGAGAGTGTTTAAGTCGTGATTAGTCAGTGTGACCTGTATTAATTAAGATAGAAGAGGTTAAAGTAAAATACTGAAGATTTGTGTAACTTTAAGAATGTGCTTAAGAACTATTCCTAAAACATGTAATCAAACCTGTTTCTGTTTAAAAGTTCAGTACTGAATGGACCTCAGTCTTTCATAGTAATTATAGGTTGATAAAGAGATCAACTGGTGGCAGCGTGTTAAAGGGCGTGTTGGGATACCTTTGTGAGCTCTGTGTTTGGTGAAACAAATAGGGGCCATGGGGTAAACATCACAATCCCATTTAATTTCTTTGCCCCCCTTTTTACTTGTTATTTTGCCCAACAAACTGCCTAGTTCTGTCCAGTTCAATGCCCTTTCTATGGAGTCATGCACAGGAAAGAGGCCATTTTGCACAGGAATTACAATGGTTCTGTATAACTCAATGCCTGTTTTGGGGGATCCTGAGCAAGAAGGATGCTATTATGTACAACAGTTGCAATAATTCTACACACTTTGGTTCCTCCACACCTGGGGAAATCCATAGAGATCTGGGGGAGGGGGGAGACCACAAAGAAATCCTGTAAGATTTTTCAGAAGATTTGTTGGGTGTGTGTGGAAACTGTGCAGAGATATCTCTCTGTAAGGAGAAAAGAGAGATTCTCCCACTCTTCAGTTTCTTGCTAAAAGTGAAAGCCTGCAAGATTCACATCCCTACAAGCATAAGATGTGCTAGGAAGATGAACAGGGTGGTGTTTGGGTGATCCTCAGTGGCATCCTCATATGAGGACTGCAGATATGGTCAAGCATATCTGGAAGACAACTGAGTATAATCGTAATTCTGTAAAATTATCATCTCTGATTTCTAAGTAACAGTGCTCTCATGCCGACGTCTTCTGTTCGGTTTCAGGTTTTGCTTTGAGCACATAAATGAAGGATAACGCAATGTATAAAAATCCTAGCTGTGAATATAATCTGTAATGAAAAGAGCTTGTAAAGGTGCACTGGGAGTTCCACTGGTGTGTGGCATAAATTCATTGTAAATAAATGTAAGAATTGGACAGTTTGGGACAGAGTTGCTGGAGGAGTGAAGTCTGCTGCTAAACCCAGAAATTCCTGCCGAGAGCCCCCCGCAAGTGGAGGTTCACCTCCCTTCACTCCATGGCCCTCACAAAGGGGCATTCCTGCAGAAATCAAATAAATAATAGCACCTGGCTTGCTTAGGGCTTGCCTTCTTCCCCAGCCTGTGGTACAATGAGTTCTTCTTTCCAGCCTCTCAGCCTACAGTCAGTAAGCTTAGAAGGATGGAAAACTATCACTCTACCGCTCACAATATTCTGCATATGCTTTAATGATCTCTGTGGTTCCCAGCCATCCATCCTGATATTGTCTCTGCTGATTATCTCCCATCTGTATTCTGTTGTGCCACAGGAAACCCAGGCAGTGAAGTTCATCCTTTCTGCCTCCTTCTTCCCTGATCATGTTCTGTTTGCTCCTTTCCAGGATTTTAAAGGATCAGGTGCCCCATTTAGAGAAACTCCTGCCTGACAACGTATCTTCGCAATGTGAGCGCTCCTTTCTGCCACTGTGCAATTCAAAAAGGCCCTTTCCCATTATTTAAGTGCGAGTGTAGCTGTTCCATCATGTAATCATATTTTGATCTTAATTTATCATTGCAACCACAGCCTTCCTTCAAAGCCTGAGACCACGGGAAGAAGGAAGAATCTCTTTGAATTTCTATCTAGCTTTTTAAAAATGCATAACCGGATCATAAATATTTCATGTGCTCTCCTGCATCATTTTACCTCACAGAGGCCTGTTGTTGCCAAAACCTGTGTTACATGAAATGCCGTGAAGTTTTATTGGCCAAGTGTTAGTGTCATTTTTTTTTTGAAGGCAAGAAGAAAAGAAGGCAAATTGAAGTTTGCCCTGTCAGTCAGACTTACGCTACAGAAAAATCAAGCAGCAGGTGCACTCAATATTCATGGAAATCGAAGGCATTTCGAAGAGTGGTGTGCATTGCTTTGTGTATCTGTTATGGTGGGGTATTGAGGATCCTATTTCAGTCATTTTCCACATACTGAAAATATACCATGTCACAAATGTAGCAGATACTGATATAATGGCATGGGTTTTTGCTTGTTTGTTTGTTCAAAGAATAAATTAGATGTGGACTTATGCTTTTAAATTAGATGTGGACTTATGCTTCTTTGCATAATAATTCAGGATACTTTATACTGAATGATTTTACCTATTTAAACATTATATAGAACTCTTTATCATTTAAACATTTTGCAGTGTGCGTGGTAATAATTTATCATGGGTTTTGTTTGCTTGTTTGTTTTTGCTTCTTCACAACCATGCTTTCCATTTTACAGATACAGGCACCGGTTTCTTTGAATGCATCAGGGAGGGGCTTTGATGTGAGTTGCTTGGAGACACGTATTGGTAAAAATATGACACAGAAATCCAGTTAATAAAATTCATAAGAATGGCACAAGCTTTTGTGGATGGCATTTAACAAAAAGCCATAGAAAAGACTGCTTTACATTAAAGAAATACATTAAAATAGCATTTCATACATAATTCTTTTGGTGGTGGGAAATGGGGAAAAAAACTTTGGTATGAACTTGTTGGTACTTCTAGTACTCTCATGCCAAATTGTAATGCCTGCACTATTTAAGGAGGTTAGCTGCTAGATGTGTGAAGAAAAAAAAAGACTTCATTTTTAACTGTAACACTTCATTGTTATTTTCTAGGGATCAGGTCTGAAAAGGTTTCTTGTTGGCTGTAATTTTCACTTTTAATGAGAAGTTAGCTGTCTTAAACTAAAGTGAAGACATGGCACCAGTGACGTTTGGATCTGATTGAACTCAATTGTCCTTCAGAAGCTTGTTAGTGGGAATTTTGTCAGCCATGTCCAAAATGATCAGTACTTCCTGATGCAAGATTTCTCTATTGAAGCATTCTTGAAGGACGCAAACCTCCCTAATGGAAGTGTGACCTTTCTGTGTTCTTTATTGTTGAATAAATAATGTGTATACATCCACAGACTGAAGGCAGGTGTTGCGCTATAACCAAAAACATACATCTTCAAGGAAATGTGGCTTTAAGTTTAGATATTATACTTGACATTCCATTACATTCCACCTCTGTTACAATATAGTCAGAGCAGAAAATTACCATGTTCTGGAATTGTCACTTGCCTATTTAATCAGACTGCTGATTGCTGTATACCATTGGAGGTGGATTTCTTCTCTCCCTCCCCCCTTCTCTCTCCCTTTCTCTTTAATAAACATCCCTTTACGAGTTATACACAATCACTTACCTTGAGAGGCCATGTGGCTGCCTGAGTCACTTCTTCAAAGGAAGCCAGGTTAAAAGAAAAGGCTTTTCTTGTTGCGGCAAGGGAGGGGGAGAAAAAAAGCACAGCATGCACAAACTTCAGAAGGTGTCTGTCTACTTCATGTCAGGTTACAAAAGAACAGCAAGGAAATGCATCACCTTTCTCATATGACGGATTGCAGCATTTTACCAGTTTGGACGACAGGGGGAGATGACATTTGCAACCAAGTGTGATGGAAGAACCTTTTGCTCACTTTAGAGACCATTTGCACCTCTCTGAGGAAGTTAAAATTTGCACAATCCAAATTTGTATGAAGGAGGTGGGAATTCAACCTAATCTTTATACTGCATTACTGTCTCATCAGTAGCCCACATTGACATAGAGAAAGAAGAACGTAATCTAAGGAGACTTGGTAATGATGTCTGCCCAAGTCTAAACAACATTTACAGTCCTATATAAGGAAGAAACCATGTATGTGTAATGGAGGTTTCATCCTACCGTCAGCTCCACTCGTCAAGGGTGATTACTCCTTTACAGGATGGAATTGTTTCCAGGAAATCATGCCAGACTGGAATGCAGTATCTGCAATGGAAATGGAATACAGATATGAATGGAGATCTTGTTTCAGAATGGAGACTAAATCATAAAGCCAACAGTTAGTCTCAGATCTTTGAGAGACAGTAACACTGAGTTGCCACCTCATATTTCTAACTCTAGTGACCAAGTTGCCATGGAGATTGTATCCATGTGTGACTCAGATAGGCATGATTCACAACTATTAAGTGACCACAAGAAAAGCAATATAGGAAAAGGCTATGAAGCAAAACTTTGTAGACGGAAAGTCGTTGCCATTTTCTTTCACAGTTCTCTCTATTTACTCATACTTATATATCTTAGGAGGCTTCTTTTGCCCTCTCTCATAAGATAATGTGCCCTTGCTTGTGATATGACTACCTCACATGTCCATCCCTGTAATTAATCTGATCAATAATCATCCTTCTCTCATTTGTGCTCATAGAAGTCCAGGACATCACTGAACATGATCTTCCATCTAGTGAAAAGAATGTGTGGACCAGCCTGCATTGAGTACATATGAAAATAAAGCATTGCAAATATCCATGGAAGACCCAGTCTCTCAAAAATTATTCACTATAGGGCCTGGATGGGCAACTCACAACTCACAAGCTCCATGCTTGTACTGATATATTTCTGTGGCTTCAGAGGACTTCTTCCCCACCTCCTATCATCTAATTTGCCAGTAAGGCATCAACATTTGGCAACCTAGCAGGAGGGAAAAGGTTGCATTTCTGCTTCAGAACAATGTGCATACTCCCTGTGTACCTCGTTTTGAAACAAAAAAAGCAAAAACAAAAACAAAATATTCCGGCTTCCCTGCCCTTGCCATTGCACTACTAAAATTCAGCAGCGAGGTGCAAATTTGGTGATGGAAAGGAAGGCAACAGGCATTGGCTTTAAGTGTAGAAAGTGGCTCCTGCAGCTGGTCACTGTAGCTGCAAGAGATTCAGACATCTCCTGCTTTATCTACTGAAATAATGTCTGAAGGGTTGCTTTGGCCAACACGAACTAACTCTGCTTTGAGCTAGGTCATAGAATGAGTCATCTGGACTGCCATCTGGATAATTTTTGAAAAAGAGAGGAGAGTTCTGTCTTCCAAGGCTGAAAGCCAAATGGTCAGGACAGTGATGGGCAATTAAACTTCATTTGGAAGTTGCCAAGCTGGAGACAGAAAGTAAGGACCTTGATATAATCTGGTTCTTATTTCCACATTTTGTTAATCATTATTATGGGAAGGTTTATGAATTTCATATTTTAAAAGGAAATACATTTAGAACAGTTTTAAGAAGAATTTAGTGAATGTTTACTCTATGACTCCACCATAATTCTACCTCTTTTTGCAAGTCAGGAATATTTTGTCCAAGTGAATGCAATGCATTTGGACATGAAGGCCCCGAGCCATTTCCCCCCCCCCCCAGTGAATCATGATGTCAACAACCAGAAGTAATGCACTCTGCTGGTTAGCAGATCGACTCCCATTTTGGGCAGAAGCAGCAATGAAATTTTGAATAGGTTCAGGAAATATACGTAAGGATAATGCATTAACCAATATCCTGAGCTTAATCCTAACCCCGTTGCTAACCCTTCTGCTACTCCTCACTACACTGGAATACAAATGTGGTTCCCCTTGATGCAAGTTTTTTTTAAAATCCTGGTGCATATGGTTTAATTAAAACAAACAGAATGTATCCTTAACACAGTGAGCTTAAAGTGTGTTGAGGAAACTGAGAGCAATGCTGTCAGGAGGAGAGACTCCATTATGAATCTGGACTCCTGCCAGGGTCATCCAAAGCAAAATGGTCAAAGTAGGGACACCAGACTAAGATATATACACTTTCTTTATGAATAACAGACATATCAACAGAAAGGAATGGATAGCTCCAATGGTGATGGAGTTGTAATTCCTGGAGGTCTACCGCTGGAAGGCAGCAGCAGTGGAAGGTGACAAATGGCAGAGGATCTTTCACAGATAATGGCAGTGACACTCAAGCTAACTGTTGCAACTGCTGCACAGAAGAAATAATGATGAATCACTTCTGAATATTTCTTAGCTTGAAAACCCTGTGATAGTAAAATCTAAAATGAAACCAAGGATAGTGCTGGAAGATGAGATTCCCAGCTCAGAAGACACAGTCAGCTACTGGGGAAATGCAAAGGACAAATGCAAATAATGCTATTGCTGTGCATAGACACAAAAGGAAAGTCTCATACTGCAGAACAAATAAAATCAGGACATGGATTATGAGAATTATGAATCCAAGTAAACTGGACACTGTAAAGCAAAATATAATGTTTAAATATAATACTTTGTGTGAATGAATTAAAGTGAACTAAAGTAGCATTCTCAATCACACAGAAAGTGTTTTACTTTGGAAATGACCGCATCAGAAGAAACATTGTTGCTTTAACACTAAAACACTATGCAACATAATCTATTAGGGGCTGATGAAAAGTCTGAACAAATAATATAAATCGATTTCTTCGAAAACCTATTAACGTAACCATCTTTCAAGTTTGTGCTCCAGTTATAGATGGCTAAATCAAAAGCTTCTATGCAGGCATCCAGGAAGAAACTGATCACATACAAAAACAAGATGTTGTGATATAATAGATGACTAACAAGCAACAGTAGAAAACAAAGCAGAATCAAATGTCATTGGAAAATTTGATCTAGGGGTCAGAAACGAAGCAGGAAAATAACTTCTTTGAAGCCAACAATCTGTTTATTGCAAATATGTGCTTCAGGCAATTGAACAAGAGACTATACATTTGAACATCACCACAAGGTAAATATAGAAATCAAATAGACAACATAATTGGTAGTACTTGATGGAGACACTGTATTCTGTCTGCCAAAATATGACCAAATATGATTGTGATGGATACCCAGTGTGGTGTAGTGGATAAAATTATGAACTAGGTCATTGTAAGGATATGTCAACAGAGACCAAGGCCAAAGGTACCCACCCTATTGTGTTCCCAATTACTATGTGTGGATGTGAAAACTGGACAGGGAAGAAAATCAACAGGAAAAGTCAAAACAATTTGTTTGAAACATAAGGCTGGAGGAGAGCTTTACAATTACTATAGACTTCCAGAAAGATAAACAACAGAGTTTTAGATCAAATCAAGCCAAAAAAACTTTCTAGAAGGAAAAAAATGACTGAGCTGAGGTTGTCATACTTTGGGAATATCCTAAGAAGACAAAACATGCTGGGAAAGACAATAATGCTGGGGAAAGGCAGTATGAAAAAAGCAAGACCAAACTTGGGATAGATTCACTTAATAATAATAAGTGAATAATAAAGGAAGCCACAGCCTTGAGCTTGCAAGAGCTGAGCAGTATTGTTAACAACAGGACATCTTGGAGGTCACTCACTCATAAGTCAGAGGTGAATTGTCAGCACATAACAACAGAATATGGAATACAGATTGGGAAGGCTTCAAATGAGTAAGGCAAGATTTTAGTCCTAATTTTCTGTCCAAATAAGAGGGGGGGGGGGAAACATTCACATGAGTGAGACCCTCGTTTGCTTCTGAACCTAATGACATGGAATTCACTCACTCTTGCTTTGATAAAGTGGTCTTATCAAGCAAGAGGTTGTATAGGAACTTGCACAGACTGCACATAATAAACGCTCTGTTCAGAACCCCCTTTTTTATTATTATGATTATAATTCAGAGAACATCAGTGAATTTGGTAAGCTTTGTTGCTAAGGACTTTCAGCTATCAAAACCATTCAGCGCTAACAGAGAATACTTATATCTACAGGATTTGCAGTTCAAACATGTTTTGCTAATGGAGTGATTTGCTATTGAAGTGTCAGTGTGATTTGTTATCAAGGGTGGCTAACGCTCACGGGATTGTCTGGAACCGTGCTTTCTTTCTCCCTCACTCCCTCTTCAGCAAAAACAATGTAAAAATGAATCCCAGCACAGGAACCGGTGACAAGAATAGAGCTTTTGCATATTTTTTAGGTTGTTTTTGTCATTGTTTCACACTGCATACAGCTTTTTCTGTGTCATAATCAACTTGCCACTGTGCTGGGCTCGATCCTGACAATGGAGTATTTCTGGAGATAAATTTTTATCACCTTGTAAAGTTCAGCCCTTAGGAAAGTCAGGAGTGGATAAGACAGGCAAATTCACCAGACTAAGTGTCTGTCTGTGACTTCCCACTAGTTATGTGCCGATGCCCTTTTACTTCTAACTTGTTCTTAATATGCTATGATGATTAGAAATGGGCAGAAACCTCAGTTTGGCAGTTAATGCCAGTTCATACAGACAGTACCACAGATGCTGCACGTTCTCTTCCCCTGCCTCCCTGGCCAATGACCCACTCACCAGTCAGAGTTTGTTCCTCTTCTCCTCTTTGGCTCTTCGACCAGTCCCCTGGCAGGAGCACTGGGTTGCTTGTCCAGCCTCCTTGTCTGAGTGGGCGATCAGCCAAGGAGGCGGGGCAGGGAAGTCTGTGCTCCTGCCTGAGACTGGTCAAACAGCCAAAGAGGAGGAGGAGAGAAGCGTGCACTGGCTGGTGAGTGGGAGATCCAGTTGGAGAGGTGGGGGAAGAGACGGTGAGGTACCTTTGGTACCGTGCATACAAACTGGCATGAACCTCCGAACCGAGGTTCCTGCCCATCTCTAATGATGATCTTCCCCACCCTTCAAGTATGTCTGCGCACAACTCCCATCATCCCTAGCCAGGCAGAGCTAGCTAGCATAAGCTTCACTGTGGAGAGAGGATAAGAGCTAGACCAGCACAAGAAGCAGGAAGTGGTTTCACCTGTACTGTTATTATACAAGACTGAAAAAATGTGCCTCCAAGACCCAGGTAATCCCGGCTGTAAGTACTGCAGATGTTTTAAGAGGTATTTGTTCATTCTTTTGGTTTATACTTCTGCCCCATAACAAAAGTTGTTTGGGCAACTCATATACTAGCTTAACACTGTTAAAAAATTCATCACACTGTTCAAACGCCAGCATTCTCCAGCATCAGAATGAACATAAAAGAGATGAACCTCTTTGGGAAGACTACAAGGTGCCCCATTCTCAAAAGGCCCTCTTTCTTCTGGTCATCCATCTCTTTCCATTTCAGCTGCATGCCTGAAACAGGGCCTCTGAAAGAGATTTTAACATTTAGATACTAACATCTGGGAGAAAGTGGTCTTTCAGCAATACCTGATCCCATGCCACTTGGTCTTGAAAGGTTAAATGTTAAGACTAACACTTGAAATTGAAAGAAAACTAACATTTCAAAGAGATTAAGAATAGAGGTGGAAAAAATACTAAATTCCCTGTTCTCATTTATTTAGGCTCCATTACAAAAAAGTCAACAAAAATTTTTCAAGCTCTTCATCACAAGATTCCTTGCCTCCAGCCTGAGAGGAAGACAAGGTGTGCTTTTACCATTGGTTTTGCAACTGACACCAAGTGCCTCTAGCACAGTGCATGCAAAACTAGTTTCTTTTTCATGAAAGAAGTGTAACACATGTGTAGCACATGCACAAAGAGAGCAAGGACAGAAGGACTCAATGATTGTTAGAAAAAGGTGCTTCAGATTTTTAAAAGTCCATGAAACAAAAAAGAAGCATTCATTATATGCATCTGGCACCATTTTACACAACTTGTACAAATCATACAACTTGTACAGGTAATGCAACATGGATGAGTTATGCAATGTGTGGAAAAACACTTGAGTCAATAGCACCAGAAAATAGATTTGCTTCTGGCAGAGCAAGGAAAGAAAAAAAAAAATGCAATTTCTCCTCCTTATCTACAAGGACAAGACAAATCACTCCTAATTAAGAGTCAGTGAAGCAAGCCGAGCACTCATGTAATGTGATCAAAATGCACAGCCCTAGTTAGTAACCTTGTGGTGCTATTCTGGACCAATGGGAGTTTCCAGTCCATTTTTAAAGGCAACCTCTTGTACCTTTCATTGTAATAGTTAGAGTGAACATATGTAACTGTGGCCAAGCTATCTCCATGGGCCTCAAGTAACAACTGCTGTGTATGCTCAAGCTGATGAAAATATCTTCCAGGTTCTTGCTTAAGCTACTGCCAGAGTATAAATCTGCCTCTTTAAGAAGAGTATAATCCCACCTGAAACAGCCCGAACACAGTCCACCCAGATGGATTAATTACTAAGGCCTCCATTTTGTCTTTCCTGACTCACAGTTCACTTGTCCTAATTCATTTCTTTACTATCTCTAAGCTAGGGATATGAAGGATATACACCCACTTCCTTTTTTATATAAATTATCGATAGTATGAGATATGGCAATAAAACATTTTCAAGTTCTACAAGTTTCCTCCCCTTCAGAGTCAAAGTGAGACAAGCAGTACTTCTTTTCTTTGTCCATGTTTTTGCATTTTGTGTTTTTTACTCTGACAGTGTAAGTCTAGTGACTTTCTGTTAAAGAAACAACACACAGAGAAAGTCCAGGGCTGTGTTAGTCTGTGGAACTCCTTGCCACAGGATGTGGTGATGGCATCTGGCCTAGATGCCTTTAAAAGGGGATTGGACAGATTTCTGGAGGAAAAGTCCATCACAGGTTACAAGCCATGATGGGGATGTATAATCTCAAAAGAAGGAAGGTACCTCAAAATGCCAGTTGCAGGGGAGTGGTATCAGGAGACAGGTATCTAGTAGTCTCGTGTGCTCCCAGAGGCATCTGGTGGGGCCACTGTGAGATACAGGGAGCTGGACTAGATGGGCCCTTGGCCTGATCCAGCAGGGCTCTTCTTATGCTCTTATGTTCTTATGATTAGTTTTAAAAAGTTAGAAAATATCTGATGCTTCCAATTCTTAAAAGTCCCCCCAAAAGGCAACTATGGTTGTAGTGTAGATTAATTGGTACATGAAGTGCCATTTGTGCAACATACACAATCTGCATATTAATCATTGTGTCAAAGCACACCAGAAAATATCTCATTCCCTGACAAGACGTTCTGCAGTTCCTTAATTCATGGTTGTTATGGGCCATCAGGTCACCTCTAACTCATACTGGCCCTATGAATGAGCAATTTCCAAAATGCCCTGTCCTCAACAATCTTGGTCAGCTCTTGCAAACTCAAGCCTGTGGCTTCCTTTAGGGAGTCAACCCATCTCGTATTTAGTCTTCCTCTTTTCCTGCTGCCTTTAACCTTTCCCAGCATTATTGTCTTTTCCAGAGAATCCAGAGAATCTTCCCTTCTCATGATGTGTTCAAAGGAAGACAGCACATGACATGAAGTGACATGATGGTGTGTACAACTATTCTGTATTTCATTTTTCTTGCTTATGTTTGTGAACGTGTATCTTCGGAAGCACAAACCTCCATTAATTTTTTTTTTTAATGAAGTAGAAGAAGTTCATGTTTGATCAACATATTTTGATACCAGTATTCTAGAAATCTAAGGCCCCGAAACTGCTGGGAAAACTTAAATGATAAAATTTCTATCATGTCAAATGCACAACCTTTATTGAGCCTCAGTTTGACTATTGACCTTAGTATGCCTGGACAACACATCCTTTCAGGAAAGGGAAAACAGTATTAATCTCTTCTGATTGCAGTGACGTACAGAGTGTTAATTGGAATTCTCCTTGGAATCTTCTTAAAATGACGGCCTTAGAGTAATTGCTGCCCTTTGATGAAGGGCAGTCCCTTCATCAGTCCTAATTGTTATTTCTGGGATGGGATGACTTCAAGCGGAGAGACTGCCAGTGGGCTGATGGAACTAGGGCATGGCACCACATTTTTGTTTAATTTTTAAGGCTACTCCTGAAAAGATAACAGTGCTGGAGTAGCCTTAACCTCTGACACTAGGTTACTACTTAGAGCTGTTGCTTTCCGTGTCTACCTCTGATTGACTCCATTGAAAAGAATAAAGAGATCAAGTAGAGCAGGTGAGAGCGACAGTGGCCCTTATTGCTTTTTCAGTGCTTTTAAAATATTTCTGAGGACACGTTTACAGAAATATTGAAAATAGGGAGGGGCTATGCACCTCTTTGTATCTCAGTAGCTCCCACCCTTGGGTTCCCAGATATTCTTGGACTAAAACTCCCAGAAGCCTTCACCATGAGCTGAGCTGGCCAGGATTTCTGGGAGTTGTGGTCCAAGAATATCTGGACTCACAAGTGCTTGAGAGCTCCTGCCAATGATGTAGACGGACAGAAAAGGAAGACTAATGAGGAAAACAAATCACATGAGGGAGTATACCCAGGCTCCTTATCATTAACAAAGGTTCTTTGTCATCTTCACAGTTATATATACCATGCTTTCAGAATTTCCCCCTAAGAACTCTTTTAAGGAATAGTATCATTTTTATATTAGAGAGTGATCTTTGGGATTTGTACTATTCACAGTATTCCTTACGTTCCTCTCAGATTGGTCAGCAAGTTTAGCAACCAAGAGATATCTCTCCCAGGGAAAGGAATAAACCCATCTTAATTAAAGAAAGCAGGGATCTGACATTAGAAAATGCTTGCAGATTTGCAGAGGTGAACAACTGCAACCCTGCTGCTGAAAGACTGACAGAAGAAGGTTTGAGTCAAATAAGCCAAGCATTTGGTCAAGCAAAGCTAAAGAACAAAATAAAACGAAAACCTCTTATGGTTCATTATACAAGGAGACACCTATTGCTATGCAAAATACCCATAGTATGTGAATTTCTCATTTTGAAGATGTCTTTTTAAAAATGCTCAGCAAGATGAATATCAACAGGAAACAAAAAAAAATCAAGAATCTGCAGGTCTGAATCTCCTTTCCCCCTCAAAAATGTAATTTTCCATCACCCCCACCTTCCTTACCTTTCTGTCAAAAGCATCAAGATTAAAAAAAGGAAACATCTAGTGCTGTGGCTCACCTTGAATGGTTTCTCTGATGTGTCTTGCTACAGCCGGTACCTATAGTAACTCCAATGATGTGAACCTGCTTGCAGAGATACTGCAGCTAATCCAGCAATGACAGCTGTAAATGCTGCACCACTGGGCTGACATCCCCTTAGCTGCCTTTAAACCACACAAGTCACAGACTGCTTGGGCAGCAGGTTCTGAGGTAGTTCGTCATGGGGGAAAAGTCTACTTTGCTCTTCTGTGGAGCTCAAATCAGGACTTTTTGTAAAGCATAAAGAAGAAAATGTTTTCAAACGACAATTAACAGTTTACTGCACATTTTCTGAGGAGCTAATTCACTATTTATGTTGGCAATTAACCGAAATGAAGAACTAGGTCATGATGATAATTTAACCATAGATTTCAAATGACAGGGCAAAACAAGAGCAAATGTTTTAATGCTATATGCTACCCTAATGAGATTTAAATAAGGACAACTTTTAACAAGCTTGGCTTTCAATTTCTGCAAGGACACGGAAATGTTGTATAGGAAATATGGCCCTTGTTGACCTCCCAGGACAGTTCATGAATGACTCATCATCTATTGTCTAAAGAGTATTCATTGAGTCAGCGTTGGCAGTAGCAGGACTAGCCAAAATGTGCAAACCCTTGTCCAAGTGAAACACTGAGCCTGCCCTGTTCTTAAATGCCACTGGCAACTGCATCACAGTACTCTGTTGCTCTACTCAGTTTCACAACAATAAAGTCCTAAACAGTTTGAGACCTTGGTACTTGTTGGAGCATCTCTCCCTAAAATTTACTACCCAGACCACACAATCATCTCAGGTTGTATTGTTTCGGGTCGCTACCCTGAGAGAGGCCTGGAAAATGTCCACCAGGAACCAGGCCTTTTTGGTGGTGGCCACAACATTATGGAACTCACTGCCTGCTGATGTCCACCAACCACAATGTAGTGTTGTTGTAGACTGGCATGGACAACTTCCAAGGGCCTTGGCCCTTCAACTCCACCTCTATACCTCCACAAATATCCTCACTTTTCAGACCTTTGAAGGCCGTCCCCCTTTTTTCCCCACAAGAAGTTTCCCTCACACCTTTTTGGGGTAATTAATGGCAATTTCAGTGCATCCCACACCCAACCTGCATTCAACCCATGGAGGGCCTTTTTTTTGTTTTTGTTTTTAACAACCTAAAGTGATTGGAAGTCAAACAGAAGGGACATTTTTGGTTTTAAAAAACTTTAAAAATAAAAGGGTTCCTGGAGTTCATACTAAGGGCTTTGGATAGAGCATATGAAGCCCGCCCGTGAGCCACACTTCACCCAAGTCTGATCTAAAGGCATTGCAGAAAGCAATGGAATCTATGTAGAGGCATTTGAGAGACAAATGATGGTTGTCTGCAGAAGCATTCACTGGAGAGACAGGAGAGACATATATTTGCTACTACTGGACTGCCTCCTGCTGGCAAAAGTCAGTAAGCAAGGATGCCTACTGTTCCAGGGAGGGCACCTGGGGAGGTCTCAAAGGTTCTTCTACACTTGATGCTAGCTCTGAATCCAGTCTGCACAAAAATGAAAACTATTTCCTATATGGCATTATGCCTGAAACTATGAAGGGCTACATAGGTGGTGTGGATGAGGACAGCATGAAAGTCCCATCCCTTATGTCTGTACCCCATCTGGAAGTCAGCAAGTGTGTCTGAAGAACAGCATGAACATATCTTATCAGGGTTCTGAGTCACAGGAGATTAACATGCTTACAGGCTCGGAGGCCAACCTGCATATTAAACATTTGCTTTGTTTAGAATAGAATGTGGCTCTAAAGTGATTGAAAGGGATCTTGACTTCTGTGAGTCTAGTCTAACAAGGGATAAAGTCACACCTTTGCAGTGAACTTTTAAGGTTAAAAGTTACTTTTGTAGTTACAAGGTAGGTGGCATCAGGAAATGCGGAGGAGGAATATCACATGATCCAAAACCTAACTCATGCTTGTGCCTCATGCTTTGTTGTGCATGCTGAGGCAATGACAAGGTATGTGGGAAGACAGAGCATTTTGTACCAAAGATTGTTGACTTGTAGCACTTAAATGATCCTTTTTTTTGGTAACTAAAAAGAAATGACTAGTCACTTTAGGGGAAAAAATGGAAAAGTAGTGAATCAACGTCAAAAACTGTTACTATAGCAATATTTTTAAAATAATCACTTGGGAAGCCTTGGAAGTATGCCCAATGTGTTCTCTGACAACAAGAACAACAACAACAAAAACTTAAACTAATTCAATTTGGAGCATGAGCAGGGAATGAAGTAGTGGTAACTAGAATGGAATCTGTTAAGATTGGTTTTAACTTACTCACTGAATTGCCCAGATTTCTATTCTGGTGGCATTTATACAGCAATTCTACTGAGTCATCACATTTACACACATTCAAATTGTTCCATTCTACAATTCTATTACAAATACAAACTAAATAAAACATTTATCCTCTTTTTTAAAAAAAAGCAGATAAAGTATTGGGGAAGATTTAATGACATAATGGTAGCTCTATTAGGACATCAAAATTAATTTCAGTTTCCCTGAGGTATCGTATTTTAATTAACAAATCTATGCTCTCTATTAATTAGCATACTGAAAGAATAATAAGTTTCAGACGAGTTTAATTGTAATAAAACATTTCATCTCCTGAAACAAAAATAATAATAAAAAGAATTAGGAGTCTCAATCCAATTTATTTTTTCCCCTCTTACATTTAATAGCAATGTTTAGAGAAGCTATTCCATCAAGCTGCAGAGTAATCTTTTTTAATTCATAAAAGTTTTATCTTTCTGGTGCTTAATTCCTTCCAAATATCTTACTGATGGCATGGATGACAACACTGTTCCATTGCCCTGCAGTAGTTATTTCTGCCAGGCATCAAATCTGTTCAATTCCTCACATTGTTTTCCCTGCTATTAACACAGATAACAGAAAAGAAGGGTATTTGGGCTATATATTTTTTAAAAAAATCTCTTTTGCACGGATCAGCTCAAGTGGCTGTTTTCCATTAACATTCCATCAGAATGAATAGCAGGTTTGGATGTAACCTATGCGGATTCCCAGCACAGCAGGTTCACTGTGTCTGAAGGTACCTGGTAAATTCAGTGGTCAGTAAGCAATTGATAAATTACTGGACAAATCCCAGAACATCTTTTTTTATAAGGAGCTGGATTGCCTATTAAACACTCTGCAAAGCACAAGAGGCAGACCTATTGCCTTAATTTATCTCTGAATGCATTCGCTTATTTCTTTTCCCTATGTGTAATCCATAGGGAATACTTACTACACTCAGCAAGATTTTCAGACCTGATCAGTAAATCTGAACAACCGGCTCAAAGCCCGGGAACTTATCCTATTATTCTGTCCCGTATGATATGCTGGAATTTGCCACATAGTCAGTGGAATCAAATGGTAAATTTGGGCAGCAGTTGCCACAGAGCAATCAAGAGAAGAGAAAACCACTACAAGTCCCCATACACATTTGAAAAGGTGCATTTAAATTAAGACATAGCCCAAGATGCCTGTGTGTGTATATGTGTGTTCTGAATTAGTACCAAGGTGAAAAGCAGGACAAAACGCCTGCCAAATTTGGCTGAAGCCCAATCAATTTCTTCATGGTTTTTGAATCACTGAGTACCAATTCACTGTTTCCTGTTGATCTAAAAGCCTCATTATTACTTCCATCCTTCCCTTTCTCAAATGTGGTTGTGAAGGAAGAATGATACTGGCAGACAGAAGTCTGTATCTGCACCAAGATACCAAAGGATCTCTGGAATTAAGGGGAATAGGTGTTTCCTACCCAATAAACCAGTTTTCCTCCTATATGTATCTCAGCAATCACACTTGCAGGTTAGGCATGTGCTTACCATGCAGTGGCCAATCAGAGCATGGGACTGAAACAACACATCTTGAATCCAAAATACATAGGTGAAGAAATCCACATTGCTATGGCAAGCAGACTCCTTTTGCTGCATGAGGGAGCACCTCTTCTAAACACTTTCCAAAGGTATCATCCAGTTGGATCTAAAAGATTAAAAATGTGCTAAACACTTGCAATTGGTGGCTATTTTGTTTTGCCTTATGTTTAATGATGAGCATTTGGGACCTGAGGCAGGAACATCACCGAATGTGATGGGTAGGCCAATCAGTGCTCCTACTGCAATACCTCATGAGTTCAAACTACCCTTTTTTGGCTAACACCTGAATATGTGCTGGATAGCATTCCACTCTATCTGAAAACACAGGTGTACAACTTGGGGGTGCTCCTGGATTTGTCTCTGAGGTTTTGGTTGTGCATTTGCACAATTAAAGCTAGTGTACCAACTGCACCCATTCCTGGATAGATCTGACCTGGTCATGGTGACAGATGCCTTAGTTATATCCTGGCTCAATTACTATAATGCCCTCTATGTGGGGCTGCCTATGGAAAGTGTCAGGAAACTTCAGCAGGTCCAAAACGCAGCAGCCAGATTGCTGACTGGGGCTGGTAACAGGGAGCACATAATCTGCTTGTTGCATCAGCTCCACTAGCTGTCAATCCATTTCTGGGCAAAATTCAAAGTGCTGGTTCTAACCTATAAAGCCTTAAATGGCTTGGGTCCAAGTTATCTCAAAGACTGTGTTTCCCATTATGGGCCTGCTTGAGTTTTAAGATCATTAGGAGAGGACTTTCTCTCAATCCCACCACCTTAACAGGTGCGTATGGTGAGGACACAGGAGAAGACCTTCTCTGTTACTGCACCCACTAGAGACTAGGCTGGCCCCATCTTTGCCATCCTTCCACAAGCAGGCAAAGACCTTTCTTTTCATGCAAACTTTCCCTCAGTGATTGGCTGCCTGAGTGGGATGTTTAAATGGATTGTTATGCCTTACTTCTTTGAATGTGTTTTTAGTATTTTTGTGTAGGTAAGGTTCTCCTTGACATTTAGTCCAATCGTGTCCGACTCTAGGGCGTGGTGCTCATCCCCGTTTCCAAGCCATAGAGCCAGCATTTGTCCGAAGATAGTTTCCGTGGTCACGTGGCCAGCACGACTAGACATGGAACGCCGTTACCTTCCCACCGAGGTGGTACCTATTTATCTACTCGCATTTTTACATGCTTTCGAACTTACCATTCCTCAAAGTGGTATTTGTTTGTTTCTTTTTAATATATATATACTTACTGTTTTTAGTTTAAAATATTGTCTTTAAATGATGTAAGCTGCCTTGGGTTCTTTTTAAGGAGAAATGTGGGATAAAATAAAGTAAGTAAGTAAGTAAGTAAGTAAGTAAGTAAGTAAGTACTCTATGGCGTTAATCTCAAGGAACTGCAGTACTTCCTTGGGTCTCCAGGTGCAGAGGTAAATCCCAGGGCAAGAATATCCTTCCTCCATAATGTGAGAAGGGCACACTTATTGAACTCAACTTTTGGCCCTAAAAACTCAGGGAATGATAAGCTGCTGACCTGATCACCCATTCTGTCTTGCTACAGTGAGGAATATTTCTCTGTTTTCTTCCAAGCCAAGAGAAGAACAAGAGCTTGGCTTAGGGCCAAGTCACACAGCCAAAAAATCCTAGGATTTGACATGGGTTAAAACCCTTCATGGATTGCTGCCTTGTCGTGGCGAAGGGGCTTGAGTAATTCAGAGAAGCTATGGGCTATGCCGTGCAGGGACACCCAAGACGGACAGGTCATAGTGGAGAGTTCTGACTAAACGCGATCCACCTGGAGCAGGAACTGGCAAGCCACTCCAGTAACTTTGCCAAGAAAACCCCATGAACAGAAACAAAAGGCTAAAAGATATGATGCTGGAAGATGGGCCCCTCAGGTCGGAAGGCGTCCAACATGCTACTGAGGAAGAGCGGAGGACAAGTACAAGTAGCTCCAGAGCTAATGAAGTGGTTGGGCCAAAGCCGAAAGGACGCTCAGCTGTGGACGCGCCTGGAAGTGAAAGGAAAGTCCGATGCTGCAAAGAAGAATACTGCATAGGAACCTGGAATGTAAGATCTATGAACCTTGGTAAGTTGGATGTGGTCAAACAGGAGATGGCAAGAATAAACATTGACATCCTGGGCGTCAGTGAACTAAAATGGACGGGAATGGGCGAATTCAATTCAGATGATTACCATATCTACTATTGTGGGCAAGAATCCTGTAGAAGAAATGGAGTAGCCCTCATAGTCAACAAAAGAGTGGGGAAAGCTGTACTGGGATACAATCTCAAAAATGATAGAATGATTTCAATACGAATCCAAGGCAGACCTTTCAACATCACAGTAATCCAAGTTTATGCACCAACCACCGATGCCGAAGAGACTGAAATTGACCAATTCTATGAAGACCTACAACACCTTCTAGAACTGACACCAAAGAAAGATGTTCTTCTCATTATAGGGGACTGGAATGCTAAAGTAGGGAGTCAAGAGATAAAAGGAACAACAGGTAAGTTTGGCCTTGGAGTTCAGAACAAAGCAGGGCAAAGGCTAATAGAGTTTTGTCAAGAGAACAAGCTGGTCATCACAAACACTCTTTTCCAACAACACAAGAGGCGACTCTACACATGGACATCACCAAATGGGCAATACCGAAATCAGATTGATTATATTCTCTGCAGCCAAAGATGGAGAAGCTCTATACAGTCAGCAAAAACAAGAGCTGGAGCTGATTGTGGCTCTGACCATCAGCTTCTTATAGCAAAATTCAAGCTTAAACTGAAGAAAGTAGGAAAAACCACTGGGCTAGTCAGGTATAATCTAAACCAAATCCCTTATGAGTACACAGTGGAAGTGAAGAACAGATTTAAGGAACTAGATTTGGTGGACAGAGTGCCTGAAGAACTATGGATGGAGGCTCGTAACATTGTACAGGAGGCAGCAACAAAAACCATCCCAAAGAAAAGGAAATGCAAGAAAGCAAAGTGGCTGTCCAACGAGGCCTTACAAATAGCAGAGAAGAGAAGGGAAACAAAATGCAAGGGAGATAGGGAAAGTTACAGAAAATTGAATGCGGACTTCCAAAGAATAGCAAGGAGAGACAAGAGGGCCTTCTTAAATGAACAATGCAAAGATATAGAGGAAAACAATAGAAAGGGAAAAACCAGAGATCTGTTCAAGAAAATTGGAGCCATTAAAGGAACATTTTGTGCAAAGATGGACATGATAAAGGACAAAAATGGTAGGGACCTTACAGAAGCAGAAGACATCAAGAAGAGGTGGCAAGAATACACAGAGGAATTATACCAGAAAGATCTGGATGTCCTGGACAACCCAGATAGTGTGGTTGCTGACCTTGAGCCAGACATCCTGGAGAGCGAAGTCAAGTGGGCCTTAGAAAGCATGGCTAACAACAAGGCCAGTGGAGGAGATGGCATTCCAGTGGAACTATTTAAAATCTTAAAAGATGATGCTGTTAAGGTGCTACACTCAACATGCCAGCAAGTTTGGAAAACTCAGCAGTGGCCAGAGGATTGGAAAAGATCAGTCTACATCCCAATCCCAAAGAAGGGAAGTGCTAAAGAATGCTCCAACTACCGTACAATTGCACTAATTTCACACGCTAGCAAGGTTATGCTCAAAATCCTACAAGGTAGGCTTCAGCAGTATGTGGACCGAGAACTCCCAGAAGTACAAGCTGGATTTCGAACGGGCAGAGGAACTAGAGACCAAATTGCTAACATGCGCTGGATTATGGAGAAAGCCAGAGAGTTCCAGAAAAACATCTACTTCTGCTTCATTGACTACGCAAAAGCCTTTGACTGTGTGGACCACAGCAAACTATGGCAAGTCCTTAAAGAAATGGGAGTGCCTGACCACCTTATCCATCTCCTGAGAAATCTATATGTGGGACAGGAAGCAACAGTTAGAACTGGATATGGAACAACTGATTGGTTCAAAATTGGGAAAGGAGTACGACAAGGCTGTATATTGTTTCCCTGCTTATTTAACTTATATGCAGAATACATCATGCGAAAGGCTGGACTGGATGAATCCCAAGCCGGAATTAAGATTGCTGGAAGAAATATCAAGAACCTCTGATATGCAGATGATACCACTCTGATGGCAGAAAGTGAAGAGGAATTAAAGAACCTCTTAATGAAGGTGAAAGAGGAGAGCGCCAAAAATGGTCTGAAGCTCAACATCAAAAAAACTAAGATCATGGCCACTGGTCCCATCACCTCCTGGCAAATAGAAGGGGAAGATATGGAGGCAGTGACAGAGTTTACCTTCCTGGGCTCCACGATCACTGCAGATGGGGACAGCAGCCATGAAATTAAAAGACACCTGCTTCTTGGGAGGAAAGCGATGAGAAACCTAGACAGCATCTTAAAAAGCAGAGACATCACCTTGCCGACAAAGGTCCGCATAGTCAAAGCGATGGTTTTTCCAGTAGTGATGTATGGAAGTGAGAGCTGGACCATAAAGAAGTCTGAGCGCCGAAGAATTTATGCTTTTGAATTGTGGTGCTGGAGGAGACTCTTGAGAGTCCCTTGGACTGGCAAGGAGAACAAACCTATCCATTTTGAAGAAAATCAACCCTGAGTGTTCACTGGAAGGACAGATCCTGAAGCTGAGGCTCCAATACTTTGGCCATCTCATGAGAAGAGAAGACTCCCTGGAAAAGACCCTGATGTTGGGAAAGTGTGAAGGCAAGAGGAGAAAGGGACGACAGAGGATGAGATGGTTGGACAGTGTCATCGAAGCAACCAACATGAATTTGACCCAACTTCGGGAGGCAGTGGACGACAGGAGGGCCTGGCGTGCTCTGGTCCATGGGGTCACGAAGAGTCGGACACGACTAAACGACTAAACAACAAAAAGGAAGCGAGTTAAAATAAATGGCCATCAAAGGGCCATTTATTTTAGCAAGCTGTTTTCTTAATTGACTTAAGCCATTGTGAACCTTACAGCCAGTTTTAAAAGGGAGCATTTCAATTACTCAGTAGGAATGCAGGAAACGACTGAAAACTATGTGACTTGAGTCAGCTAAAATTAAAATGCTACATATTGTGTGTTTTTTAAAGAAATGTAGACAGGCTTTAAGTCGCTGAGGTGCCTCTCACCTTCTAAGGACACTTTGTTTTACATTGGTGTTTCATTACCTTCCTGCCGATTAACCATGGTCAATTTCTTATGTGTGTCTTCCTCATGATGCTCCCACAATGACACTAACACTTGGAACACAGTAAGCAGAATCCTTAAGCAGATGGCAGCTCATTGCCTTGAACACTCAAGAACAGATCAAATGAAGTCATAAGGAGGGCAGCACATATGTATGTCCTGCTCTGTTTTTTTAAAAAAACTCAGTATATATAATGTAGTTATTTTAAAAAAGAAACAGATGTCTAGCTATATACTCTTGGGTTTCTCTGGATGTACAGAACGCTCACTCTTGTTTGTTAGTGTGATCTTGTTTTGTTTCTGAACTAGAAAGGACTTGAAAAATTATCTTTTAAATTAATTAGTTACTCTTAAAGTTCTATATAGCCACATTTAGAGCTGCAGTTTTTAAATGTAACTCTTTGTTTTAATGTTTCTCAAAAATTACAAACAGTTAATAATAATAATTACTCACTGTCAAGTTGATTTCTACTGATGATGATCCTCTCCAGGGTTTTCTAGGTATACAGTACTAAAAAATGGCTTAACATTTCTTCTGTGAGTACCCATGCTTCCTGTTCTCCTGGGATAAATAGTGGGGTATTGGACTCAGGAAATGCAGAATGGTATCTAATTCTCTCAGCTATCCAGCCAGCTTATGAACAGTTACTTCTAGTTATTTTTAAAAACTTCTGAATGTTACAAGCTGCTGGCCTGTGGTAACATACATTCCTATCTGGCTCATTGTCATCTCAACACCCACAAAACAGCATGAGATAACAGCATAAGCCATAAACCAGGTGATGTTCTCGTTCACTATTGAGTGAGGCTATAACCTGGTACCTGTAAAGAAGCCAAAACAATGCAGGTACACAACAAAAGAAGTGCTATTATCCACCATTAAAATACAGCTGTAATATAATATAGGTATCTTTGGGGGAAAATAATTAAATACTATTAGCTACTTATTTGTAACTATTGTTGCCAATTACTAGGCATGGGGCTACCAACTTTGCTGTTAGAATATGTGATTGCAAAGCAGTTCTGCATTCAATTTTTAAAAATGGCCATCATATTCCATATTCAGCCAGTTTGGAAGTATTTATAACCTGGGAATTCAGAAGTGGAATATATGCATATATATTCATCCAAAGAACAATAAATTTTATATGCTCTAGCATTTTGCAAATGCTTTCTAAATCTGGCATTTACAAAACATTAAGAAAACATATTTGATATTTATGTGCCGTTTTATTTCTTTCAAAGTGAAATGTAGAATCCATACCACTTTACAGTGAAGATGATTATTGCTGCTAGACAAGGAGGCCTCCTGGGAAACAAAAATATCAATAGCACTGTTTAACTACATGAACCTTATTTGCATTATTAGCTCTGCTGTGCTGTACCCTCGGAAAGCTAATGACATGCTTCTGAAGGAGCTTTTTAGATTATGGATAAGTAAATAACCTTCAGGGTTCCCATTGACCACACAACTCATTTTCCCTCACTGGTATTATTGCTAAGAAAGCTATGGTTTTTAAACTTTCAAACCCTAGATGCGCTATGCATATATCCAGGGCTGACCCAAAACACTTTGTGGTCAAAGTGAAGACTCTGACACTTGGAACGATAGTGCACTCATACAGAAGCTGTCTAGACTGCCAGGTGAATCTTAATTCTGGGAAGGAGTAGCATCAATCACCACAGCATGAGGGCAGCAGAACAGTTAAGGAAACAATAATAGGCTACAGGGTATACAGTTGCATCTTCCAAGAGGGGAGAACACCCCCAAAATTCATGAAGAACAGTTGCTGCCACCCCATGTCCTCCACTTAAGGTGGTTGCCTCACTCTGCTTAATGATAGGGCCAGATCTGCAGATACCAAAAGCAGTAGATGAAAGCACAGTTCTCAGAACAATTTTACCATTTGTTGCTTATAACTCCAGAATTGGAGCCTCTGACAAGGGCCTGGCTCTGTTGTTCTGAAGCTGCCAGGGAAGAGACAAGGGTGCAATAGAATCTCTGTTTCCTTAGCCCTTACCCAGGCTTTGTTTCCTTAGCCCTTACCCAGGCTTTGTTTCTTTACCCCTTACCCAAAACTATTTTGTTTGGGATTTTTGGCCAGAATCCTATGGTGTCATATTCTTCTTGCAGTAGACTGTAGCAGAAGCAGGTTGACATTCTTGCTGGTCATACACACAGGTATCCAAAACCCCATTGCACAAGTGGAAGTCCATGTCCATGATGAACAGAGTAAAGAATGATTTAAAGTGTCCTGCTGCCCTTCCCAGTCCCACTATTGGGGCTGCTGGTGGCAATCTTCAGTCTTTAAATAATTCCCTCACCATTCTACATCTCTGAAAAGATGAAGAATATCCCAAGGAACCTCAAGAATGGGCAGGGGTAGGAAGTTTTTAACCGCTCCCAAATGACTGATGACATCATCCAAGTTGTATGGCGTAACTCAGCAAACAGGATTTCAGCCATTATGATATATATGGAAATGTTAAAGAAACTAAAGACCAAAACCAATTAGTAACCCCATTATAGTAGACCCATTGAATCAATGGGAGCTACCTTAGTGTAGACTTCACACATCTTATTTATTCAGTTGATCTATTCTAGCTAGGATTAACAATTAGACCTAGCCTCAAATGAGTAAGCAGGCATGAAATATTCTCAGAATTATTGTGTATCCATACTGTTTCACAGACATCCTCTTTTGGCTCAGCACAATTGGATTAATATTTTAAATTAATATGCATGTGATGTGCAGTCTTTGAACAACTTCAGTAACACAGAATCATAGAATATTGAAGTTGGAAGGGGCCTACAAGGCCATCAAGTCCAACCCCTTGCTCAGTGCAGGAATACAAATCAAATGATATCTTCCAGGTGGTTGTCTAAATTTCTCTTGAATGCCTCCAGTGTTGGAGCACTCACCACCTCTCGAGGTAATTGGTTCTATTGCTGTACTGCTCTAACAGTTAGAAAGTTTTTCCTGATATTCAACCAAAATCTGGCTTCCTGTAACTTGAGCCCATTGTTGTGTGTCCTGGACTCTGGGATGATTCAGAAGAGATCCTGCCTCTCCTCATATTGTTGAGAGGTACACTTTATAAATGAATATACATACTGTATACACATACTTCTTCACTTTAAAAAACTCCAATCCTCCCATGGACTTATGGGACAAGTCCCAGGAAGCAGTGTGTCTGAGGGGCTGCTCCCTTATTTAACGCTGAAACATGTGAAGTGAAACAAGAAATGGAGGTAGAGATATATCTTTTTGTGCCTTCTAGTTTCTCCTCTCCGAGCTCCAGGAGTCTTCTTGGTGGATTCTAGGCAACGTCTGAAAATCCCATCCTTCCAGTGGCCAAACATACTGATCTCCAATTTCAAGCTATCTTTGTGTTAACAATACCAAGTATGGACTTGGAGCAAGGTTAAATTCTTACTGTATTTCTAGTGAATGGGTTCACCAGGAGCTTCCTTGTTAAATTCCTTTCAGTTGCCTGGGATGTCACACAGTTGTACTAATTTAGAGCCATGTATGAGCTTACCTTGACTGTGGTCTAATTTCTGTAACAAAAGCAAATCTAGGATGCATTTGTAGGATCACAAGTTCACCACAAGACAATGTTTCACACAGATTCCTCTATGGTTACCCTTACTTCATACATAACCCTTGCTGAGATGGTGAGATTGAAATTTGGCTAAGTAAAAAGCAAATAAGTAAAATGCAATTTATGATCACTTCAGCCCCAGAAACATGACCTCATTATGTGGCGAGGACTTTTTATGTACAGAAAAACAGTGAGATATTTATAATGAAACTTTCTACAGGAAACAGTGAGGTCTGTATATTAATAAGTAGCTTATCAGGGCAGGGCACAGGGAGTGAGCCTGTTATTTACATTGGCAATTAGTCCTCATCAGAGAAATCAATTAGTGAGAGAGTCTCAGAAACTACTTCTTTAAATTGTATCTTGGTGATGGAAAAGTCAAAAGGGGAGAAAACAAACTAGAGTCACATATCTTCTGTGCCAGCTGTGGTAGTATCCAGCAAAATATTGAATGCATTCCGCTAATCCATAAGCAAGTGAACAAGTAGATAGTTCAGTGCTCTTCTTGACACCTACAAAAACATTATCAACTGGAAGAAAGAGAGATGGGGCCATCTAATTGTATAATATTGGAAGAAAACATGCATAATTATAGAGCTGCCCTGACAGCTGCTTACAATGTCCGCTATCATGCACTGTGGGTGGTAATTTATCTTTGGGTTTCCCATTCATTTTATAGAAAACAGCAGGAGGTGGTCTCTTGGCATCCCATATAATGGCAGACATTTTAAGCAAGTACCATTGTGGAGGCTCCTGCTTTAGACAGATTTCACACGTGCCACTTAAAGCACATTTGAGCCTTTCTCCTGCTGTTGGTGTGCATGTGTGAAAAACAGCAGTGCCATTAAAAAAAAATACCTCAGTTTTTAAAAAAATCTATTGATGACCATGTAGCAAAGTGGATTTACCATTGCATTCACCAATGAAGAGATGCATTCTGTCAGAAGTTTATTTGTAGGGTCCACCCACTTTCTTTCTAGGGAGAGGTAAACATTGGGCATAGCTTCACCATCCTCAGGTCAACCTCTTCCAGTTTGGAAGTAGGTGTCTACTGAAGTTTGTAATGCATATCTCGCAATGTCTCCACCCAATTCTCCAGAGAATCTGGGCTTTCTCATTAGCAGGGACTATCACATCCTCTGCCATGATCCCCTCACAGTCTTTTCTGTTCCCTCTCAACCTAGCTGCAACCATCCGTTAGCATTACAAAAGACCCGCTCCTGGTACAACTACTTGTTGTGAGCTGCTGCAAGTTCCAATCTTCAAAGGGAAAGGTGGGATAAAAGATGAATACGGAGGCTGGGGATGAGGCAAGAATATCCAGAGCAGGTCAGGTGTTTAGTTATTTCTATGCAACTCTTTCTCAAGGTAGCCTAGAGTATCATGCAAAAGTCTATATCACGTCCTATTTATTTCTGTGAGATGAGTTAAATGAAAGAAGACGATAGGCTCCAGGACAGTGTGTTCAATAGCTGAAGACAGACCTCCATGTAAGTATCCACGGTTATAGCCTGACATTCTTGATTGGCACACCAGGCTGGATATCACAAATGAATAATTTGTGAGTGGCACGTGTGAAAGTATTTCAAAGTATTTTGAAGGTGAAGAGTCATGGCAACTTAGAAGGCCTCACAGACTGAAAAAAAATAACATTTTCTTTACAGTTTACAGTGGACCCTCGACTTACGGAATTAATCCGTATTGGAATGGTGGCTGCAGGTCGAAAAGTCTGTAAGTCGAGGCTCCATTGACCTACAATGCATTGAAAACCGATTAATCCATAACCGGCCGTTTTTGGTCCATTTTGTTTGATTTTCCGGTCTGTAGGTCGATTCTCCGGCCGCAAGTCGAACCTAAATTTTGCGGCCAGAGAAGTCTGTAACTCGAAAAGTCTGCAGGTCGAGCCGTCTGTAAGTCGAGGGTCCACTGTATGTTAAAATATATAGCATGCTTAACTTCACAAAAGCTATCCATAAAATGGATTGCAATAATTGACCCAAATCCTGTAGCAATATTCAGTTTGCACTCCTGCATGTGCAACTGTCACCTAGTTGTGCAATCAAGGTCACAAGTAGTTGTGCAATCACTTGCACAATGACTTGCACAATCAGACATACAGACAGCTGCTTTTCAAAATACCACTGTCTTCAAAAGAAACCTGAGATGCTCTTTGGAAATAATAATCACATTCTAATGACTTCTTACAAATGAGAAAATTTTGTCATTCACATGTCAGTAAAAGCTGTACCATGAATAATTCACTAAAGGAGCAGATCTCATGCACAATTGTGTTCTTTCACACACTGTGATTTGACCTCTTGAGTTGAAAACTTTTGGACATACTATGTACAACCCCACCCTTCTTTACACCTGTGTAAGCACATCTGGCTTTGGAAGTAATATATGTGAATTTTCTTATGTGACATCATCCTTGCTGAACATACTTTCATAAGGATCTACTCTTATGGAAAACTTAATTAAAAAAAAAGGATTGACAAATTAATTAGCCACACCAGTCAATAATTGACATGTTCAGACCTCTTTAAAAATGGAAATTATGACAACCTTGCATGAGTGTAGAAACCTCCTGTTTGTAGTTTGACTTTAAAAGAAATCCTCTTCTTTTTATTCGCATATTTTGTTCCCCCTCTCAATTAAGTATCTTCTACAAATATAACTTTGTACGCAGTGCATGTGTCACAGTGTCTCCTTTTGCTTCCTTAATGCATAGGGGTACACAAAATGAACCACAGGGTAGGCAAACAAATAGTGATTATAGCTTCAGAAATGACATCTTCTATATAATGCCTCACGGTGCCTCGCAATATCTACTCTTTATCTCTTCAATTTCCATCCACTTCTTTGTTAATAAGCACTGAGTACAAAGCAGAACAAAGCCTTAACCCTAGAATTATTCTGAGCCTACTGTGGGCTCCTCTCACTCATTCAACCTCTACTGTCGTCACAACAGCATCTACAGGGTCAAGTACTGCTTCAAGTCTTAGCCATTCTTTCATTTGAGTTCATGGGTGTCGGTGTATGGTGTGCTTTTTTAAGCAAACACATCTATATCTCCCCCTCTCCTGTTTTGTTCACTCTGTATGGATCCTTAAATAATCTTCTTGTCCTTTTGGGGACTGATTATGTTTTAGGATGGAGACTTTAAGGATAATAGACATCAGTTTCTAAATATTTCAGTGTTTTCTGCATTGCCAAAGCGAATTAAAATAAAAGAAATGGAAAACATGCTTTCTATTAATTTATAAACATCAGAAAGGAACCAGCAGATTCACTTGGTGTTCCTTTTTGTTCTTTTGTTTTTTGAAGCTGGGTGGCACAGAGAGATTTGTAATGGAATTGTGAGCTCTCCTCTAAATCTGAAAACTCTCTCTTTAATAGGAGACACGGTGCAGCTCTCTCTCTAGTACATAAAGTTAATGAAATGCTCATGAGCAGATAGATCATCCTGTTCTTCAGGCCAATTCATTATAAACTGCATGCCTCATTTACATGGGTTTCAGTCTGTTTTTCTGAGAAATGTAGAAATGTTGATCTCTTCTACAATCAGAGAAATTCATTCTTTTTCCATGTAACTAATCAGTTCTCATGACGTCATCAGAAGAATTAGATAAAATACATTTAGAAAATGGTGATTCATTTTCATTTGTGATTTGTCAAGGTCAACGAATCAGGAATTATGAATTTTGCTGACAAATTGATGAAACAATTCATTGATTCATTTTTGATTTTAAATCCCTATAAAATGGCCCCCAAACACCTAGAGACATTAATATCACAGGAAAGCTTCCCCTGACTCTCCTCTACAAGCCCTGCACGTTTGGTGAAGGTTGGGTTTCAGATATCTGAGATATACACCCACAAAGTGGGTCTCCACTACAAAGTGCCCTTTAACAGCTGGCTCGGGGAAACCCAATCTTCACCAAACTTAGACAGACTGCAGAGGAGAGTCAGGGCAAGCTTCTCTGTAACGTTGTTGTCTCTAGGTGCCTGTGAGGATCTTTCCTGAGGGCCCCTATTTGTGGGTGTATAACTCTGACATCCAAAATCCAGTCTTCACCAAACTTGCAGGGCTTGTAGAGAAGAGTCAGGGAAAGTCTCTGTGACTTTGATGACTCTAGGTTTTTGAGGGGCTGTTTGCACATGGAAGAACTGTGAGCTTCATTCTACGCTATAAGGCAAAATAAATTCCACAGCTCAGAATTGTATGTTTTTTGAGCCAGGCTCTGGCTGGTGAATATTAAAAATAATAATCACATGCCATCAAGTTGATTCTGATATATGATGTCCTTTTCCAGGGGTTTCCAGGTATAGACTACTCAGAAATTGTTTACCATTGCCTTCTTCTGGGGTGTGCAAAGGGACTGTGCAACTTGACAAAGCTACACAGACTGGCCACATATTTTCCCTGTAGGCAAGGTGGAACTCCCAACCTCCAGCTCTGCAAGCAGATATGTAATTCATTGAGCTATCAAGGTGGATTTTTACAGTTCTACTAAAACACAAAGCAGATCTTGCAAGCACACAGTCTGACCACCAATGGTTTAAGGTATTTCTGATTTGGTGCATTACTTGACTTGTTTTAAACGTGCAACAGAATTTCAGTACAGATATTAATTATGTCTCTTCATTCAGCACAGAAGTGGTGTGGAAGTATCCCATGATGACCCCATTTGGAATCACTTTTATAGACATGTAAAAAAAACCACCCTCTTACTTTTGCCTAGCCCATTTAATTTCAGCTGCAGGAGTAATCAGTCAATGAGTCGGTCCCTCCTCATTCTTGGCATTTCCTCTGTTGATACATTTAGAGAAATATTAAGATTTTTAAAAGGCACCCTGGCAGATTTAAAGCTAGGAGAAAGATGACAGGCTAAAGATCTTATAAGGCCTATAACAAGAGAAGACATTTCTGATTTTATTACTTATATAACCACTTAAATCCCAACATTCTGGAGATTTTGAAAATGCAGGACCTATTTCAACAGTGTAGGAATAAAACAAAGTTGGTAATTTTAAAAGCTGCCTCTTCTGCCAAGAGGATGACATTTAGCAGCCTTACTTTTAAGTCAGCTTTGTAATCCTGGGCACGCTAATAAACATTCTCAACAATTAGAGGTTAGCAGCTTAGAATGTAACGGTTCTCATGACACTCTGATTTGGAGGAAGGAGGGGATTTCCTCACCATATTTTCCAACAATGCATGTATTGTATTACCCATCTTTGCACCTCTGAGGCCACATTCCTTTCTCAGCCCAGATGAACATTCCTCCTGAGCCGCACCAGGAGAAACACATTTCTTAACTTTTACCTGATTCCATCCTTCGTGAATGGCATATCTTCATCTGCAAACTGAACGTCTGTGAAACAGGAATAAATCTCAGACTCTCCCTCTTCATTTGGTTTTTTAATCCCTGGGGCCAGCAGCTGAGCCATCTGGAGACACCAGTGTTTCTTCTTCTCTTCTGTTGTTTCTCTTCCCCCACCCCCCATACCATCCCACTTTCCCAGAGGGCCTTTAGGCAGTAAGGTCAATGTTTAGGCAAGGAACAAAAATGTATTACCAGCTGTGCATAATGGCATATTTATAAACTCTATGACTCCTCAGTGCTCTTCCATGTCCTTCAGCTCTTTAACGAAGGACTGCACATATGCCAGAATCCCATCAGCTTTCTGAAATGGGTATGCTTGCTCTGTAGTGTTGGTAACTATCAGGAGATAATCATTGTTCAGTACAAGATAGTGATGGGTATTCCAGACCTATAGCTGAGAAGTGGGATCCACAACATGGTGTAGTGGATACAGTAGTGGGCTAGGATACAGGCAGCCTGGTTACAAATCCCTGCTCAACCACAGAAACTCACTGGAGGAATGGAACGGGTAAAACTACTCCTTAAATATCTCACTTATCTTGCATGTCCTATTAGGGTTGATATAACTCAGTTTTGTCTTGGCAGCACATAACATACACAACTGAGATGATCATGGAAGTGGGTCTTGATATCTTCTGAGATAGCAGACTGACGAATTTCTTGCTGTACCAGAGATTGGCATCTAATTGAAGTGAATCTGATAACTTTACAAGTAATGTTGGAGTAAGTTGTACACATTGGTCTTTGGATCCTTTTGAGAATCAATCAACAGTGCAGCTAATGTGGAAGAATTAACAGTCCTGGTGTGGCTCCATGAAAAGGTAATTACAATAACTCAAATTTCTTTCTGTGACTGTCGTTATGCAACCACAACTTTGAGTTTGGAAAAGCCGAATAAGGCTCATATTGATATGACATTTTGGAGGTCACTCATTTATAGGGTTGCCATAAATCAGAGGTGACTTGACAGCACAAATGCAACACAAAAGTTACACAACACAATTTAAACAATTCTATTTTGACTGTAATGGCTCCATTTTATCATGGGATTTATAGTTTGGTTTTATGCTTAAAAATTAACTGCTGTAGTTCAAGAGAGTACATTAGAGTGCTCTAGCATAGAGTTCAAAGCACCTCACCAAACTACAAAACCCAGGATACTACAGGACAGAGCCAAAGGTAAAGTGGTATCAAGCTGCTATACCTGTGGATGTCTTTGAATACCTATTATCACAAGCAATCAGTGTTAACCCTCTCACAGTGCTGGTGTGAACTGTCATAAGTGAAAGATGAGTTGCTGCTGAGGCAGGGAAAACTGAAGTTGTAGAAGGGCTAGCTGTGTTAGTCTGTGCAAGCATTATTGGTGAAAACAAAATAAAAAAAGTTTAAAAAAAGACAAAAATGTGATGGCATCTTAAAGACTGACTTTTATATTTTATAATGTCAGCTTTCATGGACAAGTCCACAAAAGCTCACATCTGTTCTGTAGGTATCAGCTCCAAGTTATGCAGGGGGGTGAGGCCGAATAGGTTCAGCCTACAAATTGAATGAATTGGGAGTACATTCAAACTTCCAGAATGCTGCAAGGGTTCCAGTAATAGACCATTCAATGTGGAAAATGTTCTTTTAAGCTGGAATGTTCAAGAGCCACTGAACTAGGCAAACATCTGCTAGTTTTAAATAATGGGATTCTGATCACAAGTAAATGTATTTATTATCTCAGTCCCAGTCAAAATACACTTGTCCTGATATACGTCTCAGCATTGTCCTAATAATTAATTCATATAAACATCGTAAGTCAGGATAAGGATCTCTTCTGTTCTTTAAATCAATATGATCCACAGATGCTGGTGGGCTATTATTGTTTGACTGTACAAAAATAATGAGTGTTCCAATAACTAGAGCTATTTGGCAAATAAATATATATGCATCATAAATGATGTTATTTCAAAACCTCTTCTGGCAGTAAGGAGAAATGCTATCCCTGTAGAGTCAGGTGTCAGCCCATCCTGGCTTCTACTGTTCAAGTGCAGCTGTAGAATACCAGCACATTTACAGAGAGAAAAATTTCTTCCCTCCCAGAAAAATGCGTCCATGGCTACAAAGGCAGGAGGAAGACAAATGGTTGCATGAGTACGTTGAGAAATTAAAATAAGCAGAATCAAAGGAATAAACAATGAAAACCACTTTTCCATCTTCAGAAAGAAGAGGAACTGGGAAGATCAAAGAGGAAGTGCTTGTTTTATTAGTTGTGCAGCCAATCAGTTCATTTTCCCCGCAACAACTGTATAAACACATATCTCTTCGAATGAATGCTTTGTAGAACCACCTGCACCCTAGTCAACACTGAACCTAAGTGACATTTCAAACATTCTCATGAGAAGTCTGTTCCTTTCTCATAAAACAGGATATAGTGTTGCAAGCAACAGATTAGTGGAGCACATGTACTATTTTTCTAGTGGGTTACTGCAGTTCAAGATTTCATGTTTGTAGAAATTCTTAAAGAACTGAACTCAGACAATTCCAAAGAAAAAAGAACTTATTTCCTTTCCTTTCTTTCTTCCTTTCTTTCTTGCACATGATCCTCTTGCAGTTAATAGAAAATACTGTACACAACTAGCTCTGAACACCTTTACACTGCAGAAACTTATGTGATTGTGAAGGTTTAAATATGTGCACAAGACACTGTTCTTTGTGATCTTATGCTTGAAGATGGGGACAGCCAGCATGGATGAGCAACAAGCAGCTTCTCAATTATGTGGACTGACCTGCACTTAAACCTAGCAAAGTTTTTATACTGAAGAAAACCACTAGTCCATCTGCTTCAATATTTGGGATGTGCACACACACACACAGCTTGGACCGAGAAGGGCCACATACACATGCACTCTTCACCCCAGTTTTTCCTTACTGATTCTTCAGGAGGCACTATGCAGAGCATAGTGGACAATGAGATGGCACCCTCAGGAAGCATTGTGGCAGGAAATGAAGGCCTAGAAAAAAGTCTAAAAGGAAGCTTCTGCCTTGTCTAGATGTGTGAAATGAAGGTGTCTGCACGTATGTGTTCATGGGCTGAAACTAAAATCCTAGAGAGCAGCTGCCAGTCAGAGTTGATAATACTGAGCCAGATGGACCAATGATCTGACTCAGGACAGCACCCTGGATATTAGTTAATGTGGAAATGGTACCCTCAAGTGACCAAAACAAAGTGTAAGTGGGTATGAACTGCCCAGACTAGAGGACTTCAGTTAGATGGGTGGTACAGAAATGTAATAAATAAATAGTGATGTAGAGTAACTGATGTAGGACTGGTGGTATGGGGAATAATATTACCAGTCAACAGCTAACTCATCTGGTTCAAAACAGAAACAGAAACATTTGAAATGTGAAATGCAGGCTAAGACCATCCTTTGCTTCAACAAAGGAAGCCACAGCACTTAATCTGCAGGACCTGAGCAGGACTGTTAATGATCGGAGGTCATTTATTCTCAGGGTCACGATAACTTGGAATTGTCTTGATAACACATATCAAAAATTTCCTGAATGGAAATAAATACTGAATGAATAAAGATGAGGAAATCTTAAGATACATAAAATGCAGAAAGCTAGAATGGGACACAAAACATACAGATGAATACAGTTGGTGTATTGTTCAAACTTAGTTACTGAAAAATCTGGGAGACTAGTTGGATGTGTCATCTTTGTTTATATCTACTGCTCCAAAATCAAGATAGACATAAAAGCAAGAAGGAGGAGATGGAGGAGGATGAAGGGAAGAAGAAGAAGAAGAAGATCAACTGCTAGAATGGTTTTAGGGCACACTTTCCTCATATTTTAAAATATATGTTTATGGAAAATGAAGATTGGACGAAGGGATTGATAATGGTTCATTGTATCTGATGATATTATATTTGATATGTATTTCTTTTATGTAAAAATTAAAAAAACACATGCAACAACATTGTGCTTCAAATGCAGAGGACAATTTTCAGTATTTGCTGCACACAGAGACACACACCATAAGAAGAAAAGGCTGAAAGATTTGAAAAGGATATCTATGACTGAAGATATTTTCTGGAAAAATGACATTTTCTAGGACAAAAAATCTCTTCCATAATCACACCCCAAAGCCTTAAAAAAAAAAAAAAAGCATCGTTCTCCTTCTGTCACCTTATCTGACAAGCTTTATGTATTTTATTTGTATGCTGGTGAAAGGCATTTTATTGTGTCCCAGAGGATAGGGTATTAATGATCATTTGCTTCCTGCTGGGTGGCCTGTCATAATTTTGCTGAAGTAAGACTGACAGGAGTAACAACCAATCAGTATGTTAATACACCACTTGACAGTGGATACTCAAGTCCATTTTATGCAAGGTTATTCCACTAAACCCGTAATGCAATTTTCATTCAGGATGGGAGGAGAAAAATCAGTTTTTGAGAAGATCTGCAAATTGTTAGCTAGAAGTCATATATAGCAGTCAGACTTGTCTCTCAGCAGGTGTCTTTTGGGGTCGGGATAGTGAGGAGGAAAGAAGTGGGATTTTTTCCCTCACTGAAAGCCTAACAATCAATCTTTTTTTAAAAAAAAACACAGCAATTTGTTATATCAATATCTTAACATGAAAACTCCTTGCAGCATCTAAGAATTAAATCCACTTGCTGACAAGTAAATAGAAGGCAGAATCTTTAAAAAAAATAATGGCTGAAAAGTCAAATGTCAAAAACCCCTACAGATTTCTTCCACAGGATTCCTTTCATCCTGTCTTCAGTGCTGCATTGTCTGCTTCATTTCATTCTGAGGCTGGTGGGGGGAAAAAGCCTAGCTAAAGACAGTTGTTACCAGCTCTGACATATAAATAGCCTAACATTTTGTTAGTCATTTGGGATCATGCAGCCCCTTGCTATACGTGCTCTGTGCCAGAACAAAGTGGGTTTCGAAAATTATTTCTGAGTGTTTGCACAGCACGCCAAGGCATGATTACAGAGAGAGGATTAGTGGATTTAGGGACTGACGGTCAGCTGCCATGAAGCAGGATGCAAGATGTATTGCAATTCTCTCCATACAATCACAATTGGTGAGGAAAAACCCTGCAGAGTTCCAACATTGCTGGCACATGTTGGGAAGCCATAATGCTTCAGCAAGTCACATTATTCAAGCAGACAAATAATAAGGGATGGATGGGTGGAGAATTTAGCAGAAAGGTGTGACCATGCTTCATGCAGAAAAACCAGGAACAAATAGACTTGCATTCAGTCAATGAAATATATCAGTGGTTCCCAACCTTGGGTCCCCAGATGTTCTTGGACTAAAACTCTCAGAAGCCTTCACCACTAGCTGTGCAGGCCAGGATTTCTGGGAGTTGTAGTCTAACAACATCTGTGGACCCAAGGTTGGGAACCACTGAGGTACATCAAGCATGTATAACATTGCTTTGTACCTTATGAGCAAAATACTCAGCTATGAGATGGGATTACTTGCCAACTGATTCTTGATGGCCCAACAGTCCAAAGCTTGGAATTATTACTTTTTGGGCTATACATCCCAGAACCACCTAGTCATCTCAGGCAGTGTCTGTTCTTTTCTTCTTCAGTTAAAGACTACAGAAGTTGAAGTTAAACCCATAATGAAGGACTTTCACATGTGTGAATTAAATATTACAGATTTCTATAATGACAATATACTTTCATTCCTAGATTAATTCAATTAAGAGTAAATTCACCCCTTTTTCCCCAAATAAATTGGATTAAACATATTAACTCGGGAAGACATGAAAGCAAATTTACTAGGTTCATTAAGCTTAGGAAATTAAATTACAGAAAATTGTGCCTCCTAGTAATAGATTTAAGCTGTAATATTTAGCAAGTCTGCCAAAGAGAACTATAATTCTCACACAAATAGGTATTCAACTCTAAGAACAGCCACCTTGTACAGTGTAGCAAAACAGTTAGTCTTCTAAAGAATTCCAATGTGCCAAGATGCTTAAATGGAATGACTGATGGAAGATATCAACATGTGCAGAGAATGTGTGATTTATATGGAAATATGAAAAGTGTTGAGAATGCGTTTTTAACATTTAAATGGCAACCACAAAGGTGATGGTCAGATCAGGATCAAAACTGCAGTGTTCACAGAGGGTTTTAAACTTTTTTCACCCCACATCATCTTCCTATTATAAGCAGCCTCTCCAGCTTCTATTTACCCCAGGAGGGAGCAATGTCCTCCCTGGGCAAGTAACAGCTTTGGGGGAGTGTTTTATGGGGGGGGGGGCTTCTCCTCAGATCACCATTTGAAGATTGTCCCTCTGCTGCTCTTATTTACATTTTTAAAAGGGATCTCTTAATATCCCTCAACTTGCCTGACATGTGCGACCCACAACAGGCCTAGGAATAAGATGAAAGAAACAGAAGAAGCTACTAGGGGTGTGCTTTTTTTTTTTAAATGGACTACAAGTCCCATAATTCTCCTTTCTGAGAATCCCACCTGCAGGACCCAGATTTTACAGACAGCTAAATTGTGCTTACCTGGAGAGAAGGCCTTGGATAGGCTTAATTTCCTGTTTGAAAAAGAAGCTGAGAAAAATGTGCACAAAATGTGATTTGGTCAGTGAGTGAATGTTACAAGAATGCTTATCCTTATACCTTTCCTTTGCTCTCCTGAAATGAAAGGGACAGCCATGGCTCTTGGTATCTCCAACTTAGTTGGAACCAAGACTTCTTTTAACTTTCCTATCACATATGTACTTCTCTAAGAAACATAAACTTTTCTTAGAAAGAAGAGCAGATGTCATTCCTTTGCAAAGGGGAGGTAATCATTCAGAGGGTAAATTCTATGCTTCAAAGGACTGAATCCAAAAGTTAACACTGCTTCTGTACTCCTATGTGCTTATTTTCCAACAAGCCAAATCTTCAAGGAGTGGCTTAACATTGCCTTCCCACTCTAGTGAGTTTCCATGATTGGGTGGGACTTGAATCCAGGTCTCCTGAATACTACTCCAGCACTCTATACAAGATACTATACTGGCTTAGCTCAATTAAGTATTACTGACATTGTTTTCAATCCGGTGTTGGTTACCATTCTTCCAAGTGAGATCTGAAAATAATTGGGGAGTTAGATTTCTGGTTCATCATAAGAGTTAAGATTCAAAGAGACTTAGAATTTCAACATGTAATTTCTATCTCTTACCCCAACAAATGTAAAACAAAATTCTTTGAGACTGCAAAGGAAAACACACAGGGCTATACTGATAGTTTCTCAGACGTTTATTTAGTGCCTTTGTTGCATTGTTTATAATGTGTGAAGATGCTCATGCCCAGTGTTTTCCATACTCAGAACGAAGTGTACAAATAGTAAAGATAAAACCAAAAGGGTAGTGGCATGTTAAAATCTGACTGATTTGTTTCAGTGCAAGCTTTCATAGATCACAATCCACTTCCTCAGGCACATGAGGAAGGCCAGAGGTTTATACAGTCCATGCTAGTGAGATGGAGAACAAGTGAGATGGTGGGGGGAAGGTGCTACTGCCCATCTCCACTACTCACAGAGGAAGGTTTCCTGACTTCACACTAGTCCTACAACTTTCCCTGTGATAAATGGCACTGAAAATTACTCTTCAGTGGCACCTTGTCTGAAAATCTTAGTGGTGTTCATTCGCTAACATACTCATTCACTAGTTGAACTCATTCTCTAAGATGCCTGGGGGGGGGGCATTGTGTAACCAGAATAGGCTTTTTGCTGTACCACAGAATTCCTCCTTAAAGCCTTCACGATTCTTCCTCATGGCTCCTTCTACTCAGTTTGGCACCCTCCCGGCTCATTATTTTGGATGACCACCCACTTTTTTTTTTTAAGCCAATGTTGCAAAGATTCAAAACAGCTAAGCTGCTGTTTCGTCTTCAGCCCTATAAGTCAACTTGATCCATCCAAGAGATCGACCAGTTTCTTCTTCTATGTAAGTGTTAGAACTGCTTAATGCTTAAAGTTCTGTGCATTACCAATGTCTGCCTCTGGCAGTGGACACAGTGCTTGGCATGGACTAAGGTGACAGGTTTTTTTTATACATGTTTTGGACAGCTGTGAAATATTTCTTTCTGAAGGCCATTTCATACATGACATTTTTTTCCCTCCATAGAGATCATGTTTGTGGAAGGAAAAATAATGTGTACACCATCACATCTAGCACATACATTTATTTTGCATGAAGTACTTGCACTGAAAGCAAATTATTATAATGTCATGTGTGAAGTTGTCCTAAGCTCCTGTGAATTGCCAAGAGCTCCTACAGGGTGGACACCATCGTTTGCTGCAAGTACTCTCCAATGAGCAGCGAGGGATAGGACATGATCTACCTGTTCTGCTTTATATACGGGGATCAATGAAAAGACTGTATTTCGGCACAACTACGTATAGAGTTGGGAGACAGATTTGGTACAACTTTTTGCAAGCCCCCCACCCCAAAAGCAGCCTGATGAATACATAAACAGTTATCAGCAACAATCATGAATCTTACTGAAGGCTTGAGAGAAACAGAGTAGACTTTGTCTAAATGGGCGGGATAAAAATCTAATAATAAAAAATAGTTTACTTCCAATTCATATAAAACAGTAGCTCTTCCAGGACTAAACTTGCTGCCTGTGTGGCTGATGGCAGGTGGGGCAGTTGCACTGAAATATATTTTCAAAGTGACTGCATTTCAAGAAAGCATTATTTCATTATTTCATGTCAACTTCCTTCAGTTTTGCATTCTGTCTTCGTTGCATCAAGAAGTGGAAAAGCAACAGTTATTTCAAAATAAGACTTATGATTCAAATAGCTTAAGCTTTGGGCGGCAATGATGGAATCTGACCTTTTCTTTATCAAGCAAACATTTTTCCATGGTGTCTATCCAACACACATAGGCATACCCCCAAATCCTACCATCTGGAAATGATTGGGCTGCCTAGAAACTGGATACTTTATATACACTGTTTAACTTTATTATACAGCTGTTAGAGCAGCTCCATATTAAGGCTGGGTCAGATGAATCACATTCCACCACTGTAGCCAGAAATTGAGGGGCAATAGATGACATTCAAGATGCCTTCAAACTCTCATCCCATGTGGAACATACCAGTTGCCATTTGGTACTTATAATATAGGATGGCTGCTTCTATTGCATAAACAAGTGGTGAGATCGTATAATATCATGTTCATATTGTGCGGCTCCAAACAGCTACCATTTTCTCGCATTTAATTATGTATTTTATTCCTCCTTTCTCCTAAAACTGAGATCCAAAACATTGCTGTGAAGTGTGAGTGAGCATCAAAAGCCAGAACACAACATATTAAACCCAAGGGTTTAGGTGAATTGAATTAAGTTTCATATTTTCTCTCATTGTTGTTTAAACTATCCTTAAAGAAAAAAATAAATGTCTTCGTTTACAGGATAGGAAGCAGAAGTATTTCAACAGAGTCAGTAAAAAGTGAGAGTATCAAACATATTCTATTTGACTAATGAGCTGCGTACTCATTTTAGTGAGCTTGGAAGGATGGAAGGCAGAGTCAACCTGAACCCCTTGGGATCGAACTCAGGTCATGAGCAGAGGCTTGACTGCAGTACTGTAGTTTAACCACAGGCCACAAGACTCTTAACAGGATCCAGCTTTCATTACTACCACTATATCAGATCTTCTGATAAGTTACACTAAGGCTGCTAGGTTCTACCCAGCCCTATTCTATGCTAGTTTTTTGTTACTGTTGCCAAACTACCATAGGATATGGCTATAACCATGACGGTCTTAGTAGATTGTTCAAGGTCTGTGAAATGTTTAAAGAGTGGTTTGCCATTGCCACTCCTCTGAGATAGTTTCCATAGCCAAGCAGGAATTTGAACCCAAGTCTCCTAGGTCCTGGGTTAATCCTCCATCTACTACACCACACTGGCTTTCATCCTATGGTAGCAGGTGTGGTTATAATGAGCAACAGTTATATAATTATATAAGAAGCAACTGAAAAATAGTCTACCTGAAAATAAAATGCCTGTGTTCTCATATATCTCCAGATCATTCATTGTGTCCATAGTTAAAGTATATAAATTTAGGTATCAGAATTTAGAGGAATTCTCATGCGAATGCATCAGTTAAATGTTTTAAAGCATTGACCTTTTGGAGAAAGGGCACCATTTGGTGTTCTGCTTCAGGCAAGAAGATGTCTCAGACTAGCATTGCTTGTGTGTGTTACATGCTGGCAAGTTGTATCTGACTTATAGTGACCTTAATAGGGTTTTCAAGGTATGTGTGATATTTAAAGCATGCTTTTACCACTGCCACTCCCACCTGTGAGTTTTCTTGACCAAGTGGAGATTTGAACCTAGATCTACTGAGTCCTAGTCTGTCACTCTGACCACTCCACTCCACTAGCATTGTCTGTGCATGAATCTTAAAGAATAACATATATTTTAACAAGGATCCCATCTCCCTTTATGAGCCTGCTTGAGTGTTATAAGATCATCAGGAGAGGCCTTTCTCTCAGTTCCACCAGCTTCACAGGTGCATTTGGTAGGGACACGGGAGAGGGCCTTCTCTGTTGCTGCTCCCAGACTTTGGAACTCCTTCCCACAAGAGGCCAGACTGGCCCATCTTTGCTGTCCTTCTGCAAGCAGGTGAAGATCTTTCCTTCAGTGACTGGTTGCCTGAGAGGAGTTGTTATGCCTGACTTCTTTGTTTATTTGATCCTTTTTGTATTTGTATACTCACTGTTGTTAGCTTTAAATACTATCTTTTAGTGATGTAAGCTGCCTTAAGGAAAAAGGCAGGGTAAAAATATTTTTTTAAAATAAATTTAAATAAATATTTTCCTTTTGAAAATTGAAAATTACTTACAAAAGCTGTGTCCATCCAGAAATTGATTAATTCACGTCAATAATGCTACAAGATTGACTGGTGAGCTTTTATTCTGATTTGTTTCCACTGTTCATTGGGACTGTTTCCTTAGTTTCTTCATCCATGCAATACTAAAACAAAACAAAACAAAATGCCAAATTTCAAATATGCCATTATTATTTGGAAAGATGCAATACTTTAACAAGAAAGCTGTGATAATTTCCCCCTACCTCAAATTATTTTAGGCTTATGAGGCATTTCTCATTAAAATAATAACTATCTAGTTCCTATAATCTGATGCCAGCAGAATCATTAAAATATTATGTATCATGATACCTTAATATGGGGTTGCTCATTAAAAGAATACATTCTTTATCAATGTTTGCTCCACAAATATGGTGCCAACCGTTTCTAACATCATTGCTTTATGCAAACAAAGGGACAGCAAAAATAATATCTTGAATGAACTGAATTATAATAACAAAGACATTTGTACTGTAGCTGGAATCAAAATCAGAGGGGTTTTTTTCCACCATCAGTTAATTTACTGCAGAGATTTCAAAGCACCTTGTTCAAAATGAAGGCAATTACTGTAACTCTAAAACCATGTTAGAATGTTATTTTTGATTTCTACTTATTAAATTTTATTCTAAAGCTTTGGGAGAAAGATTACAGATTCTACACACACACACACACACACACACACACACACACACACACACACACCAACACAAATCTTCTTTTAAAGAATTATCACAAGGTTCTGTAAATTTTTTAACATTGCCCTTTATAAATGTTGCAGGCATTACAGAAACAAGAAAGGCCTATAAGAAGTTTAATGGGTCCCAGTTTAGCCATTTGTAATGGGGATTTAACTGCTTTGTTTGTGAGTCACAGCCAGGAAAACAGATTACCTTCATCAAGTGCTAATACTCCAGAGTCAATCTAAACTCTGTTCAGCTATGGAATGCTACCATGGGATATCAATAAGTGCTATGAACACTAATCTAGTAAACCTGTCAGCTGCTATATACAAAGATTATTTCTATATCCTAGCTTCAAATTCAGTCTTTTTGTTCCTCATGTAAGATATATGTGTTTAAGAGGGAACACTGGGGATTAATCTGAACATCACAAAAAGCCTTCTTAGAACAATCTTAATTTTTGGAACAAATGCCATATCTTCCACTCTTTTAATTGCTTCAAGGGCACTTAGAAATAATTGGCAAAATCTATATCTTGCTTGAGTCAACAATCTATCTCTTAATGAATTAACTTATTGTCGACTTTCTTCTGTTAATGAATACATTATTTTGAAGCTGGCCTTAGTCAGAGCAGACCCACTGAAATCGGCGGGACTGCAGTTAGCCATGCGTAAGAGGGGTTTTGGGAGTTGTAGTCAAACCATCTGGAGGATCAAATGTTAAGAACCATTGGCTGAAACCAGGAGTCTCCTGAGGACTGCTTCACAAAATGCAGGTCAGTGCAGCATGGAGTTTGGCACAATATTCCATTTGGTTTTCTGTGATCCATGTACATTTCAATGCCCCCTCTAGCTATCATTGGAGGGGAGATTGAAAGGGAATTAGCATACTTTGCTGTATAGTTGTGTTGAACATGTGGCACTGGCAGCAGTGATTTTCAGACATTAAAGGCTACCCCCTTCATTCCAAATGCTCCTCTGTGTCATAAGGGATCCCTAGAGAACATTGGAACTGGGGGGTGGGGGGATAGAAAGGTTTTAATTAAAGATTAATATTTGCCTTATGTCTCAGAGCTGTGCAAACAGAATTTGGGCCATTGTTATTTTCCATATTGCAGATGAACCATCTGAGGCTATGATAGAAAACAACTACAACTCTTACATACAGTAATGCCTACGATTGATCTGAGGGTGGCATATATGAAGTCCTGCCCTCTGTCATGGTCACATCATTTCCTGCTGAAAATTAACTTGAGCTCAGTAGACCACTGTGACGTACACCCTGTGTCCTTTGTTTATTTTTCCCTTAAACACAAGTCCACCTTCTGGATGCTTGTACTCACTTCACGCTGCCACCAGGTATTATTCCCTTAATACCAAATAGATCATAGACACGTGCAGTCAATTCAACAGATTGATTTTATAAATGTCATGAAAATCACAGGAGTAAATCACAGATGTTTAGGCTTATTTATTAAATATCATTAGCTTTCACTTTGGGGTTTGTTTGTTTTTATTCACTGTTATAATATCCTTTGACTATATATATTCTTTCTTAACTTTCTCAATACAATCAATCTCCTAACTCTCTCTTCAATTCCCTATCTCCAAAACCACTTTTCTACAACTCCCTTCCTAACTGTCTCTCTAACTCTTGACCAACTGTCCTATCTCCTGCTTAACTGAAAACCTAACTCCTGGCTAACTGAAATCCTCACTGATTATACTTCCATTCTCTTCTTCTATCCTTTGTTCCGCCCTCCTGCTCAACCATTGGCTACTGCATCAGTATTCCATTGTGATGGACAGGTGTGGTTTCTGGCCTGTCCATCACAACCCCTCACACAGGAAGATTGGACCAGTTAACATGGTCCGCCCTCAGAGACTTCTCAAGCCTGTTTGGTTTTCAGGAGGCCTTGGGAGGGCTTCCGACTGACCTGGTTGGTGACCTTATTATTATTATTATTAGTTTTATTTGTATGCCACATTTCTCCCAACAAAGGGACCCAAGACGGCTCACAGCATTAAAATTCACACAATTAAAACACAATATGTTAAATATTAAAAGACAAATTAAACAATATATGATTTAAAATAAAATTAAAAGATTAAAACATGGAAACATGTTGAAGTTCAGGTCACTAGGTGGTACACTGAAGTAGCCTGGGTGGCTGACATGGTTGTGCACTCTCCACTCCAGAGCCTGGCCCTTTCCCTGGTTTATGGAGGAGCTTCAAGCTATGAGTTTAGTTTAGAGATGGCTAGAGAGGAGATGGAGGAGGGACTTGTCAGATGCTAATCTCACTGAAGTAACTAAGCTGACCAGGAAATAGTTGAAGGCTATTAAGTTCGTGAAAAAGACCTTTAATATTAGGATAATTGGCGAGACAGTAAACCAGCAGGCAGACCTCTATTGGCTTGTCCATAGCCTCACCAAACCTGGTCAGCAAAGGTCTCGATTTGATGGTTTTTACCAGTGAACACTTTTGCAGTGTGCTTTAGATCGGAAATTGAAGCCATTCGACCCATGGGTGGGCCTCTAGGCTTTCAGGTATTCTGGAACCCCTTCAGCACTTCAGTCTTTCACCCCGCTACAGAAAATAAAATTTTGCCTTGGTAAATTTTTTTTTTAAAAAGTTGGCAGACCCCTAGTCCCTGCAGGGTCCCTAGGTTTCAGCCTGGTCAGCCTTACAAATAATACAGCACAGCAACCGATGGGACCTTATCTGAGTCAGTTGGATCAGTTTCAGCCTGTAACATCAGTGGAGGTGGCTGAGAGTTGCAAGCCCACTACCTCTGTGCTCAATCCTTGCCCAGCTTGGTAATGCTTTACTGACGGAGGACTTTATGCCCCCCTATGTGACAAAAACCATCATACAGCCCATTTTAAAATGTTCCAACTTGATGACAGACAATCTTAATAATTTCAGGCCCATCACCAATATTCCCTTTATCGACAAGTCCATCGAGAGGGTGGTGGTAGAGCAGCTCCAGATGTTCCCGGAGGAGAACTGCCTGGATCCATTTCAGTCCAGGTTCAGGCCACGCCATGGCACTGAGATAGCACTGCTTGAACTGCAGGATAACCTGCTCAGGGAGGCCAATGGGGGATTGACCCCTTTGGTGCTCCTTGATCTCTCAGTGGCCTTTGATACCATCAACCATGGTATCCTCTTGGATAGACTGTCAGGAAAAGAGGTTGAAGGGCTAGTGTTTAACTGGTTCTGATCCTTTCTCAATGGTCAGGTCCAAAGAGTTCAGCTTGGGGATGAATTGTCGAGCTTTTGGACCCTGGCTTGTAGGGTGCCACAGGGGTTGTCTATCTGCCCAATGCTCTTTAACATCTATGTGAAGCTGCTGGGAGAGGTCATCTGTAGATTTGGAATGTGTTTTCATCACAACTATCTCTCCTTTACATCTTCTATAATCAATGCTTTCTGTGCCCTGGAGCACTGTATGGCCTCAATTCTGGAATGAATTAAGCTAATAGGCTGAAACTGAACCAGAGGAAGATGGAGGTTATCTTCTTGGGAGGCCTGCTGGAAAGGCTGGGGAAGAGCCTCCCTAGGTTGGATGGAGTTTTCTTTTCCCTTAGGGAATGCATTCATAACTTGTGGGTGCTCCTGGACCCAGCCTTATCTTTTGGAGATCAAATTGTGGTTATGTCCAGGTCAGCTTTCAACCAACTCAGATTTATTGTGTAGTTGCACCCCTACCTGGATGGGAGTCTCTGATGACATAGGTCTAAGCACCAATGATCTCTAAGATTGATCATTGTAATGCTCTCTATGTGGGCTGCCCTTGAAGCTGCTGCGGAATTTGCAACTGATTCAGAACATGGCAACCAGACTGGTGTCAGGTGTGAGCAGGTTTGACCACATCTTGCTGGTGCTGGCTAGGCTCCCGGTTCTTTTATGTGCCAGATTCAAAGTGCTAGCATTAGTACTAGAATATAACCTCTTAACGGTTTGGAGCCTCAATATTTGTCAGAGCATCTCTTCCTCAGAACATCAGTCCATATCACCCACTCTTCACAGGCCTTTCTTCTCTGGGTTGTTACACCAAGAGAGGCTAAGAAGACAATCACCAGGAATTGTTCCTTCTCAGCTGTGGCTCCCACCTTAGGGAGTAGGCGCCTGATGTACATTTGTCAGGCCTCCTCCCTCCCTCCCATCATTTAAGAGGATGCTTAAGACTCTAATCTTTCAGGAAACTTTTAAGGGCATCCTCTCATAAGTTATTTCTACAGGTGCTCACTTGGAGTTTGTTTAGTTATTGTTTTTGTGTTTTTTAAAATTTGGGTTATTTGTTGATGTTTGGATAATTATTTTTATATGTAAACTGCTTAGAGTAATGTTGTACACTAACTCAGCAGTAAGTAAGTAAGTAAGTAAAAAATTGGTAAAGCATGCTGCTTATATATACTGCCCCATAGTGCTTAAGCACTCTCTGGGTGGTTTAAAATTTAATTATGCACATCCCCTCCCCGGTAAGCTAGGTACTCAATTTATCAACCTCAGAAGGATACTGATGACACGAAGCCCCACATCCCCTGATGACCCCACCCAGTGGCCTCATGTAGATATTAAACAGCATTGGGGAGATAATCAAGCCCTGCGGAACCCCACAATTGAGGCTCCATGGGGCTGATACACTCTCCCCAAGCTGTACTCTCTGAGGACGGTCCTCCAAGAAGGATCGGAGCTAGGAAAACACCAGACCACCAATTCCCAACTCAGAGAGCCTCCCTGGGAGGATACCGTGGTCGACAGTAACGAAGGCGGCTGAGATATTGAGGAGGACCAACAGAGATGTTTTGCCCCTGTCGGCTGCCCTCAACAGGTCATCAAACAGGGAGACCAATGCCGTTTCTGTGCTGTGGCGTGGCCTGAAGCCCGACTGGAATGGATCCAGGGCGTTGGTTTCATCCAAAAGGGCCTGGAGCTGGTCAGCCACCACCCTCTCTACCACTTTGCTAAGGAAGAAAACATTGGCGACAGGTCTATAATTGCCAATGTCGTCCGCCGCCAAGCTTGGTTTCTTCCTAATGGGCCTAATGAGTGCCTCCTGGAGAGACTCATTAAATATTGCAGTGGCCCATTCAGTTGTTACAGGTCTGGCTGCTTTGATTAGCCAGGCTGGGCAAGGGTCAAGGGAGGAGGTGGTGGCACGGCAGTGATCAAGCACTTTGTCCACCATGTCTGATGTCACAGGCAGAAAGTGGTTAAGTCTCATCGGGCAAGGCGGAGCGCTGGACGTTTCTGCTCAATCTACTGTTTTCAAATAGGGGGTAAGATCCTGGCGGATGGCCTCCACTTTAGATTTTAAAAATGCTGCAAATTAGTCCCCGCCCCCCGACCCTCCAGTCTACCCTGGTGTTGGACTGCATAACCGGGAGGACAAGCAAGAGTCAAGGAAACACCCCCTTCCCTGCCCATCCAAGTTTCGGTTATGCATGCCAGATCTGCATCCTCCTCCAGAATAAGGTCTTGAATAATCTGGGTTTTTGTTGGATACAGATCTGGCATTCAACAACACCAGATTTAGAGTGGAGGAACGGCTGATCTGGCTACCTCGAGTCTGACAAGTGGTCACAGTGCCAGAACAGTAAACAGCCTTCAGACATTTGTTCACCATTCTTCTGAACTGAGTAGGCACTGTGCCATCGCCATATCTCTCTCTACCCGTAATCACTCAGATGTTCAGAGAACCCCTGCTCGGGGGGCAATCCTTCCACTCCATGTCAAACTAAAGGGAAGAAAGAAAGAAAAAAGACCAGAAAAATAACAAATTAATAAAAGTTAACAATAATAAATAATAATAAAAATTAACAATATTAATCAAAACCATAACATAAAAATACACATTTAAGTTAAAACCATAACATAAAAATACACATTTAAATTAAACAATAATCTAATTAGACAACTTAAAAGTTAAAACTTTAAGAAAAGAGGAAATAAAAGATAAGAAACACTAGTCATATAATAGAGGTCTGCCAGAGCTGAAGAAATTCTTACATGATTGCCCTTCATTCTGAATTAAATACTGGACTGCATCATGACCTTAGCCACTCTGCCATAGCTGTTCTGTTGTACATCTATAACCTGACATCTACTGTTTGCCTGCTGGCCCAAAGCTTTCCTTACAAAGCTTTCCTTACATTTGCCTCCTGACCCTAATAGAGATTTCAAGGAAAGTGAGATATTAAAGGGGGAGTTTTACCTGTTCCAGAATCACCATAACTTGAGGGGGGGGGGGAGAGAGAGAGAGAGTCTAGAAAGATGAGTGACCATTATGAAAAGCATTGTGTATGTTTATTCAACAAATGTTTCCTAAAATATTGTCCTCCAAACTAAGCAATTTAATTTTCTTTTTGAAAAGTGATTCTCTGTGGTTTAAAAACTTAATTAGCTTCCTAAGCTTCACATTCATTTTCATTTGCTGCTAAACGTATTCTCTTGTCTATAACTTTTAAAAATCAAAATGAGGCTTCAAAAGATGCAAGTATGATCAGTGGAACAGATAAACCAGGAATAGTCATAGCAGTGAGACTTTAATTGGTGTCTGGGCGGTTCTATTCAGAGCAACAATAGGTTGTAATAGCACCTAGTGCCCTCTGCTACTCAATAGCATTTTGCTGAAGCATTTATCATAATGACAGTTATATTGTTCTTGGCTTTCCTGCCTTCATCCTTACCCGTTGAAAAGTGTATAGCATGAACTAAGCACCTATGTACCTTCATAAGGTCAACTGTTCAATAGACCAAATGTGTTAATGTTACTTATAGTAACAGACTATTCCAGACTATTTGCTCACATATGTGAAATCATGAAAGTATGTCATTGGATGAAAGGTTGGTCTACTCTGCCGTGAAGTGATCAAGTGACCTTCACCTTTTTATACAAGATACTTGTCCAAGGGCATGACCACATGGAAAGTTGTCCTGGGTTGAAGCAAATTTTCTATACCACACCTTCACTTTTAAATCACTGTCTGTCTTCACACAAAATGTTTAATTATCCCTGAATGGTGCTTTCACACAGTCCCCCTTTCACCCACTCTTCTCTGCCATTATCACCACTCTTTTATCTGCCACTTATACATAAATACAACCCATGTAAAAATCATGTCCCTTATTTATAAATAGGCGATCAAATCCCTTCTTTCTTTAATATTTGGCAAGTGAAATAGCATTAAATTGACAAGACGTCGTAAGCATTTGAATCAATGTGATATTAATTTAGTGCTACAATGTTAATCTAGGGGAACATATTTTTAAAAACTCAATTTGTAAGCTGCATTGCAGTTGTAGCCATCACTGTTGCAAGCAGAAGACATGCAGAGGGAGCAGGGTTCACCCACACGCCAGGCCCACTCCACGCAACATGAATTATGTCATCTGGACACACCGAACAGCTACCTAAAGGCCTGATAGAAGCCAGAAGTGAGACACAATAATGCAAGTGGAAATGCTACAAAAACAAAGCAAAACCAAACCCTGCTGGCTGAACAAAGTATACTACGCACTTGTGACAAAAGACAGGATCTGCTTGAGATTACCACTAACCATGCAGTGAATTGAAGAAATTTTGAAAGGAACAATGAGTGCCTGCCTACTTGTTCTTCAAGATACAAAAATTAATCAGGAAAAATTAACTCAAGAAAGTTACCAACACGATACAGTAATGGTTGTTGTGGGTTTTCCGGGCTGTTTGGCCATGTTCTTAAGGTTTTTCTTCCTAACGTTTCACCAGTCTTTATGGCTGGCATCTTCAGAGGACAGGAGTCAGAACTCTGTCTGTGCTCTGGTGCAGTTTGTTGGATAGTTGAGTATTTATAGCTGTGGGATTAGCTTTTGTCCTTTTTAGGAGATTGGGTGATTATGGTGATCAGCGTGTTTTTTGTTGTGGGTGTATTGTTGTGATAAGGGGGAGAGATGATCTGTCACTGTGATCGATGGGTGTCGTTAGCTGGTCTTTTGTGTGCTATACAGTAAACTTTCCATTTGCCAGTTCCATTTTGGGTAGATTGGGCTACACATAAAGCTGTCTTGCACTGAGTTAGATTTGTGGTCCTTCTAGCTCAGGGTTTTCAACATTGATCAACAGCAGATTTCCTAAGGTTCAGCCAGGTATTTTTTTTCAGGCCTACCTGGAGATTCTATGGATTGTTTCTGGTACCTTCTGCATCCAAAGCACAAGGTCTACCAGGAAACTACAGCCACTTGCCAAGGCCAATGGGTCCATGTTTTGATATTGCAAAAAACAGCTTCCTAAATAGGGAACACTGAAACTTTACACTTCTATATGAATTGCATTATTACCACAGAAGGATGCAATGCAGAAGGTGTTTATGATCTAGATTAGAGATGGGGGTATTCGTATACAAATACAAATACCCACGCACGGGTGGACATAACGAGGGTCCAGCCCCATGGGGCTGGACGGTCCACTCACTGATCCGCCACGGGTGCCGTGGAGCCTTCCAATGGCTCCAGAGATCGCGTTTGGCTCGCCACTCCGGGTAGGAGGTGGGACAACAAGCCTCTCTGCTAGGTCAAAGAGTGGCTCACCGAATGCGATCTCTGGAGCCATTGGAAGGCTTCACGGTGCCCGCACCTGCGGCAGATCAGTGAGTGGACCGTCCGGCTCCATGGGGCTAGACCCTTGCTTTGTCCACCTGTGCGGGAGTATTCGTATTTGTATACGAATACCCCCATCTCTAATCTAGTTCATCTGGACATACAGATTGAAAATAGTTTACAAAGGTAGAAATTAAGTGGGAGGATTTATCTGAACAGCACAGAATTCTGTGAATAAGGCACAGAATTTTGGAATTGATCTAAAAGCAAATTTTTAGTGGAAAAAATCCCCAGCATGTTAAAGATTAGATTTTATACTATTTTAAATATTCCATCTCCTTTGTATTATTAATAATTAGAAATAGATTCTTAATATATTATGCTTTAAAAATTATGACTTATTAATTGCCTATTGAAAGACTAAATGACCTTTGGTTGTTTTGTTTTTTCAATCAAAAGGCAGGAGATGTTTGGAAGAACAAACCTAGGAAGCAGCAGGGATGGTGGAGGTAAACACAAAAGCTACTGGAAATGGAGGGTATTAAGCTCCGAATTTCCACAACTACCCCTCTCCCTAAGTGTAGTGAATGAGGACTTGCTTTGTCATTGAGCCTTATGAACTCCTGTCAGTCTATATCTCTGTAAAAAAAGAACCTGCCTGCAATAGTATTACAGGCAGAACTGCTTTCCATCTTTTATGCAACTGCAGATGCAATCAGAGATATAGCTTGTGTTCTGAACTGTTTCTATCATGGTCTGGTGAGATCTATTTTCTGGCAATCAGTAGATTGCAAACCAGCCTGATCCTGCTTCATGCCCAATCCAGACCTTTTTTGGTCCACCAGTAGGGCTACTCTTTTTTGGAGTAGGGGTTAAGCAATTCCTGTATGCACAGAAAGGTTACTTGAAGAGAGATCCCTCCCAGTGAAATGAACCTTTCCAGCATGATCAGACACAATCCTTTATCACTATCTGATTGTATCCATCCACCACCTAGTCCCAAAAATAACAGAGTCTCATGGGGAAGTTTAGGCTCTCAAGGGCCACAGGCTGCTGGCACCTGGCATGTCTGTTGTTGAGCATAGACACTTTCTGCTTCCATCTCTGATCCTCCTCCTCCTCCTCCTTACCATTTGCCCCTTCCTTACTTTTGGTTAATGTGGCATCCCCTCTAGTTTGTTCTAGGTTTGCATTGGCTTGCGGCTTTCCTCTCCTGTCTGCCTAAAATTATTAACAATCTTGAGAAATGGAAAGCTTCCTTCCTGCTTTACCATGCAATGGAAGGGAGACCAAGCTTTCCACTTCTTCTCAATTGTTGCTAACAGGCCCAGCATTAGCAATAAAGAGAAAAGGAAAACTTCCTTCCCCTCTCCATCTGCAGGGAACCAGCAAGAAAGCTTCCCATTTCTCAAGATTATTAAGCTGTTTCAGCAAAGAGACAGCTTAAGCCATCTTCTTAAGCCATCCCAGTTATCACACATGCTGGAACTGAACCAAAAATAGAGTGATTCTACCTGCACTAAAAATAAAATAAAATCAGTAGCCCTTGATTGGGACCAAAAAAGGTGTGGGTAGGCATCAATCAGGGGCAGGCAGATTCACAATAGCAAGTACATTGTGCGGCCACCAGAAAAAGGAGTGAACCATTCCATCCCAAATCTGTGGGGGAAATGTCCATGTCATGCTAGAATATGCCCATTCTATCACTGGGATTTAGTGAGTCAAATCCTCTCTATGTTCCATTGATTCAAATGGGCCTACTGTTGTTACAACATATTATGCTGAAGTAAGTCACAACTTGAGTAGACCCATCTGACTCAATGGGGCTTAAGGAGGAGTTGACTTACTAAATCCCCAATGATTCAACGGGCCTACTACATTGTGACTCATTACACTAAGGAACAGGACTTCAGCCACTTTCTTCTTGAATTGCTGTCATATTTATATCTTGACTTTCTTTGACCTTGGAGCTTAAGAAGTATTTCTAAAAGTCTCCCACTGAGCCACTGAGCAGATCTGGTTATCATATACCATGTTTCCCGTACCATATCTGAACCCTGTATACTTTTAGGTACATAGTCCTAAGGTTAGGATTATGCATTATCCTATTAAACATGTATTCCCAAATTCCTAGCCAGTGGTACAATAGTACTGCAAGAGGAGTGGAGAGGGCAAACTGGTGACTAAGCCAGTGCTGCTCCCCTCCCATGTCCACAGATTCACTGATGCAATCGTTTCCCTAACACTCACCAAGCTGATCAAGAAATGATCTATACATGTTTATGGCTCATAACATTTTGGATAAACTAAAAACCTGAATCCAAAGACCTGGCTAATGCAGTCAAATCAATTGTTTCTTTTTCAACTTCACTGTTACAAAGTTGTCAGGTCACAGTGACACAATGATAGAACCTGAACCAGGTGGACTTTTCCCAAAGTGCTCAAAACAAGTGGCAATGAGATATTAACAAAATGAATGAGATATTTTTTTTTAAAAAAATCAATCCAGAGAGAAAGTGAAACTGACAGATCAATGTGACAGATTCACATACCTAGATAGAGGGCTTTAATTGCTTGAAGTCTGGTTTTGTTAGGGAATGTTATAGTCGTACATGTCTAACTTTATAGTACTTTGCATCTTTCTTAAGGTAAATACCTGCATTTCTTAAGGTAAACAGCCTGCTCTATTCTAGAGTTAAGTATTCCATGAGCCCTGGTTGATGTCAGCTCTCGTAACCATAAGTGAATTAGTCAGTAAACAAGGTACAAGGACACACTGGCAACAGACTTCCATTATCACGCAGTGTCCCAGAAGGCAGGAAAAACACTAAGAAGGAGGAGTCCCTAAAAAGGTGAGATAAGAAGGACAGTGGGCATTCCAAATGCAAGGCTGTTATCATGGGGCACCCGGAGAAAATATAGAGACATAATGTAATATAAACAATTAGACAATGTCAAAATGCGTATTTAGCCTTGGTGATGACCAGGGCAAACACAAAGGAAAGGTTTCAAAACCAATCATGGATATCTTCCTAAAGATTACCCAGGAATAAACAGTTTGTCCATTGTGATTGACATTTTATGTACAAACATTTACTTGCTTAGTGCAACTTGACTATCAGCCTTTATAAACTCTCCAAAAACTAGACTCAGGGAGATGAATTGATTTGAGTTGCTACCCCTATCTGTCCCCAGATCAGATAAACCAGACTCTAAATTATATTCTGTATTTGCATGTGTGTGGTATAGTTCTCTCCCTTTTTCAGGTGTTGCAAAAAGATGGACCTGCCAGAGAAACTGAACCAAAATGTTTACAACAGTTTGAGTTCACAAGCATTCAAAAACCTTTGTGATGCTAACTTAGGATTGCCATGTTGTTTTTTGTGACAGGCACTTCATCTGTAATAGCCACAAAAACAACTTCATTCTCGATTGTCTCATTTTAGGATTTTAAAAAACAAAGCAAGAAAGCATAAAACACATACCATGCAGAAAACTGCAATGTTCCACTCATGTAATGAGAAGCAAAAGTGCAGGTTGTTACAGCTGATCATTTAGAGGAAAAGTAAATGGGCAGGGAAGTACAGGAAGGAGAAAAAACACAAGATGAAGATATTGGTTTGGGTGCAACACAATACCATTGTCTACAACTGCCACATTTGAAGCCAGAAAACCCATGCGATGGGTTTCCATCAGGAGAAAACATCAAGAAGTGGCTTAAGCATTTTCAATCAGGAGCAAGATACTCTATAATCTACTTTGTCAGACAGAACACACCACTTTTGCAAATTGTTATTATTTAGAAATCAACTAATTATGTTAACCTGGCATCTTTTACAACTTGGTCTTGTGCAGCGAATTACTAGGCATTTTGCATCAAAATATTGTGTGTGTTTGTTTACATGAACGTAAACTCAACCATGTTCAGTGGGATGAGCTTGCAAGGCAATGTTAGTGTGGCCTTAGGTGCATTTTTGCTGTATCTCTCTCTCTTTTCGCATTTAGCGCTCATCTGTGTCTAGAAAACGAGCTATTTAGTCCCTTGTCATCACATCACCATAAAAATTGCAGTCAGACGGAAGTTAGCAAGGGCTGCTTTCACAGGCCCCACAGCAATGCATGGTAACAGATTTTCAAAGCAGTTCAAAGAGTCCAGTTTCCATCTGTGTTTGGTGAAGGGTGCAAAAAAACCTTGAGGCCATCTGAAAACTCTGCTTCATCTCTAACACTTGGAATAACAAAGGTGTTATTTTTCAAAGCTCCCTTCTTCCCTCCTGTGGTGGCTCAGCAGATACAGTTCAGGCAAGGTGGGAAACTTCAGAGTAGATCTTCCCCTTCTAGACTTTGCCTCCTCCAGGGGGTTCTTTTGAGGACGTCACAATGGTGGCCTATATAACATGGGTTACTGCCAGCACAGGCCAACTGTTAATGAACCCTATAGACAAATTCTTTCTTCTGGTTTCTGTAGAGGGGGGGAAAAAAACATCTGCAGAAAGAAACAGGATCCAGGGTTCCTTTTTTCCTCCTGCCAAGCCTTGGTGTGTTATTTGATCAAAAGAAAGTAGAGGGTGCTGTGTATCCATATTACAATACAAAATGAACACATATGGGAGCCTTCTCTGTTTGCTTCGGCTGGAAAATAATCTCAAACACACAACACGGTCAAGTTCTTCCCATTGCTGCCAGTTAATGTCTGCTCATGGCTTGCATGCAGAAATGTCTCCTTCTCCTTCTCCTTATGTACACTACAAATAAAAATGTACTGTATGTTTTTCATGCACATCCCTTTATATATGCCCTTCCTGAAATTGAAACTGACTGAGAGTAAATATAAGACAGAGCAAAGGTAGTTATTTCTTCATGTGACACATAGTTGGGGTTGGAACTCATTGCTACAAGATTTGGTGGCAGTTACAACCTAGTTGGCGTGCTCTGGTCCATGGGGTCACGAAGAGTTGGACATGACTTAACGACTAAACAACAACAACCTAGTTTCTTTAAAAAGGGAGTAGACACATCTTACAGAAGAAAAGGCTATCAGTGGTCACATGATGGCTCATGTAGAAGCTCCCTGTTCAGAGGCAGTATGCCATGCTGGCTGGGAAATTCTGGCAGTTCAGGTCAGAGTAAGATCCCAGATTCAGATCTGATTTGCTGAATCACAAATCACTTTGGACTCAATAGAACACATTCAGAAGCACAAAGTCTGTCTGCAAACAACATCGGAGGTCTCATGCACAGAGCTATCGTACAACACTTAGACTTTGTGTGGTATGTCGTTTCCCGGTCACCTGATTTCAAACTAAATTGAGAGTCAAATATTTCCCCTCCTAATAAGAAAATAATCATCAGGAATGGTACTTTGTATTTAATAGACTTCCAGCCCCAGAAGACAGCATATAAAGTACATAAAGGCAGCAAACGTGCTCCCTCAGACACCTTGCAAGTCTCAGGAAATCTTGCCATTCCCAGAGCTCCGCAGGGCATTTTTCTCCCTATTTACTGAGGAATGGCTCAGAACCAAGTAGAGATATACGGCCTATTCTACCTTCTGCTGCTTTGTTGCTTGTATTCCCATAATTCATCTTGGGGGGCTTCCCACTGACCTATGGGTGGAAAGGCCCATTAAATACAACAGAACCATCCCTAATAATTACCTACCATCAAGACAATGACAACATGCAACAATCCTTGTCAGGACTTCCCAGGAAGAGGATACCCAAAAGTGATTTACCAATATATTCCCTTTTCCTGGGAATGCTCTGGAATGTGCAGCTCACCCAAGGCTACACTGGCTGGATTTTCCCCTGGGAGGCACAGAGGGAAATCTAGCTCTCAGTCTCTGGTTCCACAGCCAGGTACCCAACTTATGAGCTACCAAACTGGCTATTTCTACTAATACCCACACAATATTCAACCAGCCAGCTACACATTTCTGTTTTATATACTATATGTTTGGATGTTACAAAACCACAAAGTCTGTACTAAAATGTATTATGTGCATATATTCCAAACCACGGAAGAATCTGTGGAAACCTCTAAACTGTTGATTGAAACTGTAGCGCATAGAGAGACATGAAAAAGGCCTGCATATTTTTAGTTCTCAATAAAGAACAAAGTGGTAGTATAACATTACTTAATACTGTACTGTTTGCATCACATCTGCCAGTCAAGAAGTAACCTGGTTGCCTGAGTAAGACTGTTATTCCATATGGTGTCCCATGCACTTCTTTGGGATGTTGGAAAGAGACCAATGGCTGCTTAGTAACAACTGTGTTGTAAAATATTTAATGTCTTCCAGGAGCTGCTTGCTGTTGAGTGTCTTTATTTCAAAACCACCACTGCTGGGTACATTTCAGACTTCACCTGTCTTGATTTCAAATGCAAGACACATTAGCTAATCAATGGTTAAATAAGATGCCAGGAGGAAGATAAATAATGTATCAGTAAGCTGATAACAGCAAGCAGCAAAAGCGATACAAAGGACCAAGTATTTATTTACACAAGAAAATATGAATTGACTACGATATTTATCAGGTCTTTGCCTTTCCAGATTTTATTGATCTTTAGAAACACTACCAGGTGGGCTGGAGGCTTACCCTTCTTTGATGTAAGATTCCATGCCTGGAATCATGGAATCATCTGATCTGAATATGTGATTTCATCTGTTATACATGTATTTTTGAGTAATAATATGGGAAATAAGTAGGACAGTGTGTAAATGAGCAGGGTTCTTTCCCCTTTTTCTTATTTCGAGGTCAAGGTATTCTCTATGTCCTTCCCTGTTTCATTTATGGATGAGTGTACAGCTATTAAGAGCTGAAAGATTTAGGGTTTTCTATGGTATTTGCTATGATATATGAATCCAATCTTAGATCGTTAGACTCATTTGCCTATAATATAAACATATGCCTTAGTATAAGGAACAGAGCAAAGGTTGCAATGGTGTTTTTCAAAAGTAATTCACTACTCTTGCCTTTACAGTATTTGAAAAGTAACCTGTTGCTCTTTAGTATTATGGTGAAAAAGCAACTCTTCTTTGTTATGTTGTTTATTACTTTTACTTTGCTTTTGGGGAAAAAAGCTTAGAACTAATAACAGAATTCCATAAACTTGGGAAAAAAGTCATTAAATGCCCTTTAATGTTTAACTAGAAAACATTACTCAATCCATGAAAAAAAGTAACTTGAACTCTGCTTGTGGTGTTACTTTTGAAATTGCTCTTTGTTACCTCCTTATTACTCCAAAAATATATATCTAGTTACAGATAACTACATGAAATGATTGAACAGGGTTGTAAATCAACATGAACATTTTACAATACTCATTCTTATCTATTATATTTCAAAGATACGTAAGTTTCCGGTGTAACTTATTTATAATACATATTCTATTTTTAAATTAATCTTAGGCTTTCAATTATCAAATATTAATTTGCAATTCCTATTTTAGTTCAGTCTTTTCCCATAAGACAGACTATGAACTTCCAAACCAATTGGAAGTGTAAGTGGGGTGGTGGGGACAGGATTGCAGCTGGAGATAGATAAACAAATAGTCAAGGAATACCTTACCACTTTGAACGAGTTCAAATCTCCAGGGCTGGATGAACTGCATCCGAGAGTATTGAAGGAACTGGCTGAAGAACTCTCAGAACCGCTATCCATTATTTTCTTGAAATCATGGGAAATGGGTGAGGTGCCAGAGGTTTGGAGGAGGGCCAATGTTGTCCCTATCTTCAAAAAGGGCAAAAAGGAGGAACCTGGGAACTACAGGCCAGTCAGCCTGACATCAATCTCAGGCAAAATTCTGGAACAGATCATAAAGCGGTCATTGTGCAAGCACCTAAAAAACAATGCAGTAGTAACTAGAAGCCAACACAGATTCATCAAGAACAAATCGTGCCAAACTAATTTGATCTCGTTTTTTGATCAGGTCACCTCCCTGATAGACAGAGGGAATGCTGTAGACGTAGTATATCTTGACTTCAGCAAAGCTTTTGACAAAATGCCCCATGATATCCTGATTAGCAAGCTAACTAGGTGTGGGCTGGATAGATCAAGTGTCAGGTGGATACACAGTTGGCTACATAATTGTACTCAGAGTGATGATTAATGGGTCATTCTCTAACTGGGAGGAGGTAACTAGTGGGGTACCCCAGGGTATCCTGGGCCCGGTGCTCTTCAATATTTTTATTAATGACTTGGATGAGGGAGTGCAGGGAATGCTTGTCAAATTTGCAGATTATACCAAATTGGGTGGAATAGCTAATACCCTAGAAGACAGAAACAAAATTCAAAATGACCTTGATAGGATGGAGCACTGGGCCGAAAGCAACAGAATGACATAAAACAGGGATAAGTGCAAAGTACTGCACCTCACAAAAAGAAACCAATTGCACAGTTACAAGATGGGGGATACCTGGCTAAGGAAAACTATGAGCGAGAAGGATCTTGGAATTGTCATAGATCACAAGCTAAATATGAGCCAACAGTGTGATGTGGCTACAAAAAAGGCAAATGCTATTTTAGGCTGCATTAACAAAAGTATAGTTTCCAAATCCCATGAGGTGCTAGTTCCCCTCTATTCAGCACTGGTTAGGCCTCACCTTGAGTACTGTGTCCAGTTCTGGACACCACACTTCAAGAAGGATACTTAAAAATTGGAACAAGTTCAGAGGAGGGCGACAAGGATGATCAGGGGGCTGGAAACCAAGCCTTATGAGGAAAGGCTGAAAGAATTGGGCATGTTTAGGCTTGAGAAAAGAAGACTGAGGGGTGATATGATAGCACTTTTCAAATATTTGAAAGGCTGTCATACAGAGGAGGGGCAAGATCTGTTCTCGATCATCCCCGAGTGCAGGACGCACAACAATGGGCTCAAGTTAAAGGAAGCTAGATTTCGGTTGAATATCAGGAGAAACTTCCTAACTGTTAGAGTAGTATGACAGTGGAACCAGTTACCTCGGGTGTTGGTGAGTGCTCCAACATTGGAGGCATTAAAAAAAAACTTAGATAATCACCTGGCAGATATGCTTTGATTGTATTCCTGCCTTGAGCAGGGGGTTGGACTTGATGGCCTTGTAGGCCCCTTCCAACTTCACTTTTCTATGATTCTATGAGAGCCACACCTTAGAATTCAAAGAGATTGTTTTCTTTCCCTCTTTAGTCTGTTGGTGGCAGTTGCTTGTTTGCTGTTGATTTGTTTGATTGGCTGCTAAATATCTGTGCAGTAAAGAAAGCAGTATACACAAGTAACTTCCCCTGAAACAACTTCATTCTTTCCCTCCCTGCTTTCCAGATGACACCAGTTCTCATTTAATTAACTTGGTACCAGGAGAGAGTGTCTTATGGCCTTGAAAATTCTCTCCCAGTGAGATAACACAGCCTGTTTGGCCTCTCAGTTAATAGGTACTTTCTCCTCTCCTTTCCAGACATTCAATCCAGGCACAAGCTAGCAGGCCTTGATTTCACAGGGCACCTGAATCCTATCATCCCTTCATTTGGGTCCTGATGGCAATTTTTAGAGTATCTATTTTAATTGTATTTTAATTGTTTTATCTTTTTATTGTATTTTAATTGTATTTTAATTGTTGTAAGCCGCCCAGAGACCTTTGGGTAGAGTGGGCGGCATATAAGTTAAATAAATAAATAAATAAATAAATAAATAAATTTGCCCGGCTCTTGACAAGCTCTTTTTGAACAATGTAATGAAATTCCCTTAATTAATGTTAGTTTAAAAGTAGATGATGCAACTGGAACTTAGTGGTATTGATAGAATCAATGTTGTGTTTACACTTTTGCACAAGCCTTAAAACAGAGAGGATTCCAGTAGCTGGAACTTAGGAGCTTGCTCTCCAAAGAGATTCAGAGCTGTCCATGCTGCTGTAACTCTACTACCCCTCACCTGATCTCCAGGCAAGATTATATGGCTGCCCCACGAGCTATTGAATACTGTGCTGAACATGTGTAATGTGTACATACATTTTGGCACCCATTTTGCCATTTGCAGATATAAAACTCTGGCAACTGGAGAATGGAGCAGGAAAAGCTGCAGAAGACTATGAACATAATAGGGAGTAAGGAAAGAGAATCTGTGCTTTGAAAGATGGGTTTAGCACCATTATCCCCAAAAGACAACTTGTGTCTAGTGCAGTGGTCCAATTGTCAGCAAGGGGATATTCAGCTGATTCAGGAGAGACAGCTGCTGTTTAGCTAAGAAGCTCTGTGCTGGAAAGAAAAGGCGATTTCATGTATTCATTTCATTCTGTCACTCAGATTGCACTGTTCCTTTTGTACAGATGGATGCATGAGTACACACACCCATTTGTATGAACAAGTATAGCCCTTTGCCCCCCCCCCCCGGCAAGACACTGGTGATGGGTTAAACTGGGCCACTTTATTGAGCAGGTAATGTTCATCCAAGGTCTGCGGTAGTGCGGGATAAGGTCTGAGGCTGAAGGTCTTACAGGACCCTCCCCCCAACCATATACACTGGTGCCTCGACTTACGAACGTCCGTACTTACGACCATTTCGAGTTACGACCAGCTCCGGCCGCAAAATTTTGCTTCTACTTGCGACCGGAGCTTCCACTTACGAACAAAAAAAGGCAGGGAAAAAAGGCGGGAAATTCAAATTTCTAACTGTAGGTGGTGACGAGGCTGCTTCTTTGTAGCTCTTTTGCCCCAGCAGTTAGAGAGTGTGTGATGGGAGAAGGCTGCCTGGTAAGGTAAGGTGCTGTTTTCTGCTTTTTAAAAACTGTTCTGGGTGTTTTTGCAGCGTGGTTTTGGGCTGGGGGGGTTATGTTTCTGTGTTGTGATGGGTCTTGGGGGGTTTGTTTGTTTTTTTGGTTTCCCCCCCATTTCCGATGGGTCTTGGGGGGTTTGGTTGCTTTTTGGAGTGTTTTTCCCCATTTCCGATGGGTCTTGGGGGGTTTGGTTGCTTTTTGGAGTGTTTTTTCCCATTTCCGATGGGTCTTGTGGGGTTTGTTTGTTTTTTGGTTTCCCCCCCATTTCCGATGGGTCTTGGGGGGGTTTGGTTGCTTTTTGGGTTTTTTTCCCCATTTCCAATGGTCTTACATGCTTCCCTTACTTTTTCCTTTGTTCTCTTTGCATTTCCGACCTGGTCCCTTTGTTCTCTGTGCATTTCCAATCTGCTCCGTTTGTTTTCTGTGCATTTCCGATGGGTCTTACACGCTTGATTGCTTTTCTCCCCCCCCCTTCGGCCGGAAGGGATTAATCGCGTTTCCAATGAGTCTTGCAGTGATATTTTTTTGTGATTTTTTTCTTCGGCTGGAACGGATTAATTGCATTTCAATGCATTCCTATGGGAAATGGTGCTTCGACTTACGACCGTTTCGAGTTACGTTCATCTTCTGGAACGGATTATGGTCGTAAATTGAGGCACCACTGTACGGGCGAGTCCCACACCCCATTGTCGTGCGGTCCCTCGGACAGCACGATGCTGACCGGCACCTGATACGACCACCCCCCGGGCCTGTAAGTCCCCTCTCGTTGGTGACCCAAGGCCCAGGGAGGGCCCCAGCATGTCCTCCAACATGGCACTGTAACCTCACAATCCACAGAGCCGCGAGGTCAGAGGGGCTATCACCTTCCATGAACTCCCTGGGCACTCACTGATCATTGTTCTTTCCGCACTACTCACCACTGAAATGGTGCTAGCCTAACTATGCACCATTTCCCCCACCAAGCCGAGCAACTCGGCACGCAGGCCCTTCTGCATATGCCTCAAAAGTATGTCCATGCCGTGCTCAGATAAATGAACCCCATCACCTCTATACAGCTCTGGCCTGTCTAAACAAATATCTGGGTGGCCAATTACAGAACCTAAATCTTTACTCATCGCTCTGCACACCTCCTTGTTAACCTTTCTCCTGGCACGGTTAATACATTGCGGATTGCACTCCGCTCTCCACACATAACGAGGGATCATTGTGGACCACACAATTCACATAACAGGGAACTGGCCTTTCAACTCCTGTAAATCTCTTAATAAGTCCAAAACAATGGCCTTTCCACAACGCTTGCCAAGATCATTGCTGCCCAAATGAACCAACAGTATATCTGGGGGCAAACCAGAAACTCCAGGGGATGATGCATTGCGAAACTCCTCCCACAGCATCCCCCTCCAACCTTTCCACTCCAACCACACCACGTCTCCAAGGCCCAAGTCTCAACCCCATGCCATCCTGGCAGCATGCCTGGCTGCCCAAAATATAAAGCTGTGGCCCACAATCTGGATCCTCTGCCGCCGCATAGGCCTCTCAATATCTGAAATTAAAGAAAGAGAAAAACAGCCAGAACCCGCCTAACACTGCGACATGTTGTGAACATAGAGACTATACCACCTGGAAGACCATCTCCCTATCTTCTTAATGGACTCAGGACTGTAACCCAACATTGCTGCCGTTGATGCTGCTCCAATTCAAAAAGAATGTGTACCAAAACACCAACGTTGCAAACCCACGTGCCCAAATGCTTGCTCAGTAAGCTTCCAGAATTGGTATCTGGTCAATAGAGCACCATTCTTATGACAAAACAAATAACCTTGTGCATTCCCCCTATGTCTCAAATAGTTTACCATAGCCTGTACTGGGCAGAGTTGCTGGATAGAGCATTGACCTTAACTGATGTAAGTCCCTTTGGCAGCCTGGTCGGACTTAGATCTACGGATGTGCAGCTGGACCTTCTCCCCCGTGACCACTGCATACTCCCATTGTAAGCCTACTGCTGATTTATCACTCTTTGCAGATGCCACCAGCTCACTAACCCTTAATGCGCCAAAAAATGCAATCAACGTAGCTGCTAATAAAAGTGCCACCTCATACTCATCCCTACAAATGGTGTTCCAAAGCTGACCAAGCTTAGACAAAATGTCTGGTGTCAAAGGAGACCTATCATCAGGGGTCATCACCCACTCCTTGTTCCAACCTTCAATCATTTTCCTAATCCTAAAGTCCACAGTAGCATCCAAAACCCCTAATGCCTTGGCCTGGAATGCCAGTGCCGACATTTTGCCCTGAATAGAATTGGAAGCCAAGCCTTTTCTGTGTAAATGAACTGCAAACTGCTATGTTCAACTGGAACTGGCCATATGGGCTAAAGTTCTTCAGCCATGTGAAATAGCCTAAATTCCTCGCCTGCTGCTGAATATCCGCAGTGAGTACTCGGTGCGAGTGCCAACCCTATTGCTCATTGAGCCTCCCTTTGCCAATCTGCCATACCTCTGCTGGAAGAACTTTGGGCCACCTGAATGCTCCTGGCACCAACGTCCTGAACCGCTCGATCTGTTGATGGGACAGGGTGTCAGCAATGCTATTATCAAGACTGGGAACATGCCTTGCCTGAACTACTATGTTAAATTGTAAAGTGTGCAACACAAACGACCTAACTAACCTCATGATCCTTTCAGACTTAGATGTTAGGGCATTAATGATATGTACAACCGCTAAGTTGTCACACCAAAATCTTACCACCGAGTTGGCCCATTCCTGTGCCCACAAATAAAGGGCACTGTGATGTTCGCCCCTCGTGGCCCCTGCTTGTCTCCCCAAACACAGAGCTCACAAAGGCAAACCAAAACCTCTTGACATGCTGCCACCAGTTGATCTCCTTATCAACATACTTTACTTAGGAAAGATGAAGGTCCATTCAGTACTGACTTATTAATAAAACAGGTTTATTGATTACAGATGGTTTCTAGGATAATTCATAAACATATTCTTTCAGTTTCCCCAAGCATCAATATTAATCTTCTATATTAAATATCACAGGTTACTAATCACTCCTCAGACTAATCACTCCTCAGATCCCCAAACTATATATCTCTCTCTCTGATTCTAAACCCTGACTTAGACTCTCTGACTTCTCCTCTCAGGCTCTGCCTTTTAACATCTCTTGAGGCCCCACCTCTCAACCACATTAGCATATAACTCATGAATATTACATATCTTATTACATAACTTAGAGTGAACGCTACATACCTCCCCCTTAAATATGTTTGTTTGGGAGGGGAAACACATTTTTCATACTAAACAAACATGCATCATTGCATAAAAACTCTACTTACCATCTGGCACAATTTTGCAAACAATACAACATCGTATATATTAAACACAATATCTTATCACTCTAAACATTCTAATACAGTTCAATTACATACTTTACCTTTTGATTTATACTTACGACATATAATATTACAATCCTACAGAAATATAACATTTTCATGAAAATTTTACATAGATAATTAAACGGTTACTCCATAGTCCATTCAGGTTTCTTTTAAAAGTCCTTAAATCATTCTCCACGTCTCAGTCCATCAATCTTCAATTTTTCATTACTATACACAAACAGAAAATTTATGATAACATTACCAACTTTGTTTATCCCCCCCATCAGTCATTTGGCTTTCGAGGCAAGGTATCAGCATCCACGATTTGAGTCTCTTTTATGCTGTGAATTACAAAGTCCAAATCTTGCACACTCCCGTTGTCATCTGCTTGGCACAGAGCCTCTCCAAGTCCAATGCTCAATGTATCCATGACAATGGTGAACTCCTGGCTGTAGTCAGGTGTGCTGTAGACTGGTCCGGTCGTTACTGCCTCCTTCAGCTGGTCACATGACTGCTGGCACTCAGGGGTCCCTCTGATGATCTCTGGCTCCTTCTTCCGCATTCTCTTCAGTCGACTAGCCATCATAGGGCCCTCTGTTGTCCACTGGACGTCCTCTGCTTGCCGTTTCTTAGTGAAGCCTGCTTTCATTCTGGCTCGGGGCTTCACTTTCTCAGCTGGGGAAAGGGTAGGCAGTTCCCTCTCCTCCTCCCGAACATCTCTGGATGCATCCTTCTTTAAGATGTCAGGGCTTACGCCTTCCTCCTCACTCACAAATTCACCCACAGGTACTTTTATTGCAAAGTTCTCCCTATGTGGGGGACCACTATCACGGGTCATCTCCAAACTCACAGGCAGGTTTCCTTTAAGTGCACTGTCAAACACTTGGTTTATTTTAGATGCACAGAGGTTCTCCTCTGGTTCTATTTCTTTATTCTTTGGTTTGTTAGGTAGGGGTTGGCCTTGCGAGGTTTTAAGGTCTATTTCAGCTGCAGAGCTACAAGACTGGTGCAACACATCTATAGGTTCCGACCCTGCCAAAAGCAATTTACTCCCCTCTATAAATCTCAGTTCCACTACTTTGTCCTCAGGACAGAATGATCTTTCCTGGGCCTCATACAAGCTTTTTTTCTTTTCAGGAGTACTTCCCAAGCTTGGCTCTGCCACTTCTAAGGACTTCTCTTTATACAAAAGATCCTTATCACGGCAAAGTCTCTCAGGGCACTCAGGAGACAATAAAGTGGGGGTACTGGCCGCTTCAAAGCAACCCACCAAGCTAGTGTCCTCCTTCTGCTCCTGGCCAAAACTATTTTTACTGGGATTCTTTAAAAGCATGAGATCAGTTTCTGGACGGTTATTAAGCTGACTTTCCAAGGAACTTTCTCCCTCCAGGCTTCCCTCTGTTACAGTATCCATTTCTACTGCAGTGGGTGATTTCTGGCCCCCTTGTGAGCGTGTAAGTACAAAGGCACTCTTAACATGCTCTATCAAGTCCCAACCGATTAGAAAAGCAGCCGGTATTTCCTCCCTAAGTTTCCCAGGGACAATTAGCTGTTGGTGGGGTCCTCCCCCTCTATGAGGTGCCTTTAAACCCTCTCTATATGTCAGGTCTTTATCAGATATAGACTTCTCTGGGTGTTCAGGGGTCAGTGGAATGGGATTCTCTTTAGGTTTTCTAATACCATCATTTAAAGTACTATCTTCCTTCTGTTCATCAATACAGGAAGTATCGTTAGGGTTTTTCAATATGACCTCCTCAGCCATTTCTGCTACCTCAGGGTTTTCCTCTAAACTGGGGCATCCCTGGTTTGATTCAGAAATTAGGGATTCCATTTTTCCCTCAGGGATTGTCAACTGCTCTCCCAGGGCACATGTTAACCCAAAAGCACTCTGCACATGCTTAGTTAGATCTAGCCCGATTAAACAAGGTGCTGGAATTTGATCAGAGATTGCCACATCCCAAATTCCAACCCAATCTCTATAGTTTATTTTTACTTTAGCCATAGGTAAAATCACTGGAGTAGAACTTATTCCCTTAATTATAACAGTTTGGTTTGGAAGTATTTGTTCTTTAGGAACTACATCAGGATGACACAGGGTTATGTTGGAACAGGTATCAACAACTCCCACATAAGACTTCTCATTAATAAGAATTTCCTCACCAGAGTTTTTAAGTAGAGGGTTGTCATATTTTATATAAAAACAATGGACTATAGGGGCTACAGGAATGTCCTCCGGCTCAGCAGCCTTGGTTGCCATGGAGACAGAACTATGGTTACAGCTTCCCTCAGAGGCTTCTACAGGTTTTAAACAGTAAACTTTCTTGGTCTGATTGTCATCTTTTCCATTTTTATTTTTGTTTTTCATACAATTGAATTGCAAATGCCCAAACTTGCCACAGTTATAACACTGTCGATAAGTTCTTCGCTCACTCTGAGGAGACCTATTAAACTTTTCCTCAGGGTTCACTCACTTCGGCAGACTAGGCCCTGGCAACTCAGGCGAGGCTCTACTCTGGCCTTCTTTCCCTGATGTGTTTCTGAGGCAATTTTTATTGAAGGGCCTCTTATTGTTGTCCCAGTTTTGCCTGTTAAAATTTTACCTCAGAGAACTTGTGGTTTCGAATCTCCCCAATGTAATCAACTGTTTCACCTGCTTCTAATAGATTTTTAGGATTTTTGTCTTTAACTAAATAACGCAATTCCCCAGGCAAAATAGAATAAAATTGTTCTAACCCAATCACATTTTTCATCTGCTCTAGAGAAGTGACATTTTCATGTTCTATCCATTTGTCCAAACACTGAAGCAGTTTAGCCCCTATCTGGGAATAAGAATCTTCAGGCTTTTTGGTAAGGGCACGAAATTTTCTTCTAAGGTGTTCTGCATTTATGTCAAATCTTGAATATACCATCTTTCTATATGCTTCAAAATCTCTAGCCTGCTCCAGAGGCATCTGAGAATACAGTTCTGCTAAATCTCCACTTATTTGTGATCTTAGCACTATCATCCTTTGAACGCTACAGGCGCCTAATATAGGAAAACATTCTAGAAATGTAAGGTCTCTTGTCAATCCCATAGTATGCCATTCACTCGGCCAACTCTCAGTGCACCAACACCCCTTAAAATAAATGCTGAATCCTACAGAGCCTGCTGCATCAGTCTACTTGTAGCTCTGCTTTTAATCTAATCTCAGTTCTCCAAAATGACATGCCATTAAAACTATCTAAAAATCATAGCCATAACTTCAAATCCTGCCTCATTCCCCATGTCATCCTAGTCCTATGAAAAAGTTTGCGCATACCACTCATGGCATCACATATCCTTCTAAGGAAGGCTCTTCCTGGCGCTACCACTCTACAAGCAAAATTGAAATGCCCCACTATTTCATGTAACTCTTTTAGGGTAACTTTCCTCTGGTCTGCCAAATGATTAAGCTTTGCCTTGAGTTCAATGATTTTTATAGCCGGCAGCCTACAAGCTTGTTGCTCAGTATCTAATTCTACACCCAAGAAGGTGAGCACCATGGAGGGCCCTTTTGACTTCTCTGCTAGTGGGAGCCCAAGCTCACCAGCCATCTCCTGAAAAGCCACCATCAGCACTCTGCAGCGGCCAGAATCCCATTGCCCACAAAAAAGAAAATCATCTAAATAATGGGCGGAGCTCTTTAACCCATCCTGTGCCGAAGTTCCCATTCCAAAAAGGAACTGAAATGCTCAAATGCAGAACAGGAAACAGAACAGCCCATAGGAAGCACCCTATCCATAAAATATGAGCCTTCAAAATAAAAACCCAATAACTCAAAATCAGTGGGATGCACCAGGAGGAGACGAAAGGCTGATTTAACATCAGATTTTGCCAGCTCGGCTCCCACACTACATGAACACACCATGTGCACCGCTGTATCAAATGAAGTATAATGCACTGTGCACAGTTCATGAGGAATACCATCATTAACTGACTCGCCCTCCGGGTAACATAAGTGGTGAATAAGTCTAAACTCACCTGGACCCTTTTTGGGAACTAACCCTAATGGAGATACCCATAGGTTGGGCACCGGTGGGTGCCTGAAAGGGCCTAATACCCTACCATCACAAACTTCCTTGTCTATCTTAGCCCCAACTATGTGCTCCATCCCTATTACTGACTTTAAATTATTTGTAAATGCAGCTTTCCGAACGCCAGTTACCGGGATGTGAAAGCCAAATGTAAACCCATTCAACAAATAAGCGGCGTCTTCCATCATTGGGTATTTAACCAACCATTGCCCCAAAACCTGCACTTTAATGGGGCTCGGTCCCTTTTGCAGTGGCAGGTAAACCATCTGGTTTCTTGCTCCCTCCTGCTTCCCTGCCACCTGCCTTCTGAGGCCACCCTCTAAAGCATCTTGAGCTGGCATGGTATCCTCCACATATGGAGTATTCGTGCCTGTAATGGCATGCTTTCCTGGCACATGAACCCCGTGAATTAAACTCCCAGCAGAGCAGGTGGGGTTGAACCACCTGCCCCACAGTGACACAGGGAGCATTAGTTTGACCTGCTTTATGTATGAGATGTCCACTATCAAACCTACCCCCTTGCGCTGTATGGGCTGGAGTCATAGGTTGAAGCCACAACCCAGGGTGCATGCGGCTCATCCCACCTCAAATTTGGGTGAATCGCGGCTCTTATACGGAAATTTTCCTCATAAATGAGACACGTATGTCCCAGAAAATCCACATAAGTCCTGTAGATGAGATCTAAGTATTGAATCAGGGATTGTGCCCTCCAAGACTGGACCTTAACAGTCACCCCAAAATAAATAAGGAAACCTGGGAACCAATTTGCCCAGGTTCGCTCAGGCTTATGCCATCGCCACCTTTCTTTTTCCACCTCATCTTCCTTCTCTGTGGCCTTGGCATCCACCTTACAGTTCTGCAGGCCAAAAATGTCCACGTAATTCCCTTTTCAGATCCGGTCCTTGGTGGCTGGTCACAAATGATCTCCCAATGGCAGGGAGTAATCTCCAAAAGGGAGAGCCCTCAATGGAACTGAGTTGTACCCCGTGTCTGGCACAGATGGGTACGGCCACACACCAACCCATGTTGTCGGTGCCCATGTGGCAGGGAGGGCTGCCTGTGGGTAAGGTGCTTGCCAGGCACCAGGACTATGTCCTGAAATAGTCACCTGACTAACTCGCTCCTTCGGTCCCTGCAATGCTGCCTGTACAAACCCGGGCTGCTCAGGCATTTGACCATACCAAGGCCACACTACCATGGGTCTACTCGTGTCTGGTGCAATGGCTAGTTCACCTTGTGTCAAGCTGACGTTGCATTCCCTGCTCACTGAGCCACTGTTTCCCTCTGGCATGGTGTAGGTCCCTGCATCAATTCTCTGCACATCCATCCCTGGGGCTGGGTTTCCTGGCCAGTGTTGCACCACTTCAGACTCCATCTCCACTTCTGCTCCTTCGCGGTGCTCCACTTGAACCGTGCTGGCTGTCACCACACTGGATGTGCTGGGAATGCTACCCTCTAAAGCCACAAAACGAGATAATAGGTCATCCGCTAAGGCTTTCAGTTTAGCCCTCCTGTGTCCTTTTGAATCCCTGGCTGAGCGCCAGTGTTTGGGATCCCTTTCTGCTGAATGGGGTTGACCCGCCCGCTGCTCTTCCAAAGCTGCTATCTTGGCATGCAACTCCTCCCAAACTGGCCAACATTCTTCGTCTGATGATGAAAGTTTGGTGATGGCAGGGGCAGCTTTGCGCTTTGCAGGCTGCTTTCCCGTACTCTTACCCTGACCTTTTTTAGGTCCCATGCTTGCTTTGAACTATAATACTTACCTGCCTTACCACCAGAAAAAGCAGCAATACTCTTCCTAGTATAACTGTTGCAGAATGCCCTAGTCATGCCTGTCCGTCATATGGAGCTCTAGGGCAGGAGCCTATGGAAGGACAGGAGGGGCAGAGTCAAGAGAACAGTTAGAGAGACTGAGGGAAGTTAGTGAGAGTTTTAAAGAGGGGTTAATACAGTTAGAGACAGAGAGGGAGAAGGGTTTTGAAGTGTTAAGACAGAGATTGGAAAGTTGGTGTGTGTTAGAGAATAGATAAGAGATAAAAGTAATATATAATAGATAGACAGTCCTTAGATATTGTTACTGTGGTGAAGGTGAATGAATACAAACAAGCAAACGTGTAATCCTATCTAAGTTTAATGATTGAACAATAAAAGAACATCTATGACTTTACTTCTGTGATTTACTAATCAAACAATAAATAAACCTGTTATATTTGACAGCCCGAGCCTAAGAAACTTATTTGGTACAGTGTGGATAAAGATCCACTGGTGGCAGCATGTAAAGGGAGAAAATAGTACATCGTGTCCGAAGGTGGACCTGTGGTTGAGGGAAAACAAACAGGGGACACTGGGGGAACGCGACAAAGTGGTGGCAAAGTGGTGGGATGCGAAGCGAATAAACTCCAGTGTGCCAAAGAAAAATAAAAGAAATTTTCTGAGTCTGAGGGACCTGTTAGTCGAGGGCTGAGGAGAAGGAGTGGGAAACCCTAGAGCTCTTAGTGAATAGCTTGGAAGGGACTCCGCAGACCTTGGGGAAAGACTAAGACAGGAAAAAGACTCTGATGAGAATTATTCTGTGTTTAAAGTTTACATCACGCTTAGAGTGAAAAGACCAAGGGGCTAACTTTAGATCCCAAGCTCTGAGAAAGGAGCGCTGAGGGGACAAAGGTGGAAGCCAAGGTCAAAGATATAGCTGAGGTGACTAAAACTAACTGAGGATTGAATAAAATAAAAATTTATGAGAAAAGCTTGGTGTCTGGAGACAGAAAGAAACAGTGTATCAGACCCAGGAATAGCGAGGCTGGGTGCCTGAAGAAACACAGTAGCGATCCGTAGCTGCCAGCGGAAAGCTACTAAGTAACTCTCTCTCTGTAACACAGAAAAGGAAAAAAGTATTTTTAAACTGAGGCTTGACTGTCTGCCTCAGTAAAATCAGCCAGCTTGTTCCAAAGAAACACGAATAAACATGCCTTCTAAGCGAGGGAAAAAGTTAGCAATGGAGGGAGCAGATGTTCAAAGCTTACCTCATGAAGAGGAGAGCCCTCTGGAAATAGCCGAGCAAAATGAGGCTCAGGAGGATGATGCCTCAAGAGGAGAAACTGGGTTAACCTCCCTAGAGTTGGAAAAGTGGAAATGGGAAAAGGAATTTCACTTGAAGGAATTAGAAATTAAAGCTAGGGCGGAAGCAGAAGCCAGACAGCTGGAAATGAGAGCAAAAGAGAAAGAGATGGAGTATCAATTACAAATGAAACAATTAGAATTAACAGCCCAGAACAATAACAATAACAATTCAAATAATGAGGGGAATTTATCAAAAGTGGACATTAAGAAATTCCCTCAATTTAGAAAGGGTGATGACCCTGAAGCATTCTTGATCTTGTTTGAGAGAGCGCGCTGGGATTATAATGTGAGAGGGGAAGAGAGAATGGTTATGCTGAGGTCCCAGATAAGTGGAGAGTTAGCTGAGATTTATTCTCAGATACCACAGGATCAAGCAAGAGACTATGAGGCATTCAGAAAATTGGTTTTCTCGAGGTTTGGGATAAATGCTGAGCACCTCAGATGGAAATTTAGAGCAGTGACTAAAAAGCCTGAGGAATCATATTCTCAATTGGGAGCAAATCTGGTCAGATACTTGGAGAAGTGGCTAGAACAGGCAAATGTAGAATCATTAGAAGATATGAAAAATATTATTGGGCTAGAACAATTCTATTCAGTTCTACCTGGAGAACTGAGGTATTTGGTCAGGGACAAAAAGCCCAAAACTGTACAGCAGGCAAGTGAAGCTGCTGATTATATATCAGAAATAAAGAGCCCAAAATTTTCTGAGGTAAAACTTGGCGGTAAAAGCTGGGACGAAAGAAAGAAAGAGCCCAGAGATTACCACAGAAACCATCAGGCTACTGGAGGCCATTTTAGAGGCAAGCCCTCAGAGCAGAATCAACAGAGGTATAAAAGCTTTGAAGGGAAGGGAGACAAGTCCTCATATGTTGAACAAAGAGCCCCTAAAACCTGCTATGGATGCGGAGAAAAAGGGCATTTCATTTCTCAATGTCAGACCTCAAGGAATAAAGAGGTTGGTCAACAGAAAGGAGGGGGAAATCTGCCCAGGAAAGTGTACTATGTACAACAACAGAGAAAGACCGATGAGGCAGTTAGAAATGGCACAGTAACTGCAAGAGCTGAGAGCCAGGAACAACAACCACCTTTAGCAAACATTGTACAATGTTATTTTATTGAGAGTAACCAGGAGCTGCTTCATTGTTCTGGTGAAAACATTTACATAAATGATACTAAATATCTAGCTTTGAGAGACTCATGCTCTCAGGTGACTTTGTGTCATCCTGATATAATCCCTCAAGGAGATATCATGAGAAATGAATACATAACCATAAAAGGGATTGGAACTGAATTAATTACTCTACCCATAGCTAAAGTACAACTGAAATATCAAGGGTGGAATGGAGTGTGGAAGGTAGCCATCACAAATCAAATTCCTGCTCCATGCTTGATTGGGCTGGATCTATCTGAGCATGTTAAGAGTGTTTTGGTAACTACTCGCGCCCAGATAGAAAAAAGGGAAACACCTGAGGAAAAATGTGAGATCCCTGATGAAATTATAGGAGGAAATGAAACAGCGGAGGTAGTGGTTATAAGGAATCCTCATGAAAATGCTTTTAACCAGGAACAAAGACAGGATTCCACTTTACAACAATGCTTTAAGTTAGCCAGAGAAGGAAAGCTAACCCCTGAAAACCCTGAAAGATTCTGTGTGGAGAAAGACCTGTTATATAGAGAGGTCTTAATAAATCTAAAAAGGGGAGGGGAAAGCATTCACAACCAACTAGTAATCCCTTTTAAATACAAGGAAAAGATTATAGAAAAAGGACATAAAGATACCTTTGCTGCTCATTTGGGAATCACATGTACAAAGCAGAGGATAGCTCAAAATTTTTACTGGCCTGGGATGGGGAAGCAAATAAAATAATACTGTCAAAGCTGTGACATATGTCAAAGGCAGGGGACTGGCAATGATAAAACTAAAGCTAAGTTGTGCCCTTTACCAGTAATTTCAACCCCATTTCAACACATAGGCTTAGACATTGTGGGACCCTTACCTAAAGTAACCAGAAGGGGAAACCGATTCATTTTAACTATAATAGATTATGCCACCAGATACCCAGAAGCCATTCCCTTGCGAAATATAGAGACAGAAACTGTGGCAGATGCCTTATTGAATTATATGTGTCGCATGGGCTTCGCTTCTGAAATTGTCACTGATTTGGGAACATCATTCACATCCAGATTAATGAAAAGGCTGTGGCAACTTTGTGGCATAATTCATATTACATCATCCCCATATCATCCCCAGACAAACGGATTGGTGGAGAAATTTAATGGGACCCTAATGCGAATGATCAGAGCTTACACTGCAGAAAACCCCAATAACTGGGATCACAAATTGCAACCCTTATTATATGCGTATAGGTCTGTACCCCAGGAAAGCACTGGATTCAGTCCGTTTGAACTGTTATTTGGGTGGAAAGTGCAGGGACCCCTTGATTTACTCCGACAAACTTGGGAGGAACAAAAGAGAGAAGATCCTGAGACAGTGATCCAGTATATAGATAACTCAATGAACTCCTTGTAGCAATCTCTGAAGTTAGCAGCAGAAAACTTGCAGAGCCAGCAAGGGAAACAAAAACTCTGGTATGATAAAAAGGCCAGAGAAAGATCATTCAGTCCGGGAGATGAAGTCCTGATGCTGAAACCTATTAAAGGGAATAAACTGCAATTAAATTGGGCAGGTCCTTTTAAAGTAATCTGAAAGATGAGTGAAGTAAATTACATAATTCAGGAGGAGGGAGAGGAAGGTCGAAGAGTGGTGCATGTTAACATGATTAAACCTTACTATAGAAAAGAAAAGGTTGTCCTATATGCCATGAAAGAAGTGGACAACGAAAAACATGAATTGCCATATTGGGAAGGGCGAGGCGAACCCAAATATAATCCAGAAGATGTTAAGATCTGTGACACGCTAAACCCAGAGTGAAAAGATGAAGCAAGAGCCTTGCTACTAAAATACAAGCAGGTCTTCTCAAATAAGCCTGGTGTAGCAAAGGGAGTGGTGCACAAAATTGATACTGGAGATGCACCCCCTCAAGCTGTCATACCTTACAGAGTAACAGGGCCATATGTAGCAAAGATTCGCCAAGAACTAGATGAGATGTTGAAAGAAAAAATCATTGTTCCTTCATCTAGCCCGTGGTCAACCCCGATAGTACTGGTAGATAAACCAGATGGCAGTATACGCTTCTGCGTAGACTATCGGAAATTGAACCACGTCACCAAGCCTGACGCTTACCCGATGCCTAGACTAGATGAGTTGATCGAGACAATTGGGCGATGTCAGTTCATATCTAGTTTAGACCTGAAAAAAGGGTTCTGGCAAGTGGGGTTAGACCCCAAAGATCAGGAAAAGACCGCATTCTGCAGCCCTTTTGGATTGTATGAATTCCGGGTCCTCCCCTTTGGATTACGAAATTCTCCTGCGACATTTCAAAGACTAATGGACCAAACATTACAAGGGCTTAGAGAATTCACGGTAGCATACATCGATGATATAGGAATCGATAGTCAGACGTGGACAGATCACCTGTGCCATATTGAGAAAGTGCTACAGAGGCTAAATGAGGCTGGGTTAACAGTAAAGGCTAATAAATGCCAACTGGGTAACTCAGAATTAAAATACTTAGGCCATATGGTAGGGGGAGGCATAATTAAACCCCTAGAATCAAAGATTGAAGTAATCAGTAACTGGCCTAGACTGACAACAAAGAAAAAAGTCAGATCTTTCTTGGGGTTAGTTGGCTATTATAGACGCTTTATCCAGAATTTCAGCGAAATAGCTGCCCCTTTATCTGACTTAAAGGAGTCAGGCCTTCGAGAAGTTGAAGACTGCGTTGATGACCGGTCCTGTCCTGAGAGTGCCAGATTTCCAACAAGAGTTCACCGTCTTCACGGACGCATCCAACACCGGACTAGGAGCCGTGCTGAGCCAGGTGGATGACAACGGGGACCTTCATCCGGTGACGTTTCTGAGTAAGAAACTGCAGGCTGGCGAGAGACACCTTTCCACGATGGAACGTGAATGTCTTGCGATTGTATGGTCGTTACAGAAGCTCAGGCCATACATCTGGGGGAGACATTTTGTACTGAGCACAGACCATTTCCCACTGCTGTGGTTAAGAACTATCAGGGCGAATAACAACAGGTTAATGAGGTGGGCCCTACTCTTACAAGACTTTGATTTCGAGATCCGGAGTGTGAAGGGGAATCAAAATGTGGTGGCCGATGCCTTGTCAAGAAGACCGGAAGAATGACCGATGGAAATGACGAAATATGTAACTTTTAATGTTATAGAGCAGTGTTCCCCAACCTTGGGCCTCCAGATGTTCTTGGACTTCAACTCCCAGAAATCCTGGCCAGCAGAGGTGGTGGTGAAGGTTTCTGGGAGTTGTAGTCCAAGAACATCTGGAGGCCCAAGGTTGGGGACCACTGTTATAGAGAATGTTCTAAGTGTTTAGATATATATGAAATAAATAAAAATGTAATTTATAGATGAATTAATGGTAAATAAGGATAAAAGTGACTGGATTGTTTTGCAAGTAATAAAAATGTTGATTAATGTCATTTAACTGTAAAGTAATAAGATTAATATGCTTTAAACTGTGTAAAAGAGTAAGTATATATTGCAAATATATAACTGAGAATTGCATTGGAAAAGATGTTGGAAATATTGGTAAGTTGACTCATACGTTGTTCATGAGGGTAATCTACTGTAAGTTTTACCCCATGAAACAAACTTTCCAAGGGGGGAGGTATGTGGCGGAATGCCCAAGTCACGCCTGTCTGTCATATGGAGCTCTAGGGCAGGAGCCTATGGAAGGACAGGAGGGGCGGAGTCAAGAGAACAGTTAGAGAGACTGAGGGAAGTTAGTGAGAGTTTTAAAGAGGGGTTAATACAGTTAGAGACAGAGAAGGGTTTTGAAGTGTTAAGACAGAGATTGGAAAGTTGGTATGTGTTAGAGAATAGATAAGAGATAAAAGTAATATATAATAGATAGACAGTCCTTAGATATTGTTACTGTGGTGAAGGTGAATGAATACAAACAAGCAAACGTGTAATCCTATCTAAGTTTAATGACTGAACAATAAAAGAACATCTATGACTTTACTTCTGTGATTTACTAATCAAACAATAAATAAATCTGTTATATTTGACAGCCCGAGCCTAAGAAACTTATTTGGTACAGTGTGGATAAAGATCCACTGGTGGCAGTGTGTAAAGGGAGAAAATAGTACATCGTGTCCGAAGGTGGACCTGTGGTTGAGGGAAAACAAACAGGGGACACTGGGGGAATGTGACAATAACGTACACCCACAGGAAAAAAAGGGGGTAGGTGGGGGGGTACCCCCACCAGCTCCCTTAATTCACTACAACTGCCTGCTGTTCGTTTTTTCTTTCTTTCTTTCTTTCTTTCTTTCTTTCTTTCTTTCTTTCTTTCTTTCTTTCTTTCTTTCTTTCTTTCTTTCTTTCATTTTAATTCATTTATTCATTTATGTATTATTTATTTATTTATTTATGTCTCTATTTATTTATTTAGCCCTATGCTGCACTATTACGCTAATAATGACTCTAAGAGCTGGGTTTCACATGCAACTCTCAACTGGAAGACCAGCAGGATCTGACGAGGGGGGGGGGAGGTTAAATCTGTCCGCCTGGACAGGTGCCCCCAAACCCTTCCTAGGGCACCTTGCAGGCAACTTGAGCCCCCTTTTCCTCACCCTCTTTTTTATTTTTTATTTAATATAAATATACCTATGCCAATCTTATAAATAAAAACTCACAGCCATTCAGACCTGTATGCTCAGTGGGGGGGGGGGGGGAGGCAAACAAAATCAATGCCCCCTAAAATAGCGCCCACCCCAGGGGCAAGTCACCCACGCGATCCCTTGTTCCTTCTAAACTATGTGTTCAACTATAGTACAACCAATATAATAATTGTTTAATTAATTTTGTTTGGTTTTTTTTGTTTGTTTAGGGGTTTTTTTTGTTTGTTTTTTGTTTTACTTCAAAAAATCTGCCAAAGGCAATCAACACTTGTATAGGGCTTGCGCCCTCAAACCTTGAGGGGGTGCCAATGCACCCCCTCGCTCCACCAGACAAAATCAAAAGTGCTGCGCCACATGCGTTCTCGCTGAGCGCAGCAACAACCGCAGCACAGCCAAGAAAGAAAGCTTCAGAAGGAGGCTGAATGCCCGGGAAGCATGGCTAAATACCGCGCTTCAAATGCCCGCACCAACTGGGTGATGCAACGCGCTGTTGCATCTTGCCTCATCCTGTGGGGGGCGCAAAGAAGCTCTGCTTGTCAACGCTGCTCATGACGGCAGAGCGGCCAATCCATGCAACCAATAAAAGGGTCAAAATAAATACACAAGGAAGAGCATATGCTAGCTCTACTGATCTGTCATGGGTCTCCACATGTGGACCAACCATCTGAAGAGGAGAGTCTCTTCATATGGAGGTTCACCATGTGTTTGGAATTTTGAAATGTAGCTGATGGTGTAGACCTTCCACACACTGAGAAGATACTGTTCTGTAGAGATTGTTGTTTGCATATGGGGAATGAAAATGGAAAGCCTGTGGCTTTGCTTGCATATATATTTTATCCCTTTTATGGAATGCCCCAATAAGCAGTGACATACTAGTAAATTTGGAAATGATGGTTCTTATCATGACAGCCTACAAAGCCAGTTCCCCTTCAGTATGGCCCCCATACGCAGGCTGCTGGATCAATCCATATCAACAAGTGAGAAGTAAGTATTTTGTAAACCTAATGGCTCTTAATTCTCCACCCAAGACCAAACACCTTTAAATAATTTGCATTATAACAGGGATAATACATATAATTGACAAAGCATAGCTTGCAGCAATATGCTGCTTCTTAGAAAATTAGTTCCTCTTCTGGCTATTATGAGGATTGAAGCTAAAATCAGAGGTAACAGGAAAGCCTTGAGGGTGGGGGGCAAATGATGTCATAGTCTTGCTGTTCAGATAATCCAGTGTTTCATCCCTGCAAACTCTGCCTTTCCTACATGACTACCTATAGGCCTTATGTTTATGTAGGTTTCTGAGCACACAAAATGTGGGGGTGGGGGTGGCAGGGAGCATTCACACACTCTATCATGATATCCAAGTCTCTTCTGATGTAGAAACCCCTCTTAATGACTTGATACATGGATGTTGCCACTTAGGAACAGGAAGACCTAGTGGTATAACCAATCAGTGTACAATAACAATACATGATGCTGAGTTCTGCTACCTAGAATACTTAATATTTCTTGGCTGGAAAGGCAGACCAGACAGTCAACTTCAATTATAGTTATAGCTGGAAATTTGCCAGGATCAGATCTTGAAGTTTAAATTCCATGATTCTTTGTGGCAATAAAATCTGACCAATAATATTTATGATGGATTGAGCTCTGGAAACATTCCATGAATGAACAACCACAGGTAACTGGCAACAAGTAGAATTAAACACAGCCAGACTACCTGCTAGTGTGGGATACATTTTGGAATGCAAAGTGGAAATGGTTTCCCACTTACTTTGCTACTGAGTGTGCGTGCTCAGTAGAGGAAACATCAGCTTCTTAGCTCAACTGGGATTCGTGGAAAAGAGAACTGCCAGTAGGAGATGTTCTTTCAACAGGAGAAATTATGCAGACTGAGGAGACCACATGCCAGCATCACTGCTGCTGATGTGCCAAGTCCCTTGGCCGCACACATTCCCCAGAGCAGCCAAAGAGGTAGAGCAGGCTAAAAAAAGGAATGTATTGGCTGGAATACATGAGGGGATGGGGTTATGTGGACGCCTCCAACACACCCATGCACATTAGCTCCCACTTGTTTAGTATCAGATCCTGCTGTGTTGAGCAACACATGAATCAGTGTTGTGCTTAAGAAAGAGACGATGACTGAACACATATTTTACATGCAGATGAGCCTAGATTCTCTGTCCAGAATGACAACATAAGGCTAGAAAAACGTCTGCTTGATTCCCTGCTACTAGTGAGTGTCAATGCTGGCTGCATAGTTCAGTGGTTTAGGGAGATTAGGGGTTCAATTCCTCACTATGCCCCCTGTGAGTAGAGCCAGCTTGCATGGCCTTGGGCAAGCTGTACAATCCCAGGGTGACCCCAGAAGAAGGGAAGAACAAACCACTTCTGTGTACTCTCTACCTGGAAAACCCTGAAAAGGGTCTCCATAAGTCAGAATTGATTTGACGGCACATTATTATTATTATTATTAATGAGTGTCAATAATAACAGGTTACCAAAGGTCCGAATCAATATAAGGCAGGTTCTTAACATGGGAAGAACATTCCACACGATGGGATATCCCCTTTATCAGAGTCTTACCACATAGAACTCAGCTGAGCTGTGTGTGAATGAATAGGGTGGACGTGAGGCAATGTCTGATCAAATGCCTTGTGTGTGTGTGTGTGTGTGTGTGTGTGTGTGTGTGTGTGTGTGAGAGAGAGAGAGAGAGAGAGAGAGAGAGAGAGAGAGAGAGAGAGAGAGAGAGAGAGATTGTATGCATCTACTTTTGTCCCACCTCAACCTGTCTGGTGACTCCATCTGCCACTAGCTGCTCTGCCTTCTGCCCCACTGTCCACAGCTGCTCTGGGTTAGACAAGCAAGTATCAGAGACAGGAATATACACATCTGCCAGTTTTCTTTTCTCCTACATTCAGATAAAAAACAAAACAAAACAAAAAAACCACATAACGCTCAACTTTGTTCCATCCTAGTTATGGATATATTGTGTGGATTTTAGTCTGTACTAATGGAAAAATGAACGGAAAGAAATTCTCAGCCATCTGCACTAGGCAAATTTAATAGGTACAGCTATTCACAGCATGGAGAAGACCTGTCTGCCATGTAGCTGCTAAAGATGAGAATAGTTTCCAGGGAGGGAAAAAATAGCGCTCTCTCTGCCAATCATTGGCTGTGACCCCGATTGACTCTTCCTGGGATCAATAGTTCTCTGTTCCAGCTCTAAGCCATTAAAACTAAAGTTGAAATACGTCAAGATACAGAGTCACCAGTGAGAGGCTCCATGTTTTCTTTTCTCCTGCCCTCTACAATTGTTTTCTCCTATTGGAGTCATCGCCTATGGGCTCTTTTTGGTCACACATGGAATAGGTTTTGTGTGCTCCTGCTGAGATCTTTATATGAATAAAATGGAGAAGGAATTTGTGTTATACTATATTAATATAATCACTGCAGCATATTTATATGCAGCCTTTCTTAATAATAATGTTAAATATATGAGAATATGGGTTCTTAGGAGTTTGAGACAGGACATCTTACAAGGAACAAGAGACCTTTGGACGGCTGTATTCTGTATCATAAAGTGTCCTGCTGTTCCTACAACCACTTCAGTGGTTTCTAATTCCAGTTGTATTCTATCAAGGGAGAAATGAAAACAGAGATGTCTGCATTCTTTTTCCACTTGTTCCATGTTTTTATAGCCATGGATGTCAAACTGTTATCCAATGTGTTCTATACCTATCTTCTAAAGAAAACTGCTACATCACACAATTGGCGATCTCCTTGTTTCCCATCCTCGTATTGGCCTTCTGGCACTTGTGCCCAGAGTCTGGAATCTCCCATGTAGCATGGCAAGATCTTCCATGGCCAGGATGGCTGGGGAATTCTGAGAACCATGGCCTCAAAATGTACCTTTTCCAAACTCCTCTTCTATTCAATGAATGAAATGTCTCAAATAAATACATATCACAAAATATGTTGTATATCTCACCATAATCAAGAATCCAAATGCAGCCAAAAAATCAGGAAACTGAGACTGAGAAGGGCAGTGATGCAGGAACTAGAAAAGTCAATGAACTAGAAGGATGTGTCACTGGAAACCAAGACCAAGATCATCCATACTATTGTGTTCCCAATCACTGTGTAAGGGTGTGAAAGAGGGACAGTAAAGAAAGCCAACAGGAAAAAAAATTGGTTCATTTGAAATGTGATGCTGGAGGAGAGCTTTGCAGATACCCTGGACTGGCAGAAAGATGAACAACTGGGTCCTAGAGCAAATCAAGCCAGAAATTTCTCTGGAGGCAAAAATGATGAAACTGAGGGTGTCCTACTTTGGCCTCTTCATGAGAAGGCAAGATTCTCTGGAAAAGACAGTAATGCTGGGAAAGGCTGAAGGCAGCAGGAAAATAGGAATACCAAATATGAGATGGCCTAACTCCCTAAAGAAAGTCACAGGCTTGAGTTTACAAGAACTGAGTAGGGTGGTTGAGGACAGGACACTTTGGAGATTGCTCATAGGTGGGAGGTGACTTGACAACACATAAATGCAACAACAATAAAAGGATGAATTCTGTATAACAATGATAAAATTACAGAAGTGGGCATAAAGACTATTGAAATAAATGGAGTTATCAGTTTAAATGTGTTTAAAATGTAGAATGCTTGAGAAAAAAGATCAGTATTATTATTTTTTGAGCAAAAAGATCATCATTATTATTTTTTGAGCAAAAAGATCATTATTATTACTTTAAAAATCCCTGAGCTCAACTTGATATACTACCTGGTGAGCTAGAGTTTATCCATATTCTACATCCATTTACCTACATTCTCATGACTCCAGTCCCCAAAGTCAACTAGCTCAGAGGCCGTTCCACTTACCTTTCCAACCCTACCTGCTCTGTCTCTGTGACATCACAAATGACTTACTGCTATGATATCATAAAGGCCTGACAACTGAGCTCAGATCTGAAGTTAGCAATTTTAGGGAAGTGATACTGCTAACTTCGCAATCTTAGGTTGGAAAATGGCAAAGATGACTGCAGTTAAGTGAGAGCAGGTGGGTAAGTGGGTGAATTGGCAACATTCAGCTGCCCCCACTGACACAAATGGCATTAGTTTTAAGTAAAGCAAAACTTAAGTTATAAATAGAGATGGGCATGAACCAAAACACTGGTGGTTTGTGATGAATCATGGTTTGTGTCTACCACAAACCATGAACCACAAACTGCCACAAACCCCCAGAAAAACAAACTGGTTTGCAGTTAATTTTTCAAGTTCATGCCTGGGGTGGGTGGGGAACCTACCACCTCTGTCTCTTCTGCTACCTGCCCACCTTCTTCAGCTGATGGGTGGGCGCATGCTCAGAAGCAGCAGGGCTGGCTCCTGGAAGGGAAGCCAGGCCACTGTCTCTGAAGATGGTGGTGGCGGCAGAGGAGGTAGCAGGACCAAGAAGGGAGGTGAAGGGTGCCACGAGAAGGTGATAGGCATCCGTTTTGCCAAAGCAAAACGAAGTGATGAGTAGAAAAAAAATGGGTGCTTTGTTTTGTTTCGGCAAACGGGTTGCACGAACTGAACCATGAGCCATCCAGGTTCATGTTCATTTCTGGTTCATAGTTTGGTTCGTGCCCATCTCTAGTTATAAACGCTGTTCAATTGTGCCTTTATTCTTTTTTTTTCTTCTTTTTTTTTAAAGCCCTATTCTGGTCTTTCCATTTCAAGCAAGCAAATGCTGCCTCTGAAGAAACCAAAGCAGTAAGTCATCCTTATTTTCCTATATTTTAAAAATATGCAAGACCTTTCTAACCGTCACATGTTTAATAAGCGATCATAAAACATGATCTCAGCATATCTAGCTGGACTTAATGGAATTGAACTTCCCAAGGAATATTACAATAAAGTTTGTAGCATGCTGATTAATGAACAAGATCCATTTACATGGGTTGCTTCAACTTGGTTGTCAATGAATTGTTTGAAAACCATATTTCTAAAAAGGTGTTTACTATGTTTATCAATGTTTTGAGAACTTTCCTAGCCTCTCTCCTATCTTTTTCTCTTTGTGTATGGTTCTTCTTTTTTGTTACTGCTTCTTTCTGTAGTCACATCAAATACAGCCCTAGATCTGTTTGAGCAGCATTGGGACTCCAGTGGAAAAATATGAGGCCCCAGGATTGCATTTCTGTTAAGGACTTTGATAACATTGAGGACTTGACTCATCAGAAGGCAGAACTTCCAAGACTTTTTTGTCCTCAGGAGAGAGCTAAGGAACACTTACTTTATATAAAATATTTCTCATTCTCTGTGGGGTAGCTGAAAAAAAAAATCTGCATAGAGTTCTTCTATCACAATCAGCCTCTTCCTCCCCCCACCATGTATAATTAAATACAGCTGGATAGCTCAGTGAGAAGGAACACCTAATTGTGGACCCAGTGGTTGGAAGCTTGATTCCCCACTGTGCCTTGTAGGAGAAGAGCCAGGCTGTGAGGTCTTGGGCAAACTACACAGTCTGAGAGCACCTCCAGAAGAAGAAAATGGTAAACCACTTCTCAGTCCTTCATACTTAGGAAACTCTGGAAAGGGTTGCCATAAGCCAGAATTAACTTAATGAGATGTGTATAATTATAACGAAATAGTTGGACCAGTGATTTGAACTCTACTGATGTTTTAGCCATTTTGAGAAAAGGAGGTCTCCCCCATCATATCTTTAACAAAGCTGACTAGTTAATGCAAATACCCATCAAACAATAGTTCCTGAGTTGTAGGGATGAGCACATCCATTATCTGTCATTTCCTCTAGTGTTAGTTTATTCATCTCTCAGTTCATTCTACTCCATTTCCACATCTGTTTGCAATTATTATGTTTAAAGTCTGCATAGAAATATGTGTAGATACTTGATTTTTTTGTTGCAATATGTACATTTTGGTGTGACCATTTGTGAAATATATGAATTTTGTACACCCTGTTGCTTAATGCACACATTTTACCCTGCAGAATGCCTTTTGTATAGGTTATAGACAGATCAGTGGTCTGACCCATCTTTTCCATGCAAATATCTATGTATGCAAAAGCTGAATGAAGTCCGATGTCTCCTCTGACAACCAGAAGCAACAAGATACTTCTCTGAATCATGTTTTATGAAAAACAGCACAGACACACCAATATCTTAAACTGACTGGGAGGAAATCAATACCACAATGGGAAAAAACAGACCTGCATATGGTAAGTGGTGACTAAAACCTGGAACATTAGCACAATGAAGGTGACAATGCAGTGAAATGCCTATAGACTTGGTCTAGTTCTGTGTAGGTTCTGTAGCAAACATGTCCAGTCCTGCTGCAGGAGGGCTGAATGTCATATTAATATACAAAAGGTAGCAGAGAAATGCATTATGACTTAACAATTCTGCTGTACAAACCGTGGCATGGAGAGTGCAGTGTATTTAGTCAAAGGTTTGTGCCTACGCAGGTAGAAAATCCTTTAACTTCCTACCTGCAGGACTTTGTTGTTCTTTTGTGCCATAAAAGGGCCAGTTCTCTGTGCATTTCTCAGTCCCCAGCATTCCAAATCTAATGTAATCAAATTGACTTGCATGGGGCCTGCCTTTCTGTTGTCATTCTGAGGCAGTGTTCCAATACACGCTAATGAGAGCTGCTTTTACTGCTTCAGCTCTCATTTCTTTGAGGGAAAAGCCTTCTAGCACCTTAAGAACAAATTTATTGTGGCATTGGGCTGTTATGAAACAGATTAATAGATGCACTGTTGTGGAAGTTTTTACCAGGTCATTTCAGACAGATGCAGGTAGAGTGGGTGTGGGTGTAGGGAGCCATGTTGGGCATAGTTCCAGCAAGTACAATTATTTAGTTTTTCAACAAAGAAATTGTAGATGATTTTGCTGGAAGTCATCTGAAACAGATATTTGCACGGAAAAGCCAGGGGCCACTTACACCTAACACCTCCATGTTTAAGTGTTCTCGTTAAGTCCTCCAGGGCTACGTGCACTTGGTAATATTTTTTGACATATTTTGAAATTTAATACCTCTGCACCACTGCCACTACATTTTCATTTTTTCAGTATATACAGTGTGGTTTGTGCCTTCCCAGTGTCCCTCTATACCTGTGAGGCAGGTAACTCTTGACTCCATGATTCTTTGCACCACACTGAAATAATAATAATAATTTTAAAAAAAACACCTTGTGGAAGAATGGCAGGCAGAGAATCCTGTACAGATGTGCAGATTTGTGTGCAACACCCACAATTCTGGCAGCTATAGACACAAAACTGTACACTTCATTTTGCTGCATCAGGTTGCTCTCTCTCAGTTTTCTCCCCCCACTTCCAGATGGGGAAAGAGATAGGGTTAGGAATCCAATATAATGCAATGGTTAGCATTTTGGCCTACCACTGAGGTAGGTTAGGTTCAGAGAAGGTTTCTGACCTATGATGTCCATTGGGTGATTTGGGGCCAAATACTTCCCCGTAGTCTGGCCTACCTCACAGGGTTGTGGAGGCAATTAAGTGGGGAGAGAACTAGGCACATTGCCTGCAGCTCATGGGAGGAAGACATTTTTAAAAACCCTTTTGGCTTAAAAAAAAAGGAAGGAAGGAAGGAAGGAAGGAAAATCACAGGGACAATCAGGAAATTAAAAAAGATTCAAAAATTACAGTGAGGAACATCTCCCCATACTGCCTTCTCCCACTTTGAGAAACTTGCACCGCTCAGATGGGAAAATAATCCCTTCTTTGTGAATACTGTGTAGTTTCCCATAATATTATTTTATTGGTGGGGTAAAAAAAGAGGGACCTACTGGAACTTGCTTTTGTTGCCACTGCTGCTGTTGTGTATGTAATTGTATGGGTACCTGCGTTCCAAGTCTTGCATTATAATCCCTATTATTGTTTTTGTTATTTCCAAGGATTGTCAGTAAATGTTTTTAAAAAGTAGAAAAAATGCAGAAACTTATTTGAGTCCACAAAATTACTCTCTAGCTATGGATGGCATCTGCGTTCAGATCACTCAGCTCCAAGCTCCATTCACAAGCACCTGGATCTAGTGGTTATGACTGGTATTGATCTTGCTCTTTTCTACATCCATATTCCTTTGTCCGTTGTGCACCAATACAGTTCTTATATTATTCTATGCATTGCAATGATCAAGAATGCTCCTTTTCAGTTTGCAAGGATTTTTGCGTATCTATGTCCTTTGTAAAACTGGTATTTAAATGGGGAACCAAAGGAGAAGTTAGATTGGCATAAGGAATGCATGTCAGTCATGTAGGTGGGTACTTACTATGCTTCCATGAGCCATTAATATAAAGAGACACAACATCTCACATATTCTATTCTGAGCAGGGCTGCGTCATCACTGCCTTTAAAAGCACCACAACCAAAGCCAGAATAGTGGACTCAATGAACTGTCCTAGTATGTCTAATCTCCCTAATGACAATAAATAATCCTATGTAATAGGTTCAGGCTTGACCTACAGCTATTGATCTTGCTCCCTTTCACCCCATTCTAATTCTCTGTCACAGTAGGAGAATCACCAGCTTTCTTTTTTTCCACCCCTGGGCTTGTGACTGTGTCACCAGGCATTAGAAATAGACCTTTGATATTTGCCACCTGTATCTCTAAGTCTTTAAGCCAGCTATCCACTCTTCATCTTGCTCTACTTCCTTCAGTGCAGCAGGAAGGAAAGAAAGCTGTCCATTCATGCCAAAGCCACATCAATGCTAAGCTCTCAAGTTATCCCTTAACACATATGAGAATATTAAAAGGACATCTAGTACCATTGGGCTAAGCTTGTTAGATGTTATCTCTACACACCGTGAAGGGTGTGTGTGTGAAAACAAGGAAGTGTGGAAGAGAGTATCGCTGCTGTCCTACAGTAGCCATTCAGTACTGTGGAACCACACTCCCCTTAGCCAGCACAGCCAACATCTGGAAAAATACCTATTCCCCCTCTCTGCTCCAGGATACATTCCATAAGCAGTTGGATTACAGAGTCAAAGTCCTACAGGCACTTTGCAAAGGCTGGGTAAAGTGTGATCCATCCTCCCCCACCCCACAGATTTCCCCCATGTGTTCTTTTAACAATTTTGTCCTGAAATGGCCACTTCTGCTCTCTGTGAGACATTTCTGGCTGTTTCAGGTCACTCTTCTGCTAAACTTATTTTTCATTAGGAGCTTTTATTTTTTAAAAAGTGGATGTGACAAGATGGGCCTAATAAGGATTGGAGGAAGTGGGCCCAAATGTTATACTCTTAGAAGGCAGAATTGGCCATTTCAATTCATTTAATGGATGGTATGGTAATATTGAGGGGGCAGAGATGCTGGAGGCTGTAGGTAGCCAATGGACAAAGTACCTGTAAACCTCAGTCTGTCTCTTGATTGGTTACGGAGCAAGTCCTAAAGCAGGAATTGGGAATGTGTGGCCCTGAAGATCTTATGACGTTAACAAAGTCCCCCTCTCTCCTCTGGTCTATTTATTTAAAATATTTTTACCCTGCCTTTCTCCTTAAAAGGACCCATAGGCAGGGAGACTGAAACCCTGTGCCTGCTTGGAGAACTTCTGACCCAAATCTTATCCAGATACATGATGACATTTGTGTGTTTCCAGTTCTTCATGAATTACAAGTAGAGATATGCAAAGGGCAAGGGCAGATTATAGACTAATCAGTGGTTCCCAGCTTTGGGTCCGGAGATGTTCTTGGATTTAAACTCCCAGAAATTCTGGCTGGCACAGCTAGTGATGAAGGCTCCTGGGAGTTTTAGTCTAAAAGCATCTGGAGACCTAAGGTTGGGAACCATCGAACTAAATGATGCAGGAAGAAAGAAAATGTTCTGTTCAGGTATGGGGACGACTCACCATTTTGGTGAGTCGTCCTGCTTCGTGAGTCATCAAAAGTTGATGACTCACGAAGCACGAAGTTGCCCCCATGAAGTGACGAATAACAAAGTTATTCGTTGATTTGTGGGGGTTATTTAAAAAGAAACACCCCCACCCCGCGCTGCCACCGCCCTTCTGCTGCCACCGCCACCCCCCCGCGGTCACACCCCCACTGCAGGCTAAGGGAATCCATGCTGCCCTTTGCAAAGATGGCAGCTGCAGCTTCCCTACCCTAAATGAAGCCACAGCCGCCATCTTTGCAAAGGGCAGCCAGTTTCCCTTTCTACAGGCCATGGCTGCGGAGGCCTGATGGAGAGCTCGGCAGCGGCAGCGGCGATTATGGTAAGGGGGTGTCGGCAGGGGTGGGGTGGGCTAAGGTAGGGAGAGGAAGGGGGTGGGGGGTAGGCTGTGGGGGGGTAGGCTGTGGGGGTGGGTGGTTGCCTATTGGCCCACCGATCAGCTGATCGGCAGTCGGTAAGCAGAATGGTGGGGTGTGTTTTTTTGGTTGGTTGGGTTTTTTAAATTACAAAGGACAAATAAAAATGGGAAAATATGCACCGATCCGTATTTGTCAGGACTTAAAATTTGATGAATACGGATCGACGAATATTTAACGAATCGGCTATTTTCGTCGAAAAAGCCAGTCCGTTTTTATATTCATCCCCATCTCTAATTTCTATAGTAAAGAGTCCTCATCTCTACCTGAGTTTTTCTTTCTCTTTCCTTACTTAACCACACTGCATAAATGCCTGATTTAACATAAGTGATCTGTGGGTTTGCTGCTCCACCCTGCTTGCAGGTATGGGTTCTTTGCCCCACTCCATGGTTGCCTCTGAAATGCATGAAAATGCCAATTCATTTCATTTTTACTCTTTGGTCCAAAGGCAGTGCACAACTGCCCTGTGGAACTATAACATCTACTGGAGGTGCATCTGGGCATTGGGGGCAATTAAAAGACTATGAACACATGGGGGGGACAGCTAGTGTACATGTAGACATCTAAGGCCAGGTGCAGCCAAGATGTAATCTGGGAGGGAACAGGGAATTGCTGCCTTCAGCTCTGGAAATTACCCAGTCCTTGTGTCACTGAAATCAGGTTTTAAGAACTAATCCCTCACCTATGGATCATCTAATAATTGGATTCCATCCCACTCCTGGTTTTATTTAGAGACATAGCTTAAAGAAGATGCTGGTCGTTTTTTGTTTGTTCACTTGTTTGTTTTATATGGCATATTTCAGCAAATGTGTGACTGGTAGGTTGGAGGTTGACCTATTAAGACAAGATGGGGCATATTTTCCCCTCGAGCAATGGAATGGACTGCTACTCAGGCCATTCCAGCCTGCATACTTATAAAAGGCAGAGAATTGGTGTTTTCCTCGTACTGAACTAGTCTCATCACACTGGTAGAAGAGCTGTTGAAGAGAAATTAGAAAATGAAGGTGAGTGAGTAGGACCAACTTTGAAATGAGACAAAGGGAAACAACAGAAGACAGGAACAGTTCTAATTTAGAGGAAAGGTATATTTTTATGCTTTTCACCTGTTGTGGTATGAAGGACTGGGAAAAGTGTGAGACAGTATCTCAGTGAATTCTTACTTGTCTGTCTCTATGTGTGCAAATGTGAACATCTACTTTTGCCCGGCCTATGCCTGGTGCTCCTGGCTCCACCTTCCTTTGGCTTCTGTGTCTCTGCCCCAACAAACTGAAGGTAGACTCTCTTTTCTTTCTTTCTTTGAAATAATTATATGCCACCTTTCTCCTGAAGAATCCAAGGCAGCTTACAGTATTATAAGAAGAAAGTTAAAATTCGAATAATGAATTATTAAAATATTAAAAAAGTATTAAACAATCATGTTAAATCTCATATTAAGAACAATATTAAATACACAAGTAAAACACAGAATAAAATGATCCCTTAAAAAAAAAACACATAGCCTTCATCACCCATCATTTAAAGGAAAGCCTGCCTGATGAAAAATGTCTTCATCAATAAAGATGAGGCCAGCCTGGTCTCTTGTGGGAGGGAGTTCCCGAGTCTGGAAGCAGCAACAGAGAAGACCCTCTCCCGTGTCCCCACCAAGTGCACCTGTGAAGGTGGTGGGACTGAGAGAAAGGCCTCTCTTGATGATCTCAATAGTCAGGTAGGCTTATAAAGGGAAACACAGTCCTTGTAATGTTGGAGGGAGAGAAGAAACCCAAAAATTGCTTTGGGGAGAGGTCCCGCTTGGGAAACCTGTCTTGGAGGAGAAGGTAACCCTCCACACTTTCCAGAATCCTTATCCCGTGGCTGTGCTTCCTATTCAACTTACTTGTCTTGTGCATGTGGAGGCAGGAGGAGGAGGGCGTGGAGCACTTCAAAAATTGTCCCGGTAAGATATATAGGTATTGTTCACCCCCTCCCCACAAATCTATTATTTACATTAATGTGCCAATTTTTTTTAAAAAAAATCCTGAGGCAATTCTGAGGTAACTCATTTTGAAAATTGAAAATTGCCTTGAAAGATCACCCCAAAGATTTATCATCTGGCACGTTCTGGGCAAGAGCCACAGAAAGGGTGCGGGGGGGGGGGGGGGGGGGGGGGAGGAAGAGCTAAGTATAAAATCCAAGAAGTAGGTATCTAAGTTTCTTTGAACTACCTACATGTGTAATTTGCAATATCAGGTTTTATGGCACTCATCACCTTTTGGGGTAGGGCAGGGGCAGGCAGAAGCAGTCTCTTCCCTAGGAGATGGGCAGATAATGATGACAATGACAGCACCAGTCATCTGTTCGGTGATGGGTCATGTGGCAGCACCCCCCTGCCCACGCAGCACCTTTTGGTTCATGCAGGGCATGGTGTCCCAAGAAGGGGTATTTACTCCCTCCGGAAACTAAATTTTTTTTAAAAAAAAAAAGTATGTACAGAGAGATGTAAATTTTAGTGACGTGTTCTATGCAAATTAACTTCACATACTACTTTGGGCCTCTCCCACCTATGCCTGGAAAATTTCCTTCCTTCCTTCCTTCCTTCCTTCCTTCCTTCCTTCCTTCCTTCCTTCCTTTTGGAATAATAAACATTTTTGGAGGAGGGCACACCACATTAGCCTCCTCCTTTTTCAACAGGGGTTGTTCCCATGTCTCACAGTGGAGTGGGTAGGAGACAGTGTCACTTGCCTGATATGCCAAAATTACTAATTGCAGCTTTGCCACCTGAAGACTAGGAAATTCGAATTTTAGCTGCAATATTGCTTTGGTGTTTATGAATAGAAGATGGTACAAGATCACACCCATGAGATGGTACCAAGTAATATGCTTAAGGAGCCAAAACCATTAAGAAAAACATAAAAGGATTCATCACAGAAGCAGTACCATGTCAAACAAAAGAAATATTACTCAGAAAATCATTTTAAAAATATTTTACAACACCTGCACTTGGATTAAAATGATATAATCATTTATCCCATTCACAATCCATGCCAACATCTGATGGAGATGGATACATTTAATGCTTTTATATAAATCATCAACATTATTTATATAAATGAGGATGTTTGTAGTAAGAAGATAATACAGTTCTAAGAATAAGTTGCCTTAACAAGCTGTATAAAAGAAACCCATGAAAGATAATTTTGGGTGTGAGCCTAGCCTATATTGTGGCCTTAATAGCCTTGCTTCTTATCACATTCTGAAATCATCTATTGATCTCGCTGAAGCACTGTAAGTGAAGATTAAAGCTCTCTAATACTCTTGTCTACAGGTGTGCTGTGGTGAATGATGCCCTCCATATAATTTATACAATGAAAAAAGTGGACTTCAGAAGAGAACCAACTGTTAATCAGTGGATTTGCACAGAAGATCAATCTTTGATACTTATATTCACAAATCCTGTTTATTTGGCTGTATCAGAGAACAGACGGGTTTGCTGGAATGGATTCTTAGCCATGATGGATGTAATTGTCAAAACTGCCAAGGTCAATGTATTACATTCAAAAAGAGAACTAACTCATTTTGAGCACCTTCCATTTATCATTCATGCAATTTGACCCCTAGTTCTCTCTGTAATAACAGAGTATGAAGGAACAACTGCTGTGTTCATTCCTATATGTGTCCGTGGACTTCTAAATACCATACAGGTCACAGCCTTTCCATGGGACCATTTGTACATAACTTCTGTTTCTAGCTATTTTGGAACTATTGCTGGAAACCTGCTTTTAATAAGAAATAGATTCCTTCTGAATCTGTAGATAGCTGAACGATTATTGAATATCACATGCATTTAAAATACAGACTCACTTATTTTCACAGGTTTGTTCTTTAATTGTTCCAAAGCCTAGCATCCATTTCTTTCTTTCTTTTTTGCTTCCTTTTCTCTCTCCCCTTCATCCTCTTTGCTTTTCTTTTATTCTCATTGTATAATTAAATTCCAGCATGATGGTACCAGACTCAACAATTGGAGATGTAGAAAGAACTTCCTCTCTCCCTCCACTCAACCTGCCAGCTCCTCAAGGCCAGTTTAACCCATCATTGTATTCTGAAATGTTTGCTGTTGATGTCAGCTAGGGAATGGAACAGGAAATTAAGCAAGAAGGCTATTAAAATGATTACCTGCTAGGACAGTTCCTGTGGGGTTGTTACTCCTAGATGCTCATTTTCAGACAGACCTGTTTCTGCAGTTTTAGACTCCTTGTCCCAAAATATTCATTCAAAATTATGACTGTGATGTTCAAACAAGTTAGATGAGATGAAATCCTTTTGACAACCCCCACTTCAAATCTTATGGATCAAGAGCATGAAGACAAGGTTCCTTGGGGTATAAGGAGTGGGAAGACTGTGACCGCCCATATACCAGAAATTGATAAACCTTGTAATGAAAAATCTTAGGATTTGCAAGAGGTTCAGAATAATGCAAAGGATGGACCCAGGGCCGGGCCAGATCTGGGTACCAGATGGGTGCGTTCCAAAATGGCCAACACTGTTTATAACATGCCTAGTAGTAAATATTGAAGCTCATGGAAGGGCAAAAGGAAAAGGCATTGTCCAAAAGAATGCATAGACATCTGCCCACAGTATGAACACTTTATTTTAACACTAAATGACACTCTTCTCCCATCTTTCTGCCCAGTGATAAGAAAAGCAAATGGCCAGACTTACAGCAACCTTAACAGGGCTTTCAAGGTATAGTAAGTGAGATATTTAAGGAGTGGTTTTACCAGTTCCACTCCCCCAGTGAGTTTCCCCATGTGGAGATTCAAACTCTGTTCTCCTCAATCCTATTCTGTCACTCTATCCACTACACCACACTGGGAATCACAAATCTATAATTAGTCCCCTGCAATCACATGCATACTGTATACACGGAGTGGACTAAATAACAATTGAGAAAAGGTCCATGTGGTGAATTTCCATACTGCAGAAGAATCTTACTCATTGGTATGTCCCATAAACTTAGAGCTGGTCAAATTACATTTCTGTGAAATATAACTGCTTTGGAGAGATTAGAAACTGACTGAACCTTTATTATTATGGGTATTTTACAGTACCTATTATTCATACGTTCTTACTGTATATTTATTTTGAGTTTGATAATGAAAAAGAAGTGGTATTCTTAACCACGGGATAGAGTGGCCCAAGGAGTGGAAAATGCCATACACCCAACCCTGCTGAATATACTTTAGTTGTTAGTGAAGTATTGTTTTTAGCTTCATTGTCTTCTTCAAATCCATGGGAACATCTTCACCAATCATCTTCAAGACTGCAAGACTTGCAGCTAGCCCCTTCAAAGTCTTGGGACTTGCTTCTTAAGCATAGTACAATCTGGAAAGCAAAGCAAAGTGTGCTGCTTATATACAGCCCTTGGGTGGTTTATTTAATTATGCAAAGAAAAAATTGCCCCCTGCTCCTGTGAGCTGGGTACTCAATTTACTGACCTCAGAAGGATGGAGGGCTGAGTCAACCTTGAGCTGGCTACTTGAATCTGCTGGGATCGAATGCAGGTTGTGAGCAGAGTTTTGACTGCAGTACTGCAGTTTAACCACTGTGCCATGAGGCTCTCTATGGAACCAAATGTGACAGGATAGAACCATTCTAAACCAAGATAAGAGACTTCACTCTCATTTATTTATATACCAAATATGTATAATACATTCTTTATGTGGCATTAGGGTATTGCAACAGAGGATGATGGGTAAAAGGCAAGTTCAGTTGGCTCCTCCTCCATGGCCCTTGCTGTGCCTTTCTGACCCCACTGGATCTGCCTCAGCTGACCTTGCTGTACCCCCTTCCAGCCCCACTAGGCATCATCTGACACTGCACCCTGGTTTGTTCCAGACTGGCTATGTATAGTTTCGTATGAGCTTTAGAAACTCTTGAGTTTAGAAACAATCTCCATGTAAATCACAGAAGTCAGCAGCCATGGTAAGCTCTGTTTTACTGAACTGAGAGTCAAAGAGGGAATAAGCTACAAAGTAGATTTGCAGATTTAAATCTGCTTACACAGTCTTCAGTCTCGTGCAGCATTGGTTAGCTAAGTTTGCAGCAGCATGTGTAAGACTGTTGAAGATGAACAGCCATGTCCCTTGTATTGCATCCTAGTTGCCCTTTCAATGCATAGCCTTCTTGGGACCCAAATAAGTAATTCCCCACCCCATCTGCAAATAAGATCAGAAGTGAGGGTAGTATACATTGAACAGAAGACAGCAAGGTTTTCTCACCCCCCACCAGCAACAAATGAAAGTGGAAAGTCTAATCTAGGCTTTATACCCCCAAAATATCCAGAGTCCAGCATTTGCCCTTATAAACCTTACCAGTGATTGAAAACTATGGTTGGCGCCTTATTATGGGATCCATCTGTTTTGGAGATTACATTGGCTAGCCTCAGATTAGGATTTTCTCTGATACTTCTCTCTTAGCTAGATTTAGAGAACTTTGTTAGATTTCCATGCTTATTCAGAGAAGTGACTTTTTGTGATTGGCACCGCCCAGATTCTAGGAGTTATCCCCAAACAGTAACATTTCTCAATCTTTGGTTGTACTTCTTCAGGTAGTAGGTTAACTTCCCAATTTATGATAGCTTTTCAATTTATGATCTCATGAAACAGATAAACTTTTATAACTGCACCACACAAATCTTTTGACCTTGTTGTTCCTGTTGTTTGTTAACTGTGAATCTTTTAAAATCATGGTTGTTAACTGCTTACAGCAAATAAGTCTTCTGAACAACAAGGAGCTCAAGAAAGGCTTAAAAAAACTTTATAAAGTTTATTTTAAAAGCTCTCATGCTGTCTTGGGCTGGAGGTGAGATGTCAGCCCTCCTCTCTCTGCTTCCTCAGTAGCCCTCTCTGATTAGTGCCCTTTCTGGCTGCAGAGTAACCTGGTTGCAAGGGATTGGCTGACAATAAGCTGCCCAACATTTTAATGACCCAGAAAATCCCAGGAGCTGGTTGCCCTTGTAAACTCTGACACGTATGTAAAACAATCTGAGCTCATTTGAAGAGGAATGAGGCATAAACAAAACACATAAAGGTTTGTCACAGGTTTGAACACAGACAGAGTTCTAACTCCTGCCCTCTGAAGATGCCAGCCACAGAGACTGGCGAAACGTTAGGAAGAAAAACCTTCGGAACACGGCCAAACAGCCCGAAAAACCTACAACAACCGTTTGTCACAATGTTTACCTGCTGGATAGCTCAGTGTTTTAGGTACCCGGCTGTGGAGCCAGAGGTTGTGAGTTGCATTCCTCACTGTGCCTCCTTATCAGGGTCTGGACTTGATGATCCATAGGGTCCCTTCCAGCTCTGCAGTTCTAAGCTAATGATGATGATAATTCCGGAAAACCATTGAGAACTAGAAGCAGCATAGCATGGGGGCTGAGATCTACCTTTGCCAACTTGTGGACTGAGTAGGGTGAGGAGAGCTTTGTCCTGAAATAGTGGAAGTTGGTGTCTCCCAGCTTGCTCATTCCATGAACCACCCTTAGTTTAGGAAGAATGACAAGTTAGAAAAGAAAAGTGTGCTGCTTATATATCTCCCCACAGTGCTTAAAGCATTCTCTGGGCAGTTTACAATTTAATTATGCAGGCTACACCTCCCCCCTCCCCCCCCCCGCTGCCAGCTGGGTACTCAGTTAACATACCTTGGAAGGATGAAAGGTTGAATCAGCCTTGAGCCAACTACCTGAGCCCAGGATTGAACTCAGGCCATGAGTAGAGTCTTCATTGCAGTACTACAGTTTAACCATGAGGAAAAGTTATGTTTTGGACTACAGTTTCAATAAATCTAAGCCAGAAGCCATGATGTCTGTGGAATGTTGGTTGTAGTCCAAAAGATAACTTTTCCAAGCTTTGGGAGGGCCTGGCTCTAGGAATTTTAGAAAAGTAGTTCTTCCAAGTCTACATCCAGCTTTAATTTTGTCAAAACCCTGGACAAGGAGGCAAATGTGGAAAAGAGGAATATAAAAAGGCCTATGTCAACAACTATTTTGTTATGATTTATCTGAGGTGTGCAGCTTGTTAATGGGCTGGCTACCTGTACAGATTAAAATGGGAATGGAAATCTACAGGAATACTGAGGAGGATGCTAATGCACTCAGGAAAACAATAGCTTTCATTTCATTGAGTCAATACAGAATAGTTCTAATTCATGAGAAGACTTTTATTCAAAGCTGATAGAGTTCTTCCAGAGGGAGTATACCACTGTTGTTGTTGTTGTTTTGCTTCCTTTTTGTTGCTTGATAAGGAAGTTCATGTGACATAATGGCAGTTGCATCCCAAGAGTCCCAGGAGACACCATTATACTAAATCCCCACCCCAGTACAAACTGGAGCTAAAATAAATGAAGGGTTAGAGTAGGATGAAAAAGATCTGGGGGTCAGGGAGAAAAGAAAAGTACAAAGCGAGATAGGAAGAATGTTGTTTGGACACAGGAAAAGCTTTGATATGATCAGTGAAAAACCTGGAACAGAGGTACAAATGCCCCATCTGGAAGACCCCAAAGTTTGCCAGCACAGAAATGAAAATAGATCTACTTCATTTATATCTTTATCTATAGCAATAGAAAGATAAATAGATTCAGGTAGATAATGTATCTGTTCTGTATCAAGGCATGCTGTATGTAGGGTTCAACCAAATAAAGTTAAAAGACATTTGATTGTGTCAAAATGGAAAGTGGAAGAATAAAGTCCCTTTTGAAGTGTATCTTTGTGTCTGCTGTGCAGCATCAGCTCAAAGCTCATTTTGAAAGCAAAGATGGATCACACAAAATTCTAAGCAATCACACACAGATTACTCCCTGCAGATGTCACATCAAACCCTTCCATTTTAGCGATGAAAACTTCAGGGGCTCCCCCCCTTTATAAAAATTGCTGTTTTCAGGTGAATTGCAGAAGCAAATTAGTCACATCTAGAATGTAATTAGCATTTCCCAAATCACAATGAATACTGGTGCTATGACTTTTGGATGGGCGTGATGGTGGATATAAAAACCTGCCATTTTCATGAGATAGTAATGATCAGTTCTTACATCCTCACAGATATGCTGTTGAAAAATATTAATTTCACAATCAAACTGTATATTCAGCTGTTCTGCAAATATTAGAAGGATAATGAGGCTACTTGAATTTTGTTAAAATAATTATTGTCTTTTGGGTAGTTTCTTTCTTTCTTTCTTTCTTTCTTTCTTTCTTTCTTTCTTTCTTTCTTTCTTTCTTTGTTTAACCTTGAGTGGAATTTTAAAAAGACATCTAGCATCTAGTGATTTTGTGTGTGTGTGCTCTGTGCTGTCAAGTTAGAATTGACTTATACATAGCAACCCTAACAGGGCTTTCATGGCAAGTGAGACACTTAAGGCATGGTTTTACCAGTTCTATTCCCACAGTGAGTTTCCCTGGCCAAGTGAGAATCCACTATACCACACTGGAAATTCAGTGATTATACAGTGATTATACAGATTGCTGTAAAATATATTAAGTAGTATCACCTAGGTAAGTGAGAGAAAAGTAATTGTCCAGCACCACCATCACACACCAATATGACAAACCTTCAAGAACATACCTGAATCACCATATTTAAGGAAAGGATATGTTACAGCAGAAGGCTAAACAACTGCCAGGCATATGTATCTGGTTCAGTATTTGTCTTTTGGGCCCTCAGTAAGTAACACATTAATAATAAGCAACACATTACACTTGGCAATTTGCTAATTAAGATGAGATTTGCTTCTGTTAGGTAACCTGTTTTGGTCCTTGCTCATTTCCTATCTTTTCCCTTTAAAAAAAGAGACATGGTTAGCATCTAGCTTGATTCAAGACCAACAAAGACGCTGTCAATATTCATTTTAATTAAGCCAATGGCATTAGCTGCTTATGACTTCATTCGCCTCAGTCCCAGTGGGCACTCTGAAAGGCAATTCTCACTGTTACTTAGCTCCTGCCGAGTAATCCACAAGAGGCTGTCAGCCTGCCGTGGTTTGTGACCTTTGACCCAATCACTTTCTTCCTTTTAACACTACTACTTTTGCACATTTAATGAACTTTGTACATGTTAAAAAGATGTCAGCACAGAGAAACGATAGAGCCTGCTGTGAAGGGGCCCATTGTTTCTATAAGTCTAAATGACCTTTCGCATCTCTCTCTCTCTCTCTCTCACACACACACACGCACAGAGAGAGAGAGAGAGAGAGAGAGAGAGAGAGAGAGAGAGAGAGAGAGGAAGGATAGGGGTATTAAGTAGAAAGAAAAAAGAAAGAAAAATCAATATGGTTACTTAGTCACCAGTCTAATACTATCTTTTATTATTAATATGCTAAACACATTGCTTTCGGAGCACTGACACCTAAACACCCCTAGAAATACAAAAATGACTTCTCATTTATAAGCATTATATTAATCACTGTTGCCCAGAACTAGAATCTGGCTGCGAAATCCCCTGGTGGAAATTGCTATAATCGTTCAAGCTAAAGGAATGAATATTTTTCCCCCAGCATAATTACTGCAGTCTCCTTATTGAAAAATATCCCATTAGACAGCAGCTTTTAGTTACATAAATCATGTTGATTAATTTTTAATTTCTGGCTTTTAAAAAATCTGATATTGCTCATGTAAAGATCTTTTATTGTTTGAATGATTAGCTGAACAATTATCCTAATGACATACAGCAATTCAAATTTGAATTTATTTACTAGGATTAGCTTTCACAATTAACTTCTCCTGGCTAGAAGTTTGGGAAACTGTTCGCACAACCATCAATACATCAATACGGTCTGGCAACATACTCGATAAGTTATGTGATGGAGAATCTATCATAGAAAGGAAAGAATACAGTTCATCTTTCTGATCTTAAAACCAAGCAGTGACTTACATATTCAAGAATCTTGTGATGAAACTAGTTGAGTAAGCTCCTACTTTTTTGACTCTGAAAGGATCTAATTGGAGAATCCAAGACCGGCACAGCAGAAATGATGCTGCCTGCGGTTTGATGAGGGCATTTAATGTCATAGAAATGAGAGTCCGATACCATGGGTGATGGCTGAAGAGATGGGTTAGTCTGATGCAGCAAAATAGTAGGAGCCATGTGGCAACTTTAACACTAACAGATTTATGATAACACTAGCAAATGGGCAATTATTTGGCCCATGTTAGAAACAGATTAGTTCCTCAACCAACTGCTCTCCCTCCCTCCTTCTCCCTCCCTCTCTTTCCTTTGACCCTCCTCTTTTGCATTGACAATGATCTTTCTGTACCTTTACCCCATATTCATTCCACTTGTACCGGCTTCTCTTGGGTTAGAGAAGCTTTTGTTCCCCCTTCCTGGTCATCAAAACTCTCCTGACTGTCCTCCCAAACCAAGCACCAGGATTTTTTCTCTTATATTTTCCATATATTATTCCCCCAAATCCAATCACTATGTCTACCTATTATGCAAATTGTTCCTTCATTGTGCACAAGGAGCTCTGATTCAGGTAATTCTTTAAAAAGTTTGTCACCAAGGATCCACAAATTATGCTGTGGCATAGTCACCTGAAATTACTTCTTTTAGCCAAAAAAATAAAATAAAAATAAAAATAAAAATCACTTAGTAAAAAGGCCTCTGAACATGAGCTGTGTGCCTTTCCCCTTCTTCCAGTAAGCAATGGTTAGTCCTTTCCAAAGAATTAACAATAATACTACTACTAATCTTAGAACTGCAGAGCTGGAAGGGACCGTAAGGATCATCGAGTCCAGTCTAAACCACTGAGCTATCCATCAGTTCTCTAAGAAGGGCTAATAACACATATTATTGATTCTCATAAGCCTGAGTCCCTTATTGATCTTTTTCTGAAAGTTAAACACGGTTCCTACTTCCCTGGCAGTCCTTAGCACTGTTTAGACAGCATCTATTTAGACAGCACTGTTTAGACAGCATTTCAGTGCTAGAGTTAAGAAGGCTGAAGCGATAAAACATTTCACTTTCGCATAAAGAAATCCACTGAATATTTTTCTTGCTTTCCAGAATTGATCCGGGCAAGACTTCTGTCTCTTTCTTTTTTTCACCCTGTTGGTTTGGAGAATGGTGAAGAGAAAGAGAAAAGACCATTGCAAGTGAACTAGGTAGAGACACAGTGTGACAATATTAGGCAGGTAAAGGAAATGTCATAATTTTCATCTGTTTTCTCCGATACAATTAGTCAATCAATTTACAGAGCAAACTTTTCAAAAGATCATAATTGCATTATCTTTTTTTTTTTAAAAAGGGGGGATTAAAAAAACCAACATCCTGAAATGCAAATAGAGAGGCAGGAGTTCACTGATTTTGAGGTATTTGTATAGAATATAGTGTATAATAGGGACGTGGTGGCGCTGCGGGTTAAACCTCAGAAGCCTCTGTGCTGCACGGTTGGAAGACCAGCAGTTGTAAGATCGAATCCACGCGACGGAGTGAGCTCCCATCACTTGTCCAAGCTCCTGCCAACCTAGCAGTTCAAAAGCATGTAAAAATATGAGTAGATAAATAGGTACCACCACGGTGGGAAGGTAACGGCGTTCTGTGTCTAGTCGCGCTGGCCACATGACCACGGAAACTGTCTTCGGACAAACGCCGGCTCTACGGCTTGGAAACAGGGATGAGCACCGCCCCCTAGAGTCGGACATGACTGGACTAAATGTCAAGGGGAACCTTTACCTTTACCTATAGTGTATAATATTTACCCAATATATTTCTAGGGTGAAGTCTGGAAGCTGGCCCTGAAAAGCAGCTGCGAATAGGAGATTCCAAAGGAGGTTACCTAATTCTGGATCCATTTTAACTGGAGAGGCCAGAGAGTGAATGTGTGCTCCGCCCACTAAGTTGTGATGTCTACTTGCTTCTTGAGCAAAGACGAAGCATGAATTTTGAATGCCAGTGGTAGCATCAGTTCTCAAGTACAGCTTTCTGTAATCAACTTTTCAGGAACGAACAGAAATGCCATAGCATAGTATGCCTGATACCATGCCAACCAGTTGATCTAGAAAGATGTTGCACTTGTGCAAAAGAGAGAGAGAGAAAAAACAGGAGCAGGGGGAGGGGACTATGGAGAAGCCTGTTAGATGCATACACTCAGGGCCATTGTACCATTTGGAGCAAGTCTAGGAGCAGCGTGCTGGCATCAAGACTTGCCAGTCCCCTTGTTGTGCAAGGTCTGGCAGCAGCAGCAGCCTGGAAAAATACTCCTATGGGCTGGCCAGAAACCCTCTCCAAGTTGCAGGAAGAACATAGGATCTGGAAAAATTCCCCATGTGTCGTCAGTGCAGGAGATCAATGTGCAGGGATGGTGTCAACTATTGCATTTGGTGGGTGATTATGACCACCTGCCTAGTCAGACTGATTATTAAGATGAGGCAAGAACTCTATAAAATGTAAATTTGCATAAGCCAGTTTTAACAAAAATATAAAGGACACAACTATCTTCATATTAGGTTTGCTAAATCCACCCACCAAAGAAAGCTGTCCCAAATAACAAAGACAGTTATTACACAAAGCAATGATAAATTTCTATAGATTTATTTGACTGATACGGCACTTTGCCCTCCCAGCCCGGAAATAACGAGGCGCGAAACAGTTTGTTGGGTTAAAACTTGGGCCACAACTTTATTAACTATTTAAATTGTATCCCCCAAAATACAAGGGGGCCTACCATAGTGTGATATTCTTAAATGTCTGGATAATCCTAGATCTCCGGACGCTTCCTAGAGCAGGGCAAGCTCCTATTACTGAATCATGCTGTCCACTGAACAGCACGCCTTCAGTTGCTCTGTGAAAGCGTACCCGCCCAACCAGCTCATCCCACCAAGCCTCATGACTCTAAATGGGCAGCTGGCAGGGAGGTCCTTCCATATAAGACACTTCTCATGTAATAGCCTATAGGCTCGACCTGCCAGCAAGATGTCCTACGTTTTGGCACCCCGTGCCAACCATGAACTCACCCCTACTTTTTTTCATCGCACTACCCAATGCTGTGACCGGTAAGGACTTTAACTACACAATATTTACATGGCATTTATAAGGCCACACCTTGTAGGTAAGAATGGGATGGATGAAAATGCACCCTCAACCATAGGCCAATTAGGATGCAGGCCAAAAATTCCCATCCGGCCCCAGAGGCAACCAGCTAATCTCACTCTTAATCCAAGGGTGGGCGGGAGGGATTGCTGTCTCACCCGGCAAAGAGGCTGAGCCGGAGGGACAGAGCCTTTTTAAATGCTCCATCCCCACTCCCCTCCAAAAGCAGCGTCACCTGTGCGACACCACTTTCCGAGCAGGAGGGCAAAGCGTCTCCGCCACAGCAACGCAGCACCATGGCGGAGCGGACATTGTCTCAGAAATGGGAAGTGAAGGGCAGTTACATGTAAATTACAGAATCTAGGGTTCCCCCCTTCTAATCCCAGTTTCTTGTTGTCAAGATTAAAATGAAATTGATTTGCTATCTCAGCTAAAACTTGTAAAGCAGGAAAAAACGTAATAATTATTTCAGGATGTGAAATTTTCATTTTTTTTACCTCTTTTCCAGGACAAATAAACATCTACAATGATCCTCTTTGCAGCTTGATAAAAAGAGAGAAGGAGAAATAAACTGGGACCCTTTTTTTTAACAACCTGTTGAAAATGATTGTTTAGTCAACTATCGTTATAAATATGTAGGTCTTATTTATTCATAAAGCAGAACAGATACTACTAATGGCAGCTGTTGTCAGTTTAATCTTTGCATTTGCTTTTGCCATATTCTTTTCCGACACTGTTCTTCTTCGGTGGTCTTCTATTATTTTTGTTAAACAGAAGTCAGAAGAAGGAGGGGGGGGGAAAGGAGGAAAGACACCGACTTATTTATTTATTTGTTTTGGTACACTTACAGATAGAGACTATTTTGTGGTAGTCTAATTTTTTGAAATATCAGCCCTTCGAACTCTGAGTGGCTCACCATTTCTGTATTTACACAGATGTGAGCAAAGGCAGTTTGTAACCATCTACCTCTGCCCTTCTGGCCACCTTTGCCTCTGAGCAATCATTGGGAGGTACATTAATAGCATTTGTATTAGGTACTCCCTCCTAAGATCCAATATTTTTATTTCACCATTGTCTTCTTGGGATGTAACTTAATACATATTCTGAATGCAGGCTGAGATTTACTTAGCATTTGATGATAAATTCAAGCATCACCAGTGGGACTTTACAGAAGCATCTCAAAAGCCCCGTGCAACAGAATCCATTTGCAATCCACTTTTGGAAGCTGTGTGGGTGGGTGAGAATAAGAATAATGGGGGAGGTGTACATTCATTTTAAAGGACAGGGTTTTTGTTTGGTTTTTGTAATGTTTTCCTTGGAAAAGAAAGCTATGTTTCAAAGTAATATAGTTCCAGGCACATTATACATGAAACATGTTATGTATTAATTATTTTAAAAGACAACATGATCTCTGGGTGAGGTGATCCAACTGAAGGCTATTTTATAGACTCTCCTAGCCTTTCCTCAGCTGTTCTTCAGAATATCTGAAGAGAAGAAAGGAGAGAGGGAAAGTTGAGTGGGAAAGCCCACTGCAACTAAAGAGATCTTAGAAAGCCTTCTGTTAAGTCTCTTGCAATTCTGTCTGATGCTCTTGTTTCATGGTATAAGGGGTGAAATTGGCAGCAGCCTTACACTGGCGACTTGTCTTGCCTCTTAGGGCTCTGCTCTTTCAGGGATGGCCAATGTCCACACCCTGCTGGCAGGCCGAGTGCTAGACTCCCACTGGGAATTTTACTCAGCTAGGTGTCATGGTGGCAATGCTGAGTGATAAACACTAGGCAGAACCTGTGAGGAGAATATTTGCATGATGGCTTTTCTGTTAGAACCAAAAGGGTCACGAGAGGTCACTGAAAACCTCAGAAGAGTGATGAAACAGTTTCTATACTTTAGCAGCTCACTGCTGAACTTACATAAGTACTGTACAGGAATCATCCTGCAGGTAATCCTAATAACTCAGGTTTCAAGGTCTCTATATGTTTTTGCACTTCTTAAAAAACCTTATAGCAAGCATTGTCTTACATTGTCCATCAGGATTAATCCTGTCTCAACATGATGCTTGTTAGTGTAACTGAAGAGAAGGAATGTCATGTATATATGAGAAAAGGTTATCCCCTTAAAGTCCATTGCTACATAAGAGCCACTGTGGGTGTGGTACCAATGAGGCATGTGCAAGTTCTTTCTCTTAAAAGAGAGAAAAACCAGAAACTGTCTTCAGTCTCTCAGTTGTGTCTGCCTTTTGTTTGAATTCATTTGGGGATCCGAAGTTCCTTTACTCAATAGTCATAATCAGATTAACATTGGAACCATAAAAAGAAATGCCATTGGAACCTATGAATTAAAGTTTTTTTTCCAGACTAATGACTTAAGACAGGCATTAGAATTGTCTTTGATCACTGTTGTTGGAATAAGATGCAAACGTTTCATGACAAAACCAGCCTATAGACTTTATTCCCCTAGCGGTAGCCAGGTTGGCTGTGGGATGCTGAGAGCTGCAATCCAAACACCCCCAACCAAAAGAGGAACTTTCCTGAGCTTTGTGACTGTGCCAGACTGTTCAGTATTGGCAGGAATGTCATCATCATGGAGGCCAAGGAAACCTAGCTCACTCTGCCAGCATCAGGAACTCATGTGACTGCACAGATGGCAATGGTGATCCCTCTACCTACCAGGGAAGGTAGTTATGCTGGATCAGATAAAAGCAGCATCTTGGCAAGTGATATTGCTCTGAGAGAAAGACACACAAGGCTTCTCTCATTTGATATTCACTTACTACAGGAAATCAGTGATATGGAGATTTCTTAAATTCATATCTGTGAGCTACAACTGCTTAACACGATTTCAGCCAATGTCATCTTATATCGCTGTTGCTTACAGCTTCTAGGTCAAACTATGCTTCGCAAATCTAAAAATACTTCATCTTTATGCTAGCCCAGTGCAGCAGCCTAGTGTTGAGCTTACAGTTATTAAACCAAAGTAACTATGCTCAAAGTTCATAATTAAATGAAGATTGAAATCTTTGTTTACTACCTCAGGAAATCTATTCAGAAATAATGCAGGGAAAAAGCTGTCCAAATTTGGTTGCAGGAGTCCTTAAACCTGTCATCAGTGTGTGCAGGCCTGCTTAACTAATATGAAATAAAGATGTGAGTTTGTTTTTCTTTGCCTAAAAGAAAAATGAAGCAGAAAGTGGTCTGAAAAAGAAAAGGAGGAAGGGAGCCTTAGAGTGCCAAGATCGAGATTGAGATAGAGAAAAGACAACAGCACACCTTTGCTTTCTATCTCACCCATTCAGATGACTTACTACATACATTGGTGCTCTGTGCCAACATTAAGATGATGGACAAGGAGCCAGGTTCTTCATTTAACTCACCTGAAAAGGCTTGGTCTTTCCTAAATTGGAACATCTCATGAAATGTAGTGGTCTAGCACAGTGGTTCACAACCTTGGGTAACCCAGGTGTTCTTGGACTGTAATTCCCAGAAGCCATCACCACCAGTTGTGCTGGCCAGGGTTTCAGGGAGTTGCGGTCCAAAAACATCTGGGTTACCCAATTTTAGGGACTACTGGTCTAGCAGACTACAGGCCACTATTTCAGCAGCTCTTGGCAAACACACACCAAGTGTTTCATAGCAGAATTACTGTATGCTGCAAACAATAACCTTACAAGTAAGGACCAATGCTTGGGAAGTTTAGTTTATGGAACTACAGTTGCCAAAATCTGGCTGTGGTGGTGGTGGAATTCTGTGAGCAATAGTCCCAAAAATGTAAATTTTCTAAACCCGCCCTGGATTCACATTCTTAATATATTTATTTATCAGCACAAAAAATAGGAAGATTTTTCAATTTAGATGACATTTGAAAAGGATTCAATACATTAATAGGTTGTGGAAAGCCTAGCGACAGCTTTTGGCCTTTTAGCATAATGAACCCTCATATTCTGGGGCAATATACCTCTGGTTATTAGGGACTGCAATAAGCAACAGCTTTTGAGCTACCCTGAGCATCTGGTTGATCACTGTTGTAGGCAGCTGGATCAGCTGAATATTTCATTTAACAGTGTTTTCCTAATGTTGTATTTGGTGTTTGTCTTTCCATAACCCTTCCAGGCCAGATAATACATTTCAGACAAATTGGCAGCGTAAGTGAGAAGCCCTCCTGTTCTAAAAGATGTGTGATGTTCACAGCAGGAGCTCTTCACACCTCCTACAATTAGCAAATTAGTTTGCTTTCTTTTGAGTCTGGTCTTCTGGACCTAACCATGGGCTCCTTTTGGAAATGGGATCACTCTGTCACAAAGGTCTGCGTGAATCACATCACAGATTTTAATTTTGAACAATAGTCAGTTTCGCCCTTCAGCTCTATTTTGGCCAAGGTTTATTCCTAAGTACACTCGTCCCAATCTTCTTCCAAATGGGTCAAGGCAGCGACCATGGTCCCAACCTCACTAAGTTATCTTTACAACTATACCACGAGGTAGGTCAGAATGAATGACTGGTCAAAGGAGACCCATTGAGCTTCATGACTAACCATGGACTTGAACCACCATGTCAATTTCCAGCAATCTGTTGTCTCTCTTGGACGCAACACTTACAGCTTCATTTCAGAAATATTGACACCCTCTTCCTCCGCCCTTCACTCATTATGTGAACTACTGCCTGAAAGTAAGTATTTTGGTGCTGTGCACAGTATCTCAAGACAGACCTATTGTTTTATTTATATATTTGACATCTCCAGGAACAATAAAAAAGTGATATGGTATTTTTGTGACCCACTCTGTGCTCATGTTCTCTGTGGGCATAATCTGTGGTTCTCGCTGTGGTTGAAATTTTGTTACAGACTCACATAATATGGATTGCTGGCTAGGCATCTACCCACAAACTCCCCCTCATGCTTAGTGAAATGGCAGTGTTCAAAAACTTTTAGTACCTTTGCTCCTGCTGTTTGATGGAGTGTAATTTACCACACATATCTGCATGCATATTAATTTTGAGTGTCAGGAACTTTAAAATTTGTTTTAAAGTTCCTGATATACGTGCCCAATTATTATAGTTCTCTGTTACATTAACCATTTATAGTTTAGATCTGAGGAACGGAAGCCTACGATCAGTGTCATAGACAATTTATAATGAACTATGTGGAAATGTTATATGTATCTGTCTTACTCTTGAAATAACCTATATTTTTATGCTTAGCATTCTGCTTCAGTGTATAGTAACTCAGAAATATATAACTCTGTGTTTCAGAGTACTTCCAGAGAGAGGGTTTCTAGTGTTACCAGTCAGAAGACATTGGCTGAAATCCTATTGTGCAAGTAAAGCAAAGCAAAGTGTTCTGCTTATATACCACACAATAGTGCTTAAAGCTCTCTCTGGGTAGTTTATAGTTTAATTATGCAGGCTACACATTGCCACCCTGCCAGCAAGCTGTGTATTCAATTTACTGACCTTAGAAGAATGGGAGACTGAGTCAATCTTGAGCCAGCTACCTGAGTGCAGGACCAAATTCAGGTTATGTGCAGAGTCTTCACAGCATAACCACTGCATCATGACAATCCTGGTGTGCAAAAAGTGTGGCTTTCACAGACAAATTGTCATAAGTTAAGAAATCTCTATAGACATTAGTTGCTGCACACCAAAACACACAAATTAGTGTGCAACAGGCAATGGCTACAGAGGTTTTTTAACTTAAAGAAGTTCACCTCTAAAAGTTACATCTTTCGCGCAACTGCACAATGGGATTTCAGCCATTCTATCTTTTTCACTTTCATAGATTTTATAGGGGGGAGAGAGGGTAAATAAAGTGGTGGAGAGACATGGCAGTGGATGATGTAGGCTGGCCACCTCCAGAAATTCTGACAATGAAACAAGACGACAGCACAAGAAAGGACTGGAAGACATGAATGTGTCCACCCGTATACACAGTGTTAGACAAGTGTTTGGCATAACTATAAAACACTCAGATTGCTACATTCATTGTACATATTCAGGTACAAAGTGGTGTGTTTCTGTGTGTCTGTCTGTGTTCAGGGGGCATGGAATTCTTCTCTTTCTTTCACACACCTGAAATTTGGATCCCAGCTCATCACTGTGGCTTTCCATAAGAGGCAAGTGGGGAGCATGGAAGGATCCTCTCCAAAGAATGTGAGGACTGTGAACAGATACCCTGTTGATCGATCCCGCCAGTCCAAAAGCACCACTGGACATGGGATAAACTGTCCTTGTGAACTCTTCCTCATCATCCATACCACAGAACATCTCTTTCTATATAACAAGGGAGGGAAACCTCCTTGAAAAAGCACCATGGATCTCCCACCCTACTGATGCCAATGTTGCTGCTGCTACTGACAACACAATTCAGAAACTGCTGCCAAGTTTCCCAATACCATCATAGTAGAAAATTCAGTGCCAACTGCAGTGACTTGCCACATACAGCACTGTGTACACTGCTGCACCATAGAGCTTCAACAGCCAACAGGGCAGAACAATTCTTTCCCTTCTGGAAATATCAAGAAAAGTTTCTGATTTGGATGGTACAGATGGCATGCCCGCCATTCTATATCTTTCTGCCAAGTGTACCCATAAAGTATGCACAGCAAGGAAAAGTATGGAAGTGTTTTGAACAGTAAATGCCATAGCGTTTGTTTGTAGCAGGGATTCAGGAGATCATTGACTCCCACCAAATTTGGTTTGGTTACTCACAGTTATGTGAAGGTCTAAGATAAGCATATCCTTCAAGCTGGCCCCATCTTAGTGCCACCAACATAGGTTATTATCACAAATAAAGGGAAGATTCTGCTATTCCTTCTCCCCTCCTCTGCACTTGAAGGCAAACAACAACAAATATTTGATGAAATTATTGACTTGGTGTCAAAAAGGTTAAAACAAGGTGCATTGTTGTTAGGAGGCTTGTTGGCACTTCTCCAAAGAGAGAGGTCTTTTTGTTGGATTCTTGTCTGCTCAGTCTCCATTACTATAAGAAACAGCTGGGCATTACCACAACTAGTCTAGTTTGATGCAGCCCAAGGTAAATTTAGATGTAAACATCAGTTGTAGCAACACTAAGTCAGGATTCTTGGGTCTTAAACACTTCTCTTCCCATGTCCAGAAGCTAAAATATGTCCAGTCATGATGGATGTATCCATATAGCTACCAAAATAGGACATTACAGACTTGGTTTACCAAAAGAAAAAGAAAAAAAGAAACCATGCCCTTCCACTACCATTTATCACATCGTTAAACGTGTTTGTAGTGATTCCATTGTGTGTATTATGTGTGAGAGTTTTAACATGCCAGATTTTTTTTTCCTACCTAGTGGGGAAGGAAAATCTATCTTCCTGCAAGGAATGATGGACAGAGAAACCAGATATCAAACATTTCCTGCTTTTGAGAGAAGAGGTAATATTCTCTGAATGTCTGACCTGAATGTAACCTTGATCATGGGAAGGGATTTGTTTTGGTAGCCTGCTGGAGCCAGCTGCCTGCCGTGAGATTTGGGATTCCTGTCACAGAGAATTCGTAACACTGCACTTAAAAGCACATTTTTGGGGGGTGGAGCTACAGAAATTTTTATTACTTCACAGATAGAGTGCTAAGTTGTTACTGTGTACATTTATATTTTTTTCTCCATCTTTTTCACATGGTAAACGTGTGTTATTACATTTTATAACTAAATTATTAAAATAGGGTTAAATTTGTAAAAAAAAAAAATGAAAAGTGAAGTGTGCTGTTTACACCATCCCATAATGCATAAAGCACTCTCTGGGCAATTTCCAATTTTATTATGCATTGCTCCCCCCACCAGCAAGCTGGTACTCCATTTACCTGGGAAGGATGGAAGGCTGAGTCAACCTTGAGCCGGCTACCTGAGATTGAACCCGTGTTGTGAGCATGGTTTTGGCTGCAGTACTGCAGTTTAACCACTGTGCCACAAGACTCCTTGTGTAATTCTGAAATGAACAACAACAATGCTGTAATAAACTTCCTAACCCCATAAAGCAAATATTAATTGATGCGGTTGGCACAATGCATACTAAACATGTCTTATAAAGATGTACCTCAAGATAAAGGTACAGTAGAGGATCTGTGAGATAAATTTATTAAAATCAGAGATGTTTAATGTTTTACAAACGTTTTCAAATTGTTTTTAATCTTGGTTTTAATATTGATACATGTTTAATTGTTCCTAAATATACTTTCTATGATATTTGTTCCTAAATATACTTTCGTTTATATACTTTCTATGGCTCTCCTTTAGCCAGCTGTATACATACATACATACATACATACATATGTGTGTGTGTGTACATGCATGCATACATACATATATACTCAAAGGTGCTATGGAAGTGTAGCCCTATGGATATTTAGGTACAAAAGTACACCATCTTCTATTCACCAGCCATCATTAATTAACAGTCCATTCTTCAACATGGTCAACTGCTATAGATATTGGAGATGGGCAATGAAAAGAGACAAAGCAGTGAGAAAAATAAAGTTGTTATGCTCATGAATTTACCATCCAAATTCCCACCTAATCACATTGTAGAGGCCTGATATTTATGTTAAAAACGTTGCAAATATAAAATCTTGGACAGAAAGCAAGCTATGACCCTGTCTTATCTTTGGGAACATTCCTACAGTGAATAAATGAAATTACTGTAATGGAAAACAAAATTTCAAAAAATTCCCATGGAGTACTGGCCCCACATTTATTTTGTGTAAGCACAGTAAACAGGACTCTAAAAGTGAAATCAAAAGATGGGGGGGAAAACAAAAAAATATAACTATGAAACTGGACCTCAAATCAGCTCCAAATTTGGCACAGATGTAGCAGAACGTCTTTTCTTGTTCTGCGTGAAATTTGGGAATGTTTGAGCAAAGGGTTTTGAATTGTGATTTAAAAACAACAACACTGCTTTGCCCCCATGCAGAACCAAACCAAGCAAACATTTTGTCAACTAATAAAAAAGAGATGAAAAACATAGATAGGACAAAATTTGCATACCTGGGGGGAGAGAAACCTCTATTTTAACTTCTTCATCCACACAACTTGGGGCAATCCTGGCTCTAATTCAGACCCTTTAATAACTGCTAGAGATAGGCACAGATCAGAAAAATGGTGATTCATTTTGATTCATGATCCATCAAGGTCGACAAATCACAAATATATGATTTTTTCTGACAAATCAATGAATCAATTTGTCAATTCATTTTTGAATTTAAAACTCTATGAAACAGCCCCCCAAGCAGCTAGAGACACCAAATTAACTGAAAAGCATCCCTCTCATTCTCTTCTACAAGCCCTGCAAGTTTGGTAAAGATTGGATTTCAGCCATCTGAGTTACACACCCACAAAGAGGACTATCCCAAGAAAGCTCCCTCCAGGCACCTAGAGACACCAAAACTACAGAGCAGCTTCCCCTGTCTCTCTTCTACAGTCCCTTCCAAGTGTGGTGAAGATTGGGTTTCGGACATCCAAGTTATACACCCACAAAGTGGGCTCCCCAAGGAAATTGCCCTTTAACAGCTGGCTTGGAGAAACCCAGTCTTCACCAACATCTTCATGGGGACACCAGTGCAGAAAAATGTTATTTGAGAATAGAGCAATTCATCTACAGCAATGGTGATTTCTTAAAATTTCCCTCAAAAACCTTTTCGTACTGTCCATGCAAATTGAACATCTGGCCTTTATGTGTTCCAGCTCATTGTTAGATCATTTGTTATATGATGTAAGATCAACTTGATTGGGCATGTATATTTTAGTCTCCCCTAATAATAAGCCAATAGTTTATTTAAGAGCTTATGCTGCACCATTTCAATTCTATCCATTTCCAAGGCAGTAATAAATCATACGAATGAACAATAATAGCATTGTAGAGAGTAAGCTCATGTTTCTGTTCTGGAGTTTAAGATTTAATTCCAGTCCCCACGAAGTAAATTTCTCATTTCTATTTAATAACACTACTTCGGGTGTACCTTATTCATGATGAGACACTTCCTTCCTGTTCCAGTGTTCATTGTGTAAGTGTCATATGACATCATGTATGTTGATGTCTGATGCTTTTCAAGATGTTGTTAGGTGATCATTTTTCTACCTGGGAAGGAGAAGCCTCCACATGTTGAATCCTGCTACGCCCCTGAATACTACTTTGTAGTGGAAAGGTGGGATATATATGTCAGATTCACCATGCTAGCATGGGCCAAACATGGGCCAGACTTCATGGCCCAAACATCTAGTCTAATTTTGATTGTTTCCCTATTTCTTATTGCGCTACTTCTCATACATCTCATATATTTAGCCTGATGAAAATATTCCACATCTGGCCAGAAGAAGAAAAAATCACTAAAATCAACTCCACTGAAAAATCTCACTGATCCTACTAAAGGTAATCCCAACTGTGGGATTTAGATTTTGTTTGTTGGCTTGTTTATGACAGGAGGAAGAAACATTCTAGGAAATGTATTGAAAGTAGAACCTTCCACTGAAAACAAAATTAGGAGTCCAGCTGAATCAGTGGTTCTCAATGTTGGGTCCCCAGATGTTCTTAGACTAAAACTCCCAGAAACCTTCACCACTAGCTGTGCTGGCCAGGACTTCTGGGAGTTGTAGTCCAAGAACATCCGGAGACCCAAGGTTGGGAACCATTGAGTTAAAGGATGACACTATTTTAGTACAGCTAGTAGAACTGTTTCCTCTGGAATAAAAGGTTTACAGTTCCCCCTCCACTGTAATCATTTGCAGGAGGTATCCACAATAAATTGGGTCACTGAGTAGGATGTTGTTTTAGCAATAATCACTTTAATATATTCAAAACACAACAGCTAGCTAAAGGAAGACCAAGTATGAGACTGTAATGTAAGAACACATTAGATATATATATGATCATCCTAGAGGGGGAAAAAAGATACTAAAACTGCTCAGTTCTGGAAGGAAAAAGAAAAATCACCATGTAAGCAGGCTGGCGAAAAGGTAATGTATAGAAAAACCTTTGCCGTTCCACAAAAAAAGGTGGCAACCTTACCGCAGCATGATAGTAATTATGTATAAGGTAAAATGTGTTCTTAACTCCAATATGATAGTGTTTATATATCAGGTGTAGTGTGATTTTTAACTTTAGTGGGTTAGTAATTAAATTTAAGGTATCTATGAATAATACATGGAGAATGAAAAGGAGCATTATTATGAAAAGGAAAAGCGAAATAACCAGTTGGAGATGTTGTTACAGAAGGCAGAAAGTGCAAGCTTGCAGATGTTTATGTTACTCGTCTTAAAAGATTCATAGGAGCATGGAGGATTTATTATACTCAACCCTAAAGCAGAATAAGAGAAGAGCTCTTTAGATGTGAATATGGTCTCTTCTGGAAAGAGGTTGTTTTCAAGCATTGTGGTGATTGGAACTAATTGGCCTATAAGTGACTTATCTGGACCAAAACCCATTTTAATTCAAGCCCTATTGTGTCTCCCGGGGAAAACTTTGCAAAAGCAAGGACAACTCTGATAACCTTTACAGTAGTTGCAGAGTGTAAACAATATTATTCTGTCCCTTGGAAGCCTGTAGGCTGATAATTCTACAACACAAAGGCTATGCAACTTTTAAATGTATTCTTCTCCCTCCTCAAAAGGTTATCTGAATTGTAGGCTAAACATTATGTCATTTTCAGCTGCAGTGGCTATGTTGCAGCGAATCAAAGACCAACACAGATTTTAGAGAGGGGAAAGACTATAAACTCATTTGAGCTTTGCACAAATGGTGTTTTGAAACTCTCCCCACAATTTATGAGCAAAGAAATTTGGAAAACTGTCTCTCTGAATTTCTGAGAGGTCAGGCTCATCATTAGTGGCATTTTCAGCTTAACTTTGTTCTTTTTGCAAAAGGATTTTGTTTTTGTACTGCCACTATAATCATCATCACCATCACCATCATAGAACTACAGAGCTGGAAGGGACCCTATGGATCATCGAGTCCAGCCCTTGTCAAAGAGTCACAGTGGAGAACTGGAAAAATCAGGAAAAGGTTGTATGGTCGTGGAAACAATACAAATGCAGGAGCAGGATATACCTTTAATCGACCATTAAGAATATAAAACAAACAAAAAACAAATAGCGAGCTTTCGGTAATAAATCATCTTCTTCAAGGCTGTGCATCAAGTTCTTGTGGGCAGTTCCCAACCTATGTGCTGTTTTTAATGTGCCAAATTCACAAGGTTGATGGTGTAGAGGCCAGGTAAGCTTCTGAGATGGAAATAGCTGCATCAGCATGCATATTGGTTTCAAGCTCTTCTTCAGTTAGCAATTTGGAATGTATAGCCCATCTCTTAAAAGAGAGGACAGTCACAGGCAATCTGCCCCCTTCCTTCTCCTTTTCTACCTTTTTGAAACTTCAAGAGTTTCTCTTTACCTGGGGGAGGGAAGGCTGCCGAACTAATATGGCCTGCCTCTAACAGAGTTGGGATTAGGAATTTAGTTAAACCACCAGGAGAAGTCAATTTAAGCCAGATTAAAGCAAAATAAATAGTTTTACCGGATGGATGCTCTCTTTAGCCTGCAGTACTGCTTGTTTGGTGTCAAGAGTCCATGATGTCTGAGAACTCACATTAGTCTTCAGTTGATGCCCTGGTTGGCCATTTTGTAGTATCTTACAATTCATGGAAAAATGAACCATATGGTTGTGGAAATTGACTTGGACTTGGCTCTGTTTAAAAAAACCCTCAGGCTTGACTCAGAACTTAGACTCATTTTTCTGAGTTGCATTTTCAAGACCCTATTATTTTAATGGACACCTGCAGTGTGTGTGTACGTGCACGCACACGCACACACACGTACGCACATGTATATATTTGTAAAGTTTGTTTTTGCAATACTGATAGATAGATAGATAGATAGATAGATAGATAGATAGATAGATAGATAGATAGATAGATAGATAGATAGATAGATAGATAGATAGATAGATAGAAGCAGTGAGTGTTAGACTATCAAGTCACTTCCAACTTGTGGTGAAATGGTAAATTAATGAGGTCCAAAAGGTTTTATCATTAACAGTCACCAATGTACTTAGAAAAACAGCCAAATGAAATCAGCACTCCCGATCCCACCTGGCAATCTTTCTTTCAGCCACCAGTGGCCAAATACAGAATTGCTGCACTTTTTCAACAATGGTAGGGCTTAGAAGGGCACAGTGGGGCAGAGAAATTCTGGAAATAAATCTGCCAAATGGCTTTCTATTTCTAGAGAAGGAAGAAAAACAAAAACAAAATCCAGATAATTCTCAGAAAAATGTCTTCTGAACAATTTTGGCTTGACACTTGCTATCATTCTTCGGGTTCAGCATCTTCCCCAGGCCTCCTGAAGGCTACATTTTTTATGGGTCATCGTAGAAAAAAACCTTTATTGCAGATGTTTCTGATACAGTTTTTTCCCTACAATGCTGGCATTTGGTATGAGAAAGGACGGTGTTCTTTTCAGACCCAGAAAAAGGGTCAGGTTAGTGCTCTGACAAGCCTCCTGTTTGCCCAAAGTTTTGTTTTGTCACAAGATAGGCTTCCATTTTTTTTTCTGCCTCATTCTCCAGCAATCTTGAAATTATTTAATTACATTTTTGAGCTTACTGTCATTTTGCAAACTGACTGAGGATGCTATGTTTTGTTCTCTTTCAGTTGCACACATCTTTTCATCACTCTGTACCTTCCTTGCTGGCCCAAACTTTCTGATCTGAAAAAGTAAGTGGGAAGAGTTGCCTTATGACATCTTCACCTGAGATTCAATTAAAATGTGGGAATATGTGGGGAGAAGGGTCATACTGGCTCCTGAATCAAATGTAAATGATCTACATACTTATATGACTTTTTTTCCCACACAAGAAAACAGATACATACCTCTGTTTTCCATTGAAACTGCAGCTTCTATCCTTCTTATTGGCTTGTCCAGAAGAAGAATCATTATGTGCAGCTAGATTTTTTGTAACTTTTCCCTTTCTGATAATTCCAACTGAGCTTGCCCATCCATCATTCGTCCTTCCCTGCCTCTATACCTTTCTTTCCAACAATATGCAAGGCTTTTTTTCTCTCATTTCCGTGATAGACTTTCGTTTCAGCTCCTTCATGCCATAGTTCTTCTCTGTTCTTATCCTCAGATCTTTTTAACCTGTATATTCAGTTCCCTGAGAGTTTTCTTATCAAGTCCAAAGACCCATTATATTCTCTTCTTTGGGCTAGTTAACATTTTGTTTCATGGAAGTTCCAGAGTTTCTCATAAGATTTCTACTTTATTTACAACTATTTACAATTAAGAGTTAAACATCAGCATCCACACATCCAAGCATCCTCAGTTTCATAACTTCTGCTTCCTACTCAGTGCCTCTTGCCCTAGCAGCACCCATCTTTGCTGATCTCCCAGAATTTCTATGTAGTTTTCGCTCATTCTTTCTTCGTATGCTGATATCCCTCGCTCCTTCCAATATCGAATAAACCCAGAGATGCTGTTAGTTCCCCATCTTGCAGCTGTATTCCAGGACTTGCATCCTTTTAAATTTCTGGACTTGGATTTCCTTGTGCAACTTTCCCAGTTCATAGCCTAAGTTTTTACCCACTGAAACCAAAGCTTGAATTCTTTCACACGAACTTAAAAACTACATTTGTGAGGGGAAATGTGGATCAAAAGTCCCACAGACAAATTTCTTTGTTGTGGTTATAAGCTGTCTAGTTACTTCCAACTTACAGTGACCCTATGATTGAGCAATCTCCAAAATTATTTTAGGCAGAGACAGTTGCCGTTCTGATCCACTACCATCATTCATGCTCAAAATGCTCACATAGCAAAAGACAGCAATTGGCCAGGATTCTAAAGCATAAAATAATATATGAGGTAAAGATTATCCATGATATTCTGGCTAATAAATATATATATTACCCATCAAATGCATTTGTGTTGTGCATAGAGCCCAGCAACAATTAAAAATAAACAACAGCAAAAAAGAGGAAACAGGTTCAGCAGATAAAAACATTCTGAAAGGGGGGGACTGCTGCATAAATATAATGGTCCCATCAATACAAATGCTTGCTAAAACAGAAAATCTTAACCACTTAGCAAAACAACAAACAAACAAACAAAAACCCCAAAAACAGTATGGGAGGGATCCAAACAAATAAAATGAAGTGTTCCAGAAATTGGGATAAGAACGTCCTCTAAGAGGGTCTTCTCTGTCATACTAATCATGCCTCAGCCAAAGATGTAACACGGGGGATGGCCACTCCAACAGATCTTAAGAAGTGGGAAGCCTGGTATTACATGATATGGCCCCCGTGTATCCTGTAGGGGTAGCTTATAGACAAGGAAGGCCACTCACCTCACAATTTCAGGGAGAGGTGCCTGCACCCCTATTACAAGCCATCCACATCACTGATATTCTTTTTGTCCTGGATCAACTGAAGATTCTTCAAACCCAGCCCTCTGGTGAATGTGTTACAGCAATCCAGCCTGGAAATGATGAAGACATGTGCCTAAATCTAATCTTCTCAGGAGCAGGCACAGCTGTCTCATGAGACTAAACTGGGTAAAGTCACTGCAAGCAGACATGGGTCAATGCACAGGAGGGTTGCTGGAGCAGACTAGAAATGATTAGGTGCTTGACAAGGCAGTACAAGGCCAGGGCAAGGAGAAGCACATTTGCTGATCCTAGGCACTCCATCCTCGGCATCTGGATTTCAGCCTGAAAGACCAAGTCTATGTGAAGGGCAAGCTGTGAGGAAGCACCGTTTTTGACCCTCTGCACACACTATTGTTCCTGATCAAAGAACACATCTGTAAAGGCAGCAGTCTCAGTTTCAAATGTTCTTGCTTTGCAGAAAATGAGCTTTGTGGAATGTGAGATAGCCTTAATTCTTGTCTTAGACAGCATTTTTTTAAAAAAATCATTACTTAATAAAGGGTCTGTTATAATTCTGGTGTATATTTCATGAATATTTTGCTGTTAGAGTCCTCATTGTACATGAGAATTAGCGTAGCAGGGGAAAATGGAAATGTCTAATCAGTCGGAAGTGACTCAACAGCTAAGAGCAACAACAACATTTTTCATTTCTATAACAACAGCTCGGTGCTAAAACAATTCACTGATCTTATTTGTTAATTCTAGTCTGCACCGTATTAATGCATTTGTCTTCTAGCAGCCCACACACAAAGATTACAATGGAAGATTTATATCTATATTATCTTTCTATCTAACGAGTGTATTTGTGCAGCTATTTAGATAGTGGCAGTTCACATATTGGTAAAGTTTTTTTAAAAGGAAAGAAACAGAGCAGTGGCACTTAAGGATAGCTAAGGATCCTGACCATTTAGCTTTTTCTGACAAAAAACAATATTGGTGCAGTTTGGAGCATACTGCATGGTACACTGAAGTAATGTGTGTACCAGGGGAAATGGTGTCTGACTGCTCTCCCTTGACATGCCTTCAAGGAATGGGTTCAGTTTAGGGTGAATATCAGATATTTAAGCAAGGCACTGACAGGAAAAAATGAATTCTTTCAAAATATGGTGTTGGAGGAGGGCTTTGTAGATACCATGGAGGCAGTCATATTTTGGATCCATCATGAGAATACAAGTCTCACCGGACAAGACAATAATGCCTTGGAAAAGTTTAAAGCAGCAATAAAGAAGACCAAATATGAGAGGGAGTGACTCAGTAAAGGAAGCCACTGTCTTGCATTTGCAAGACTGAGCAGGGCTATTAATGATCGGATCTTTGGAGGGCGTTTGCCGTATGTCAGAAATGACTTGTTGTCACATAAGAAATGAAAATAACCAAGGTACATGCAGTTAAAGGCATTGAAGAAACTAGAAATAAAGTTTCACCCCATGAAGGAGGAAATAATATACCCCTTGCTCCACATCCTGTTACTTGAACCTCGATGGTTCTTGCTCAGCCTTCCACATTTTCCATGTTCTAAATTTACTTTTCCCCCTCTTCTACTTCATACTCCAAGTTTATCAGTGCAGGATCCCCACGCCTTCCCACTTTCTATTTCTTTTAATTTCTTCACAGATATTTCAGTCACAAGAGAGCAAACCATTAGCCAACGTTTTATTAACTATTCATTTAAAACATAACCACCTGTTTTCATTTGCTTATCCTCTTTTCAGGATCACCAAAGCTCAATTCCATAGAAATATAACTTAAAACATATTAAAATTCTCTCTCTCTCTCTCCATCTCTTCCTTCCCCCTCTCTTGTTCACTTTCCCCCAGAGGCAGTTAAGTTTATTTTCCATTATTAGAAATCATTTGCCTTGTGGGAAAGGAAGAGGACCCCATACGGAGGGCAACTAACCCCTCAATTTTGGAGTACTGGTTCTCACCTGCTCCAGTCACAAATGGCCAACGACAACCAGAACCTTTCATCTTAGTGTGCTGCTATGTGGTTTTTATCCTCTGGCCCTCCAGACATTTTGTACCTCAACTTTTAGAAGCCAGCAGGACTACCGTTTAAGGATTCTGGGACCACTGATTTAAAGCTTTTTGTCTGCTTTCATTTTCTGCCATCTCAGGTTTGTAAAATTCTGAATGTACTCAGTTTCTTAGGTGCAACAAATACAGACAAAGCAATCAATCTCCTTGGCAATTACATCATTCCAAATTATTGTTGACACAAACCATACTCTTTCCAATTCAACCTTGGTTTTCTGACTCCAGTTTTCTAAATATTTTTATTTCATTTATTTATTTAAAATACTTTTACCCTGCCTTTCTCCTCAAAAGGACCCTGAATAATTACAGAACTTTGTTTGGCAGTATGTCCATCATGGCAGACTGTGTTGTTATGTGCCATCAAGTTGCTTTTGACTTCTGGCAGCCCTATGAATCTGAGACCCCCAACAGGTCTCAACATTTACAACCCTGCTCAGTCTTGCAAACTAAAGGCCATGATTTTTAATGAGTCAATCCATCTTGTTTGGTCTTCCTCTTTTCATGCTCCCTCCAACTTTTCCAAGCATTAATGTATTTTCCAGTGAGTCTTGTCTTCTTTTGATATGCCTAAAGTATGATAGTCTCAATTTAGCAATTTTTGCCTCCAGAAAGAATTCATTCAAATGCAATGTATCCATAAGGCTCTTTTCCAACCCTACATTTCAACTTAATCATTCCCCCCCATAAGTTTTCCTCACATGCATACATGGGAATCGGGAATCTTATTACCTTGATCTCAGTTCCAGTCACACATCTTTACTCTTAAGTATCTTTCATCTTCTGCCCTTCCAGGTCTCAATCTTCTGCTTTCTTGTCTGCAATTACCATGTGGATTAATGACTGGATCCAAGGTATAGAAAATCCTTATCAGCTTTGATTTCTTCATTTTAAGCCTTTTGTAGTGATGATTTTTGGCTTTTTAATGTACAATTATAGTCCTGAGTTTGCACTTATTTCTTAAACCTTCCTCATTTTAAGTCATTGCTACTTTCTGCCAATAATATGGCATAATCTTAAATTATTGATGTTTCTTCTACCAATTTTCACTCCACCTTCATTTGAATCCGACCCAATCTACACTTCAAGCTATAACCTTATGGCCACTTATTAGTGAATAATTCCCACTGAATTTGGTGGAATGTACTAAGTAAAGAGGCATAGGATTGTCCTGTATGCTACCCTTAGCATGGTTTCAGATAATGTTTGAACTAAGTCATAATGAGCCTTTGTAATTATTTTTTTTGAAGTGTTTTTATTTTGCCAAAGGCACTCTTGGCAGTATTATGATGATAGCACAGTGCTTTTCAAAAGAACCTACTAATGTAAGGTATTAAATTCCACTGAAAGCCAATACAGCAAAAGTGGCAATTTATTTTAAAAGAAAAAAAGAATCCCAGCATTTGTATAGTGCTGTGTACACATGGAAAATAGCCATTATTTCTTAATTAGGATCTGATAAAGGACTTTTGAAGTAGGTGAAATTCTTCCCTTTGAATCCAGTGGATACTGGGTAAGATTCTTGAACAATATGGAACATCAAAACATGTCATTAATTAAAATAGAAAAACAATGCAAGAATGTCCTTTTAATAATATTTTCTTGTTTATCTTTATTCTATCACTGTAAAGTTACTGTTCCTCATACTTCCATTCAAGTTCATTGTCATCAATCATTATTAATATTAGTTAAGGTGTAATTTTCCCTTCTCTCTGAAGTGGTATCTCTGTAATGTTAAAGGGCCCTTGAAATGTTAGTCAGCATTCCTGCATTGGAAAAAGTATATTGAATGTTTTATTCCTCTTGCTTCTCTGTGGCCTGGAGAATTGTAGACTTTGATCTCCCCTCTTGAAAGTATATCCAGAAAAAAAAATGTTTGCAGTGAGAAAGCTGTAGGTAATGGCCATATTGGGATGATGTAGTCATGACAACAATGACTAATTAATATTATAAATAATAATCTAGTGTCACCCAATTAGTGCTAGATTTAGAGGATCTAAAATGGCAAAATGTAGGTGTAATTCCAGATAGTTTAGACAAATAATAATTATCAGAATTTGGAATGACCAGAATCCACAATGACTGGAATCCACAGGAAAAAATTCTTTTCTTTCATTTAGTTCATATTTGACTGCACCTAACAGCACATTTATTCCAAATACACTGAAGCCAAATTCACCATTACTATCATAAGAGTTTGAAATAGTACAACTGTTGCTTTTATGTGCTATCAAGACATTTTAGAGTCATGGCAACCCTCACAGGACTTTGAAGGTATGTGAGACATCTACCATTGCCACCCCCAGTGAGTTTCCATGGCCAAGCAGGGATTTGAACCCAAGTCTGTTGAGTTCTAGTCTGATAATCTATTCATCATATCATGCATGAACACTGATAGCATATATGGGCAATCTATTTCTTATTATCCAGAATTCTATTGGGATTGTGCACAGAAAACTAGAAATTGTGTAAGTAATGTCTGTGAACAAACTAGCTTTTTGTCATGTGTTCCAACATGCCCCAGTTGTGTGCTCAGTTGCACACTCAGTTGTGTGTCCAGGTATGTGCAGCTAGCCAAAAAAATTCAAAAACCACTTGCAGAAGCTCCCTTATGCATATAGTATTTCGCAGCTTGGTCACTGATAGGTATTTTTTTAAAATTTAAGAACAGAAATAGTCCTTTATGAGAAGAACAAAGTAATAAAGGATATGCAAGATCTTTTAATTCATCAAAATGCTTCATAGAGGCCAGCCCCCAAAACTGAAGTGGAAGAGTATGTTCTCTGTCATACAAATATTGTGTATGAGGTAAAGATGGAAGGAGGAGACGTTGTTGAGATGTTGAAACTCATCCCAGTTAAAAAATTGGAACAAGATTTGGAGAAAGAAGTCTAGGGCCTCACATATCAGAATGAGAAATGATACATAACTCTAGAACAAAACAAACAAATTAAGATACATTACCATCTGGAAAGAGTGGGACAAAGGACCATTATGTTGAACCACTGCCTCAGCCACTACATAAGTCTAGATTGTATTGGCTTTCCTTACTATATAATTTAGAATGAATTCCCAACTTTGCTAATAGAATAGCTACCATATTCTCCTTCTGTTCTATGCTTTACCAACAACCCATGAATTGTAGCAAGGCTGGAGGCAGATTCTAAAAATTGTTGATACCACTGGAAACTATTTATTTCTTGGTAGCCCTGTTGCTGTTATTATCAATGCTTCAATCAAAGTAATTTGTTGTGTTGCATGTTGTTGCTAATGTGTTGGGTTGTCCTTGCCAATAAGCAATGGAGACTGGTCCATTAAGGAAAATAGAGTTGTGCCCCACCTCCCCTTTGCTCGTCTGTGAATGCTTGCTTCCCTTCCCCCTTGCCCCATGTATACTCTATCTTTTACCCCAACTTCACTCACCTGCACAATGCCTTCTACTCCGAAAACATAAATGGGCACCAACCAATACCAAACCAGAAGAATATAGGTGAATGCTCTCTGATCTCAAGCATTACACCTTGTGAATATTTACAGGAATAGTATAGACCAAAAACAAAACAAACAAACAAAAACCCTTCTCTTGGCTTTTCAGATTGATAAAACAATGGCCTAAAACTTGAAAACAATGCTCCAACCATGTTCTAAACTGCCCTTTAAAGTAACATTTGAAACTAACTAGAAAACAGTACTTGTTATACTAAAATGTAAGTTTGTATCTGCTTATTACATTCATAATAATAATTGTGTGCCACCAAGATAATTTTAGCTTATAGCAACCCTTTCCAGAGTGTTTTAGTCCAACGTAGTTTCCCATTCCCTTCTTCTGGAGGCATCCTCAGACTGTGCAACTTGCCCAAGGCCACAAAGGCTGACTCTTCTGGGAGGCACAATGGGGAATTGAACTCTCAACCTCTGACTCCACAGCCAGATACCTAACTCACTGAGTTATGTTAGGTATTGTAACTTTTTTAAATATCACATTATCCAAAAAAGTAAGTAGCTAATGATAGTTACATTACTTATAACTAATTATTTCCGAGAACCCTTTGTTTCTTTCCCTGCAGCTTCTGTTGTCAACTGAAATCTTCTTTGTACCAGTCATGAGCTCACACCTTCTCTATTCCATCTTAAACTGTAGAGCTGAACTTTCCATGATGCCTAACAACATCTGTTTCTCACTCCCCCTTAAAGAATAGATGCATATCTAGCCTAAATATTTTTTTAAAAATGTATCCACTCCTTTGTGACATTTTAGTTGTTGATCCTAATCAATGTATTATATTGCTGTTCCATTTCTGTTTTTTTCCAAATCAACCATTATGTTTTCGGCATTTAAATTTCTTTCCTGTCTTATCCCACCGGCTCAAGGCAGGCTCCATGGTATTCTAGTCAATGAACGTCTTCACATCAAGCTCATGCGGTTGCTTAGATTGAGCGATCACACAGCACAACTATAGACCTATTGATAAGCAAAAAAGAAAAAGAAAAAAGGAACAAAGACAAGACAAAACAAACAGAAACAGCACCCATGCTGTAATCACACAGCAATGGCACACTGTGGCCCCGCCTTCTGACAGGGGTCTTGTACTGTTGGCAGGACAATCAGGTCACCTCCTTGCTGGCAAGCCCCAAGGATGCTCGGAGGCAGGGACTGAGTGTGAGCATGGGACTGAGTGTGGGCAAGCTCACCAGTCATCCTAGGCATACCACTGGAGGGAACTGGTAGAGGTAAAATGTCTAGCTCCAAGGGAATAGGCAGGCATGGCTGCACCTTGCTTGGACCAGCCGTGGAAAAACTCTGCTGGCCTCCTCTAAGAAGCCCCACCTGCACCTTGCTATCCTTGCAAATGTGTTCACCAGGGAAGCAGAATTTCCTACTTCTTTTTGACTCCAGTTAAAAAAGCACAACAACACTCAACACACAACATGCAACTATTCTGTCTCCAGTGGCTTCCTCCCATTAGCAGTAACAAGTACAGTTCTGAGAGCAGCTTTTAATAAAAGGGATTTTGCTTATTAGGAGATATTAATTGATAAAGAGCACTTTTAAAATTAATATGACAAGGCACACACGTGAATTATGTGCTAATGTTCTCTTTAGTAAGTAGCCTAGGCTGATTTATGCATGTAGGTAATTATGTACAGTGTTATTAGTGTAATTCACAGTTAGATTAAATTAGGAAAACACACAATAAATTGAAACTGTAGTCATATTTCTTCTTGCTGTGTAAGGAACTGAGATATATTGATGGAAGTTCTAAGTGTGCTACATAAGTTGAATTCCCAAGCCTATAATGGGATCAAAAAGCATTAGGCATTCACTTAGGCTATATTAGGTCCCTACCATTGGATGGCAGTAAAATTCTACATCAATCACCTCAAGCAAAGGGAAACTAGAGAATAAGATGGCTTTCTTTCATTATTTAACAGCAGAAAGCTTGTTGGCTTTGCATGTCATACAGCCAATGGCAAACTCTAGTGCTAAAACATGTTTTATTTTCCACATTAAAAAAAAACCCAATACTTGGGTATGAATGGCTTGTTTCAACATTGTCATGCTATTGCAATGGATGGATTGAAAGCTGAATATATCTTAGGAAATTTGATTTCATAATTTTCAGCATTGCCGGATTATGTTTATATCACTCAGCTTGTTAGAATTTACAATAACCCCTTTCCACTGTGTTGGTGATAAAATTATTTCACATCACGATGCATGTAATCATGGCACAACCATTTGCGTTACGGGATTGTTCCATTTTGTTAAAATTGGGAAATTTCTCTTGTAGCTGTTCCAGTCCAAATTTCCCACGTTGTCACAAAGCCCTGCCCAACACAAACTCTGAGGTCTATCTCTGAAGACAAACAGATTCCTCCTGAGAAACGTTAAGGGACCATCATTTTCATTCAACCCAGTAGGACACAGCCGCTCCCAGTGTTTCACATTATTTAGCCCAGAGTAACAATGAAAGAATTTAGGCCTCTATCACAGTTAGCATTATTTCGTATTCTTTCTTTCTAATTATACTACAATTAGAAAAGACAGCCTATTTCTATGTGGTATTTTAAGAGCACACTTCTTAAGCTCTTAAAATACCACATACTATGCTGTCCCAGTCGTAATAAATAGGAATTTTATAAAACATGCATTTTAAAAAGAACTTACAAAATCTAACCTTGATTTGAAAAACACATAGATTTTTTTAAAAAATAATGTGTTTACTCTGCCTATACTTTGAAGGCACTAAATAGGAAGACAAAGGGGTCTTATTAAAAGTATGCTTAAAACAAATTCTTATATTCTGCTCTAAGGATTGACTAAAATGAATTTAATGATTCTACTTTCAGGAAGATCATTTGTGACCAGGAACCCAGTTGAATACACTGAAAAAAAATTAGCAAATCAGAGGGTATATGTTCTTACTCTTTATATTTAATAAGTGTGTGTGTGTATGTTTGTGTGTGCATTAACTGAAATGGGAAGGAAGGTTATATTCAATGTCTGAGTTGATATAAAGCAGTGCAAATTCTTGTACCATTATGTTGATATTTTTCAACCAAAGCTATTTAGGAAGCTGAATTGCAATTTAAATGGCTATGAAATGAAGCAATTGTTTTCCTAAATGCATACAGGGTGGTCTGACTCAACCAACCGCTATTAATCAGGATTTCCTGGGATCAAACCACTGATTCCCTGGCAGTTTACGCACTGACATTTAGTGAAAAGTGTGTTAAAAGTTTATAGCATTTTAGAACTCATATTAGTCATTCAAATAGGGAAGTTCTATTCTGACAGAAAATATACCTATAAGAAGATTTTAAAATGCATGTGAGCTTTATTTCCCAAGGGGGGAAAGGGGCTGTAAACAGAGCATACAGTAAAGGAATAGCAAAGTTTTATTATTTTGCAGCAATCTAAACACACAATCTCAGTTTTAAACACAGCATAAAAGTTTAGGTCTATGGCATCCTGGACAGAAGACAACATAGTGTTGACTTCAGTGGCCTTAAGTATGCTCCACTGTGGCTTTAGAAGGTATTCCATTTAATTGGGATTCATTTAGTTTTCCCCTCTTTTCTTTTTTAGAAGATGATCTTAGTACTACTAAAAGTAATTTTGGATGAGTTTAATATAAATCAATTACAATTTACTTATAGGTAGATAGCTGAAGTCTTGTATGCAATGCTGGTTAACTCCTTTCTGTCTCATAAAGCATTGGTTTATGATGACTTATTTCTCTATTCCATCATTATTGCAACCTGCATCTCATAGTTTTCCAAGACATCATGAAATGCCCTTGGCTTTTGAACCCAAGTTTCACTGATACCACACATTGCTCTAGTTAAAACTGTATCTCAGTGGTTTTATGTCTTTGTACTTCCTTGTCTGTTCCTTCCACTGGTATAATGTGAGAAGAGCTTTCTATACGCAACATCTTGTGATGTTGTGGTGAAACTGTTCCCAAGAATGGCTTAGATCTGTACCCATACAGTGCCCTTCTGTCTATATAGAGATGTAATTAGAAAAGTGTTGCAATTCTGTTTTCATTTCTTCAATTTTCTACTTTTGATAAAATTTTTGGGATTATTGGAACATCTCTTTCAAAAAAAAGAGCAGCTTGAGGCACACCACAAACTAGACTATGTAATATTCCTCTACAGGTATGAGGCCACAGTTGTCTATGAAAGTACCTAAGAGGGTGATTAGATGGTCAAATACCACAAGATTTGATCTACTTATAAATCAAATGAATTCGAAGCTTCTTTTCCTGTGATGTACAAGGCTGAATTGAATTTACTATTCAAAGTAAAACCAGCTTTTTTTCTCTGCCTCCAGAGGGTTAGATTCAATAGTGTTTTTTTTTTCCCCTGAAGACACTCATAGGAAGACAAGGGCATGTCTTTAGGTGTGTTTTCATGTGTTTCAGGGCAATGACAGTATATCCCCATCATCATTCCTTTCCCCAGTGTCCTCTGATGTTTCGTAATAAGAGATTGACAAAAAGTGTCAAGGAGTCATGGAGAATCAGGAATTAAATAGGATTAAATTAAATAGAAATTATATAGGGTTGCTCTCTGCTGTATCAGCAATGAGGCATTGCATTAATATAATACTTTATTGCTAAATGTCCTCTGCATGCACGCACGCACACTCACACACATGAGCAAGACAAAATGAAAGACGTTTGGAATGCTTTTGTAACCAAAGAGCTTCACAGCTAACCATAAAAGGAAAGGAGAGGCAGGACCAGAGGAAGGAAGGAAATAAGGGCGGTGAGTGGGATTGTGGGTCACATAACAAACAATATGAACAAACTCACGAATCAATCCACAGCCTTCGTGTGTCTAGTTTTTTGCGATTTGAAGCATAATGCATAATGTGAATCAAGCTGCAGCAAAGCTGGATCCTTCCAATTCAGCTCTGCAATGTAGCCTAAGTTACATTGCAAAAGAAGTGACATTATCCCGAGGTAAGTTGAAACTTAAAGGTAACATAGCTACATCTTTGTTACTGGAAACAGCATTATTTACAAACAGTAGATGCTTATGATACCTTGGCTTATTGTCTAAAACCATGAACGTTGGTTATTTTTTCACTATGATTAAGCAATATAAGGCACTTTCATGAAATGTATAGTTTGAAATCAGCTCAACCATAAATTGTCCAGACACACATACAGTATGGTAAACTGTATTTCATAAATATGTGAAAACGTCCGAACCCATCCTTGTGGAGACACAAGAGTGGAAAGAGAATGCAGGCACATTAAAAACCTAGGCTTACAGAAAAACTACATGATACATGGGAAATGTGTCATAAAACTGCCTGGAACTTTTTTACTTGAGAGTAAGTGTATGTCCATGAATGCTTAGGTGGGTGGGCAGCATTAAAAAGGGGGAAGTTCAAATGGAAATCTAAATTTACAAGTTGACTTACAGTAGATCATCAAAGATTTCACATTCCAGTTGATTAAAATACAACAAAACACTCTCCACACTCTAAATTATACTGCTGAAATGAAGAAGGCTTAGGTCAAATAGGGATGTTTTTGTGTGGAACAGTTGTGATAAACCCATGACAAATTCCTCAGTTTAGGATATTTAAGTTGGTGGATCACTAAGTTCCAATTTAGGAAAAAGAAAAATCCTACAAGCCTGAAGTCCTTCCCCAGTATTGGAGTGGGACTTAGGAGATCCAGTTTTGGTTAAAAAGGTTAAGTCCAGTTAAAAAATTCACGGGGATCTTGAGACCAATCATTCTCAGCATGACTTACCTCACAGTGCTCTTCAGAGAATAAAAGTGTGGATGAAGACAGACAGCCATATATGTCTCTTTGAACTCATTGCATGACAGGCAGGATATAAATTCCTCAGGATCATCAGGCAAGCTGTTGCAAAAGATGGTGTGGGAGAGAGAGACGAGGAAAGGTGGATGACATCAAGGTAAAGACCTACTATCATATCATCAATTTACATTGGTATAAGAGAAATCATACAAGTCTTGGTGGCAAATTTCTGATAATTGAAAAGGTGTTTGTTTCCTTGCTTGTCGCACGTCTGATCATGTGATTAGGCACACATGTTGGCACATAGACCACAGCTCATTAATAAGTGTTAATTTTCTGCCAAGACCTACATCATTTTCCTTACATTTCCTTTTAAGAGCAAGCTCAAGACCTGACTCTATAGGCAGGCCTTCCCTCCTGTCATTATTTAATTCATTTTCACCATCTTGAATCATATTATGTTGTTGTTGTTATATTATACTGTTATTGTTTTATGAACTTGTTGTTAGCTGCCCAGAATAGACTTTGGTCTAGATGGGCGGGATATAAATAAATAAATAAATAAATAAATAAATAAATAAATAAATAAATAAATAAATAAATAAATAAATGCAAATCGGGAATAGGAATCTGCTGTCTGTGTCCCCAGCCTGTCATAGTTGTGACAGACTTGTGGTGCAGTGATTAAACCTCGGTACTGGGTCCAAGGAACTAGAGACCAAATTGCTAACGTGCACTGGATTACGGAGAAAGCCAGAGAGTTCCAGAAAAACATCTGCTTCATTGATTACGCAAAAGCCTTTGACTGTGTGGACCACAACAAACTATGGCAAGTTCTTAAAGAAATGGGAGTGCCTGACCACCTTATCTATCTCCTGAGAAATCTATATGTGGGACAGGAAGCAACAGTTAGAACTGGATATGGAACAACTGATTGGTTCAAAATTGGGAAAGGAGTACGACAAGGCTGTATGTTGTCTCCCTGCTTATTTAACTTATATGCAGAATACATCATGCGAAAGGCAGGACTGGACAAATCCCAAGCTGGAATTAAGATTGCCGGAAGAAATATCAACAACCTCAGATATGCAGATGATATCACTCTGATGGCAGAAAGTGAGGAGGAATTAGAGAACCTCTTAATGTGGGTGAAAGAGGAGAGCGCAAAAAATGGTCTGAAGCTCAACATCAAAAAAACTAAGATCATGGCCATTGGTCCCACCACCTCCTGGCAAATAGAAGGGGAAGATATGGAGGCAGTGACAGATTTTACTTTCTTGGGCTCCATGATCACTGCAGATGGTGACAGCAGCCACGAAATTAAAAGACGCCTGCTTCTGGGGAGGAAAGCGATGACAAACCTCGACAGCATCTTAAAAAGCAGAGACATCACCTTGCCGACAAAGGTCCGCATAGTCAAAGCTATAGTTTTTCCAGTAGCGATGTATGGAAGTGAGAGCTGGACCATAAAGAAGGCTGACCGCCAAAGAATTGATGCTTTGGAATTGTGGTGCTGGAGGAGACTCTTGAGAGTCCCCTGGACTGCAAGGAGAACAAACCTATCCATTCTGAAGGAAATCAACCCTGAGTGCTCACTGGAAGGACAGATCCTGAAGCTGAGGCTCCAATACTTTGGCCATCTCATGAGAAGAGAAGACTCCCTGGAAAAGATCCTGATGTTGGGAAAGTGTGAAGGCAAGTGGAGAAGGGGACGTCAGAGGACGAGATGGTTGGACAGTGTCATCGAAACGACCAACATGAATTTGACCCAACTCCGTGAGGCAGTGGAAGACAGGAGGGCCTGGCGTGCTCTGGTCCATGGGGCCACGAAGAGTCGGACATGACTTAACGACTAAACAACAACAACAACTGCATCCAAAACTCTGCTCACAACCTGGGTTCAATTCTAGGCAGCTGGCTTGAGGTTCACTCAAACTTCCATCCTGTAAGTGGCTTACAGTCACCAGATTACAACAGGACTTGAGTTTGTTCCCAACCGTTGTGTTGGTTGGGAACAAACTGCAACAGTTGTAGGAGTTAGGCTGGGGAAGGAGTGAGTTGTGTGGCTGGCTTTTGAAAATGAACAGAAGAAGAAGAAGAAGAAGAAGAAGAAGAAGAAGGTGGTGGTGGTGGTGGTAGAGAACCAATTATGTTCAGATTATTGGGCAAAAGAATGAGAGCACATCCAGCAAGAGAGACACTCTCTGGACAGAGAATACTGCTGAAATGTCAGTGAGTCAGAGCCGCAGGGGAGCAGCTGGGCTTCAAGTGCCGAACTGTGAGGCATGCAGCAGCACCAGTAGAGAAGTTTACAAGGTGTCAGTCTTTGGTGCCATCATCAGAGGACAGGCCTGGAGCTATGAATTTGCCAAGCCCTTCTGCCTCTGGTGCTCAGAGCACTGTCTTTGTAGATATTCTGTCATTCCTTTCATGAACAGCTAAGATGACAATAGGGAAATCTTTTGAATGTTCTTTTCTCTCTCTCTCTCTCTCTCTCTCTCTCTTGGTGAATCATTGGACAATTTGATATTTTGGCAGTTTCTTGGATAGTAGAGTTCATTGTATGTAAAACCCTTTTCTTCTCTTTTTCTAAAGTGAAGATGACAAGGAGGGAAAGTGAGGTAAACAAATTGGTCATGGTTATGAGAGGTGGTTGGTTGGAAGGATGGTGCCCTAAGAAGTCAATATGTTAATATAACAGGTACGTGTATTTTTTTTTAATTTTAATTTTTTGAAATAATTGATTAGTTTAGCATGTACTTGAATATAATTATAAAAGCTGCTGGCTTATGGTGAATAATGCTGAAGCATGCCTATCTGGCTGGAACATAATACCATCTGCCTTTCTTGAGGAGAGAATCTCACAGCTTTGCTAGTTGTCTAATATGAGCAGGCAGTTCATTGTTACCTCAGGACACATCACTTCATTTCTGACACAGCAATTCAGAATGATGATGCTTAATCTGGATGAACCCCTGTGGTGTGTGTTTTAGGGTGGAACAAGACATGACATCTGGTACAAAACTGGCACCCAAAATGGCTTCTCTATTTTTTTATCTCCCCCCCCCTACTCCCTTGTAATGCTTAGGGCAGGTTCATTTTGTTGTGATGCCATCACACTCTGTATAACCCTATCCTCATTCCTCATAAGTTGTTGCTGAGGCAAAGGGAACAGACATAATAGAATCTACAGTATGTATCTGTGCTTCAGAGGTATAACCCCTCGATGCCACCTTTAACTGCTATGTTGTTGTTGTTTAGTCATTAAGTCGTGTCCGACTCTTCGTGACCCCATGGACCAGAGCACGCCAGGCCCTCCTGTCTTCCACTGCCTCCCAGAGTTTGGTCAAATTCATGTTGGTAGCTTCGATGACGCTATCCAGCCATCTCGTCCTCTGTCGTCCCCTTCTCCTCTTGCCTTCACACTTTCCCAACATCAGGATCTTTTCCAGGGAGTCTTCTCTTCTCATGAGATGGCCAAAGTATTGGAGCCTCAGCTTCAGGATCTGTCCTTCCAGTGAGCACTCAGGGTTGATTTCCTTCAGAATGGATAGGTTTGTTCTCTTTGCAGTCCAGGGGACTCTCAAGAGTCTCCTCCAGCACCACAATTCCAAAGCATCAATTCTTCGGCGGTCAGCCTTCTTTATGGTCCAGCTCTCACTTCCATACATCGCTACTGGAAAAAACCATAGCTTTGACTATGCGGACCTTTGTCGGCAAGGTGATGTCTCTGCTTTTTAAGATGCTGTCTAGGTTTGTCATCGCTCTCCTCCCCAGAAGCAGGCGTCTTTTAATTTCGTGGCTGCTGTCACCATCTGCAGTGATCATGGAGCCCAAGAAAGTAAAATCTGTCACTGCCTCCATATCTTCCCCTTCTATTTGCCAGGAGGTGGTGGGACCAATGGCCATGATCTTAGTTTTTTTGATGTTGAGCTTCAAACCATTTTTTGCGCTCTCCTCTTTCACCCTCATTAAGAGGTTCTTTAATTCCTCCTCACTTTCTGCCATCAGAGTGATATCATCTGCATATGTGAGGTTTTTGATATTTTTTCCGGCAATCTTAATTGCAGTTTGGGATTTATCCAGTCCTGCCTTTCGCATGATGTATTCTGCATATAAGTTAAATAAGCAGGGAGACAATATACAGCTATTAACTGCTATAGCTCCAACGTATGGAATTCTGGGATTTGTAGTTTGGTGGAGAACTTAGAATGCTATGTTGTAGTTCATGAGAGTACAGTACTACTGTCTAGCTGAAAACAATAAATCCTAGGTTGAAAGCAATTAAAGTGGTGTCAAACTGGTATTATTCTGTACTATAGGCAGGTAATTCAGTGTGTGTTTATGGAAAAGGCAGCTCTATATCACAATTAGGTCCACCCTTAGTTACTATAAGTAATAAACTTCTGAAAAAGATTCCTACTAGGTCAGATAAGCCCCAAATTGAAGGTGTTCCTTTTTATTTCTCGCACAAGTGCAACTAGCACTAACATCGTCCAACCTTTCCTCTTAAAGAGGATCACACATGATTTACGTATTGGAAGATACCACTGCTTTTGTCTTGTGTAGTGAAGCAGTAATGTCAGTATACATATTTATAAAGAAGCTTAATTTCAAGGTGTAGATTAGACATTTTATAGCTTCTTGCCAATTTAGGGTTGACACATGTCTAACATTGGTGTGACAATACCTTGTTTGAAGGGCTTTCACAAGAAAATCCTTTTTATTGAGGTAATAGGCATTTGAAGGACTGTCCAGTCCAAGTTTGATTTAAAGATAAAGAACCGTTAAGAAGGGAAATCAAGGACCTTGATGCCTGATAACACACTCTCTAGGCAAACAGGTCACCTGGTCATAAGAATGAGATGCACTGTAATTCTTATAAAATTCTAAAAATCACTTCTAATTTTGGATATGTACACATAAATTAGCATATGTATTTGTATGAAAAGCATATCTGCTTTTGTTGTCTTTTTCTGATATACATGTCATACTTTTTGTTGATCTGTCCATGGCTGCACTAATATTCCTTAATTTTATTTCTATTGTGATTTTGGAAATACATACATGCGCATATGGGCAGAAACACAGTCTTGGTTTTATAAAATTAACCACAGACATATAAAACATACAGAGAATCCAAAATCACACATGCTGTCACAGGATTTGTAGGTTTAAAAGCAAAATAGGATTTGCAGGTTTAAAAACAATGTGTTCTTAATTTTTGTTTTAAACTACTATTGCTCCTAAAAGATGAAGGGGAGAAAAAAGATTGAGAGAGAAGGAATTTGAATATGTATGAGTCAGGACCATGTTCCCCAGCTATGTTCCTAGGCAAGGAACTGAGAACTAAGAACACAATACTGCAGCACTACACCAAGGGTTAGGTTTTTAGCACACATCAACAGAAAAGGACAGTAATCACTGCCCTCTTCAGGTATTACTCTTCAGCACACTAGCCCTATTTCCTCTGTCCTTTGATTTCCTCACATGGAAAATAATCACAGAAACCTTAGAAAAGTGAAGTTGGAAGGGGCCTACAAGGCCATCAAGTCCAGCCCACTGCTTAATGCAGGAATACAATCAAAGCATATCTGCCAGGTGATTAAGTTTTTCTTGAATGCCTCCAGTGTTGGAGCACTCACCAACTCCCGAGGTAACTGGTTCCACTGTTGTACTGCTCTAACAGTTAGGAAGTTTTTCCTGATATTAAACCGAAATCTGGCTTCCTTTAACTTGAGCCCATTGTTGTGTGTCCTGCACTCTGGGATAATCGAGAACAGATCTTGCCCCTCCTCTGTATGACAGCCTTTCAAATATTTGAAAAGTGCTATCATATCACCCCTCAGTCTTCTTTTCTCAAGCCTAAACATGCCCAATTCTTTCAGCCTTTCCTCATAAGGCTTGGTTTCCAGCCCCCTGATCATCCTTGTTGCCCTCCTCTGAACTTCTTCCAATTTGTTAGCATCCTTCTTGAAGTGTGGTGTCCAGAACTGGACACAACACACAACACTCAAGGTGAGGCCTAACCAGTGCTGAATAGAGGGGGACTAGCGCCTCATGGGATTTGGAAACTATACTTCTATTAATGCAGCCTAAAATAGAATTAGCCTTTTTGTAGCCACATCACACTGTTGGCTCATATTTAGCTTGTGATCTATGACAATTCCAAGATCCTTCTCACTTGTAGTTTTGCTGAGCCAGGTATCCCCCATCTTGTAACTGTGCAAGTTACATGGAAACAGGAAGTTTCTTGACCATGCGAAGGCCATCCGTACAAGCAAATGCTGAAATTCTACATGGTGCTTCTTTTAGTAGAAAGCCTCCACATGAAAAGGATCATTTCCTGTTCAGATGCATTGCTTTCTGTGTAAGGGAAAGGGGCTATATAGGGGAAGGGGGAATCGGGATGGAGGGCCCATTTCCAACTTGACTGGCAGCTCAGGGGTTACATTTCCCCTGAAATTACTAAGCAAGTACTCTGAAGATTTACTCATGCAGGTAAGACAATTAAACCCCAGAACTGCAATTTTATACAAAACTGAAAGCAGTAAACAATGCTTAATCACCAAATAAGTTAAAATAAATTAAAACAAATATGATACAGCTTCCAGGAAGCCAGGAAAGTGTCTAAGAAATTATGTGCCTGATTTTCAGATGCTTTTCGTTAAAAATAAAAATTTCTGTAGGGTCTAAAAATGGCTTCCAAGTCTACATGGCATCCATTTCTCAGCTAGACACTTTCTAGGTCATGTGCTGAAGAAAATGTGGTAACAGCCACATAGGACTTTTATAGGCAACAAAACCCATAGAAGGGCTGAAATCCTGTTGTTATTTTTTTAATTAGGCAGAAGGCAAAGAGCATTAACATTCACTTGCTTCAAGGCGGCAATTAAAGAATCCCTGCTGACATTCTCAGGCACATGCCCCCCCCCCCGAATCACAGTAGCGATCCTTTCATTGCTGACTGTGAGTGAATGTTCTACCATTTGTTTTCTACCTGTATATCTGCATAATAATATTTCAGTCAATATAGCAAAGCTGGCTAAAGACATCTGAACTGCTGCACTCAAGCACTTGTTAAAGCAGGGTGAAAAATTCATCATATTGACTGGTTTATGATTTGTATTTAATCACTGAGGTAATACAATTTCAGAAAACGCCAATAGAACACATTTCTGGTATAAAAAAGGTTAGCTATTTTCCTTGGTCATATATGTAGCCCTCATTTCCCACCCTAATCTTTTGTTCTATTTATTTGTAACATGATTTATAAGCATTCTCATTACATGTCATAGAATAAGATAGTGTAGCATTCATTTCATACAAATAAAGCATGTGACTTGATGGCACGTAACAACAACCATTCCTTTAGTAGGAAAAGATTGTGTGATATTTTATTCCCAGTCACTGAATAATTTATGCCTTTTGTTGAAGTTAAATAGAACTCTGAACTATATTTGTTTGATTATAACAATTTATAAACTATTTACACCCAAATATTTTAATGTGGTTCTGAATGTGATGTAGTGGCTAGAGTGTTGGACTAGGGACCAGGAGACATGGGTTCAAATCCCTGTTTGGCCATGGAAATTTATTTGGTAGGGTGTGAAACTCCTTAAATAGCTTTCTTATCTTGAAAGCTCTATTAGAGACACTATAAGTCAGTTCCAACTTGACGGCACATATTATAACAACAATTTTAAAGCAGAGTGTAACAATAATAAAACAGACACTATAACTCAATGTCCCGAATCCCATTAGTTAGGCCTACCAGTGTAACACAGTTGGTAAAAAATCTCAATAGCAAATTGCCACAAATTAAGAAGTTCGTGTAGGCATTTGCTTAATTTACAGCAATTCACCACTGAATTTTATGCTAGTTACATTGTGTTAGGATAAAAATGTAATATTTTATTAAAAACCCACTAGAGAGTATGGATAAGATCAAAAACCATTTAGAAAAATTTGGGGAAATAACAGAATAAATGATTAATTGGCAAAAATCACAAATGATGTTTAATCATAATATACAGGAACAAGAAATGTTTGTGAATAAATATAGTGTTAAAATGTGTAATTATATTAAATATTTAGGTATATATATAGTTAGAACAACTCAAAAATTAAAGGAGAAAAATTTTAATAAATTAAAAAACGATATTAAAGATAAACTGCAAGAATATTCTAAATTGAAATTATCATGGTTCGGGAGAATTGCTATAATTAAAATGAAAATATTATCAAAGATTACTTTCTTATTTAAGATGCTCCCAATACAATTAGAAGAAGAGGATTTTAAGTATTGGCAGGGATTAATTAATGGATTTTGTAATCAAGGTAAAAAATCCAGGATAAATAAAAGATATTGGTATAAGGCCCCCCCAACAAAGGAGGTTTAGGCATGCCTAATGTTAAAAATTACTATATAGCAAAACAATTAAGAGTTATTGGAGATTTGTATTAGGCATCCTTCAGTCTCGAAAGACTATGGTAACGTGCTCTGTATGGAGGACTTGGAACAGCGTCTAGTGTGGCTGAGAAGGCCAATTCGAGAGTGATAATCCCTTCCACACTGAAGACAAATACAATCTGTCCCCTGTCCAGCTCCCTGATTTTGCTGCTTCCGTGACTGCCTCTTTGCCTCGGTCTGCTGGACAAGGGTCTCTTCAAAATGGGAGAGGCCATGATGCAACGCCTGCCTCCAGGCTGAACGCTCAGATGTCAGGGTTTCCCATCTGTTGAGGTCCATTCCTAAGGCCTTCAGATCCCGCTTGCAGATGTCCTTGTATCACAGCTGTGGTCTCCCTCTGGGGTGATTTCCCTGCACTAATTCTCCATACAGGAGATCTTTTGGAATCCGACCATCAGCCATTCTCACGACATGCCCAAGCCAACGTAGACATCGCTGTTTCAGTAATGTATACATGCTAAAGATTCCAGCTCGTTCTAGGACCACTCTATTTGGAACTTTGTCCTGCCAGGTGATACCAAAAATGCGTCGGAGGCAACGCATATGGAAGGTGTTCAGCTTCCTCTCCTGCCGTGCACAAAGGGTCCAGGACTCACTGCAGTACAGGAGTGTGCTCAGGACGCAGGCTCTATATACCTGGATCTTGGTATATGTCGTCAGCTTCTTATTGAGCCATACTCTCTTCGTGAGTCTAGAGAACATGGTAGCTGCTTTGCCAATGCGTTTATCCAGCTCGACATCTAGAGAGAGAGTGTCAGAGATCGTTGAGCCAAGGTACACAAAGTCATGAACAACCTCCAATTCTTGTGTGGAGATGGTAATAGAGGGTGGTGAGTCCACGCCCTGGCCCATGACTTGTGTTTTCTTCAGGCTGATTGTTAGTCCAAAGTCTTGGCAGGCCTTGCTAAAACAATTCATGAGTTGTTGGAGGTCTTGAGCAGAGTGGGCAACAATGGCTGCATCATCGGCGAAGAGGAAATCCCGCATGCATTTCAGCTGGACTTTGGTCTTCGCTCTCAATCTAGAGAGATTAAAGAGCTTTCCGTCTGATCTAGTCCGGAGATAGACACCTTCTGTTGCAGTTCCAAAGGCGTGCTTCAGCATGACAGCAAAAAAGATCCCAAAAAGGGTTGGTGCGAGGACACAGCCCTGTTTCACTCCGCTTCGGATGTCAAAGGGATCTGATGTTGAACCATCAAAAACTACAGTGCCTTTCATTCCCTCATGGAAGGACCTGATGATTTTAAGGAGTCGAGGTGGACATCCAATCTTGGGAAGGATTTTAAAAAGGCCATCCCTGCTAACCAAATCAAAGGCCTTTGTGAGATCTATGAAGGCCACAAAGAGTGGCTGTTGTTGTTCCCTGCATTTCTCCTGCAACTGTCTGAGGGAGAATACCATGTCAGTGGTGGATCTATTAGCTCGAAATCCACACTGTGATTCTGGATAGACTCTGTCTGCGAGCACCTGGAGCCTCTTCAGCACAACACGGGCAAGCAGCTTCCCTACAACGCTGAGAAGAGAGATGCCACGGTAGTTATTGCAGTCGCCCCTGTCTCCTTTGTTCTTGTACAATGTGACGATGTTTGCATCCTTCATGTCCTGTGGTACTCCACCTTCCCTCCAGCAAAGACAAAAGATTTCATACAGCTCGGTAGTGATGGTCTCTTTACAGCACTTCAGCACTTCAACAGGGATGCTATCCTTTCCAGGTGCCTTGCCAGAGGCGAGGGAATCCAAGGCCGCTTTTATTTCTGCTAAGGTTGGTTCGCTGTCCAACTCTTCCAAGACAGGCAGGCACTCAATGTTATTTAATGCTTCTTCGGTTACTACATTCTCTCTGGAATACAGCTCAGAGTAGTGTTGCACCCAGCGGTCCATCTGCTGTGCTCGGTCCTGGATGATCACGCCTGTAGCAGACTTCAAGGGAGCAGATTTCTTCTGTATTGGACCTAAAGCCTGCCTGATACCGTCATACATTCCTTTGATGTTACCTGTGTCCGCTGCTATCTGTATCTGAGAGCAGAGCTGAAGCCAATAATCGTTGGAACATCTCCTGGCAGCCTGTTGGACTTGGCTACGAGCAGCTCGAAGAGCTTGCAAGTTGTACTTGCTAGGACAGGCTTTGTATGCTGCTAGAGCTCTCCTCTTATCCTCGATGGCTGGCATCAACTCCTCCGAATGGGCTTCGAACCAGTCGGCCGTCTTTTTGGTCTTCTTGCCAAATGTGGACAAGGCGGTGTTATACACAGCGTTCTTAAAATGTTCCCATCGTTCAGGTGCATTTGCATCAGCCGGGCCTGGAAGGGTTTCCTCAAGCGCTTGGGCAAATTCCTCCACTTTTCTTTGATTGCAAGTCTTCCTGATGTCAATACGTGGTCTTCCTTCCTTTTTCGTGTGATATAATCTCTTTGTTCGCAGTTTTACTCTACTACACACCAGGGAGTGATCAGTATCGCAATCAGCACTCTGGTAGCTGCGTGTGATCGTAATACTAGGAAGGCTAGAACGTCTAGTGAGGATCAAATCGAGCTGATGCCAATGCTTGGATCTTGGATGTCTCCAGGAAACTCTGTGTTGAGGCTTCGTATTAAAGAATGTGTTGCTGACGCAAAGACCATAATAACAGCAAAACTCCAGCAAGCGTTGGCCATTTTCGTTCATCTTTCCAATGCCAAAACGGCCTAGACAAGTGGGCCAAGAATTGTGATCAGCACCAACTCTAGCGTTAAAGTCTCCGAGAATGAACAGTGCCTCTCTTTCAGGGACTTTTTTGATAGTAGCTGCCAGATCGTCGTAGAATTTATCTTTCACTTCTGTAGTGGATGACAGTGTTGGTGCATATGCACTAATGAGGGTGACCGGTCCCGCTGATGAGTGGAGCTGCAGAGACAGGATTCTTTCACTCCCCACAGTAGGTGGAACAATGGATCTCAGCAGAGTATTTCTGACTGCAAAGCCAACACCATATTCCCTGGTCTCATTCAATGGTTTTCCCTGCCAGAAGAATGAGAAGTTTTTTTCTTTGACAGATCCCGAGTCTGGCAATCTCGTCTCTAGCAGGGCAACAATGTCCATCTGCAGTCTACTCAGTTCCATGTCGATGACAGCTGTCTTGCGCACATCATCTATTTCCTGCAGGTCGTCAGAAAAGCCGTGGTCAGAAAAGCCAGGGGTCATTGTCTGTACATTCCAGGTGCCCAGCTTTAGGGCAGAAGTTTTCTTATGATTGTTGCATGGTGCAGGGTTATCGATCTGCTTGTCGGCTTTTACCCTAAACCCCACGCACCCCGTGAGGTTAACAGACCGTGGCGAGGTAGCACCTTACTGGCTGGGGGCTGCCCAGCTTAAGGCGGGCGGTATCTACCTAGTGAGGTGCAATGACCTCTCCCACCATCAGAAGTAGCCCCTGGCGTCATGCTCTACGCCAATTGAGCAAAGACTTATAACCGGTAACTGCTACTTCCCGTGTTGTTTCGACGCTGTATGCGAAGCTGGAGTGTCCTCTCCAGAGCACGAAGCCTGGGTAAAATAATATGGAGGATAGGCTGTTACCCAAGCAGCAAATCCCCCCTCTCCACGTCACTGAGATAGTCCAGTGGAAAGGCAAGAGCCAATACAACTGGTTCCAGCGACGTCGCAGGAGTTGCCAGAACGACACGAACTGCCTCCGGGACTCCGGCTCCGGGTTTTGCCTCGAGGTTAACTCCTGAAGCCTTTTCCATCAGTGGATATAGCCACAAGGCAGTGGAGGTTTGAGATCAGAGTTTTCCTTCTCCTAGATGGGCTGCCTTCCAGGGCTGACGAGCCCCACCTACCCGGCCTGCTCTCTAATAGTGCAGAAGTATGATCTGACCCTTAAAAGGTTCCTACCCCCAGGTGTATGTAATGCTAATTGGCTTTCCTATTTACCCAAATTAGTAATTTTCCTATTTACCTTTTCCTATTTACCCAAATTAATCTGAAAAAAGATTAGGGTGAAAAATAGAGTTTGAGAATTTCTGCAAAACCCTTTTAAAGCTGAAACCCCGCCCCCTCAGCCCATGCGGTTAGAAAGAGCAAAGGTCAGCCTGAAAAAACCTCACACCAAAGAAAATATCTGCCCAAAAACATACCTCACTTCCTCCCTCAGCTTCTTCTTCAAGAAAGGAGCTTAGGAGTGTCTGCAAAACCCTTTTAAAGGTGAAACCCCGCCCCCTCAGCCCATGCGGTTAGAAAGAGCAAAGGTCAGCCTGACAAAACCTCACACCAAAGAAAATATCTGCCCAAAAACATACCTCACTTCCTCCCTCAGCTTCTTCTTCAAGAAAGGAGCTTAGGAGTGTCTGCAAAACCCTTTTAAAGCTGAAACCCCGCCCCCTCAGCCCATGCGGTTAGAAAGAGCAAAGGTCAGCCTGACAAAACCTCACACCAAAGAAAATATCTGCCCAAAAACATACCTCACTTCCTCCCTCAGCTTCTTCTTCAAGAAAGGAGCTTAGGAGTGTCTGCAAAACCCTTTTAAAGCTGAAACCCCGCCCCCTCAGCCCATGCGGTTAGAAGGAGCAAAGGTCAGCCTGAAAAAACCTCACACCAAAGAAAATATCTGCCCAAAAACATACCTCACTTCCTCCCTCAGCTTCTTCTTCAAGAAAGGACTATTGGAGATATTATATACAATAAAGAAAAATTAATTTGGTGGGAGATGGAATCTTCAGAAATAAACGGGAATGCTGAAGGATACTTGTTTAATGTAGTAAAGAGAAGTATAATAAATCAGATGAAAAACCCCTTTTTAAGAAATATGTTAAATATATGGAATAAACATAAAGAGAAGTTTTGTCCCTCAACTTCATCATTAAAATTAGTGACTGAAATAGAAAATTTTCCTACAAATTTAAAGGGTTTAGTAGAACTGTTTAAGAATAAAAGGGTTGTAAGATTGAAGGACTGGATGAGCAAAATGAGATTGAAAGAATTGATTATGTCTAAACTTCAAACTAATAAATTATCATGGTATAATTTTATTCAGTTAGACACTTGGACAAATGATTGGTTGAAAACTAATGGCAAATGTAGAGAACTCACTAAGTACGAACAATTTCTGTCATCACATGAAGATATGCAAGATACAAGGTTGAAGGGAATAGTAAGTAAAATATATAATATAATTTTGAAACAAGAGGAAAAAGAATGGGGAACAGAAGGTTTGAAATTAATTTGGGAAAATGATTTAAAGATAGAAATTAAAATAGAGGATTGGATAAAAATGTGGAGGATGAGAGTTTTAAGATTAATGTCGACAAGGATAAAGGAAAAAATTTTCAAAATCTGTTTAAGATGGTATTTTACTCCTGTAAAACTTAATATAATAAATCCAGCATACCCCAAAGCATGTTGGAAATGTGATGAGGAAATTGGTACATATTTTCATATGTGGTGGGAATGCAAACTGGTTAAGAAATTTTGGAAATTGATTTTTAAGGAAATGTGTGATATATTTGATAAAGATATTGATTTTAATGCTAAAATTGCTCTATTGTCAATTTTTGATAACATAGATTTGGATTATTACTCAAAATAATTGATCACTAATTTTATGACAAGTGCTAGAATATTAATAGTTAGGTTTTGGAAAGACAAAAATGATATTAAATTAGAAGATTGGTATAGTGAAGTATGGGACATTGCATTAAACGATAAATTGACTATTGAACTCAAAATAAAAAGAGGGGAAATAAGTTCTAACAATTTTTATGATATTTGGGGTAAATTCGTGGAATTTGTCTTAGTGAAAGGAAGGGGGAAAGCCTCTAAAGAATACTCTATACAATTTTGGAAAGGTAGTCCATAATAAAAATATTGTTAAATGGGGTCCCGTGGGTATGGGGTGCACGTTAGAATTTAGTCTGTAATAAGCACTATTATTTATATTTTTTGTATTTTTGTTGTTGTATTTGTTTTTTTTTTTTGTCTGAAAAATAAAAATTAAAAAAAAGGATAAAAATGTAATAGGATTTGGGCCATTGTCTAAAACCTATACAATATCTACATTATTGATAAAATTGGAAAACATGGTAGAAAAAAAGACACCACGGTTGCACAAATAATAAACAGCTCTTTACCATATACCTAAAAAGAAGAATTGTGAGTTTGTGCCTAATAGAAAGGGTAAGAACAGTCCATATAACAAGGGCTACCACACAAATGGCTGTCCTGGTCTGAACAGCTGCAGAATTGCCCTTCTAGGAGCATGCATTATCACCAGAACAGCCTTTCCAGCTAATCTTAAGAACAAATAGTTCTGTAAGAATAAAGGTGGTCTCTCGACTAAACAGGTCTCAAGCTGTTTGAGGTTCTATAGGCTAACAATGAAAGCATATAGCAAATGGATTACTTCGTACAGTTTCGTCAGTGAAAGTATTACGAACTGCTGGTAGGTTGCGTCATCCAGAAGCCTAGCTGAATAATTCTGTATCAGCTGCAGCTTTCATCTGCTCTGTTAAGGTCAGCCCCGCATAAAGCACTATGTAGTGGTTGAAACTCAGTGTTACTGTGTTATGTTTTAGTATTTTCAGGAGGACAGTTTTCCATGCCTTGTACCTTTTTTCTTCTTCTGATCTTCAACACTGTGATTTGTAAGCAGAAAACAGATTTGAGGAAAAGCATAGGCTAATTTGCATGCAGTGCCTGAATATCTATAAATAGCGAACCAATTGGGTTTACGTGTCTCTCCTGCCTGCTGTCCAACTCCCTCCCCCATTCATAAACAATTAACAAACATGCTCAGAGGTGAAATTCATCAAATAAAACATTTACTGTGCACACTTGGCCCAGCTCTGCCATTAACCATGTTTGTTTCAAGTCATTATTAGTTTTCAGAAACATTTAAGATGTCTGAATTGGTATTTATACTCTGCCTCTTGATATGCAAATTCCTTATTCTAAATTCTGCAGCTTTGGCTCACTTTGGATTATCAGCATTTACCTGCAAATATTTGAATAAACACAAGTGAGGCCATCCTTTTACAACCCTTTTAAGATCAAAGAGCCCGTATTCTGCCTTTGAGGCTTGTCTTTTTAAACCTTGCACAAACAATTAAAATGATCTTCCTCTTTCCATGAATCTCTAACAGTCTAACAATTAAAAATATTTTTCCTCCTAGTAGTTTTTTTTTTAAAAAAATCTGCATTCTTAATGAAAGCAAGACATATTTTGGGTTAATCTCATTTCAATCTATTGTTTTAAACCTGTACCTCTGATAGTTGGGTGCCACACAGCATGACATTAAAAAAAAAAACCAGATTAAAAATAGAGCTGTAGAGATCTGAGCTTCATATCAAAAGGGTATTTGTTTGGTGCCCCTATAATGTGACTGTCTAAGGAATTAAGCAGTTTACCTGGGGCATTTGATGTATCAGAATGGCATGTGAGAACAGAAGCCGTGAGAGTGACTGAATACTTTGGGTAGGCATAACATTTGGTATTCAAATACATTATCAGATACGTTATGAAGTAGATCAGATACATTATTTAGTAAAGAAAGATGTATATTTTTAAAGATTTTCATATTAAAAATATGCAGAGAGACTGTAGGCATTACCATAGTAAATAATGTCTCCCACATTTGTACAATACTACAGATTCATTCTTCTCTGTACGGTACACAACAGACCGCTTATCTAAAAAGACAGATCAAAGTTGTTCTGATTTTTCTGCCTGAAGATTCAGAAATCAGTATGCATATGAATACGCCGTGAGTGTTCAGCTTTATTTCTTGCTAGGATATGATCTCTCTTGCAATCCACCAAAAACAGATTTCAACCTTTTCCTTTTGCCCCCTTCTCTTGTTTTTAAATAGTTTGTTTCAGATGGCACTGCACTCTCATATTTATTGGCCTTCATAAGGAATTGCAAATTTGCACGTTGCCTTAGATGCATGAATGCATGACGGTAAGAGGGTTGTTGACCACATAGCATATACAGGTTGGTAAGCAAGGGAACAAGGATTAGGAGCAACATTCGTAGTCAAAGTTACTAGTAGTAGCATTTCAAAGGGTTGGAAATGGACAATCCATGGCAATCAGGGTGAGGAGAATACAGCATGTCAGCCTTGTAGGTAAACGTGGAGACTGAAGGAGAGTGAATTCTTAGCGACTGTTATGAAACCCTTGTGCCCCACCTAGGTTATTTCTTTGTCCTAGTGGTGGTATGGGTTCCATTAGTTAAGAACCAGTGTTTATCTTTTATTTCAGTTAATTTTCTTGTGCACCACCTTGAGTTCTAATGTTAGGGGAAAGTGGGGATTGAATTAAGGAACTAATTTTCTAGAAGCTGGAAAGAATATAGGCAATGCAGCTGAACAATTGTTTCAGGAAAAAGTTCAGTGCAACACTCTATAAAAGAAACCACTAGCTACTGATGTCGGGTTCCATTAACATCAGTACTCTTGCCCTGGTAAATCACTGCAATGTATTTTAACTGTAGTAGGTGATTTTGTGACAAACTAAGACATATAGCTTACAAGCCACTACCTTTAATATAAGGCCATATATGAGCCTTAGGATATGCTTTTTCTGAAAATGTAACAAATATTATAGTATAGATGTCAACATTGTTCCTATGATTCATTGCTCTTCAGTTAATAAGAAAGTTGTCACAGTGTGTGTGTATTTATGTGTGTATGTGTTCTGTTATGTATTTACTATTGCTTATTCACTTAAATGGAACAGAGACATTTGAGAAGATGATATCTTCCAGATACGTCACTATCAAATTTTGATTTGTTGTTTAGTCGTTTAGTCGTGTCCGACTCTTCGTGACCCCATGGACCAGAGCACGCCAGGCCCTCCTGTCTTCCACTGCCTCCCGGAGTTTGGTCAAATTCATGTTGGTTGCTTCAATGACACTGTCCAACCATCTCATCCTCTGTCGTCCTCTTCTCCTCTTGCCTTCACACTTTCCCAACATCAGGGTCTTTTCCAGGGAGTCTTCTCTTCTCATGAGATGGCCAAAGTATTGGAGCCTCAGCTTCAGGATCTGTCCTTCCAGTGAACACTCAGGGTTGATTTCCTTCAAAATGGATAGGTTAAATTTTGATTTAGATATCTGTAAATGTTCTGTAATGTTGGAAGAGTCACAAAGGTGACACAGTGTCTTCTCATGTTGCTCCATCAATAAGTTTTCTGGAGAGTCATTTGTACATCACATGGCTATGTAGCTTTGTATAGATGGTTAAGAATGCATCAAAATATTCCCTCACTGAAGAAGGGGTTGTGTTTCTGATCACATAATCTTTTCCAGTTTCTCCCATGATTAATGCCAGAAGGACTCTATGAAAGCAGACTCAGAGGAAATTGAAACAAATATGGACATCTATATTTCCAGGGAATAACTATAAGTATAAATTAGTGAAATAAAGCTCTTTTGTAAGAATACACAACAGAACTATACAATATTACTTATCTTGAGCATTCAAGTGGTTTCAATAGTTAGTCAGTTTTTATATGTCTTTCTGTGCAATTAAAAAAAAATCAACCACTTCCACAGTCACAGGACTGACCAGTGGGCCTAAGCCCTTCTGGATGTAGAGGATGCTTAGAGTTGTCTTCTGGCTGCTCATTAGGCTCTATATTGGATACATCCTGAAGAACTGCAACAGCCAGGAAGCACTTCATCAGCGTTAGAGGTAAATAACATAGAGGTCTGAAAATTTTTGTTTGTAGCTGCAACTCCAAGAATTCTTAGGGAATTCTTGGAGAATTCTGGGAGCTAGAGAATGCTTTTTAGCTTTATCCCATCCAACACTTAGAATATTTTAAATAAATTAAACCAATAAAAATAATGACTAGAGAGATGGACTAGGACTCAGGAGGCTTGGGTCCGAATCTCTGTTCAGCCATGGAATCTTGCTAGAGGTGAGGAACTGATAAATCCACTCCAGTGTATCTCCAGCAGAAGGGAATAATTAACCACTGCTGAGTACTCCATATCTGGAAATAACCTCTGGGAAGGGTTGCCATTAGTCAACTTGATTGCACACAATTATGGATTATTAACTTTGCAAATAATCTGCTCCTTTTTTGTTGATATGAGCTGATTCAGTTTTCTGCCATTTCGCACTCTCCTTGGAAGAGCTGGCTATGAGGAATGCCATGAGGCACTTGCACTTCTAAATGTACCATTACACCACTGAAGAACAAGCTGGATGGTAATATAGTACCGTAAGTCCTATTGCCTTTGTTTCACCTTGCACAAGTTTGATTGAGGATGAATTCTGCTGCAACATGATATGGAACCCCACCCCCACCCCCAGTATCAGGTAAATGAAGTTACAAATCTCATATGTAAGACTGTCAATCTTAATGGGTAAGTGAAGACAGGAACACATATATGGCATATTTTTCTGTAATGTTTTTGCCCTGGGTGATTTTCTGAACTCTCCACACAGATGTTTTAAATACGATATGCCCTTTCTGCCAGGATGCTTGAAACAAATTTCCTTCAGAAATGTACTAATTGAGAGAACACAATGTTTTCACTTGAAGGAGCTCACTTCCCACTAAGCTACAAAGCAATTTTCTTTCTTTTCTTTGGCATAATAACCAGAGGAAAGGACATTGGCTCTAATGGTGGCTAAATAACCAAACACTTAAATATGTGCATGTATGTATATTCATAAAATATATTTTAGATACCAATATCCTCCAGATGTGAACAGAGTTGAAACCTGGAGGTTCTTTTTTCTCTGGATATTCATTTACCATATAAATCTCCCAACACATTCTTATCTGTTATGTAAATAAGATGTGGAATTCCTATAGTGTATCAGTATTCTACAGCAGATGGTGTAGTGAGATTTACCACACCATTACATTTAATGGGATTGAATTCATTTGGATTTCTTGAGGCTTGCACAGTCCTTCTCTATGCAACCGTGTTGCCAATGATCCTGATTATATATGATTTGAGGGAGTGCTTAAAGAAGGGGGGGGGCTTTTATCTTAGAAATATGTGTGTTTTCTGTCAAAGCTGAAAATGTGTATGTATTGCATTTTTCAGGATTTATACATCCTTTGAGGAAAAGTTATTTAATGAATATTCAGTGAAAGAATTGAGGACATTCTACAGTATTTTGTAAATTTCAAATAGTTAACTGTTTTGCTACAAGTGTCTTTGAAAAAATAATTTCCCCTCTTTCTCAATGAAACTACAGAGTAAGATAGCAGCTATGGATACCATCATGATGCATTCAAACCATGGGGGAAGGGAATGTACAATCAATTTCAGTACAACCTGAATTATAATTGAAATCAGAAATCAATGTTAAAAGTGTTTTCTATAAATAGTTTTTTCAATAGCCATTTACAAGGAATATATTATTTGGGCTACCTTCTATATATTAGTCATCTTGGCAAATTACATGTCAAGGCGTATATAATCTAAAATGAGGAAACCGTGGCCCTCTAGATGTTTCGGACCAACTCCCAAAAGCATTGGCCAGCATGAACAGTAAGAGCTTGTATGGGTCATAGGCAAAAACCAAAAGCCAGTATAACACTGGCAAAATAAAAGAATTACTTATGTGAGATCTCAGGCCCAGAGAGGATGATTGACCTGTTGAGCAGCAGCTGGAAGAGCTGGCATCCACAGGGCCAGCTGTGAGTTTCTGATGGCCCATCTCACCAATCAATGGCTATCTTGGGTCTTGTCTTCAGGAGTGTAGTGCCTCACCAGCAAGAAGAACTGAGATGTGCTCACACAAGGAGATAAGCAGAACTTCAAGAAGGATGTACACTGGGACCTGTGTAACCATCCAACCAGTATTGGATCTGAGCCTGAAACATCTAGAGGAGTCAAAGTTGCCCTAGTGTTCTGGAAGAATATAAAACAATAATGCACAAAGTGAAATCAATTTGACCAATAGGCTGAACAGATTTCTAGCCAGCCATATATAGCCAGTTCCAGAAACTTGTGAGATCCTGGGTAGAGATGGGCATGAATCCAGATCGTTGGATCGTGCTGGATCATTGTACCAGAAATACAGGTGCTGCTCAGTTCCATCCTCCACCCAACCCAGCCAGATTCCCCCACTAACCAGCTGGGGTGCACTCCGCTCCTCCTCTTCTTAGGTCACCAGTTGTGGCAGAAGCACGGACTTCCCTTCTCCACCTTATCCAGCAGCTGCCCACCCAAAGGCAGTGCTGCAGCAATCCCTGCTGCACCTCCTGAGTGGGCAGCTGCTAGAGGAGGCAGAGATGGGAAGTCTGTGCACCTGCTGCAACTGGTGAAATGACCTGGTGAAATGACCAAAGAGGAGGAGGAGCGGAGCAGGCACCAGCTGATGAGTGAGGGAGTCCGGCCAGGGTGGGGTGGGGGACAGGACTGTGTGCAACCTATTGTGCCAGTATGACAATCCAGGACGATCCAATGATCCAGATTCATGCCCATCTCTAATCCTGGGCAATCAACCTGAAATGAGCTGCCTGAAGGTAAGATACCTACAACTTCTCCAGGAAAACTGCTCTTTGCTCACTCCAGAGATTGAAAATTCACTCTAGTTTCCAAAAAAACAAGAGGACCATATGGATTCTGGACAGAGTGTGAGAATGGCATGATGAGAACAATATATTACATTAAATATAATGGATTTTTTTAATAATGAGAGGAAACAATGTCACATTTTGATTTTGATTTAAAGGCACCCAATTTTTACCATAAGGAGTTTGGATGGATTATTTCCTTGAGCTCCAGTTTGCATACAACATGATTTCTGGTGTACAGACTGGCAAAACAGACTGTTTTGACAGCAACAGGAGGTCTTGGGCGTAGACTGTGAAGATTTTGCAAGGACCAAAAACTGTGGTGTGCAGATTGGCAAGACCTTACAAGTAAGAGGAATTCTGGTTTGAATATCATATTTAGTTTCTTTAAAAATAAATAATTAATGGCAGAGATCACCATAATGATTAACGTAATGAATTAAGTTCTTTTGACCTCAAACTAAGAAAATGAATTAGTGTGTTTGATTTATTTTTCTGAATGTTGGCTGAATAGAAGTAGCAACTTCTTGCTACAGAAGGGACTTACTGATAAGACTCTGGAGACACTGAATATTATGGAATTTTGCTTCCAGAAAGAGGATTCTCCTCTAATAACAGAGCTGAAAAGAGTCCCTTCCTGTTTTTTGGACTACAACTTCCAGAATCTTCTGCAACCATGACCTGGGAGTTGTATTGGGGTTTTTGCAACCTTGCATGCTGCCTTTAGCAGATTTGGCTGGGGGAGACCTTTCTGTGCTGGGGTGACTGTCAGTCTATCCAGCACTAACTAATGGTTCCTTCCTTGCCTCTGAATTCAAGGAGAACACCACCTCTCTGCTCTGTGTCTCTTTCCCTATCTATAGTCTGTTGAAGCAGTCATGTTTCCCAGTTTGCTGTTTGATCTATTTAATTGTAAGTAATGACACCTTTTATTCTTCCTACTATTAATGTGTCAGAGTGAGTTATTGAGACTGCAAGTACCAGTTTATGGAAAAGGGGTGGTCTACTCTGTGGAACTTGAAGCTATTCTGCTCTATGAATCCCTAGACTTCTGCTGTGCAAAACAATTTCTTTCCACCAGTCTCCCACCAGTACAGGGATGTTGGTAAGTCTTCGGGTCTGAGTCCCAAGTCTGAGTTTTTGGTACCAAGTCCCAAGTCTGAGTCCCTATTAAGAACAAGCTTTTTTCCATGGAAAAAAAGGAGGGGTGGGTGGGTTCCGAGTCACAGGTCAAGTCCAAGTCATTGAACCCTCCCTTGAGTTGAGTCTGAGTCGAGTCACCAGTGTGACTTAAGTCCAACTTGACAATGAGTCCCATGACTTGAGTCCCCATTCCTAGCTCAGTGGTTTTGGCATCTGATTGTGGAACCAAAGGTTGGGAGTTTGAATCCCCACTGTACCTCTTTTACAAGGGGCTGAACTTGATGATCCATATGGTCCCTTCCAGCTCTACAGTTCTAAGAATGCTATCGGAGCAGATAAGAAGTTGGCGCAGAGAGTATAAACTTCAAGAATTGCAAGCATGAGATATGTGTGGGCAGGGCCGCTTTATTCAGAGGGCAAAGTGGGCATTTTCCCAGGGCCCACTGTCTGTAGGAGCCCAGGGCCAACATGAAGAGGGGGATATTCCAACCCCCCCATGATGGTGCTGCGCAGCCTGTGCTGCCCACTGTTCGCTGGGCCTTTGAAGTCCTATGTGCACTAAGGTCATGTGATGGAACCATGTTGCCTGACCTCACGCCGTTTAAGCACTGGTGGCACACACAGCCTTTTCTCCTGCTGTCCACATCAATGAGGACCCCAGCCCAGCTGAACTGATGTGGCAGGCACAGCATTGAGAGGCTGTTTTGGAGGCAAAGATGGCAGAGAGAGGCTGTTAGGGAGCTAAAATGGTACAGAGATGCTGTTTGGGGGCTAAGGTGACGCAGGCAGGCTGTTTGGAGGCACAGAGGGCACTGGCATGATGTACAAAGTTTATGCATTTACCAGTTAACCTTTACATTGTGCTATGTTGATAGATACAGTGGTGAACCAGTGGAAAGGTTTCTGGAATTTGTCCCTATATTTTCACATAAAGGACAGTCATTAGCTGATACAGTTTGCAAGACCCTTCAAAATCACAATATAGATATTAAAGACTTCATGGTCAGACATATGACAATGCTACTAATATATCTGGAAAATATAAAGGAGTGCAGACACGCATTCAGAACATCAATCCACTGGCAGAACATGTACCATGTACTGCTGATTCTTTGAATCTGGATGGACAATGAGCTGCAATTTTTTTTTCTATGGTTCAGACACTATTTGGTTTTTTCTCTTCTTGGACCTGTTGTTGGTCTTTGCTTCTAGAGCATCTGAAACCAAATGAAAAAGGACAGGTACTTTTTGGCTAGGAGACACTCGCTGGTCTAGCCATGCTAATGCTGTTGAAGCTTTGCAGCTGAACTACTGCAACATTATTGAATGTCTCCAAAATATGGGAAATGATCCTGATGAAAATGATGACACACAGCATCAAGTGATATCGCTTTCTTAAAAAATGAAGAAACTGGAAAATATCTTCATGTGCATCATAAAGAGCAGAATTTTAAATCATTTTAATGAAACAAGTGTGTATTTGCTATCAAATAAGATACACTTGGGCACTGCAACCACAGGCTTGAGTCACTCATGAAATATGTTCAAAGTTTCAGAAATAAGTTTTAAGACATGGAAAAAACAGCTAAGATTATCCTGTCTGATAGTGAGTATAAAAGCTGTAATAGAAAGCACAAAACTTTTTTTAATGAGGCCAGGATTGATGATGTTCTAGAAGGAAGCAGTAAGTTTCAAGTTCAAACTTATAATGTAATTATTAACACACTTGTCAATTGTCTACATGAAAGAAGGGAACAATATTCTTCAATAAACAGCAAGTTTGACTTTTTGGATGACTTGGCTTTCATGTCATTTCAACAATTAAGAAAACATGCATTTTCTCTACAATAAGCTTATCAGGATGATTTGGAAAACACATTTACAGATGAAGTTGTTGCTTTCCAGAGTTTACTACAATGCTGCCTTCCCAACATCATCAGCAGCAAAGAGGACAAAGATTATCCAAATAGTGCATACTGTAGCAAATTTTTGCAAGAAAGAAACATCATCTTAGTCTACCCAAATGTTGATATAGCCTTTCGTCTCTACCTGACATTACAGTTCTCCGTGGCTGGAGTGTTCCTTTTCAAAACTTAAGCTTATAAATCAGTGTTACGCTCCTCAATGCAAGTACAACGATTTAAGAGATTAACAATAATGTCAATTGAGAATGACATTTTGAAGCAAATTGATTTTGAAGACATCATTAGTGAATTTGCAAAACAGAAAGCGACCAAAAAATGTGGAAGTTGTTTTCTATTTGAAACCTCATAATACTGCCTTTAACCTATTGGTGGTAAGAGTAGTCCTACCAAAAGCAATCCTCCCTGCACCTTGTGCAGTGGACTTCTCTGCATGATTTATCCAGATTTCCTGGACTTGGTATACTATCTTATCCCTGTTGGATCCCCAAGTACATTTTGAGCAGCAAATTGACATATCCAAAGTGTTTATTTTGGCACTGTAATAGGAGGTAGCACTTTAGCCCTTTCGTACCAGGACTCTTATTTTTATTGCAGGTTTTTCTTTAGATACATTTTTTTTGTTTTCTAGTACTGAAGACTTGTTTATGGTGATGAGCTATACTTTCTTTTCACTGTTATGTTGTTTGTTTACCTAAGCATTGTTCACTTATTTACTACTACCAAAGTTAACTTAGTGAGTCAGTCTTATTTATATTACATTGTTCATGTTGTGTGACCAATTTAGGTGAGAGGGAGGGCCCCCCATTATTATATATATATTTGCCCAGGGCCCACCAGAGCCTTGAATCAGCCCTGGGGGGAGGGGTGCTTCTCCTTGCTGAGATTCATTACCCAAGCAAAACCATCATGGTTCAGTCCTTTAAACCATGATGGTTTTGCTCATCCTTAGTTTCTCAAAATTAAGGTTTCACTTTGAGGCGCCATTCCCTGCATACCCTCAGTTATTTCCAAAGTAGACTGGATTCTGAAAAATACCCACACCAAAAAATCAGCTATTACCTTTGTTACCTACTTGTTACCAGTTAGTTGTCTTTACAGTTATGTTACATAGCTCATGCAGTTATGAACAAAGCACATAAACCTGGAAGCTTATAAAACAAAAGGCACCATGGGTACTCCATGTTCTGTTACCTTGCTCATAGGACTTTTCAGAAGGGGAAAAAAATTAAAACATGAAAGTAATATATGGTTAAAGTGATTAGCTGGCTGTAGTTTCCTGGATACAGTAGATTTTCTTCTTTAACACAGCAGGGGTGGGCATGACTTATGCAGGCAAGGCCTACTTTACCAGAGGTTAAATTTGATCAAATTGATTAAACACAGTGGCCTTAAAAAATGTATTCAGACAAGATCATTTGCTGGTTTCAGGCATGTTATCAGTTTTCACCTGGTTCTAAAGTTAGCCTAGTTTGAAATTAGTAATTTTCTTTAAAATTGAAGAGACATTCATTAATGTGTAAAGTGTATACTTTTTAAATGAGATTTTAAAAAAATACCTCCTTGAGCTTTTGAAAGGTGAGATGCATGTCTGTATTCGTTTAGTATCTGCTCATTTCCTTTGCGTAATGTATTGCTGATAAAATGAGCAAAGGTGTTTGTTTGTTTTGTATATAAAGAGTAAAATCCCGTTGCATGGTTTTGCTGGCGTAAACCAGATCAAGGTGTTCAGAATAACTAATTTAAATAAATTTAAAGCTTCCTATTCCCCCTCCACCCCATTTTAGATTCCAAGGGTCCCAAGGGTCCCAAGGGCTCCCTTTTGCCCTCGGGAAGCCTTTTGGAGCTTAGGAATGGAAGAAAAGCTTTTAATAGTAAACATTCACTGTTGGATCACCACTAGTAGTCCTGACAAGTGGTGGCCATCCAGTGGCAGTTTTTTAGTATTAAATGTTCCCCCACCACACACACACCTATTCTGAAGTTCAGAAAAGGGAGCTCTAGGGAGTATCAGAAGCTGAAATGGGGGGGACAGGACATTTTAAAATTTATTTGAATTTATTATTTCTGGTGTCCTGATCCAGTTAATGCTTGAGGAACTATTCCCACAGGATTTTGTGACAAACTGTTCGACACCTTATAGAAAACAAGATGAAAGCTCCTGCCCTAAAGACGTTGATGTTTTTGTTATGTGCTGTCAAGTCGCCCTTGACTTATGGTGACCTTATGAATGAGCGATTCCAGAATGTCCTGTCCACAACAGCCCTGCATAGCTCTTGTAGACTCACCCTGTGGCTTCCTTTAGAGAATCAGTCCATCTCATATTTGGTCTTCCTTTTTCCCCATTGCCTTCCAACTTTCCCAGCATCATTATCTTTTTCAGAGAATCCTGTATTCTCATGATGTGCCCAAAGTAGGACAGCCTTCGTTTCAACATTTTTGCCTCCAGAGATAGTTCAGGCTTGATTTGTTCTAGGATCCACTTGTTTGTCTTTATGACAAGCTAGGGTATCCGCAAAGCTGTCTTCCAGCACCACATTACTAAATTATTAAGCACTAAAGCACACTATTAACCAATAAAGCCTATTATTAAGCTAGGATATACAGGAGTCACAAAACCTATGCCCCTTAAGGTAGCATGCCACTATGTGGAGCACACTGCCTCATCACTACTGTTGAAGCAAGACCCAACTGTCTGTTCAGTCAGCTCTTTTACACACACATGTGGGACAAGGTTCTTGATATTGGGCCTGAAACTATCTTTGATGAGCCCTGCCATTGTGCAAAACAAGATGCTGAACTAGATGGACATTGGTTTCTATTTTCATTCTTTGTGCACACATAGCCACTTTTCTTACTACTAATAAACTCTAGTGGTCAAGAACTGGGGAAAAATACAGTTCTCAGAATCCCTGAGGTAGCACTGGCCCAAGTGGTTGGGGTTACTGAGAATTTTAGTGTAAAAGAAAGGAGATTTTCCATGCTCTGGATGGGCTGAATGTTTTTGGAGCCAATGGATAGAGGCTGCCTCAATTTTTGCATAACCTTTCTTCACACGGAATACAACTACTGTATTTCCTTGAAGATATCTCATCCCAAATTCCTCAGTTTGCATTCCCATCACCTCTATGAGCCCTGTATGAAATGGATTTTCAGGAAAGGGAGGGAAATACGTTGAAGAGTGGTTCCCAGTTATTATAAGTTAATCCTTCAAGTCACTGAAGCTCCCTTCACATCTGTCCTCCTCCTTCATCTGTACATAAAGGTAAAGGTAAAGGTTCCCCTTGACAATTTGTCCAGTCGTGTTCGACTCTAGGGGGCGGTACTCATCCCCGTTTCCAAGCCATAGAGCCAGCGTTTGTCCGGAGACAATCTTCCGTGGTCACATGGCCAGTGTGACTTAGACACGGAACGCTGTTACCTTCCCACCGAGGTGGTCCCTATTTATCTACTTGCATTTGCATGCTTTCGAACCGCTAGGTTGGCGGGAGCTGGGACAAGCGACGGGCGCTCACTCCGTCACGTGGATTCGATCTTACAGCTGCAGATCTATAGATCTTACAGCACAGAGGCTTCTGCGGTTTAAACCCACAGCGCCACCACGTCCCTCTATACATAAAGAGCAGCAAATACGTTTAGTGAAGCCTAAAGGGACTAACATCACTCACTCTTGGCTGCAGAAACAGAATGCTACTTTGCAAGTGTCATAGACCTTACATTTATTGGTCTGAATAAATATTAGTCCTGTGAACAGTGAAGGACTGAAGGCTGAATAGTGATAATTGCCATTAGAACTGAGACACTGCCATTAGGGCACCAGGAATACTTCTGTACCTTTCCACGTCAATGAATGGCTCCAATTTGAAAACAAGGGCAGACAGACAAACGAAAATCCCCGCTGCAGAAATCACAACTTAGCCCCTGTGTTTTCATTGATGTAGAGTCTGCAATGTCTGCCACTGGCTTGCTTTGTTTCCTTTTGCAGAAGACTACCTCTTTCTTCACCAGATTGGCATTGGTGGCTCAGGTCCTTTTGTGTGTGTGTGTGTGGGGGGGATTTCCCATGAGCAGGCAGTGAGTATTTGACAAGCCCAGGAAGTAGCAAAGGGTCAGGAAAAACTCCCCATGTGTTAAGGACCTGGACATCCTGGGGGAGGGGGGTGGGATCTGCTGGAATAGGCAACCAATATCATTTGTCATCAGAATGATCCTTAAGGTAAGCCTTTCATGATCCCATTTCACTAAAAAAAAAAAAAAAAAAAAAAAAAAAAAAAGGCTAAGACTGAGATGTGTTCACTAGAGATGGGGACAAATAAAAAAATGGCGATTCATTTTGATCCGTTATTCATCAAGGTTAACGGATCAACGAATACGAATATACAAATATTCTTCGCCGAATTGCCGAATCAATCTGTCGATTCATCGGCACTTTAAACAGATATAACACTGGCCCCCAACTACCTAGAGACACCAGATTTGTAGGGAAGCTTCCTCAGACACTTTTCTACAAATCCTGAAAGTTTGGTGAACATTGGATCACGAACCCCCGAGTTATATAGTCACAAAGAGGACCCCCACAGGAAAGCTCCCCCCAGATACTTAGAGACTCCAGAATCACAACGGAGCTTCCTTTGTCTTTCCCAACACGCCTGCCAACTTTGGTGAAGATTGGATATCAGACATCCTAGTTATTCACCCAGAAATTGGGTCCCCCCAGGAGAGTTTACCACACAGCACAGAAGCCCATTCTGCCTACCGGCCACCGATCAACTGATCAGAAGCCGATAGGCAGCCACCCCACACACACACAGCCAGCCACCCCAACAGCCTACCTCCACACCCCCTTCCTTTCCATACCTTAGCCCCCATCTCTAGTGTTCACTCATCATTCTAGAAATATCTTCCCCAGGTATATTTTTTCTGTTTCAGTTCTTAACAACCTTAAATAAAATGTTGCAAATAATGTATATACTACTACTACTACTACTACTACTACTACTACTACTACTACTACTACTAATACTAATAATAATAATAATAATAATAATAATAATATAATAATAATAAACAGATACAAGTTTTAACGAAAAAACTAAGTTTCTGTTAAATATCGGCTCAGTATGTATGCTGTTCCTAATATTTCTATTTTCTGTAGTTTTGATGGTGTTATTTCTGAGACCTGCAACTGCTTATAATACTGCGTGAAAGCCCCAGTGACTACGGGGACCACTGTACATTGTTAGTTTTTCCAATTCTTTATTTTTAACTCTGGCATCCCCTGGAATTACAATGTTAATGATCCAGATATTTCTTCATTCTATCACTGGTGTGTTACATTCAAGGTGTCTCTCTGTTTGGATCTGGAAATCCCACAGGATCTTGATGTTGTCGTATACTGACACTTTCTCTACCTGATGTTCCCATGGGTTTTTGGAGGCTGGCAAGTTATATTTTTTGCATAATGACCAGTGCACTAATTTTGCCACTCTGTCATGTCTAATCTGTTTGTGCAATCTTTGAATATTTGCAGATGAGGTGTGACACAGTTTATATAAAAATCAGATACAAGTTTGAACCAAAAACCTAAGTATCTATTAAATAATAGTGCAGTATGTATGCTGTTCCTAATATTGCCTTTTTTTGTAGCTCTGATGGTGGCAGTTGTTGTTGTTAATAACAACACCATCAGAGCTACAAAAAATAGTTGTTAGGTTTTTTTTGTTAAAACTGTGTTTTGAATTTTCGAATAATAGTAATAATGGTAAAGGACAGATTTTAATGTTGTCGTTCTTAGCCAGTGGTTAAACAGTTGAATGGTATCTTCTTCACGGATATTTTACCCACAGAAATATTTTACCAAGCTATACATAATGCATGTCTCTGGCTCTGTCTAGCTGCTCTACAAGTCTAGCAAGCAAGGGTGGAGGGCAGGGCAGGTGGGACCATGCTAAAATATAGAGTCAGCATGAAACAGCTGTGGCCTGTTAGCAACAACAGCTTAGAAAACACATTTTCTTTTTATTATTATTTAAATAAAAAAACTGAAACAATGGTGTGAGACTGAATATAGTAGTTTTAAGAATGTACCCAGATAGGCAGTAATGCCAGAATTCTCAGGAGTGCTGGGTAAGATACAGCAAAATTGAGCTCACCATTTGTTTGGCAGTGTTTATAAAGCATTAAAGAGCATCCCAAATCAGATGTAAGATATTCTTGTCATAGATTCATTATATTTTCAACATGCTTCCCTTTTCAGTTTTTGCCTGAAGTTCTTTACTGACCTTCTTCCCCAGCCCTTCCTTTTGATAATGTCCCTGGCAGAGTATTCACAAGAAGCAACTCAGGGTGCAAGTAGATTTATTCCAGCCTTCCACTGTCTAGTAGTTGAGCCACCAAAGTTCTTCTTGATGATGATGATGATGATGGCAGGGAACCTTTCAAATGTATTTCTGAGTGCAAAAATTTATTTATTTATTTATTTATTTATATGCTTCCTTTCTCCCCATAGGGGACCCAAGGTGACTCACAACAGATAAAATAAGAAATTTAAAAACACTATAGAAATATTACATTTTAAAAAAAAACAGTTAAACATACCTTATGGTTTTTATGTCATTTGCACAAGCGCATATCTTCAGTTTATACTTCTTTATGCAGACTGGCACTAGGTAGGACATATCCCATCCCATTGTTTGTATAAAATGCTACTGGATTCACACTACTCATTTTTCTGCCACATTCAAGGGCAGTCTTCCTTTTGAAAGAGGAAAGAGTGTGCCATTTAGGCCTACATATGAGGTAACAGTATTCCATCAGAGTAATGAGCATCTGGCACTATTGTCCTGGCGTTTATGAGATGTATGTAATAAGCCCAGTAACACATCTGGAAAGTGGCTGGGAGGCAGGGACACCAAAATGTTGATGCTTTACTTGCATAGTCTCCTTTTCCCAATTCTTTTCAAACAAGGATTTTAAACCGAATGGCCCACTCATTTTAGAAAATGCAGTAAAAATCCAATAGCAATATGTTTTGCTATAAGGTACTATGTGGGAATGCAAAGTATATGTTACATTGATATACAGTTTCATTGGTTGGAACAATAAAACAATTAAAAACCTGTTAAAAACCCCTCCTGATGGATTTAAGAGGAGGAAAAACATACCTTTGGAAATTAAGCTTATGGCAGATGGCTCAGAAGAGTTATCGAAACTGCTGACTAGCCCTTCCAGCTACTCTTAAAGTCCTTCTGGTTCCCATGGTCCTAATAAAACACACACACACAAACATTGGAATACTTTTTCAGAAAGGAAGCTTTCAGTTATGGAACGCTACAGCAGAACCAATGTCTGTCTGCCTAAAGGATCATGTCGTGACGATAGATCAATCAGGGTTGGTTCAATTGTGTGTGTTTGTCTTTTAGTCCATATAGCATCAAGGGATAATTTGTATGTGTAACCTATCCACCACAGGTAGGAGCATCATTTCTTCGCTCATCACTTCAAATTAGACCTGTAGGGATATATGGACAAAGATTTGGAAGCCTTCCATTCAAAGTTTGGGGATGCTACCCACACTAAAATGTACCTGTGTTGAGCTGTGGGCAGCAGACTAAGATCTGCCAGGAGATGAGAATCAGAAGCTGGAGATCAAGTAAAAAATTGAAATTGTCTGAAAGACAGAGCAGAAGTCAGGACTGACAAATAATAATAATGGAGATGAGGAGGCATGCTAGTAGGAGATTCTGCCCATAGTCTTTACAGGTCCCATCTTTCCCCTGGAATTATTCTTGTCTCACAGCCAAAGGCAGAAGCACTTTTACTAGGGAACATATCTTATACCAGATCAGACAACTGGTCAATGTAGTTCAGTACTATCTACACTGACTGTGTGTGTGTTATGTTCCATCAGGTCTCATCCAATTTACAGCCACCCTAATCAGTGAGATGGTTAAGGAGTGATTTTTACCAGTGCCATCCCCCTGTGGATTCCAAGACTGAGGAGAGAACACAGTTTAAGAAAGATATTGACATCTAGAAAGATATTGACATCTATTAGCTAGTGTTTTGGTGTGATGGTTAAACTGCATTACTGTAGTCAAGCCTCTGCTCACAATCTGAGTTTGATCCCAAACTCAGCCTACCATCCTTCAGAGGTTGGTAAAATGAGTATCCAGCTTGTTGGGGGTGGGGACAAAGTGTTCCTTGTGTAATTATGTTGTAAACCACCCAGAGAGTGGTCTAGGGCAGAATATGTTGAAAAACAAGAAGAAGGAAAAGGAGAAGACGAATAAGGAGGAGGAGGAGAAGTCATCCAGAGCAGGCAACCAGTATCCTAAACGGGCTGGCAACCAAACTCTGTGAAGAATGGTTGAAAGTACTGGATATGTTTAGTCTGGAGAAGAGAATACTGACAAGTGAAATAATAGCCACTTGTGAAGAGGTGTCACAGAGATAGAGTAAGCCTGTTTTTTGCAGCTCCAGAAAGTAGGGCCTGAAATAACGTGTTCAAATTATGAGAAAGGAGATTTCACCTAAATATTACGAAGCACTTCTTGTTTGTGAGCCTACCCAGGTGTAATCTGTTTCCTAAGGCAGGAGGAGTTAGGAAATGGTTATTGTTGTTGGACCAATATCTGCATGCATATGTAGTTTTGTAACCATGTTTTTGCTTGCTGAAATGGATCACATGTCTCAGAAAGGTATGGATTTTGGAGGGCTCAGATGTCTTTGCCCCCTTGCATTGGCAATGCTTCATTGCCTCTCTCAGGAATTCCAAAGTATATAGTTTACTGAGCAATGCTGTTAGGTTCTCTCCTGTGCCCTCCATTTTGTAATTAAGGCAAGTAGGCTTATAAACTAAGGTGCACAACCTTTTCCATTTTGACAGTTGCACCTAATGTTGACTATAGGACTAACAGAGAGAGAAAGAGAGTGAGAGCGAGCGAGCTCAAAGGTGCTGTATTAGAGGTAAATTCATCGCACATCCCTCTGGTCATGCTGAGGAAGGAGGATGCTGTGCCTCCGCTTCCTTCTCAGTACTGCCTCCTGAAGAATCATTCCTTTCATCAGAGGACATGAAGCAAAGATTCCAATTCACAAGGTAAGAATTCAGAAGACTGAGGCCAAATTGTAGTGTCTAATATTTGTAATGTTCAACCAACTATACATATACCAGCATCACTTAAGAGTGCATTGCCTTACAAATTTACCTCCCCAATTATGCATAAATCCAGAGTATCACTGATATATGAGAATGGTACATAAAATGAAAGAGCAATGTCATATCATTTCTTTATTTACTTCTATTAAAAATGCTTCAGCAGACTTACTCATTACCTTTTTTCCCTTTCTTAAAGAAAAGATAATTTATGCTTTTAAAGATATTAAGCTCCTGTGTATTGTTTTTCTCCATTTGGCACCCTTGACTCTTCCATCTGAACACTTGAGTGCTTGCAATCAGTGCACAATGATACTCAATATTAACAAGCAACCTACAAACGCCCCACCATAATGTTATGCTAAAGCCAGATACAATACCACATAATATTAGCAATGTGGAACAACTTTGCTGTGTAGAGATTTGTCTCTCTCTGTACCTACTTCTGGTTCTGTTTTCCGTTTGGTACTTCTGTTATGGACCATATCCCCTGCCGATCACAATCTCTTTCCACTCTTCCTTCTACTCCTGTACCACAAAAAAAGTGTGTCATCAGCTGAAATTCTGAACTGAAATTCAAATTCTGAAGCTTGATTTGGCATTCTTAGACTAATTATCAAAAATATTGTGTCCTGTTGCTTGCTTTGTTATCCTTATCGCTATCTGTTGTAGTTATGGTTATGATTAGCTAACACCATGTATCTTTTTCCCAGATTTCATGCTGTTACCAGAAGAATTTCTCCTCTGTAACTTAAAAAGTAAAAAGGAAACATAAAGGAAGCATGCTTTAGTATGGGTGGGTGGGTGAACACAGTTCTGGGTTGTCCACCACCTGGAACCAGATGGGTAAAATGATGGCTTAAGTGGTCAATATCAAGTACCTGAACAATGAGTAATTCTAAGCCATGCACTGAGATGACTAACCAGCACACCCAAAGACAAATCTGCATCTGAGGGCTCAGTCACACTGCCAAAAAGAACCACAGTTGAATTGGTTTCAGTGATATTTAAATCAATTCATACATTCCTGGCTACATGATGAAATCATTTTCAAGGGGGCTACAAAATGTTTTTTTTTTTTAACTGGCTGGCAGGGTGGTTTTTTGTTTTTTAAAGATACCTTGGTTTGCATCCTGTGTGAATAGATGAGACTGTGAAGCACCTTTTCAAAGCTGGTAGAGCTTCCTGGTTGAAGGAGAGAACTTCCATGGTTGGTGCACCTTTGTCATGGCTTGGTAAACATTTAAACCTTTTAAATGAAGAACCCTCCATATCTTGCTTTATGACAAAGGTAGGCAACTTAGTCACCTTCAGATGTTTTGGACGACAACTCACAGTATCTCTGATCATTGGCCATGGTAGCTCAGACTTATAGTTGTTGGACTTGTCACCTAATACATAGGCAGGCCACTAGGTTGCCTACCTCTATGGGCCACATGTAGCCCCTAGTGTTAGTTTTGTGGGATCTCCTAAAAAATCAGCAACAGTGCCACCTTCAAAATCAGCACCACAAGCACCTCCCAGTGCCACCCAGATTGCTTCTTTATCACTCTGAAAATGTGTTGCACATGCCCCTAAGCTAGCAATACCTAATTCCCACTGCTTTTTTATTTTGTTTTCCTTCCTGTCTTCATCACTTCATTCCTATATTACTCCTCTCTATTCAGCTTTGGTGAATTTTGGTAGTGGTGCAAGGCCCCTCCATTGCTTCTTGGGAATCTTATCCACCCCTTTGACTTCAGGAAGTTGCTCATCCTTGCCACAATTCCTGCTTGGGCCCCATGGCACAGTTTCTTCTTGGAGAAATAGGAGAGTATGTATGTTAAGAGCCCTCAAAGCTATTCATGTTTTGTTGTGCTTTCACAAGCAACTACAGTATGTGTCACTAAAGAATAATGTACTTAATAACAGAAAAAGAGTCCTGTGAGAAAAGAGCAAAGCTCATAATAGTGTAGGGCTCGGTGGTCTACACAGCTCTAGGAAAAACAGAAAACCACCTCTGGGTCTTGTTGAGCTGCACCTGCTCCTGCCATCCTGTCCCCCAAAATGTTTCTTACAACAATTGGAGAAGTACTGAAAAAGTTCCTTTGCAACATTTAGTAGTCAATCCCGCCCAGTTTTGGAGAGTGCAGAGCCCAGGATACACCTCACAACATGTTAAAATTGCTCACAGGCTCCCTAGAGGCTCAAGGATACGTTTTTGCATTTATTTCCCCCCTTAAAATGAAGGTTTTATCAAATTTGTAGATGACCCAAAATTGGGTGGAATAGCGAATACCTTGGAAGGCAGGAACAACATTCAAAAAGATATTGATAGGCTTGAGCCCTGGTCTGAAAACAACAGAATGAATTTTACAGGGAGAAGTGCAAGTTCTACATCGGGCAGGGGGACCAAATGCATAGTTACAAGATGGGAAATATCTGGATCAGTAATACTCCGAGTGAGAAAAATCTTGGAATTGTTGTAGATCGCCATCTAAATATGAGCCAACCATGTTATGTGGCTGCAAAAAAGGCAAATGCTATGTTAGGATGCATTAACAGAAGTATAGTCTCCAAATCTTGAGACGTACTAGTTCTCCTTTATTTGGCACTGGTTAGGTCTCATCTTGAGTCCTGTGTCCAAGTCTGGACACCACACTTTAAGAAGGATGGCAACAAACTAGAGCAAGTTCAGAGGAGGGCAACAAGGATGATCAGGGGACTGGAAACAAAGTCCGATGAGGAGAGACTGAAAGGATCAGGCATATTTAGCCTTAAGAAAAGAAGATTGAAGCGAAATGTGATAGCACTTTTCAAATACTTGAAACGTAGTCATAATGAGGAGAGGCAGACCTGCTCTCTATCATCCCAGAGATCAGGGCACATAATAATGGGCTCAAGCTACAGGAAGCCACACTTTGGCTGAATATCAGAAAAAAACTTACTAACTGTTAGAGTTAGTAACTGTTAGAGCAGTACAACAATGGAACCAATTACCTTGGAAGGTGGTGAGCACACTCAAGAGAAAATTGGACAACCATCTGTCAGATCTGCTTTGACTTGGATTCCTGCATTGAGCAGGGGGTTGACTTCAATGTCCAACTCAATTATTCTGTAATAATTCTAAAAGGCAGATTTTGAACTGACTGACAAAAGCAAGCTATGGAGAGATATCTGCTTAGGAAGACAACCCAGCAGATAAATAGGACACTTATCACAATAGGGCACAATTAGCACAGAGTTGTCATGATGGCAGAAGAAATGCTATAGCAGGTACTAATAAGATGCCATCCTATTTGTTCATAGTTCAACAAATTTGTTCCTATACACATCCAATCCTAAAAGCCATTTGCATATTCTCATATTAAAAATACCCTGGGTGAAGAACCAAGGCAACACAATTGAAGTATCCTTGGTCTACCAGCAGCTGTGCTTATAGCAGTTTGGAGGAGTAATAATTCTGAAACGAAAAATTAATTTAAACTCCAGGTGATGGGGCTTTTATTGGTATTCCTTGTTTTTATGATGCGATTTTCCCCCATCCCCTTCAGTTGATTTCTTTTTCTTGTTTTCTTGAAAGGACATTCTGTCCTTCAGTAAAATTTGTTAAACTTATACAGCATTGCATTAGTTCCTGCCATTTCCTATTTCCAACTCTTTGAATCGTGGAATGGCATTCAATTGAATTTCTGTTTGGATTTCTTCCACAACTGAGAGCAGCACATGGAATAACAAAATTGGTATTTTCTCTCCCATGGCTTCCTTTGTTGTTTTCTGATGATGATAAATGCATGGTGGATGAACTGGAAATGTAATCTACTTCTACAGTGTAGGGGTAGAGAGTTTCTTTTTGCATCTGTTCAGATTACATTGTGTTCTCGAAATCTGAATCCAGCCTCTGATAGATCCTGATGCTTTGGATGCTGCCATGTCTGAAGGTCACAATCTGTTCTCTGTGATTATTAACGCAGATTTCTAGTGAAATCACCAATATCTATGATAAAATGGAACATAGAGTTTAGTTCATGTTTGTCTTCAGATTGCTCTGGAATGGTTGTTGGAAAACAAAAACAAAGTGAGAGAAGGGTGTAAAGGAGAGAAGCACATGACAGCTGAATTATATTTTCTTCTTTTATATGTTTTGTAGCCATTTCCAAAAAAGGAGAAGGATATAAAACTTTGCAATTATCATAGTATTGTTATCATTGCTGCTGGAATCTAGCATCTGTGATATGCATAATTTCTCATTTCAGATTAAAGCGTGCCATTTCAATACCATTTATATGATTTATTTTTACCTGCAAGCACTGTGGAACCTTATATCATGAGCAAACTGTGCTTGATATTTTTGTCAGATTTTGTTTTTGAGAGACAAGATCTTCTAACGCTGAAACGGGAACTGTCTTTTAATTTATGCTTTGGGATATTTTCAATGGTTTCTTCTTTTAAAATTTAGTTATTTAGATGTTATAAATTATCCATTTACTCCAGACTAGGTATGGTTAGGATGAGATAAGAAGCAAAATGAATAGGAATCATTATGATATCCAGACCAGGAACACAGTCAATGGAGTTTACTTCCAGGTGATGTGGTTGCAATGGAAGCTTGCTCTTTGAGGTAGCCAATTGTTCTCTGCTCACTTAATACGTGTAAAAAGTTAAATACTGGCCGTTGCTTAGCATAGTAAATGCTTTAGTGAACTTTAGTGTACTTTAGCACACTAAAGTAAGTCCATTGAATCAATGGAACATACAGAGAAGTTGATTAGGCTACTGCAGTGTGACTTACTATGCCAAGCAACAGGTGTTTGGCCACTGAGACTTCAAGGACTTCAAGATAGTTATAACTAGGTAGGCAATATCTAACCATTGGAAAAAGGCTGAGCAATATCATCAGGAATGCTTGTGTCATGATTTCAACCCACAATGTGCTGCTGAAAACTGAGCACATGGTGACAACAAAGTGAGGATTTCCTCTTTAAAGCACATTGTTGGCCTCTAAAACAAGGTGTACACAAACTGCACTCCTTGTTTACAGCAAGATTCACAATTCTGGAAGGCTACCTTGATCTGAAATAAGCATATATGCATAGATCTAATTGCTATTAACATGTGCTAGACTAGGATACTTAAAATACAAGATGACCCTTACGGTTATTTATAACATTGCAACCAAATGTTCTCTGCTACCGACCAAGTTAATATCATAAAAACATAGAATCATAGAATAATTGAGTTGTAAGGGGCCTATATGGCCATTAGGTCTAAGCCCCTGCTCAATGCTGGAATCCAAATCAAAGCAGTTCTGACAGATGGCTGTCCAATTTTCTCTTGAATGCCTCCAGCGCTGAAGTACTCACCACCTCCTGAGGTAATTGGTTCCATTGTCATACTGCTTTAACAGTTAAGAGGTTTTTCGTCTTATTCATCCAAAATCTGGCTTCCTCTAACTTGAGCCCATTATTACATGCCCTGCACTCTGGGATGATCATGAACAGATCCTGCCCCTCCTCTGTATTTCAAGTATTTGAAAAGTGCTATCATATCTCTCCTCATTCTTCTTTTCTCAAAGCTAAACAGGCCCATTCCTTTCAGTTTTCCTCATAGCACTTTGTTTCCAGTCCCCTGATCAACCTTGTTTCCCTTAATATATCACATTTAGGGTGATATATTATCAAATCCAATGTTGTCAAAGGGGCTAATTTAGTGTAACTACTGTTTACAGATAAGGTTTACTCTTGGACAAAACATAATCGATATGTAGCATCACTAGTTAGAAATCTGCAGAAGCATATTGTTGTTTTGACTTGCTTGAAGGTATGGCTGTGGATGTTCTCACTATGAGATGGGTTTTGTGGTCCTGCAACACATGTTATTGAGAAGTAGCTTGTCTTTGTAACCAAATATAGGTCAACGCTATTTCAATGTCCAAGTGATCAGGGACCTTGCCTTCCCAGTTGTGTGGAATTCTGTGGCCATCCATGTTGAGCCAAAGACAATTTCTAATCCTTTGTGACCAATGTTCCCTAATAATTTACAGAACTTTCCTGGCAGCACCAATGGAACAAAAGGGCTGAGCCACTTTTCCCCAGCTGTCCCTCTCCACGGGAATTAATATTCTTAAATTACTTTTAGGGAGAAATTACTCTTGAGAAAGCTCATGTATGCTGAGTTGAACACTGATCAATGTAGCTTAGCATCCTGTACATCCCAGCAACAGCTTTTCAGGGTTTCATATGGCAGTCTTTCCCCATCTTTCCTCATCTGGCAATGTCAGACATTGAGTCTGAGCTCTTTTGTAAGCCAAGCATGTGTTCTCACTAGAGTTCAGATATAATATGTTTTTCGGGCTGCAGCTTCCAGAATTCCCATAGCATACAATTGATACAGTTTGAAAATACCATGTATTTTTCAGAGAATTGTTTAGTACATGTTTCTGGTTGCCATTCATTCTTTTATCTAGCTGATTAGAGTTGCTGCTTCTGGCACCTCATCTCTTTCACAGTAATTCACAACTGAATTAAAAACATTGCCTAGCAGGTTTTTAAAAAGTTGTTTCTGGAGCCATGTTAAGAAACAGCTCTGCTCTGCCAACATTCCTATGTTTCCTTTTGTTGGGTTTTCATCTGAAAGTACACAAGCAGCCACAGTTGCTGGCTGTTGGCACCTTTCTAATTTTATCTTACCATTCGTCATTTCATTTCACAATAATCTAGCACTTATCATTTCCAGCGCAGAAAGAATTGGCTCCCAAAGTTTTTCCAACTAGAACATCTTCCAGTTTTGTGGTGAATTCAGACACAGTGTGATAACTGTTATCTCTCCAACCCCAACCCCCACAACACTGGGTTATAAGTACTGCCATAAGCTTTCCTATAACTTGTCATACAAATTTAGTTAACAATAAATTCTCTTCCTATCTATTCACAAGTAAGCTCCACTGCATTCAATGAACCTACTTCTGAATAGGTTGCCTGGAATTTCACAGTTCAGCTTCAACAAACAACACTTTCTCTTGGGATTTTTTATGTATATCAACAAAAACAAACACATATTTGTTCAATTTCTAGGAGAGGGGGGAAATGCTAGTGATATGACTCATGGCTGGAAAGGACTAAGTCAGTCCTTGGCAGGCCACTAAAAAGCCCCCCTACCGCCAAAGGTCCTATGGTTTCCTCCCAAGTCTTGTGATGGCTGGAAGTTTCTCAGCCATGTAGAGACAACTGAGGACTCTCCATCAGGCCTGATAGGGTGGCAGGGAGCCTAGCAATCATCCATCAGCTCCCGATTGCTGCAAATTGACCCCTTCTAAGGAAGGGAAGAAATGTTAGTATGACTCATGCAATGCAGCTATTCTATGGAAAAACTCTCTTCATGTCTGACTTCTACTCTTTCACAGCATGTACTGTGTCTATGCTGAAAGGGGATGTATCATTTTTTTCAGATATGGCTTGTAAATTGTAAACCAAGCAGAGGATAATCTCCCCTCAAATCTTGGGGGCTATGCTTAGTGCATTTTCTAACTGCTCCTAAGCAACTGAAGTAAAAAAAAATGGTACAGTTACAATTGCAATCTTATGACTACTTTTCTGAAAATTATTCCACACATATGATGAATGTAAGCTTTGCATGAACTTTGATTGCAAAGATGTCAGCAGGCAATTTGGTATCTTACTGTTAGATCTGAAATATTATTTCAGACATCAATCTCTGTATTGTGGTCTTGGAAAAATATGTGGGGGTGAAGCTACTGAAAACTAAGTGCTAAACTGTGAGGGAGGTTTTCTTTTGAATCCTGGGGGAAGAACTTAGAGAACACAACTGTTGTTGAAGGGAGGTAGGTTTAAACTTCCCCTGCCTGTGCACAGAGTTCTCCGTAAAAGAGAGAGGCTGCACATTACACATCCGATGCACTGTAATGAAGTTTAACCCAAAGCTAAGCATGAAGGCCTGAATCCTATTGCATTACACCGTCGTGCAAAGACAATTGTGCAAAGTATTTTGCTGTCTGTCTGCTGAGTATCACCCCTTTTTTGCACACAATTGTCCAACTGGGCATGTGATATACAGCCAATGATCTTTGAATACTGCTTGCACAATTGCCCTTTATGGGTACAGTTTTAAGCATCAAGAGGAATATGTCCAAGTTCCTGACTGCAGGTACTGTAAGTTAGGTTGGACCCAAGCTTTATTGGTTTACATGAGCAAAGTTTCCACATGGGACAAGCTTGCACCCTGTTTGCAGGGGACACTAATCACTTGTTAAGAGGGCAGCAAGGCGTAAGAGGCCTGGACTCATTCACAGGCATAGCAAAATAATGTCAACCTTCTCACTGAAATTATGAATTTTGCATGTTCCAAGGTTCGTCTTGCCAAACTACAAGACAAATTGTACCTTGCCTCAGAAACCCATACATTTGCAAGCCTGGTAGTACATTTCATGCATACATTTAAAAAATTCAAACAGCTAAAATAAGCATAATTCAGAAATATGTGGAGACATGCTTTAGTCCATGGGTGAAATGTGTACCAAAATATATATCATAGAAAAAGGGTGCATACAAATGCATACATTGTGGGACAAGCATATCACAAATAAATTTTCATTTGAGAAGGGGGAAAGAAACAGTCTCACATCCAGATGACTGGGAATAATGAACTGGGAATGCAGAGGGAAGTAAAAATAAAAATAAATAAATAAAATAAATAAGGAAATCAAGCCTGACAGTTTTTATATGTTACTATATATTAAACCATCATTGCAAAACAGTAACAGCATTCAGAAAGAAAAGGAATGTATGAATGTAATATGGGCTGGGATTCACTTTACCTGTCTTGTTATTAGAGGCAGGGTATTTCTAACTTTTTTGTTCTTCTTTTTCTCCATGTGAATCTTCTCTTGATGGCTTTGGCTAAAGAAACATAGCCCATTCCTTTATACAAATGAGGAGGAGGATGACTTAGTATGCTAGATAAAACTAGATGGAAAACATTGAATTATCCATACCTTAAACACAGCTTAAATGATACAAATGTTTATGCATGATTAAAGATTTAATTTTTTTAAGACAACCTAGCACCTACATACATTTTTCTAAATACAAGCATTTAAATGGGGCTATGTTCAGATCTTATTATTTCTTTGCTTAACACACATAGCTTTCTTTCAAGAGGCAAGGGAACCACCACAGAGGAACTGATGGCTCAAGGGATTGGTAACAAGATCTGAAACCTTGCTCCTTTAGGTCACCACTTGGCATCCGGCTTAGGTCTTTAGGTTGATGGCAAATGTAAGTTATTACTCTTTAACAGGTGTGCCATGGTCTGTGTAAAATGAGTGGGTGGATTTAGGCTTGTTCCTATGAGACAGATGTCCAAATCATGGAAGGGGAAAAAATCCAAACACCTAAGACGTTTGTTGGCAGACTTTGTAGGGAGGTCAAATGTTGCTCAGATTAGGAGAGGAAACGGCAGTCTGCCACCTACAAGGAGTTCCAGCCATTCAAGCATTATAGGAAGATAACTTCAGCATGAAAATGCCTTAGTGGTTGTTAGCTAGGTGACTGCTTTTGTATATATTTATACTCTAGCTATTTATTCATTTGTATGATTTATACATTGCTTCTCATTTTGCAATGTTTGTAATAAGAATAATAATAAGAACAGTGTGCTGTCAAGTCATATCTTTACATATAGCCTTCACAGATCAAGTTGTGTTGTTCCTATGGAAAAAGTCCTGTAATAGAACTCGCCACTTTTGAAGATCACTCATATAGAGTTACATAAGCCTGCATACATTTTCATGTGCATGGAAGTACACCACCACCATTCTTTTCACCTTTAAGCAAAGGCCAATGCCTTCAGCTTCTGATATACTTTCTTTCTATGGTAAATCTCAACTAGTTTCCAAACTTTACAGCCCTTTTAGCATATTGCATATATGGTGTGTCATTGGAACATGAATATGTGTGAGACTAATGTTCAATTAATGCTGCAGTCTTATCCACATATTGCTGGAGTCAGCGAAATGGGTTACAATGCTGAGCCGAGATGCATGGAATTGCACTGTATGGCCACAATGCTATGCATACTTTATTGGATGTTGCTTCTGTTGAATATAATGGGAGAGATGCATGGATCACAACAACTTAAATAGTTTGTAAGTGCACAGTGTTTTTTTTTTAAATGAAGATGCATTTAGTGCTGAGCGCATACTAAATAAACAAAACTAGCTTAGGCAGAGCACTAAAACAGAAAGAAGAAGAAAGGATGCCAGGCCCAATCCTGATCACCTCCATAACCTCCAAGGCTGCTATACAGAAAGATCAATGAACATGTGAAAAGGCCACTGAAGGTCTATGCCATAGATTTTTCAAATTATGAAAGTAGTCTGGCTGTAGAATTCCAAATATCTCTCTGCACGTGCTTTAAATTCAACAGACTCCTCAAAGTGTAAACAAATTCAGATCAACAAAGGGGGTGGGGAGAAAATCCTCCAGTTTAACACATAGACTGGAATGCTTTCCAATGTTCACTCAAGTGCCAGAATACCAGGGAACTGTAGCTAAGGCCATGGCCTTAATGTTCTGTGGGGATGCTGTTGGTTGCAAGGCTATAACTAGGACAGGGCAACTGGAGCCGTACACCTGAGTGCCAAGTTTAGATGGCATGGCAACTGCCTTGTTCTGTGCTCATCCTCCAATGAGCTAAAGGCAGGGCCAGCCTTGAAGTCCAGGTCACTCACTGCTATGATGAAAATTAAAGTACTATACCCATTGCTGCCAAACCATCCTCCCTGAATGTCTGGTGCACCCCACCAGAGAAACAAGGCAAGGCAACCACTATACTTCCTGCATTGAGGATCTCACTGTCCACACATTACCAGCTCTTTTTCTTGAAGTCTAGTTCCAAAGGGACCAAAGGTCATTGGAACCACAGCATGATTGGAACGGGTAGTCTCTTTTGAGGCAGCCTGTACTCTGAAACAGATGAGACACATGGATATACCAAAAATGACTTAAGAGCTTGAGAGACCTTCAATGTTAGCTTTATTGAGTTTTTGATTTTGAAAATGTTCGATGAAAGGACTGTATCAATGAAATATACATATTATTGTTCAACACTGCTACAGTCAACTTGTTTCTAAAAGCTAGAAGCTGTGAGAGCAGTTAAGCTATTCATTTTTACAAAATGCTTTTTATAATCAGTAAATCTGTATTTTCTTCCATTTTTTTGGTAGAAAGTTTTAATTATTGTTTTATTGTACATTGAAATAACACAAAAGAATATTCCCACCCATAACAGTAAGCCCTGAATCACTTATTGACAGCTAGCATTGATTCCATAGCATATAGTCCAGGAACGCATACACACTTGAAGAACAACAGAAATAAAATACATCACACACACAGACACACCCACACCCCTGCAAGGGGAACTGGTGAGAAAGCAGAAACAGGGAAATGAAAGATGATGGCCAATGGTTCCAGTGGGGAAACTCTCACACCAAAAATGGTTGGGTGGATTATTTCCCCACATTAGGCAGCAAATGTTGGAGACGCGGTGCAGCTCGTCTTTGCCTCCGTCCCCGGAAATCGCGAGACCTCTCAAGTCTCACGTCAGCATCTCCTGGGAGAGGGGGTAATGGCAGGTTTTTTAAGGGCTGTTCCCCCCTTCTCCTCTTCCTCTTCCTTAACTGGCAATGGTGGGAGAAAGAGTACGGCTGTTCGGTTCATTTGTGCTGAGTCGTTGTTGGCTTTGAAACTGGCACTGAACCGATCGGATTGGGGGGAGGGGTAGCATCGGAACCCTCCCTGTGGTTTGCTGGGAATTTCCTTTTGATAATTATTTTGTTAATTCTTAATTGGGTTGGGGGACTTCAGTAATTTTACTTATTGTTTTGTTATTTACAGTATAAGGAGTGCACGTGAATGCGTGGCTTGTGCGAGCTGCGCAGCAGTGCAGCGCGATCGGCTCTTTGGGGCTTTACCTTAAGTGAATTCGTTCTCCCTGGAGTGGATTAAATTCTGATACCCAGCCGCCCTGAGAAGTGATTTGATCATTTTCGGTGCTTCTAGATTGGGCTGGTTGTGGCGAAGGTTATTGATTTTAAATTTAACTGGTTATTTTGATATCGATTTGCACGTATATTTTTTTTAAAAAAGTTTGTGACTGGGTGCCTTACTACTGGAGTTTGTGGAGGGGCGTATAGGCCATTAGGTAATTTAGTTGTTTTGGTGCTTGGTAAGTTCGCATGGTAAGAAAGTGTGGCATAGGGGCGGAGCTGGCAAAATGTGATATAAAATCGGCTTTCCGGATTTTGCCAGTTCATCCACTGGATTTTGACCTGTTAGGTTTTCATTTCCAAGGATCCTTTTACATAGACAGAGCTTTACCCATGGGCTGCTCAGTTTCCTGTGCAGCATTTGAGCGCTTCAGCTCGTTCCTTGAGTGGAAAATCAGGCACAGGTTGGGCTGTAAGTCTACGGCCCATTATTTAGATGATTTTCTTTTTTGTGGTGAAAAGAACACAGGTAGGTGCAGATTTATAGTGAATAATTTTCAATCAATGGCGAGTGAGCTCGGTCTTCCATTGGTGGAGGAAAAGATGGAGGGACCATCTACATCCCTGACGTTCCTAGGTATTGAACTAGATACGGTGCAGCAGACATCTAGGCTACCTGAGAGTAAATTGGCTGACCTTAAAGTTAGGTTAGCAGGGATGTCTCAGAAGAAGAAGGTGTCACTGAGGGAGCTGCAGGAGATTGTGGGCCATTTGAACTTTGCTTGCAGAGTGGTGGCGCCTGGTCACGCCTTTTTGCGTAGGCTTTGTGTGGCAATGAAAAGTCTCAGTCGCCCCTAACATAGGACGAGAGTTACTCGGGGCATGAGGGAAGATTTGCAGGTCTGGAGTCAGTTCCTATCTGAGTTTAATGGAGTATCTTTTTGGAGGGGGGAATTGGGGCTCAAAGAGGACTTTCAGGTCCAGTCGGACGCTGCTGGTTCATTAGGGTTTGGAATTTATTTTAGGGGCAGATGGTGTGCTGGCAAATGGCCAGTTGAGTGGCATCAGGCGGGGATTACCCAGGATTTGACATTCCTGGAATTTTCCCCAACATTTGGGGCCTTGTGGCTCTGGGAGGACTCTGTTGTGCGGTTTTGGTGCGACAATCAGGTGGTAGTTTACATCATAAACAACCTTACGTCACATTCAGAATGAGTCATGACTCTGGTTAGGGCTTTTACACTGCGGGCTTTAAAATTTAATATTTTGGTTCAGGCCCGACATATGCCAGGGATAGACAACAGCTTAGCTGATGAATTATCACGCCAACAGATCGAGCGGTTCAGGGAACTAGATCCAGGAGCCAACGAGTTCCCAGAGATTCTTCCCCCAGAGGTTTGGCAAATTGGCGCAAAGTTGCAGAAAGGGCAATAGGCTTGGCCTTGGCACCGAGAACACTGAAAGGGTACTTGGCTATGAGTATAGAGTTTGAGGAGTTTAGGAAGCTAGTTGATTTGGAGCCAACGTGGCCTGCTCCAGTGAAGCATCTTAAGCAATTCATTGTGTATCTGAACAGGAAGGGGCTGGCACCGGGATCTATACAGGGTAGATTATCCGCGCTTGCCTTCTACGCCAGGGTCCACGGTTATCAGGATCATTCCTCAGATTATTGTATTAAAAAGATAATCAAAGGATGGTCTAAGGAAAGAGGTAGGGTTAGAGACACGAGGGCACCTATATAGCCGGAGCTATTGGAAGGTATTTGCAGGCAATGGAAGGTTCTTTGCAGGGATGAGTATGAAATTGCCCTGTTTAAGGCGGCGTCTTTGCTAACATTTTTCGGCGCCCTTAGAATCAGCGAGGTAGTGGCCACGGGAAAGGGAGACATGTCCAAATTAGCGCTACAGTGGCAGGATGTTAGGATAGTTGCAGGGTCAGTTCAGATTCATATACGTCAATCCAAGGCGGATCAGCAAGGTAAAGGAGTTTACATTACTTTAGGGCGTTGCCATATGGAAGATCTTTGCCCAGTGAAAGCCATTGCCTCATATTTGAGGATTAGGGGAGCTGGGCAGGAATATTTCTTTATACATAGGGATAGTTCCCCATTAGCGAATACCAGTTTTGGAGGCTGACAGACCTTGCACTTAATAAGGTTGGCATGCAGGGATTGAAATTCGGCACACATTCTTTTAGAATTGGCACTGCATCTACTGCAGCGGCTTTAGGATACCATGTAGAGGACATTAAGAGGATAGGTCGGTGGTCTTCTAATTATTGTAGGTACATCAGGACACTCCCTAACGTATAGGCAGGGGCCTGGTCTTGTCTTCTCATTGCAGATCCTAAGCGCTGGCGGAAAGACGGCATGTCATGATTGTTGGTCACAGTTATGTTTTTTGGGCTGCGCGCCACGCTGCTACATCTCCATGGGGGAGCAGTCTGGGCCTTGGAGCTAGAGCACATATTGAATGGAAAGGGCAGCATGGCATGCTGTGGAGCCAGCTGTGTCGAGTGGCTACTTTTGGTCAGTACCCCCCAGACGTGTTGGTCATACACCTGGGTGATAATGATCTGGCCAGGCATTGTGGAAAGGCCCTAATTCTTGATGTGCTATGGGATATCAAGTGGTTGAGGACCACGTACCCTGCAATGAGCATCGTTTGGTTGACTATTATCCATCGACTGGTATGGAGGGATGCACAAAATTTTTTGCCCGTTAACACTGCATGGAGGAGTGTTAACAGGGAGGTCTGCAGAGCTGTCTGCAGCGGCCTTGGATCGGTGATTGGTCACCAGAGGATCCGCTTGGATAGGCCTGAATTTTTTCAGCTAAATGGAGTACATCTCTCTGAACGAGGTTTGGATGTCTTCTTGGAAGACATCAAGGGAGGCCTGCTTTTGGAGCTTGATAAGTTTGATGGCGGGCATGGGACTTAGCATGGCTAGTCCCTATGCTGTGGTGGGTAGTGAGGATAAAACAGGTTTTTTGGTGAGTCCCATAGCTATCTCAGGTAAGGTATAGCTCATCTGAACTCCAAGCATTGCGGATCGTGTGATTACAGTGCTTGGGGGGAAAGACACGCTGGGGCCACACCCAGACCAACAGTCAACAAGGAGAGGGTGGCTTGAGGTCCGGGGATGGTCAAATTTAGGCCGGCCGGGTTAGCGCTGTCTTTATGACAGTGAGAACTTGGGGCCAGGGACTCGCCCATTGGTTTGTTAGGGGGTCCGTGGAGACCTCCATGCTTAAACCTGATTTCGCACTACAGAAGGACCCCCCTTTGCCAAAGGATTGGCAGTATTGTTTATTTAATAAAGTGTGGCCCGTGTTTAATCCATAATCTTGGTCTTGTGTCTTTATTCCAGGGTAGGGGGGCAATGTTGGAGACACGACTGAGCCACGCTTCGGTGGTGCGGCTCGTCTTTGCCTTCATCCCTGGAAATCATGAGACCTCTCAAGTCTCGCATCAGCATCTCCTGGGAGAGGGGGGAACGGCAGGTTATTTAAGGGCCGTTCCCCCCTCCTCTTCCTCTTCCTTCACTGGCACCCGCCCGCCCGCCCGCCCTGTATTGTAGTGTGAGTTTATCTGGTTGCCTTTGGGGCCGGATAGGAATTTTTGACCCGTATCCTGATTGGCCTTTGGATGCGGGGATTTTTCGCCTATCCCACACTGGAAAGGGTGCGAGGCTAATTTTTAGGTGGAATCTAGGTCACACAGGTGGGTAGTGCGGATAAAACCGTTTTTTTGGTGAGTCCCATAGCAATAGCAGGTAAGGTATAGCTCATCTGAACTCCAAGCATTGCGGATCGTGTGATTACAGTGCTTGGGGGGAAAGATGCACTGGGGCCACACCTGGACCAACAGTCAACAAGGAGAGGGTGGCTTGAGGTCCGGGGATGGTCAACTTTAGGCCGGCTGGGTTAGCGCTGTCTCTATGACGGTGAGAACTTGGGGCCAGGGACTTGCCGATTGGTTTGTTAGGGAGTCCGTGGGGGCTTCCGTGCTTAAACCTGATTCCGCACTACAGCAGGACCCCCCTTTGCCAAAGGATTGGCAATATTGTTTATTCAATAAAGTGTGGCCCGTGTTTCATCCATAATCTTGGTCTCGTGTCTTTATTCCGGGGTAGGGGAGCAAAGTAAAATTGGACTGCCAGCTTACATGTTCCCAACAATAACTCCCCTACAGTTCCATAAATTTGTGTGCAATACTCAGTTATATGCTACTTTCTCTTTCATGGCCAAAAGAGATACTGTGCTCAGCGTTCTAGTATTCTACATGCGGTGTAGGCTACACTGCATAAATCAAGAGCAGATTCATTGATCACTACCACCTAACAAATTTAGAATCATTAGCCTCCATTCTGCTGCAGGGGTCAGTGGGTTGGTAATCTGGTTTGTTGCAGTGTCTTCTGTATGGAGTTACCCTTTGAAGACTGAAAGCTGCAGCTGGTGCAAAATGCAGCAGCTCAGCTGGAGGGTGGAAGAACTTACTGCCATAGTAATACCTTTGCCAAGAGAGTCGAACAGGCTGCCTGTACACCAGTGAGCTAAGTTTAAACAACTAAGGCCTGAGTTATCTGACAATCCCTTACATTCGTGCCTGAGCCCTTTAATCGTTGGGGATAACCTTCTAGTGATTCTGTGGCTGTACTAGATAGGAAGGCCTGGAAAAAACAAACAAAGACAAATTGGAGGGATAACAGGGTGTTGTTGTTTTTCACAAAGCTTTTTTTTGCCAAAGCTGTTTTTTTTTGTCCTTTTTCTGGGGGGGGGGGAAGGAGTGTGGAATATTTTCTTTTACAATGATAAATAATATGTCTATGACATGGTATTCAAACTGTATAACATGAAGACCTTAATGAAAGACCTCTGAGACTTTATATATTTAAGTTATCTGAGAACTTAAATACAGCTGCTGCAGACACACAAAAGGTGTTTTTGTGTAGTTGTTCCTACCCTCTGGAATAGAGATGGGCACAAACTGAACTATACACAAGGCTGGTTTGTGGTTTGGTTCGTGGTTCAGTTTGTGCAACCTGTTTTGCCAAAATGAAATGAAGCGTCAAACTTTTTTCCACTCGGTGCTTCATTTTGCTTTGGCAAAGCAGATGCCCACCCACCCCTTCCCACTGCTCCTGTTGCCTGCCTACCTGGCACTGCCTCCTCTTCCTCCTTCTCTGCTGCTACTGTCTTCAGAGACAGTGGCCTGGATTCCCTTCCAGGAGGTAGCCCTGCTGTCTCTGTGCATACGTCCACCTATCAGCTGATCAGGGCAATCAGCTGTGGGTTGGGTGCATCTCCACAGGCAGTGCCCAGCTTGTTGGAAAGGAAGCAGGTCACTGCCTTCTGCATATGCGCCTGCCTCCTAGTTGATCAGAGTGATCAGCTGGGGGTCAGGCACCTGTGCACAGATAGTGCCCGGGCTCCTGGATAGCCACACTGCTACACTGCTGCCTCACTGTTTTCTTTGTTTCATGCCACGGCAGCATGACAGGAGAAGGTGACCACCCACACCAATTGTGAGCCATGAACCATCACGAACCACTAATTTTTCAGGTTCGTGACCATCTCTACTCTGGAATACTTTTCCATGCTGAAAATGTTTCTCTTCATCCAATCATTTTCCATATTAATTTTATTTATCAAAATGTCCGTGCATAAATTAAACAATTAGGCCTCACATGAAGTAGAGGCTACTAAGCATCTGAATCAGCACAGAGTCCCATAGAATATAATGGCTAGGGCAACCCTGTTTTCCTGATCTTGGTGTGAGATACTCCTATTGTTTTGTCCATGAGCCAAACTTACCATGATATTATAGCACTACCCATGAAATGCACACAACTTCATTTTTCACAGCACTTGAAAAAGTAATGGCTGTAACAGTTACAAAATCAATATGAATGATTTCTACACAGAAAAGGTCACAATGCCCTATGATAAAATAGTTTTATTTGAAAACTTTGGAAAATGTAATATTCTCTTAACTGAAGTGCTACGCGGAGGAAAGACATGTAATATATGATTTAACAACAGCAGACTTAGTGAGCTATAAAACAATTGTCTGGAAAAAAAATTACCAAAAATTTCATCCTATGAATATTTGGAGTACACTGGAAGACAGTGTTTATTACTTTGCAGATGCTTATTGTCAAAGGGAAAACTATTGTAAGAAAGGAAGAAAAGCAACAGAGCAATGACCTGACATTTCAGATGAAAGCAGGTCAGCCTGAATTGAGAAAGGCCATTTTAAAAGCATCTAATCATATCCTAGTTGTTTTTTAATTGCCACAAAAATGCAGAGTAATCTCTCAAATATATGTATTTTTATTGCAGAAGCACCATTTGTGGGTTCCTTTTAAAGTTATTCATTCTGAAACACAAAAATTAGATAGACACCCCCACTTTTTAATTTATTGTGTTATGATAAGAAGATAAATTCTATGACACCTTTGTAATATTTGTGCACTTAATGCCAAGGACCATTGTAGAAATGATGTGAAGGAGTAATAAAATCGGAGCATAATAACAACCGCTAGAATTATTTTCTATATGCTACTATATTCAAAGGAAAATGTGCTTTTTATTGTGTTTCTACTTTCTGGCATGTGGTGAAATTATCAAGAGTCGTATCTTGGTGTAGGCAGGAAAGAAAGAAAGAAAGAAAACTCTCAGTTGTCCTGACCTTTATTAGATACAGATGACAACTATATTTTACAATAAGCAAAAGGGCAAAATGGCTTAAGTCAATTGTATTTGCTTGTTTATCAATAAACAAACATTTAAAAGTCTATATATTAAACATACATACTTTGCTTTTTCACACAGATAGAAAAGGCCCATCTGATTATTAGAATAGTCAACAGGAGAAAAAACAATTTATATTTTCTGCACAATATCATTGACATTCAGTAAAAACATCCAACTACTTTATATTTAATAATTAAAATAATGATTAATCTCTGCAAATATGCCTTAAAGCAGAAAGAGTGTCCAGATTTCGATTGAATATCAGGAAAAACCTCCTAACTGTTAGAGCAGTACAACAATGGAACCAGTTACCTCGGGAGTTGGTGAGTGCTCCAACACTGGAGGCATTCAAGAAAAACGTAGATAATCACCTGGCAGATATGCTTTGATTGTATTCCTGCATTCAGCAGGGGGTTGGACTTGATGGCTTTGTAGGCCCCTTCCAACTTCGTTTTTCTATGATTCTATGATTAATTCAAACTCTTTGTGAATCAGAGTACTGTTACTAGAACTATTCTGATCGACAGCTTATTAAAGGTATAACATGAAAATTTTATATATGTGGGAGGGGACTTACTTGAAAAGAGAGACATTGTCAACAAATACACTCTACATAAATAGATTCTGGTTTTTATTTTTTATTTTTTGTGTGATTAGAGTGCTATAACTGTTTATTTGAGCAAAGCATCTAGGCTTAGACAATTTATCTGTATGATTTTGGAATATATGCACAACAGCATATTGGATGGGAAATTGAGATCTTGGTTACAGAAAAATTCAATTTAAAAAAGCCCCTTTCATCAGTTTAGTTCTTTACTTTCAACATAATTCATATTTGTTAAGTCAAAGATAAGTTAAAATATGCACCCATTTTCCTGTCTTCACAGTCACCCCATTGATTTCCAAGGCTGATCTGGCTGATCTGCCTAGCTATGTGGGTATCCCCTTCCTCCCTCACTGCTCCATGTGTGCTCCTCCCAAGCTGTGCACTCAGTAGAAGAGGACAACCATCCCAGATAGAAGGAGTGTACCATTTTTCGGTCAAGGGTATATAAAATACTAGGGTTTTGGTTGCCTTTCAACTTGTCATAAGTGGCAGAATCAGTCTTAACTCCCTTTATCAGGGGGTCAAAAATGGAGGTGCTGCTACAGGTAATATCTTTCACTCTAATACTCACCAACCTAGTTTCTCAGAGCAATGGGATATATAATAGTGCCTCAACTAAAGACCATACATTTTGGACAAGCTCATAGAGATGAAAGTTTTCAGTTTGAAAGCAGCATATTGAATTGAGGTAGGAAGGAAATTGGAAGGCAGTGAAGTTTGATCAAGATCTGTGAGATCTTATCTTTATTGCACACACTTTAAAATAGCTTTTTGTAAGATCCACGTCTGAATTAGAGACAATACACCCCATCTCCAGTGCGTCCACCAAGCTCCACCCTACATTATTCAAAAGTGTCTCCTGTCTCTCAAAGATAGTGGTTTGGTTTTGGTTTTGGTTTGTTTGTTTGTTTGTTTGTTTGTTTGTTTGTTTGTTTGTTTTGGTGGAGAGAGTGCACAGCTGCAACTGAAAAGGAAAAAACTTTCCTCTTGTAAAGTAAGCATGCCTTAGGGTCCAAGCTGTTGGTCCGAATCCAATGATCCTTTTCCATTAACTGAAGGAGTCTCCACTCATGGACATATTGTCATTGACATAAGGAAAAACTTATATTCTGTGTAGAAGGGCCTTGGGAACGACTGCCAGAATGAAGATGATTAAGCTGAGAGGATAGAGAGAAATAAACAAGGGAAGAGAAGCAGATGAGAGGGTTCTTTAAACGTGTGTGGTTGTACCTTGGAAAAATTACTTTTCTCGACTTTAGCTCAAGCCCATCTCATGCTGGGTGGAGAATTTGGAGAGCTGTAGTTCCCCCAAAAATAGTTTTTCCAAGCTCTGCTTTGTGGCTTGATACAGAGAACACTGGGCTTGCATTGCCCAATGCAGGAGTATGTACAGTCCCCCCCCCCCCGCCGCCCGAAAGCCAAACTAATGACGTCTATGTATCTGACAATATTGCAGTCAAGACTCTATTGATGACTAGAGATGGCACAAACCGACGGTTTGGCAGTTTGTGATGGTTCGTCCTTTGGATGAACAGTTTTTGGTGCTTCCCAGCCCTGCCTCCTCCAACGACTGCCCACTCATAGGCAGCGCCTGGAGGAGGCAGGGCAGGGAAGCCATGGCACTGCTTCTGAGTGGGCACACACCAGGGGAGGCAGGGTTGGAAAGTGCTGAACACCTGTTTGTCCAAAAGACGAACTGCCATGAACTGCCGAACTACCCATCCCCGTTCATGACTTGAAAGGTGAAAAGCAATGCATGTGGGGTTTTGAGCCAGATTTATTCTTTCTTGAAATAACACTATAGATTTGTTGAAACTTAGATGACATTCTTTGAGCATTCAGAAGTTTGGTTTTTTCACTTGCCTCCATTAGCAAGTTGGCTAATAATGTATAGAGAGCATTTCAGGAATAGAGCAGCTCAAATTACAGACATAGTCAAACTTAAATTAAAATTAAAATTCTGTGACCTTTTTTTATAAGTTTCAACGAATTAGACATTTAAGGAAAACCTTTCTATGTCACATGATTTTCTGTACTACTGCCAGGCACCTTGTCAATTCAAAGGTGTCTACTTTTCCTATTTCTATAAATAATAATTTTATCCCTGTACTACAAAACATCAAAGAGAATACGATTTCTGAAAGGTTTATTCTTTAGTACAAGGATTAGCTTTCAGATTCTGCTAAAAGCTCCTTCAGACTTAATTGACTTCCACTTCTCTGGTGTGCTGTGGGATTGAGGTGAAGAGTAGTGAGACAGATGTACCCCAAATATATTTTAATTAATGGTGGAAAAGAAATGCATGCTGTAATGTTTCTGGTAGATCCATTCCTTCACATATACCTGGGACTAAGTTTGTCTGGGACTAAGTCTGAAGCATTCTGTTTGGGTCTTAGAAAGCAAAGTGAATTTGCTGGTCAGGGAGGGAACTATGGAGAAATGAAGCATGTATCTCCTAAATTTGGAGTGAAGGATCTGAAATCTTACTTTCCTAGGCCTCTAAACACAGCACATGCCAAAACCTCTCTTCACTTACTGCTCTGTTTCAATTTATATGTTCAGTGCTTATGATCATTAGGAAAGTCCCTGCACTGTTCAAATTCCCAGCATAACCGCATGAACACAGTGGCATCCCCACTGCTCCCATTCCCATCAAGGCATTCCACAGCTGAAGATCTACCCACATGTTCCAACTGCCTGACCAGTGCAAGGGTAGTTCATAAAAAGATGGTGCTGTGAAGGGACCTCTGGGTCTAAGAGAAAATTTTGCTGAAGTAAGCTTGGCAGCACCTCTTACCTACTGTTCATGTTGGAAGGGGATGATGGGCATGTTTATGTTGCCCGGTAGAAGTTCAGCATACCTTAAGATTGGGAAAAGGCAGTACGAGGCTTGTTCCAGGCCAGGAAAGAGCAGGAAAGAAAGTCCAGAGAGAGTTTCTTCAAATGGATAACTAGTAGAGATGGGCACAAACCACCAAAATAGCAGTTCATCTTGGTTTGTGGCTTGTGGAAATCCACAAACCATGAACCATGAATTTACAATTTTTCCTGAATGAACCACGAATCGGGTTGTCAGTTCGTTTGGATTTTTTATATATATATATAAGCCCTGCTGCCTCCCTGCCCCCACTGCTTGCTTCTTCCCCCTTCCCACTGCCCCATTGCCTCCCTATCTTTTCCTGCCACTGCCTCTTCCTCCTCCTCTGCTGCTACTGCCACCATCTTGAAATGCAGCCAGGTCCCGTAGGCTGGTGGCCTCTTAGCTTGTCTCTGCCTCTCAGCTGAGAGGCAGGGATATGTGCAGAGGCTGCCTAGCCAGCTGACAGACTGGCTGCTGAAAGAAAAATATTTATTTTCCAGGAGCCAGCTGACTCCCGGCTGACAGCCTGTGCACATGCACCCACCTCTCAGCTGAGAGGCGAGCACCTGTGAAGATGCAGATAGCAGACCTGCTTCAAGCCATGGCGTTGTTTCACTAGATGGCGGCAGTGGCAGGACGAGGTAGGGAGGCAATGGCGGCAGTGGGAAGGGAGAGGGGCAGGATGTGTGTGAGGGGGGGGGGGGAATGAACCAGGAAGTTCATTAAATCAGGAAAAAGTCCATTGATTCAGGAAAGTTCAACGAACCAGTGATTTTTTATGAACTTCCTGGTTCTTTTTAAAGTCATACCCATCTCTAATAGCTAGACTAGTATGACCAGGTATATTTATGAATTCATGTAAATAGCAATGTAAGTGTAATTCTTCAAAACAAAACAAAAAAAAACAAAAAAGGGGGGGAACACCTTCAGTTTATGAATGTGGGGTATTATGCTTCTGTCCATGATTCAATTCAAATGTCAGGAAATGGCCTGATTCTGCTACACAATATTGTGCCCGTGTTGCCAGCAGGAAAAAATATGCCAAGCTTGATATAGAAAAGGGCAGCCTGAATATTGACAACATCAAGGACAATAGTCAAGATGGTCTACAGGTTGCCTTCTTGTGCTCGCTACCATTCACACCTGCCAAAGACCATCCCTGACAATTGCTTTGTGTTTGGATGAGAAGTGGTTAACTGATGAAAAAAGGAGTTGGCTGCTTGGTTTTTCCCTTGCTTGGTGTCACTTTGTGAATGGTAGTGAGAACAAGAGGGTACCTGCAAACCATCAGCAAGGTGTGAGTTGTATTTCTGGGCATGTACCTAAAAACATAATCAGCTGCTCATTAATGAATGACAATTTGTTACCAAGGCTTTCACAAATTCTTTGTTGTTGTTTAGTCGTTAAGTCGTGTCCGACTCTTCATGACCCCATGGACCAGAGCACGCCAGGCCCTCCTGTCTTCCACTGCCTCCCGGAGTTGGGTCAAATTCATGTTAGTAGCTTCGGTGACACTGTCCAACCATCTCGTCCTCTGTCGTCACCTTCTCCTCTTGCCTTCACACTTTCCCAGCATCAGGGTCTTTTCCAGGGAGTCTTCTCTTCTCATGAGATGGCCAAAGTATTGGAGCCTCAGCTTCAGGATCTGTCCTTCCAGTGAGCACTCAGGGTTGATTCCTTCAAAATGGATAGGTTTGTTCTCTTTGCCAGTCCAGGGGACTCTCAAGAGTCGCCTCCAGCACCACAATTCAAAAGCATCAATTCTTCGGTGGTCAGCCTTCTTTATGGTCCAGCTCTCACTTCCATACATTGCTACTGGAAAAACCATAGCTTTGAGTATGCGGACCTTTGTTGGCAAGGTGATGTCTCTGCTTTTTAAGATGCTGTCTAGGTTTGTCATCGCTTTCCTCCCAGGAAGCAGGCGTCTTTTAATTTCGTGGCTGCTGTCACCATCTGCAGTGATCATGGAGCCCAAGAAGGTAAAATCTGTCACTGTCTCCATCTCTTCCCCTTCTGTTTGCCAGGAAATGATGGGACCAGTGGCCATGATCTTAGTTTTTTTGATGTTGAGCTTCAGACCATTTTTGGCGCTCTCCTCTTTCACCCTCATTAAGAGGTTCTTTAATTCCTCCTCACTTTCTGCCATCAGAGTGGTATCGTCTGCATATCGAAGGTTGTTGATATTTCTTCCGGCAATCCTAATTCCAGTTTGGGATTCATCCAGTCCTGCCTTTCGCACGATGTATTCTGCATATAAGTTAAATAAGCAGGGAAACAATATACAGCCTTGTCGTACTCCTTTCCCAATTTTGAACCAATCACTTCTTCCATATCCAGTTCTAACTGTTGCTTCCTGTCCCACATATAGATTTCTCAGGAGATAGATACGGTGGTCAGGCACTCCCATTTCTTTAAGAACTTGCCATAGTTTGCTGTGGTCCACACAGTCAAAGGCTTTTGCGTAGTCAATGAAGCAGAAGTAGATGTTTTTCTGGAACTCTCTGGCTTTCTCCATAATCCAGTGCATGTTAGCAATTTGGTCTCTAGTTCCTCTGCCCCTTCGAAATCCAGCTTGTACTTCTGGGAGTTCTTGGTCCACATACTGCTGAAGCCTACCTAGTAGGATTTTGAGCATAACCTTGCTAGCGTGTGAAATGAGTGCAATTGTACGGTAGTTGGAGCATTCTTTGGCACTGCCTTTCTTTGGGATTGGGATGTAGACTGATCTTTTCCAATCCTCTGGCCACTGCTGAGTTTTCCAAACTGGCTGGCATATTGAGTGTATCACCTTAACAGCATCATCTTTTAAGAGTTTAAATAGTTCCACTGGAATGCCATCACCTCCACTGGCCTTGTTGTTAGCCATGCTTTCTAAGGCCCACTTGACTTCACTCTCCAGGATGTCTGGCTCAAGGTCAGCAACCACACTATCTGGGTTGTCTGGGACATCCAGATCTTTGTGGTATAATTCCTCTGTGTATTCTTGCCACCTCTTCTTGATGTCTTCTGCTTCTGTGAGGTCCCTCCTATTTTTGTCCTTTATCATGTCCATCTTTGCACAAAAGGTTCCTTTAACATCTCCAATTTTCTTGAACAGATCTCTGGTTTTCCCCTTTCTATTCTTTTCCTCTATTTCTTTGCACTGTTCATTTAAGAAGGCCCTCTTGTCTCTCCTTGCTATTCTTTGGAAGTCTGCATTCAATTTTCTGTAACTTTCCCTATCTCCCTTGCATTTTGCTTCCCTTCTCTTCTCTGCTATTTGTAAGGCCTTGTTGGACAGCCACTTTGCTTTCTTGCATTTCCTTTTCTTTGGGATGAGCCAGTGAGTGTTGGCAACAGCTGGAAATGCATGGAGATTGGCTCTCAAACTTTAGAGACATCTCTTACACACACACACACACACACACACACACACATACAGAGAGAGGTAGGTGTGACATAATTCCATAAGTTACACACAGAAATATCCCATTTTAGGCCACCTTGCTTTCAAAGACTCTAAATTGGGCAGCCCTATATAGAATGTGTCATTGTAATCCACCTTTGGTGTAACTAGGGCAGATTTATATTGTCTGTTGCATGGTAGTTTGTTCTCCTCTTTTCTCATCTTTGGAAAAATGATCTGACAAGTCCATTAGCTCTGCTCATTGGGAACTAATGCCAGGTTCCCAATGATTTGTTTATTTATTTATTTGAATCTGTATAGCTGTATATTCTATATTGCACCTTGAAAATACTTACAGAAAGACAAAAGGGAAATCCAAATAATACTTCCCTTGCCACTTAGAATTAATAACACAAAGGATAAATCTGAAAATGCATCTCAGCATGCCTTGAAATGCCTTTTAAAATTGATTTTGAAAGTAACTAGAAAACATTACTTATTACATCTAAAAAGTAACTGTGTAACTACTTATATTATTTTACTGTAAGCACTAATTACCATATTCTATGGCCAAAGTGCTCACTGGAAGGACAGATCCTGAAGCTGAGGCTCCAATAATTTGGCCATCTCATGAGAAGAGAAGACTCCCTGGAAAAGACCCTGATGTTGGGAAAGTGTGAAGGCAAGAGGAGAAGGGGACGACAGAGGACGAGATGGTTGGACAGTGTCATCGAAGTTACCAACATGAATTTGACCCAACTCCGGGAGGCAATGGAAGACAGGAGGGCCTGGCGTGCTCTGGTCCATGGGGTCACGAAGAGTCGGACACGACTTAACTACTAAACAACAAAATGGCCAAAGTAACTAGTTGCTAATTAACTACATTGCACATAACTGGTTAACTACATTACTTGTGACTAGTTATTTACAAGCTCTAAATTTATAAATTCAGCCAAGGAATTTATGGCAATGCTTGGATCCGCTCCCATTGATGCAAACATTGCCATAATTACAATTCAGATTACAAATGCTACATACGCTCTCTATGTGGGGCTTCCTTTGAGACTGATGCGGAAGCTCCAGATGGTCCAGAACACGGCGGCCATGCTATTAACAGGGGTGAAAAGGTTTCACCATATTTCCCCCACCCTGGCCACCTTACACTGGCTACCTTTCCGCTTCCGCATTGATTTCAAGGTGCTAACTATTACATACAAAGCCCTTAACGGTTTAGGCCCTCGATACCTGGCAGAGCGCCTTCTTCCACCCAGTTCTACCCGTATCACCTGTTCCAGTCAGGCTGGGCGGCTGAGGGGCCTAATGCCAAGAGAGGTCCGGCGGGAAAAAACTAAAAATCGGGCCTTCTTGGCAGTGGCCCCTCGCCTATGGAACAACCTACCTGTAGAGATCCACCTGGCTCCCTCGCTGAGAGCCTTCAAGACTAACCTGAAGACATGGCTATACAGGCAGGCTTTCCCTACAGCTATTACCTAGCCTATTTTCCTTTTCTTTTTTCTCTTTTTCTTCTTCTTCTTCTCTTCCTTTCCCCATCTTGGACTCTGTGATTAACTTGGATTTTACCTTAGTTTATTTTTTATGTTATATGTAAACCGCGCAGAGTAGACACGTTCTAGATGAGCAGTATATAAATCTAATAAATAAATAAATAAAAATATGTTTCACTGGAATGTAAGTAACTTAAGATTGCCTATAGACAGAACACACAGTTTACATTCAGAAGATGCCAGGTTCACTTCTCGTAAAAAGTATACTTAGCAGAGATATTAGGAGATGCACTGCTAGCTAGACTATATAGCAATGATTTTCTTCTCTACAAAAGTTTGTATCAGTTATAGTAATTTAAGATGTTTTTTCCTATGTAAAGTGAATTGTGAACACAATTGTTTTGTCCATCTGGTTTCAAATTGTTATAATCTCTGGAATGTCACTGGTTTATATAGGGATTGGTCATTTCATATCTCCTAAAGATGGGCATTTACAAAAGGTATTCTTTGGACTTCCAAATTACCACTTCAGTAAAACGATCACACACATTGAGGAAAACTCAACGGGAGTCCCAACCAGTATAATTCACTGCTTGCTGCCTTAGAAAGATGCTCTTGATATAATTAATTATGTCATCCATAGTGCAATGAAGGATTTCCTTCTCTCTGTGCGTAATGCAGTGAAATGAAGCAGATGCTAAGGGAGGAGGGAAAGAAAGACAGAGAGAGAGGGAGAGAGATGGTTTAATGCTTTATGTTAAGGTTCTGATATGATCTATATTGTCATTACTGTGTGTTCATTTTCATCTAAGAAATATAACTACATGTCTCCATGTAACATCAGTCATTCAAGCCTAAATATTTGATTCGGTATTTCACAGGTTTTGTTTTAGCACTAGCTTTGAATTCTCCAAACCGACAACTGAGTCTTTAAAATCCACAAAGCAAAGTAATCCAAGTGAAAAATCTTCTAAAAGCCCTTTGTGATTGGGAATACAGCTTTATTAACTACAACTGTTCTAACATGATGGAGGCACTTACCTAATACCTGTGAGCATATACTATTACCATTTTCTAACAATTCCCTGCAGGAGATATATAATTTATTGCACCCAAGGTCAGGCAAATATTCGTATACATTTCAAACTAGACGTGTATTGGTATGCGCTCAGCACCAAATGCATCTTCAGTTGAGATAAAAACCACTCTGTGCACTTACAAACTATTTAAGTTGTTGTGATCCATGCGTTTCTCCCATTATATTCAAGAGAAGTAACATCCAATAAAGTATGGATAGCATTGTGGCCATAAAGTGCAATTCCATGCATCTCGGCTCAGCATTGTAACCCGTTTCAATGACTCCAGCAATATGTGGATAAGACTGCAGCATTAATTGAGCATTAGTCTCATATATATTCATGTTCCAATGACACACCATATACGCAGTGTGCTAAAAGGGCTGTAAAGTTTGGAAACTAGTTGAGATTTACCATAGAAGGAAAGTATATCAGAAGCTGAAGGCATTGGCCTTTGCTTAAAGGTAAAAAGAATGGTGGTGGTGTACTTCCATGCACATGAAAATGTATGCAGGCTTATGTAACTCTATATGAGTGATGTTCAAAAGTGGCGAGTTCTTTTATAGGACTTTTTCCATAGGAACAACACAACTTGATCTGTGAAGGCTATATGTAAAGATATGATTTGATGGCACACTATTATAATAATAATTAAAAAACTCCAGGCAGAGTCAAAATTACAAAAACATTGACTGGTATTATATAAGAGATACAAGTTTTAACCAAAAACCTAGGTATCTGTTAAATATTGGCGCAGTAGTATGCTGTTCCTAATATTGCCGTTTTTTGTAGCTCTGATGGTGTGATTTCTGTGGTCTGCAACTGCTTATAGTACTGCGTGAAATTTCTTGATATTGTTCCTAAAGCCCCAATGACTATGGGGACCACTGAAGTGTGTTTCTTCCAGAGGTGAGATGTTTCTATTGCCACGTCTCTGTACTTTGTTAGTTCTTCCAATTCTTTATTTTCAACTCTGGCATCCCCTGGAACTGCAATGTCAATGATCCAGACATTTCTTCGTTTTATTACTACTATGTCTGGTGTGTTATGTTCAAGGTGTCTGTCCGTTTGGATCTGGAAATCCTACAAGATCTTGACTTCCTCATTTTCTGACACCTTCTCTACCTGATATTCCCATGGGTTTTTTGAGGTGGGCAAGTTATATTTTTTTGCATAATGACCAGTGCACTAACTTTGCCACTCTATCATGTCTAACTTTGTAAATCTTTGGACATTCACAGATGAGGTGTGACACAGTTTCATCTTTTTCTTGGCAGAGTTGACAATTCCTGTTAGCACTAACTCCTTGGATCTTAGCTTTCATCATGTTGGTTTGGAGTGCTTGTTCCTGTGCAGCAAAAATCAAGCCTTCAGTTTCTTTCTAAGGGTCCCCAGTTTTAGCCATGCCCATGTTGAATTATGATCATGCTTTCCATCAATATTTCTCAGGTGTTGTCCATGTAGTGGTTTATTTTTCCAGCTGTTTAATTTGTTTTCAAGTCGTTGTTTCTTATATTCAGCCTCTGTTTCTGTTGTTTTCAAAATATTCTCCATTTTCACTGCTTTCAGTAATTTTTCTCTGCTTGTACTGATGTAATCATTTAGGCTTCTTTTTTCTTCCTCTACTACGTCCTGTATTTGCAGTAATCCACAGCCTCTGATTTTTTGTGGTAATTTTTATTATTATTATTATTATTATTATTATTATTATTATTATTATTATTATTATTATTATTATTATTATTATTATTATTATTATTATTATTATTATTATTATTATTATTATTATTATTGTTGTTGTTGTTGTTGTTGTTGTTATTGTTATTGTTATTGTTGTTGTTGTTGTTGTTGTTGTTGTTGTTGTTAAATTCAAAACACAGTCTTTGGCTGGTATTATATAACAGATATAAGCTTTAACCAAAAGCCTAAATATAAGTTAATTTTTTGTGTAATATGTGTGCTATTCCTAATACTGCCATTATTGCTATTATTGTTGTTTTTGTTGTTATAAGTAGCAGCAGCAGCAGCAGCAGCAGCAAATATAATATATATGAGGTGGGCAGTTTTTTCCATGATGAACTTTATTACAGTGTCATCATATAGAGAACACTTATGAAGGGATCAAGAAATTGTATGAATTAACAAACCAAGGAAAGCCCTTCAATTTTTTCTGCAATTTTGCAGCCAAATTTGGTAACTTTCTAGTAGCTAGAGATAGACATGAACTGGAAAACCTGTGGTTTGTGATTGTTCGTGGTTTGTGACTAACCACGAACCACCACAAACTCCCGGAAAAACAAACTGGTTCACGGTTCATTTTTCTGGCTCATACCTGGGGGAGCTACCCATTCCTGCCACTTCCACCTCTGCTGCTGCAAGCACATACTCAGAGGCAGCGGCAGGTTTCTGGCAGGGAAGCCAGACCCGCTGCCTCTCAGGATGGCACCTGTGGTGGCTGAGGCAGAAAGAGGCAGGCAAAGTCAATGGGGCAGTGGGACGGGGGCGGGCAGGTGTCCCCCTTTGCCAAAGCAAACAAAACACCAAAGGGAAAAAAGTTTGGCATTTTATTTTGCTTTGGCAAAATGGGATGTCCAAGTTGTGTCATGAAACAAACCACGAACCAGCTCAGTTCATTGGGGGTTTTGGTTCATGGTTCATTTTGTGCCCATCTCTGTTCGTAACCATACTCATTCCCTTGCAATTAACTCTATCACACTGACACACCAAAAAAAGGGGGAGGGCAAAAACCCACAGTCAAAAGACTAAGAATATAGCCTTTGCTTTTGCTTTTGCTTTAATCACCCGGACACATGTTAATCTGCAAAATTTGATCTGGCAAAAATGGTCTAATATAGCCTTCCCCAACTTAATCACCTCCAGATGTTTTGGACTAAAAATTCTATCATTCTTGACCATCACTTATGCTTGCATAGGGTCATGGCTGTTGTAGACCAAAATCTCTGAAAGACAACAGTTTACATGGCTTGCCTAAACTGTGGCAATATTTTAACTGTATATGTAAGAGGATGTCAATGATAACTTCCAATGAGATGAAGGAGGTGTGCTTATCCTGAGGAAGTGGATTTCATCCACAAAAGTGTGCTACTTGTTTTATTTTTTAGTGATCCAGTAAAAGGTATTGCCCACTCTTGCATTTGTCAAACGAGATTGTTTCCATACACAGTATTGATACTAGTTCAGAGAGAAAGACAATGTGTCTTTCCCACAAGTCTATTTCCTGTCAGTTCAGTATCCAATTCAGTTTTGTTTGCTGGGCTTTCATAATCATATATGTCAAAATGTTGACCCTTTCTGACTGGACACGAAGCCACTTTTAAAGCTGAATTCGGCATTGGAGATTGTGTTCTCTATATGCCAGGTTACATGCTAAATCATCTCATCATCTGAGCAGCAAAAAACCCTTTGTATCACATATTTAAAAATGTGTTTGGGCTTCTCTCTCAACAGATGCCTATCAAATGTATTTGTCTTGCTTGAACAACTCCACTTTCAATCCAGGCACCAGAAAAATGATCCTCCACCAGCTTAACAGGGTAAGATCTTTCAATGTTTGCCAAGAAGGAACTGAGATACAGCAGGTGAATGGTACTGTCTTTCCTGGTTGCCGCAACCCAGGCATGAGTTTTGAATTATAGTTGCTGAGGTCATTCTCTTCAATCTACCATGAAGCTGTCTGGTTTGATGTGAGCACAGTGGATTAGGTGACGATTTCAGCTTTGGGTTACCATAGCTTTCAAACAATTTTTAATCTTTTTACCTCAGAAGAATTATTTTGCCACAGGAACAATGGAAGACAACTGACCTCTTGATAACTATTCTGTCATCAGTTCTGCATTCCATTCTCTGGACGTAGCACCATGGTACTTTAGAAGAAATAGCATGATATAAAGCACTTGCAATAACATTTATATACTGTCAAAAGAAAATCATGTTTTGTAATGCTACACGTGTGTGTGTGTGTGTGTGTGTGTGTGTGTGTGTGTGTGTGTGTGTGTGTGTGTGTGTTTCTTCCTTATATTGCTGAATTACTCTTTTGGATAACAGTTCCCAGAATCTCCCAGCTAGCATGATCAGTAGTCATTTAGTTAAAAAAATGATTGATTGACTGATTGATTGCATTTTTCTGCTGCTTTTCTTCCAGTGAAGGGATTCAAGACAATGACAGCTAAGCTCAGCTGCTACTATTGAGTTTTGTTCTTTGTAACCAAGCAGAAGAGGTTTCTGACTATCCACACACAGAGGAATCAATTAATATAAAACTACTCATATTTTAGTTAGATAAAGGTGACATGACAAAATGACAAGCTCTTTGAACAACCAATTCTATCTTGAACCCAGAGATGAACAAAGAATGGTTAAAACTATAAAATAATATATTGAGGGTTTAAACAAAAAAGCCAGCAATTTAAATATTTATGATACTAAAAAAAAGTAGACTTGAGTTAAGGTTGGCTTATTGTATTTCTTTTTACTATGCCACCTATTAGCAGTATTCTTGAAAATACTGGTTGGTAAGTGTAATATAAAGAGTATGATAACATTATACAACAATGAATAAATAGGACGTTGAAGTCTCAAGAATCAGTATATGTTCCAGGTAATAAACAAACAAACAAAGTAGATGCCAAATAGGGTAGCTAGATAGAAAAGAAGGCAAAGCTTGTATAGAAGAGGAAATTTCTGGTGTCACCCTCTGGCCACTCCAGAAGTTAATTTTTACTGCAGCCCACAGTAGCACACTGTGAGAATATTAACTGGGCAGGGAAGGGGGAAAGCTTTGGCGTTGCACATGCCTCCTCCCAGGTAAGTCTGTATCTCTGGGAGACAGCTTGGCTCAGTTCTCTTGTCAATGGAAACAATGGCAAAGGATGACAGGATGATGGTAGAGTGCAGTTAGATCCTTGATTTAACTAATCTGTGATTCTGTCAGCAAGAAATGCTTCCCACTGCCTACAACTCTGCATCTGGCTTTCTTTGGTTGGGCAGGTCATTGATGGCTTCAGAGAAAAATGGCTGGTGGAGCAGTAGCAATTGACCAATAAGACTGGCAGATAGTGCTTGCATGGGGGCCAGAGCAACCAGCGGAGACAGTGGAGGGTGGTTTCCTGAACTGGTTGCCTGAGCCAAGAGCGAGAGTAGAGTAAACAGTAACAATTCATAGAAGTGGCAGTGGAAGTAGGTATCCAGGGACTATCATAGTGGCACGCAGCCACAGAGACAGAAGCAGAGGGAGGGTGTGCTCTGCCATCTCCCACCCCAATTCCATAGCATGAGCCAAGAATTCCATACCATGGGTTTCTGCTTCTCCAGAGCCCTCTATGTGCATAAAAACTTGGAGTTTTTGTTGTTTTCTTCTTACTGAATAAAATCTTCAATGTATTCTGTTTTTTTCTGAAAAAGGCAGATATGTTATCACTGTGGTGTGAAGTGCTAAATGGATACACCATGATGTATAGCAGCAATTATAGCCCTAGTCCTTTCAGTTACAGGAAGAGTAGTTTTAATTTAATTTCCAAGAAAGTATTTCAAGGTTTAGCTCTCTGCTATTTCTCCAAGCTTAAAAGGAAGGAAAGGAAAGAGGAAAAAACATATACAAATACAAAGTAAGCACCATGATAGGTGTCAACTTAGTTTCTGACTAATACACTGGCTGAAATCCAGTACAGTAACTTGTGCCGCATAAGGATGATAACATCATCATGTTGGCATGATGTGGCAACTTTTCAAAAATAAAGCATTTTTTTGTTTCTCTCCCAAAGGTCCCAAGGCTCTCTTGGGATCCCATTCATCATTGGGAAGCAGTCGGGGGCTGTAGAACAGAAAGAGAAAATCTTTGATTACTAAAAAATTCCTGCTTCTGGCATTTTGCTGCCAATGGCCGTTTCTAGTGATTTAAGACTTACCCTTTCTGTCTCACAATCTCCAATGGTTTCCTGATGATGAAAGAAATCTGACAGGAGCCTCAGGACCATCTAGGGAGGTGGATCAGAAATATTTTATTATTGAAAGAACACTGTGGCTGATGACATCATCAGCCTTCTGATACATAGCTGTGCATATAGGATTTCAGTCACTTAAAAAAATCCATGGGTTTAAATCAGTTATGAACACAAGGTGAATCATTCATCTAACCATCTAAAAACTTCTAGTATGTCCTTCAATTTAGTAAGCATTATATTTGATCCCATGTCAGACAACCTCTAGTGATGGCTGCTATCTTATTCAAACCAAGCCCATCTTAACTTTATGAAAGCTGATTATTGTGGTTCCATGTTTTCAGTATTCCTTTATTTTGATCTCTCCATTTGCCTCTGCTGTCTCCTTGCTGCATGTAGCCTTTGACCTTCATTAACTATAATTCTTTGCTTCTTTCAGACCCCTTTTCATACATTCCTATTATTGTGCTAGATATTTTCCCTCTGGAGACACAGAAAGGTTTCCAGTAGAAAAATGCATCAGACTATTCATATGTACAAGATATACAGAAACATGGATTAGATTCAAGTGACGGAAGAGTGAAAATTGGTGGAAGGAACCAGTTTAGGAGAGGAAGATGAGAACATATTACTGGCAGGAAAAATCAATAACTACTGGTGAAGTTTAAAATAATTGAAAAACAGGAATACAGTTGAACATTAAGAAGACCACAACCAAGAATTACATAATTCCATGTTCCCAATGAAGAATCAAAAGTGTTCAAAATGTTCTATACCATTGTTAAATATGTTCCATTATCAGTCCAAATGGAAGATACAGCCAAGAAATTAGAAGACTGAGACTTGGATAGATAGAAGGAACTAGAAAAGATCCTCAAATGTAAGAATATTTGGCTGGAAACCAAAGCAAATACCATCCATTTAATGGTATGAATGAAAGCTGAGCCCACGCTTCCCATGCTTCCCCATGCTTTCAAAAGGTAAATCAGTTCTAGATTAAACCAAGCCTGAACTTTCTCTAGAAGCTAAAACAACTACACTTCATGCATTGTACTTTGACTGGACAATCAGAATACAAGGCTAACCAAAAAACATAGTAATATTAGTTGGAAGAGATGAAGACTGAACATGAGGTGGGCTGACATAATAAAAGAAGCTACAACCCTTAGTTTACATGATCTCCTTAAGGCTGTTAATGACAGGATCTTTGGGAGATCATTAATTCATAGGGTCACCATAAATTAGAAATTATTTGATGGCACATAACAAAAACAGTGTATTTTCTTTCCTGGATTATCTCAACAGCTGCCAGCATCTTCAGACTAGATACATTTCTTATACAGTATTTAGTATTCAAAGCTAAAATAATACCATTTCACTCCAAATGTTAGTACTGCTGCTTCATATCATAACTGACAGGAATTTTTTTAGAGGCAACAACATCAAAAAATTAGATGCCCTGCGTCCTGGCCTCAGAGTTATGATCTTGGAATTTGGCTCAATTCCACAGCTGGTTTGGCATTTCTAATCACACAACTTGCTTAATATTTCCTTGATATTCCTATAATCAAAATAACCATCAGAAAATTAGCATAGGGAAAATACAGTAACACCTTTTAGTCTGGCCTTATATGAATATGTTTTCTAAGCAGTCAACTTTATATATATAAAAAAACCTGCACAGGGCTTGAAGGGTTTTTTACTTTTTAATAAGTAACTCATGGACAATTTAGTGTCTGTGTACATTTTGAGATATTTATTAAAGGGCTTTAAAACAGCCAAGTTGTCCTCTTAAGAGAACAGACATCCCACTGTGCTAAATGAATTTGGAATGGAAGCTTTGGCTTTCTGAATTTAAACGATATCCTTGAGGGCTAGAACATAACTTTGTTATTTAATAAGCTCCAAACCTGCATGTCAGTAATAAATGTTTACATAGTAAAAAAATAAATACAACACACTCCGATCAACCACTGAAAACAAAGTTCTGTGCACCATTTTCACAAGACCAAGTGTGGGAATATTTGGGAAATGAAGGTTTGATTAATGACATTCATCAGTTTTCCAGGAAGGCAAGGATCATGTCTGACAGGTTGGAATTCTTTGAAGATATGAATAACATGATGGTAGGGGGACAGTCATTGATCACTGCAAAACTTAGATTACCCAAGGGGATTTGCAGAAATGTAAGAAATGAGCAAATGCCATTTCAGAAAGTACTGCAGGAACAGAGTGTGATATTCATTTTTTTCCCCCTGTGGGGGTTTCAAAAAACAAACTTTTATTACATTTCAGAAGTTTGGACCTACCTCAGAATTCAAGTGGATAAGGTTCCCTCTGAGACTGCTCTGTTGCACAAATCCTGTGATACACAAAACAGGTTACAGCTGTAGTATAGTGGAGTTTATGACCACCCACCATTAGTAGTTTATAACAGATACCTTCTCCTCAATCCAGAGGTATTACAATAAAAAAGAATTTTATCGCAGACCATAATTAATCCTGCTGAGAAGGGAAAGAATAGGCTGGTCTAAGAAGTAGCTGCATCTCTTACGACTCGTATGTTGAAATGAGTAGCAACTAGAGATGGGGACGAATCAAAAATGGCAATTTGTTTTGATCCGTTATTCATCAAGGTTAATGAATCAACGAATACAAATATACGAATATTCTTCGACGAATCGATGAATCAATTCGTTGATTCATCTGCACTTTAAATGGCTATAACACTGGCCCCCGATGATCTAGAGGCACCGAATTTGCAGACAACCTTCCTCAGACGCTTTTCTACAAGTCCTGAAAGTTTGGTAAATATTGGATCACGGACCCCCGGGTTATATAGTCACAAAGAGGACCCCCCTGGAAAGCTCCCCCGGGTACTTAGAGACTCTAAAATCACAACAGAGCTTCCTATGTCTTTCCCCAACACACCTGCCAACTTTGGTGAAGATTGGATATCAGAACTCCGAGTTATTCACCCACAAATTGGGTCCCCCCGGGAGAGTTTACCACACGGCACAGAAGCCCATGGCATTGAGGGAGTTATATTTAGCCCCAGCAGAATGAGAGGTCCCTTTGGCAGAGAGGCATGCATGAGGCATTGAGTTTGTCTTCAGCTCAGCACAACATTACATTTGCCAATGAAGTAGAGTTTGCCCTCAGGACAGGAGGACTGGAGGCAAGGAGGTATTTGGCAGCACAGCAGCCTTTTTGGCTCCGTCGGGCACTGAGGAAGTTGGCAGCAGGAAAACAGGCTCTTTTGGCCCCATCGGGCACTGAGGGAAAAGGCAGCAAGAAAGCAGGCTTTTTTGGCCGCATTGGGCACTGAGGTAGTTGGCGGCAGCAAAGTGGCATGTGTTGCCCCATCGGGCACTGAGGAAGTTGGCAGCAGCAACGTAGAGTGTGTTGCTGCATCAGGCACTGAGGTAGTTGGCTCCAAAGTAGGCGGGAAAGCATGTCTTAATAGGCATCGGGCACCGAGGCAATTGGCAGCAAAGTAGGCTTTGCCCATTGGGTGTGTAGTGGCAGAAATCTTCAACATTGATGAGCAAAAGGGTGGAGTTTGCCATCAAGGTGGCATATGAAACACAAGCCTCCAGAAAGAATTAATTATTTAGTCAAGCATGCTGTTTTTAACTGCCAGGAAGGGCTTGGGTTGGCCCAGCCCTCTTGGCACAGGGAAGCCAGGAGGACAGCTTTGGAAAACCAGATGATCAGCTCTGCAGTCTGAAGCCGTGCGATGGTGTTGTTTGTTTTGTTATTGGAACCTGGTCATTGTCAGTAGGGACACCATTCTATGTGATGGGTGCCACAAAAGAGAAGACCCACCTTTGCACCAAAATCAATCGAGCATTATTACAACTTGGCATAGTACTGTCCCTCCTCCTGTCCAAAGCATGTAGAGATGCAGGTGATCTTTGTCTGAGAAGGCAATCTTTCAGACATGATGAATACACATAATGAAGAAAATAATTACTTTAGCAATTGAAAATTACTGGGTATTTTCAATATTCATTTTTGTTGCAAATGTGAAGAAGCATGAAATAAATTTTATTTCTACATATTCTTAATGCAGTATTAAACAATTCATGGTAGCTAGAGTGATTTTTCATGTCTAAAGTAGTTCTCCTCTGTTCACAAGCAAAAACATCTGTGTGCAACCGCAACAGCAACAAAAATTATTTCAGATGCAGGAAATGAAAAACAATTATATAGGATTAGAATTATTCTATTTCACCCAAGGGGAAAATAGAGAAATGGGATAAATTACCAGGATCGGCCACTGGAGTACACAGTATTGCATTCAAGACAGTAAGAAATAGGTTTCAAGTAGTTACAAAAGATTTGCCTGGTGAGTAAAGGAAAGACTTCCTTTAAAAAAATTATAATCACATATTTTATGAGCCTAGGGAGAGGTTAATTAAGGCCAATGGAAACAAAAGTCAAGTGAGAAGGATTAGGCCTGCTGCAATTCCATCCTATCCTTTCCTGAAAATTGGAGAAGAAATGGTGACAAAAGGAGAGCAGTAGGTGGGTGAGAAGTAAAGATGGGAAAGGCAAAAACCTGTTGTATCACTGAAGTTGTTCACTCTTGCTAAGCCACCTCGCAGCATAATCAAGAAAATCCAGAAGGCACTGGTTGTTCCCATGGACCTCACACACATCAACATATGTGTCAAGAAATACTTGATATGCTATTTTTAGGCCTTGTTCTGAAGATACAGTTTTGTCATGTGCATGCTCAAATTCTTAAATACTTAAGTTCTCAAAATTGCTGAAAACATCAATCTGAGTAATGTTGGCCTTGTAACCTGGTGAACCAATTATGATTCCTCATGAAGTAAATTCAGCCTGCCACTGGATGGGATGTAAAGACTTCAAAATCTAATCTGTCTTTGCTTTTTGCCTCTTATCTTTCCTCCTACTGAATTTTGAAACACTAGGCCTGATGAATGAGTTTTATCAACCCAAGAGTTTGCACAGAATCTCATGCCTTTGCTTTCTGTTCCATTCCTCGCTTTGCCTTACTTTTTTCTCTCCTTTCACATTTTGGTTTGCAAAATAAAGGTAGTTTGGATTTTGGAGTTTGTGTACTATTAACACCGCCTATCCATTCTACATAGTACCTAGCCATTTCCCTCCTCATTGTAACTTTCTACATGCAGGAAATGAGGTGAGTGTGGTGAAAAAGTTCCTTCTCGTGTAGACTGTGCACATGAGCAAGAAACCCATAAAATAGAGGTCTTACTCGTTTAGAAAGCCTTTACACAAACAGGAACCTTCCCTTTGTGGACACATTGTTTTCCAGAGGTAGAACATTGTGATGGGCATACTCTTCAAAGATGGGTGAGTCTAGTTTGGGAAGTAATATCTGATGCCTTGGAGTGTTACTGCCATACAGTGTTGACAGTACTCAGCTGGTTTGCCTTAAAACAATACAGCTTCATGTGTTCCTTTCTTCCTTTGAGTTAAAACTGGTGGGCATTTCATTTCCATGAAAAATAGGATGTCTTTGTTTTTCTCCTACATATTTCTTTTTATTTAGTGACTGCTCTTTGTATGCAAAAGATAGCACATGGAGAAGTACTCATTTCAGTTCATAGATTCAAATGGCAGTACACTACAGATCACAATTAATAACAACTATTTCTTTCCTGCCCATTTCTTTTCTGTTCCGCTGAACCCATATTCCCTCCCCTGCAGCTTTTTATACTATACTTAACCATTGACTTTGTTGATTAAGGCTATCCATTTAAGTGGGGCTGTCAGACAATTTGTCCAATCAAAATTCAGCCCACAAGGATGGAAAATGTAGTCTGGTGCCAAATTTAATCTCTCTCTCTCTCTCTCTCTCTCTCTTTTTTAAGAAGAAAGAAAGATAGAAATGAGGTGGGGGTAGAAAGAAAATGAATTGGCTGTCATATCTTGGACAGTCAAACATAAAACAAACTAATTTCCACCAATTAATTTTAAAAAGTCCTGGGGGGCAATCTCTAAATTTATTCCATGTATTAAGATAAACCTTTCCTTACCATAAATAAGGTAAAGGTGCTGCTTTTCTAATGTAAACTGATAGTTACCTGATATAAGTCCAAAACGATATACTTTCTAATTTAAGGCTGCCACTTAGTTAAAGAAATCTGAGTTGAATGCATGAATGTTTGTTAATCAAAGCAGTCACCACCATGACACGTTTACCAATGAGAAATTCCCATTAAATAGAAAAGGAATTACTCACTGATTAATGTGTCATGGTAGTGTAATCATTCTACTCTATGAGGATTATATTCAATATGTATTCTCTGGACTGTACTCTAAATTTGTATATCAACAAAAGTGACAACTGATGTTTCTTTAGTTTTGATATGCTAGGTGGTGTCAGCAGAGAACAAAGAAACTAAGAGGCAAGAATCAAAATAGTTCTGAAATTGTAGGAGTATTTGTAAGAATAAGTATCCTTGATGGATGGTCTAAAATATCCAACATATTTTACATTATACCTTCTCATTGGTAGGGTATATGCTCCTGTGTCCGTGTGATATAATGGTTGCAGTGCTGGATTAGGATTTGAAAAATCCATGTGCAAGTCTCTATGGATTCCTGTGGAGCCGTAAAGCTCATTGGGTGACCATGGGCCAGTCACTGTCTTACTATCTGACTTACCTCACAAAATGTTGAGAAATTAAAGTGGAAAGATCAGCCCCACATATAGTGCCTTGATAAATAGTAGTAAATGAAATAGCTTGTCAGAAAATATTGTCACGGGTTCAAGTAATTTCCTTCTTTACTTGGAAAAAGTATAAAGTAGATACGGAGAAACTGGTCAGATTTCTCCTGCATTTAGAAGCTCAAATTCCTTCTGTCCCAAATATATGATTTGCAAATTTTGATTAAACCTTTAAAAATAAACTGCAATGAAATGTTCATCCATCTGTGTTGGCCAAACCCAGCCTGTGCACCTGTCTTCATGGAGAGAACCATGGTGTACCTCTCTGGCACAGATCCTTTAAAGATGACCAAGGTTGCAGGCGGGGGCGGGGGAGATGACAACCTGATTTTGTTTGATTTAATGGGAATTCAAATCTGGACTTTTATGAGTTACATAATCAAAGCCTTTGGACTAGATAGATAAATCTGTCAGTTTCAATTTCTCGCACATTTGAAGCCTTTATGTTTGTGAGACCTGACCAGGCATGTTAAGTATAGGACCTTTCAGAAGATATTAACTCATAAGTGACTTCACAGCACATAAGCACAACAATGGCAACAGTTGACTAACTCTACACCATTAAATTTAATTAACTACTTAATTATAGTTGTACTCCCACACCCACCTACCCTGGGTGTCTCATTGAAGTCAGTGGGGCTTACCTTTCAATACACATATATGAGATTTCACTGTATATGTCCTTTGTTTGCTTTTAGATTATGTGTGTCTGATTCTTATCAGGTACCATCTTAGAAAATGAAAGATCACTGTATGACAGAGATTGCGCAGCAACTTCTGAATGGCATGGATTTTGTCATCAGAAATGCAGCACAAATTGAGATCTTCAACATGGTGTTGGAACGTGTGGTGGCTGAGCAGCTCCAGGCTCTCCTAGATGAAACAGATTATCTAGATCCATTTCAATCGGGTTTCAGGCTGGGTTATGGGATGGAGACTGCCTTGGTTGCCCTGTTTGACGACCTTTGCCGGGAGAAAGACAGGGGGAATGCATCCCTGTTGATTCTCTTGGACCTTTCAGCGGCTTTCGACACCATCGACCATGGGGTCCTTCTGGACACATTGGCTGGGATGGGAATGGGAGGCACCATTTTACATTGGTTTTAATATAGGGTATTATTATAATATTGGGTATTTTTAATAGTTTTAATGTTTTTCTAAAGTTTTAATATTGTCGTACACCTCTCAGAGACCATTGGTAATGGCGTGGCTAAAAAATCTTGTAAAATAAATAAAATAAAATAAATTGTTCTTCTCACAATGCTTACAAGCCTTTCTATTATGTCCTTGCAACTGGTAAACTTATTTATCTGATACAAATTACATGGTAAAGGATATGGAGAAGCATCCTCAGAATGCCCAGTAAGCTCAAATTATACGATTGTCAGATACAGATAATGAAGTACAGGTTTTCTTCCCGTGATGTGTCCTATAGGCAGCAACCACAGAAATGCAGATTCCTTGATTGAAACCCAGGGCCCCAATTCATCTATAAACCTGGCTACCTGGACTTCTTTTCTTCAGAGCCTTCTTACCGCGTCAAGGTTTCAGCTTAGCCCTGATGCTATTAAGAATTGGCTGGGCCAACTCCCAATAGCCATGAAATGGGACTAATTGTCTCTTTATCTCACGGATAATTAATTCAAAAATATTGAACCTCTAATTGTGCTCCAAACTGAGCCAACGGGTGTGTTGCCTTTCAAGGGGGAAATGGGCTCGGATCCACTGCTTAAATTACATGTCACAAAACGTTTTGGACAAAAAATGAAATTCAGTTTTTCAATCTTCTGTCAGCATCTGGCTAAGTCCAAAGAGCATTAAATATGCAAACTGTCGTCATACTTACATAGCTACATGCAAGATCTAGATCTGTGCAGAGTTTGGAAAAGTTGCTTTGTTGGGGTACGTCTCCTAGAATTCTCCGTCTAAATCAGGAGTTTCTGGGAGTTGTATCTCCAAAGGTAAATTTTCTAAGCTCTTTTAGTAAGATTTAAGTACATTGTAGAATCCTTATTTATACAAGATATTATGTGTAAATTGACTTCCAAGGCAAACACATCCTGGGCTGACCTGAAGATTTGATGCATGAACATATGATATTAAATGCAAAGTTTGGCACTGTGTGTATCCTGTTGGAAAAGATAAATAGCAGTTACTGGAGGAAGAACTTGACCAGATTGCAGCCAGGGAGGCAAGATAAAACACTTTTTCTGTCAACACAGTCCTTTAAAAAACTATTCTCCTTCTCCCCCGCCTGAATATTATTTTTTGCATCTACAGAATTTTCCCATTGGTGTCAATCACTGTTTGCCTCCATGCCAAATTTGAGCTTTCTTTTCTTTTGGTTTGACGGCACATTGTGCGGAAAGAGTTGCTTTCCCCACAAGTATCCCTACAAACTATTTTAATAATCTAATCATATCCTGTCAAATCAGTTCTGACTTATGGCAAACCTTTTCAGGGTTTGGGTCTCTTTCTCTCTCTAATATGTGTGTGTGTGTGTGTGTGTGTGTGTGTGTGTGCGCACGCGCATAACGACATCCTTAGACCTAGAAGCTCCTGTTTGTAAAGAAAAAGAAGCTGAAAGTATTTGAGAAATTTCTCAAGTACTTGCATGTTAGGTGTACATATATGTCTCCATGTGGAAGTTCCCACACTGAATGGTAAATGGAGTGTGGTAATAACATGAGCTAATTTATTTTAGAAGTGAGGGAAGCTATTGTGCCTAAATTACCTAGGCTCTCTTTCCCATGGAAGACTTAGCATCAGCAAAATATTTTCATAGAGCTATAGTTTGTATTCTGTATTAGTCTGGTTAACTGACAATCTTTTCACATGTATCCTAAGACTTGTAACCCTTGTCAGACTTTATTTGCAGCTTCATTTTTAAAAAATGTACTTCTGGCTTCATAGGTATCACTGGAAATTGACATCTGATCTGAATTTTCTTTATTGGACCCCATATTACCTACACTGAAAGGCAGATGCTCTCCACATTCTCAAGTAAAAGTTGTTGACATCAAATGATCTCTTAGCACAATATGCCAGAGACTGAAAATGGGTCTTTCTGACTGCAAAACATGGTTGAAACTCTGGGTTATCCTCTGAAATTACCTGAAACAATTTTCTGATGGGTGGTAAACAGAGATGGGTACAAATCTGAAAAACGGTGATTCATTATGGTTTGTGGTTAACCACGAACCACAACCCACCATGAAACAACCAGAAAACCAAATCAGTTCACAATTTGGTTTTTGGGTTGATGCCTGGAGGGGGTATGTGTTCCTGTCATGACACTACCACTACTGCTGCCTCCTCCTCCTCCATCTGGGAGGTGGGCGCATCCTCAGAAGTAGTGCCCGGCTTCCCTGCAAGGAGCCTGCTCATCGCCTGAGAATATGTGCCTGCCCCCCAGCCAATTGTCTTGATCATGTGGGAGGTGGACACATGCTCAGAGGGGGCAACTGGCATCTCTATAAGGAGCCCAGTCACTGCCTTGGGGCATCCAGGGAAGGGGGAAGTGGTGGCAGCAGGAACAAGTAGCCCAGGTGACTGGGGAAGTGTGAAGGGGGCACAAAACAAAACAAAGTGCCAAGGAGAAAAAAGTTTGGCATTTCATTTTGCTTCAGCAAAATGGGATCCCTGAACTGGATCATGAACTGGACCACAAATCAGCCCAATTTGTTGGTTTTTCTGGTTCACAGTTTGGGTAACACCTATCTCTAGTGGTAAATGAATTAATTATCAATCTCCCAGAGACTAGAAAAGAATTCATCTCTATGAAGTTGAGAGGTTTGGATAAGGAGAGGTTTACTTTTGTGGTTATCAAACTGGGGTCTCCAGATGTCCATGGACTGCAATTCCCTGAAGCCTTCACCACTTGCTGTGCTGGCCAGGATTTCTGGGACTGGTAGTCCAAGAACATCTGGGGACCCAAGTTTGAGAACCACCGATCTAGACAAAAGCTGACATTGATACCTGAAGATAGGCAGATAACAATTCCATGTGCAGGCCAAGAAATAGTGAAGGGAGCATTGAAGGGTCACCAGGTGAAAGAAGGAAATCCTTGTTATGTTCCACAAGAAGAAAGACCCAGAATGCATTGGAACTAGGAAATGTCATATAACACCCCCCCCCAACTTAAAAAAAAAAGCCAAAAGTAGAACTCAGTTCAGGCCAGTGTAGTGTAGTGGACAGAATGATGGACTAGGACTTAGGAGGTCTGGGTCTGAACCTGTGCTCAGCCATGAAAATTTACTGGGGATTTGAAACTGGTAAAACCACTCCTTAAATATCTCACTGTGAAAGCTATACTGGAGTCACAATAAGTCACTTTTAACTTGATGGCACATAAGAACAATGAAACTAAGCTCAGACCCGGGAGATTTCACGATATGAGAAATTCGCATGAAAATGCAAAGATTCTTTGTTGTTGTTTAGTCGTTAAGTCATGTCCGACTCTTCGTGACCCCATGGACCAGAGCACGCCAGGCCCTCCTGTCTTCCGCTGCCTCTCAGAGTTTGGTTAAATTCATGTTGGTCGCTTCGATGACACTGTCCAACCATCTCGTCCTCTGTCGTCCCCTTCTCCTCTTGCCTTCACACTTTCCCAACATCAGAGTCTTTTCCAGGGAGTCTTCTCTTCTCATGAGATGGCCAAAGTATTAGAGCCTCAGCTTCAGGATCTGTCCTTCCAGTGAGCACTCAGCGTTGATTTCCTTTAGAATGGATAGGTTTGTTCTCCTTGCAGTCCAGGGGACTCTCAAGAGTCTCCTCCAGCACCAAAATTCAAAAGCATCAATTCTTCGGCAGTCAGCCTTCTTTATGGCCCAACTCTCACATCGCTACTGGAAAAACCATAGCTTTGACTATGCGGACCTTTGTCGGCAAGGTGATGTCTCTGCTTTTTAAGATGCTATCTAGGTTTGTCATCGCTTTCCTCCCAAGAAGCAGGCGTCTTTGAATTTCGTGGCTGCTGTCACCATCTGCAGTGATCATGGAGCCCAGGAAAGTAAAATCTGTCACAGCCTCCATATCTTCCCCTTCTATTTGCCAGGAAGTGATGGGACCAGTGGCCATGATCTTAGTTTTTTTGATGTTGAGCTTCAGACCATTTTTGGCGCTCTCCTCTTTCACCCTCATTAAGAGGTTCTTTAATTCCTCCTCACTTTCTGCCATCAGAGTGGTATCAACTGCATATTGGAGGTTGTTGATATTTCTTCCAGCAATCTGAATTCCGGTTTGGGATTCATCCAGTCCTGCCTTTCGCATGATGTATTCTGCATATAAGTTAAATAAGCAGGGGGACAATATACAGCCTTGTCGTACTCCTTTCCCAATTTTGAACTAATCAGTTGTTCCATATCCAGTTCTTACTGTTGCTTCCTGTCCCACATATAGATTTCTCAGGAGATAGATAAGGTGATCAGGCACTCCCATTTCTTTAAGAACTTGCCATAGTTTGCTGTGGTCGACACAGTCAAAGGCTTTAGCCTAGTCAATGAAGCAGAAGTAGATGTTTTTCTGGAACTCTCTGGCTTTCTCCATAATCCAGCGCATGTTAGCAATTTGGTCTCTAGTTCTTCTGCTCCTTCGAAATCCAGCTTGTACTTCTGGGAGTTCTCGGTCCACATAATGCTGAAGCCTACCTTGGAGGATTTTGAGCATAACCTTGCTAGTGTGTGAAATGAGTGCAATTGTACAGTAGTTCGAGCATTCTTGGGCACTGCCCTTCTTTGGGATTGGGATGTAGACTGATCTTTTCCAATCCTCTGGCCACTGCTGAGTTTTCCAAACTTGCTGGCATATTGAGTGTAGCACCTTAACAGCATCATCTTTTAAGATTTTAAATAGTTCCACTGGAATGCCATCACCCCCACTGGCCTTGTTGTTAGCCATGCTTTCTAAGGCCCACTTGACTTCACTCTCCAGGATGTCTGGCTCAAGGTCAGCAACCACACTATCTGGGTTGTCCGGGACATCCACATCTTTCTGGTATAATTCCTCTGTGTATTCTTGCCACCTCTTCTTGATGTCTTCTGCTTCTGTTAGGTCCCTCCCATTTTTGTCCTTTATCATGTCCATCTTTGCACAAAATGTTCCTTTAATATCTCCAATTTTCTTGAACAGATATCTGGTTTTCCCCTTTCTATTATTTTCCTCTATATCTTTGCACTGTTCATTTAAGAAGGCCCTCTTGTCTCTCCTTGCTATTCTTTGGAAGTCTGCATTCCATTTTCTGTAACTTTCCCTATCTCCCTTGCATTTTGTTTCCCTTCTCTTCTCTGCTATTTGTAAGGCCTCGTTGGACAGCCACTTTGCTTTCTTGCATTTCCTTTTCTTTGGAATGGTTTTTGTTGCTGCCTCCTGTACACTGTTACGAGCCTCCATCCATAGTTCTTCAGGCACTCTGTCCACCAAATCTAGTCCCTTAAATCTGTTCTTCACTTCCACTGTGTATTCGTAAGGGATTTGGTTTAGATTATACCTGACTAGCCCAGTAGTTTTTCCTACTTTCTTCAGTTTAAGCTTGAGTTTTGCTATAAGAAGCTGATGATCAGAGCCACAATCAGCTCCAGGTCTTGTTTTTGCTGACTGTATAGAGCTTCTCCATCTTTGGCTGCAGAGAATATAATCAATCTGATTTTGGTATTGCCCATCTGGTGATGTCCACGTGTAGAGTCGCCTCTTGTGTTGCTGGAAAACAGTGTTTGTGATGACCAGCTTGTTCTCTTGACAAAACTCTATTAGCCTTTGCCCTGCCTCGTTTTGAATTCCAAGGCCAAACTTACCTGTTGTTCCTTTTATCTCTTGACTCCCTACTTTAGCATTCCAGTCTCCTATAATAAGAAGAACATCTTTCTTTGGTGTCAGTTCTAGAAGATGTTGTAAGTCTTCATAGAATTGGTCAATTTCAGCCTCTTCAGCATTGGTGGTTGGTGCATAAACTTGGATTACTGTGATGTTGAAAGGTCTGCCTTGGATTCGTATTGAAATCATTCTATCATTTTTGAGATTGTATCCCAGTACAGCTTTTCCCACTCTTTTGTTGACTATGAGGGCTACTCCATTTCTTCTATGGGATTCTTGCCCACAATAGTAGATATGATAATCATCTGAATTGAATTCGCCCATTCCCGTCCATTTTAGTTCACTGACGCCCAGGATGTCAATGTTGATTCTTGCCATCTCCTATTTGACCACATCCAGCTTACCAAGGTTCATAGATCTTATATTCCAGGTTCCTATGCAGTATTTTTCTTTGCAGCATTGGACTTTCCTTTCACTTCCACGCGCGTCCGCAGCTGAGTATCCTTTCGGCTTTGGCCCAACCACTTCATTAGCTCTGGAGCTACTTGTAGTTGTCCTCCGCTCTTCCTCAGTAGCATGTTGGACGCCTTCCGACCTGAGAGGCTCATCTTCCAGCGTCATATCTTTTAGCTTTTTGTTTCTGTCCATGGAGTTTTCTTGGCAAAGATACTGGAGTGGCTTGCCAGTTCCTGCTCCAGGTGGATCGCGTTTAGTCAGAACTCTCCACTATGACCTGTTCATCTTGGGTGTCCCTGCACGGCATAGCCCACAGCTTCTCTGAATTACTCAAGCCCCTTCACCATGACAAGGCAGCAAAGATTCTTAGGACTGCTAAAACAAAGGAAGAACTGCTGCCAATCTTGTTGGTTCCCAGCGTTGTGCATCCTGAATCTGACACTTAGCCATTGGTAGTAAGAAAAATAATCAAAGTCACTTCCTTTTGAACTATCAAGCCAAACAAAATGCTTCCATTTGCTTTGAACATGTCCTGGGGAATAGGCAGAGGAAGGAGTATAAAAGTTACAGTTCCTCAGTCAAAATATTTTATTGCCACGTTGAACTCTGAAAGTGTAAGAAAACAAACATTGAGTATTTGTCAAAATTAGATTACATACATACCAAAGCATCTGCCCAGGATAACGCTTCGCAGTGTGTTTGGGGTTTCATCACTTGTGTCCATTTGTCATTATTGTCCATTTCTGTGCTGGTGGCAGGTTGCTACATAGCATGATGCTATTCCTGCAGTCTCTTTCCTTATTCCTAGGGTTAGGCACGGTCTTTCCTCATTGCTTTTTAATGGATAGTCTTTTATCATTTCTAGTAATGTGAGCAATTATCTTTCAAGTATTCCTTTGTATTTGGGGTGCTAGAGTAGAAACACTTTGTTTTGACAGGTTTGCTTCGGTCAAATTTTCTTCACTATGTTCTCTATTTTGTGTGTATTGCAGTAATCAAATATAATCTCCATTCTTTCTAGAGATCATATATAATCTCTTTGTATGATGGCAGCACACATATGCAGTTGTAAAGCAGATCAAAACTTGTGTGATAGGCATACTGTGTGGCAACCTACACGTAGGAATGAATGCGTTCCTTGAATTTTACTATCTCCCCTGTTACTTTTTTTCAATAATTAAGTTTCTCTGTCTAATTTATGGAAAACTGCATATTTGGGTAAATTATTATCAAAAGCCAACTTAACTAAATTCTGAACAAACTGCACTGACAAAAATTCAACAGGAACGTATGAGTATTCCTAATATTGAGAGGATCAGGTTGTATCTCAGAGCTATATACTTATAAAAAGTACAATGGCTGTCAGAGGGCAGAGGGAAGAGAGAAGTCTAAATCCACATTACAAACATGGTTGGATTTGTACAGCTATTCAACACCACTGTTTTAAGGACTAAGCACTCTAAGTCCACTGACAGGAATGATAAATTTGTCCTTCTTTCTTTTTTTCCACACTAAATTTTTAAGAAAATTTCACCCTCAAGTTCCTTTCCTCAAAGTTCTTGGGGGAAGGAACTTGATGGAAGCAAAAAAGGCAAGTTTTGTTAAGGTTTTATCAGGGGGGAAAATGAAGCAAGTAGTTTCCCACCTAGTTGTAAACATGGAGAAATTATGTATATGATTTTGCTCCCATTTTAAGAGAAAGAATCATGTCACCCAAACATTCATGGACACAGCCAAAATGGAGTAGCCATTTATATGTTGTCTATGCTGGGAAAGGAATCATCTTTGCCAATATGTGAAACATTTCACAAAACACTGACCGTAAATAGTGTCTGCCTGATTTCCTTACATGTTACAAACAGAAGTATGTATTTCCAGTAGGTGTGTGATTTTTGTGAAATTAGGAAGGGCAACCAATAGTATGGTATATTCTGCAACAAGTATGTTTGGTGGGAAGATGTACTAATAATGAGAAAAATATAGAAATGTTAATATTTCCAATATGCATATATAGAAACATACAACTATAGCATGACAATCAGTGCCAAACTAAGGCATTTTATAATGCCCAAATTTTGATATTCGCATAAGCAGTTTTAAAACAGAATTTCAGAAAGGATCAGAGAGACCCCTATATCTTCCATCAATATTAAGAAGCACATTTTCGTAAGGAAAAAAATACTCTTGAAAATTGTCAGCCATGATTGCATAAGACTCCCATATGGATATGAGCTTTTTCCAGAAAATTTAACAGTGTTTTATTTATTGCATAAGTGAGTCACAAGATGTGACAGAGAAATTCATTTGAAGCTCCAATGCAAAAAAAATAAAAATGGAATGGACGCCAACAATTGTAGTTCTATAGAGTTAAATTCTTGCATCTGACTACATAACATATTTCCTTTCCACAGGAGGTAGTTATGACAAATTAGAAGTCTGAAAATTTTCTGATGGTGTAAAGGCTCCAGCTGTCACTGAGGAGATAGTGATCAGATTTCATAGCTGCATGGTCCCACGACGCCTCTAAGAGTTCCATATGGTCATCCAAATGTTACGACTAAGCCCACTAAAAAAATCTAGGAGGAGTTTTGCTTATAGAAAATAAAACTTGCCTTGGAAGGATTTAATAAACAAAGTGCTCTTGAATGGTTCGCTGAGAAAGGGTACCTCAGAACCCTCAGGACAGCTGTTCTTTCACCCAATACAGCACAGAAGTGGCAGGGATGCGAGTTTTCCTTCCCTTTTCTCCACAACTCACAATAATGGAGTGTGGACTTTTTAAGTGGCGGTGCCATGAATAATTAAGGTGTGTATATGTATGTAGTGATAAACAGCAATTCCTCAAGCAACGTCCCTTTTAGGTTTTTTTAAAAATACACCCCGCTTAAATTGTTAATGCCATTACTGTGGACGGAGACATTTTTGTTCATGTCAAAGATGTCAGGGTAAACCTTGCGCAATAACTAATGACAGATGAATAATTTATTGATCCTTAAATGGCCGTGTCCTTGGATGTATTTCTTATAACTAATTTGCTTAGAGACACATCTGGCTCCTGCAGATAGCATCTGTTTTAAAGAAGGTCAGTATTATGTTTTAAAATTAAAGGCAGGAGAACATAATCTTTTATTTGTTATGCTTCTCTGCTTCTCTACCCTAGGAACTCAAGTTAATTTTCATTCAGTTCCATCGACTTATTTTTTATAATACCAAATCAAAAGATGTGCAATCTGTTGTTCAATTTTGAAACTATAATAAAGAGGCCCATTAAAGATGTGCTTGCAATAAATGAATACTTGTCAGGTTTTTTGGGGAAAGGTGCCCATGAGATTTACATAGATGCATTTGAAAGGTATGGAAAAAGATTAAAGTATAGATATATTCTCAGTGTATGTTTTAATACAAATATTAAATATTTCGGGCTCTGTTTATTTTTTCCTAATACATTCTACATGGATTTTAGTAAGGCTTAGACAAATTCATGGAGGGATAAATCTGTCAAAGGCGAGTTACTGTCACAAGGCAGCTAATAGAGCATCCATGTTTGGAAGCAATGTGTGTTTCAATACCTGGAGGAGACAAACATTCCTATTCTTTAGCTTTCCAGAAGCATCTAGCTAGCAACTTGATAGAAACAGAATGTTGGCCTGTGTAGATGGAACATATAGCCAGTAGAAGCTAATCAATTATATTCAAACTAGTCTCTTCCTGCTGGTTCAGGAAATGCGATGGTTTTACCTCTCTTGGTAAAGCTCACAGTGTAACTTATGCAGGGAATTGACAGGAATAAAACCAATCACAAAAGACACCAAGAGTAGCAAATATCATTTTGCAATCTTTTGATCTTATTCCAAGGCTACCCACTAAAATGGACATGAACTGGAAAATTGGCAATTTGTGATGGTTCGTGGTTCATGACTAACAACGAACCACTACAAATCTCCAGAAAAATGAACTGGTTCAGAGTTCACTTTTCCGGTTCGTGCCTGCTACCTCCACCTGCTACCTTCACCTCCGCTGCAGGCACATGATCAGGGGTAGTGGCAGGCTCCTGGCAAGGAAACCAGGTGAGCATGCACACAATGCCCATCTGATAGGCAGGTGCATGCTCAGAGGCAGCAGGCCCAGCTTCCCCACCAGGAGCCAGGTACTGCCTCTGAGCATGCATCCACCAGCAGAGAAAAAAGTTCAGTGTTTCATTTTGCTCCGACAAAACAAGATCCCAGAACAGGGTCATGAAATAAACCACAAACCAGTTGAGTTCCTCAGTTGTTGTTGTTGTTGTTATTGTTGTTTTTAATGTTTTTTATTTTGTCCTTTTTTTGGTTTGTGGTTTGTGCCCATCTCTACTAGCCACCCTAAGCCAGCCTTCCCCAAACTGGTTTCGTTCTGCTGTTTGGCCCTGCAACTCACACAAGCCCCTACCACAGGCCAGTGGCTAAAGATAATGGGAGTTGTAGTCTAAAACCTCAGGAAAGTGCCAGTTAGGAAAGGCTGGCCTAGATATTTTAACAGTGTTGATATTTGGATGTGAAAACAACTAGTCCATCTAACTAATGCACAGGATGGTTCTTGCTTGTGTCTTAATTCTTTTGAGTGTGAGGTTTGGATCCCACTGTGGGAGCAAATGGGAAACTAGGCATGCAACTGACATATTTACAGATAATGACAAAATAACCCTACACACCAGCAAATTTACAGTGCAACATTTCTGAATGAAATAAAGTAAGATAAAGGTAAAGGTTCCCCTTGACAAATTGTCCAGTCGTGTCCAACTCTAGGGGGCGGTGCTCATCCCTGTTTCCAAGCCGTAGAGCCAGCGTTTGTCCGTAGACAGTTTCCATGGTCACGTGGCCAGTGCGACTAGACACGGAATGCCGTTACCTTCCCACCGTGGTGGTACCTATTTATCTACTCGCATTTTTACATGCTTTCGAACTGCTAGGGTGGCAGGAGGAAATAAAGTAACACAGTACCAAATCCATCCGTTTCATGGACACCAACATCCTAGATGACAACTAAAATCAAGGAAAGGTTTTCTGTATACATCTCAAGCTCTAAACCAGAAGAGGCTAGTTTAAACCTATGAAGAACAAAAACAGCAGACCTTGCTGAGTGGATGAATATTGGAGACTGTCTCCCACCAGGACAAGATTCTGGCCGGACCATCTTGAAGTCACTTAGACTTCAAAGCAAAGAAGGGAGATCAAAGAATAATCAAGTAAGATGGGAATACTTGGATACAGGGCAAATGTTTTGTGACTTTGGAGAAATTCAATCAATGCAACACTTATGTGCATGCAATTTTTGCCTTGTGACATGTACAAAAAAGATCTAGCAAATGGCCAAGATAACACTACTGAAGTAGCCCACTTCTGGTCAAAAATAGTCTAATTATCTTAATATTATAATTTGTTTTTAATTTTATCTATACATATACTTCCATAAATTTAAAATCTGCAATGCTCTGATACAAATAATGAACAGAAGACCCTTTGCATGTTTACAGAGAAGTAAGCACCATTTTGGGTGAGACAGTTTGCTCCCTAGTTACAGTGAATATGTCCAGGACTGCAGCCTATGAGCAAGTTCTTTTTAAAAGCTACTAATACTTTCTAGTTTGCTGATATTTGTACATTAGGTCAGATCAGTACTTTATAGTTTTTCCATCCTTTCCATATTTGATGGGCAGACTGAGCTTTTGGTTGTCTCTCTTTAATTAATCTTAGCTCCAACTGTTCCGGCTCATTCTAGAACATCTAACTGGATCTCTCTGACACACAAATGGTATTTCAGTTGAATCTCAATGATATATCATTTCTGATGTTTCAACTATGAGTATTATTTACTCTCCATGTGAACTTTGCATTTGTGCAGAAAAGACAATGTCATTTGAACTCTCTCCACTGAGTGAGAGAACACTTTTTAAATTTATGATTCACCTTCAGTAGTCATGAAAATGTTTAATTATTTGAGGATTAATGGAGGTGGTCTACGATTAGGCTGAAGTATGATCTGATGTCATCATCTCAGTATGATGATATACATTTTTATGCCAAAGCACCTGTTGTTTTGGAAGGAAGCAGCTGATATCATTATCTACTCAGCCAGACAGTCCTGTTTCCTGCTGCTTAAAAAATTATCCTAAGGGTTACCTAAGTTGGGGAACGCAATGTTAACTTTTCCATACTCAGGATAGGAACATAAAGACTTTGTTGGTGGGAATTAGTGAGAGGAAAGGCACTGACATTTCTCAGAAAATGTGAAATCTTTTTCTCCTACCAGTGTATTTGAAACATATACCTCATGCAAGCACAAAAAGATCAATGTCTCACATCTAGCACATGAGGACCAGTAATACTTGCACTACTTTTACTTTATTTATATCCTACCTTGCGGAGCCCAAGGCATCTCACGGCATGAATGCATTCTCTATAGCCATCTAATGGCTACATTTTCATTACTTAGAGTAAGCCGCTGGACGAGTCTCGTATAATTCTACTTATATAATTTTCTCTGTATGCATGTGAGTGAGTAGATGGTGCTACATGTAAAATGTTGATCTTTTTGTTCTTGCATGAGTATTATGTAGATTCTGGACTGGTTTTGTACATGAAAACGATCCATGGTTTCCCATGACATGTACAAGCCATCATAAGTGTTGTGTTCATGTGCTTTCGCTTCCCTTTCTCTGTTCCTGCATGGTCACAAAGATGTTAGAAGCTCCCAATGTTTGTAAAGTAATCATCATTACACTGGTATTTGAACTTATGGAACTGTGGTTTCTTATGATGCTCTTATGGAACCATGCTTTTTATCAAATACACTAGTGTCAAAACATTCTGTCTTATTCTGAAATCGTATTCCACCCTTCTAAAAGTAGGGACAAAGTCAAAAATGATGTGTAGTAACTCTTCTCTCAAGTGTAAATGACTGCCATGATGGGAAGCAATTCATTTTGGAACCACAGCGGCAGAAGAAGGGGCCTTAACCCTAGTCTCATGTGGTTCCTGATCTCTCTGTGCCCCAGGGACTGCCTGTTGCCATGTGCTTTTTACCCCACCCTTGGGGACAGCAGGTCTGGTTATGGGAATCTTAATCTGCCTTCTCTGGCTAACTTCTTATCAGACATTCACTAGAATGGAAGCTCCTTTCTTCCTTTCCTCCCAACGCTGTCATCGTGTGTAAGTGTGGAAAGCCAGTTCTGCAACTGGAGTTAGCTCTCTGCACACAAGCAGTGGGGCCTCAGCGTTCTCCTACCAGTGGCCTCCCTACACCTAAGGCCTTCGGGAAAAAGACTTCCCTAGCGTGCGCTCTCCATTCCCCTTCCCTGAGATCCCTCCCTAATCAAACAGCAATCTGCTGCTTGTCTGCTTCCTTTCTGTCCCTATCTCCAGCTGGTCACAGCTGTCACTCAGCTGTATTGCCAGTCAACTGGCTGCTAACACAACCGTCACAGCTCGCTTCAGTTTGAGCATCCCTCTTCTTGAAGGCTGGGCAGTGGGACATGGCTGATGCAGGTCCCCCTGAAGTATCACATAGAATAATTCTGTATGCCAATTTATATAGCAATCATACTTCAGAAAGCAAGGGAGATAAGCATGTCATTTCTCTTCAAACTACCCCCCCTTCCAAAAAAAAAAAAAAAAAAAACAACAACTGTGAAGGCTGTTCTTACACAAAATTCTCCATACCTTGTTTTTTCTGACACTTCATGTAGGCTTCATTCTCTCAGACAATGAACCTGGCACACATCACACAATTTTGCTGGGAAATTTTAAAAAGTGATCAGCAGTTCCCTTTTCAAAGAGACAGCAAGGGTGTTGGGTTTTTTCGTGGTGTGAGAGAAGTGTTTTTTAATAAAAAACACAGGAGGGAAAGATAAATTTCCACCATTAATGTACGTTGGTCCAAATCTGGAACACAATCATGCATACTTCATCTAGACGAAAAATGGATCAAGATTCAGATTTGATCCAGATCAAACTAGATCTCTTCCAAATTAGTATGAGCCAAATCAGGCTGTTTTCTAAATCACTGAGCTGGGGTCTGAACTTGATCTTGTGGTTCATGCACACGCTTTGCTACCATTGCTGTGTAATTTCTGCAATGCAAAAACAGGAAAAATGTATAAGGAGATGGTCCTTTTGGTCTGAGTAAACTTGAAAAATTATATGTAATGCTATTAACTTTCTGCCTGTTTAGAGTCAGTCTTCAACATCAGGATTCATTGTATAATTTGCATGGATATGTTCTGGTGATCCCAAAATGGCCTATGTCTTTCTGCTAATGGGAATGATGTTAGGAGATGCATGAAGATCATTAGAAATGATGTATTTCCAACATATACATATTCCTGTTTTGCAAACAAAGTGGTTTACATCCAATAAATTTGATGCATTTTGTTCCTGATGTAATTTCATCTGTCACGCATAGTATTTCAATCTTCTGGTCTCTGTTGAAATATTCAAGGATGGATTCCTAGAAAATATCTAAATATGAAACTTGGAATTGAAATATTGGAACATTTCTGATCCCCCTCCACCCCTGCGTCTCTCCAGATGAATACTCCAGACACCGAGATTATCAGATACAATTGGTGTAGTATGAAAAAGGACCACAGAATTCAGAAAGTTCGAAAATAAATTATCTCAGGGGAAATAAAATGTTTCCAAAATGCTGATGCTCCCTGCAGCTTGCTGTATCCCTGCCTTTGGGAATGGTTATAAGAGATATTGAATCACTACTGCACAAGCAATGAGGATAACTCAACTGTTTGCAGTGAGTCTGCAGTTTCTCAGCACTTGCATCAGCAGAACTTATTCTGCTTTGCATGTATATTGTAGATTTAAATTGGTAGTTTTATTTCTTTAAGAGACCCTAGAAGTAAGAGAAAAAAAAAGAGAACGATTCTCAGGATCTTACCATGCTAACCTTCTACCATGTTCAATTACAACATCTTTGCGCACTGACTTGAAGGCTCAGGTGATTAATTTGCTTCTCTGGGTCTCCAGATGGGGAGATAAACCTCAGGGCCAGCAGAGGTGGAAGAGGAAAATGTTTGATTTTGTGTGTGTGAGGTAGCTTTACGGGCACACATCTCCATCCATTCGCAGCTACTTCTGGCCTCACTCGCTCAGCGTGAACATGTTTGTATCTTGCGATTACACAGCACTGGTACAAAGAAAACAAGACAGTGGCCTTGGGCCCTTTCAAGGAAAAAGGCACAGTATTAAATAAATAAATAAATAAAGTTAAGTAAGTAAGTAAGTAAGTAAGTAAGTATGTAAGTAAGAGCAGGGGACTGGAGAGAGACCTGGGGTACACATTTGGGCCGTGGGTCCTTTTAAGGAGAAAGGCAGGGTAAAAATATTTTAAATAAATCAATAAGCAAATAAGCAAAAGGCCCAGCTTCAAGGAGCTGGTGTGCTGCCTATGCACAGGGGCCCGCCTATCAGCTGAGCAGCGGGCACAAGCACAGAAGCAGTATGCCCAGCTTCTATGCAAGGAGCTGGGCCTGCTGCCTCTCAGGATGGCAGTGGTGGCAGCAGCAGCAGCAGCAGAGGAGTAGAGACAGCAGTGACAGCGTCAGCGCCAGGTAGGGATGTGATGGGAACAGTAGGAAGAGTGTGGTGGGTGGTGGAGGGCAGGAGCAAGTAGGTTCCCCCCCCCCCAGGCAAGAACCAGAAAAATGAACAGCGAACTGGTTTGCTTTTCTGGGGGTTTGTGTTGGTTCATGGTTAGTCACGAACCATGAACCATGAACCAGCCCAATTTGTAATTTTTCTGGTTTGTGCCCGTCTCTACTGTGAAATTTTTCAAATTAGCAGGATCATGAAATCATCTGCCATGTTTTTCAGCATCCCCTGTCGCCTCTGAGCTCAGATGCAATTGTCATAATAACTGGGAGGAAATAGCTTTCCTCAGTAATCCATACGAGTTTTCTTTGCTGTAATGCAAATGTTTTTGAGTGGCCCAGTCTCAAATGGGCAATTGAGACCCACAAGATTGACAAGGTTGTCTCCTACTGCTAGAACCGTTGAATTGCTTTTAATGCCAGAAAAAGTTACTTTTTTAAAACTAGAACTCCTTGAATCCCTGAGGCAGCATGGTCAGTGGCAATACTGACTAGAGAATTCTAGGAATTAGAAGAAAAATAGTTCATTGAAAATTCTGGGAATTGTTGACAAAAGATGTTTTGGGTTATTGATGCAGGTTCAAGCAACTACTTACATTTTTGAAAATTCTTCTTTGTAGCCATATGTCTACTGAGAAATAAGTCCAGTTTAATTCAGTGGGGCTTATTCCTAAACAGATGGGTATAGAATGGTAGCCTACATTCTAAATCCAATTTCTAGTGGCAACTAGAGTAGACCCATTGGATCAATTGCTGAATTTAATCAATGGATCTACTTCAGCTGGGACTCACAGCTAGATTTAAGTGTACCTAACATTCTGCAAGGCAATTCCCTTTGACAACCTATTCCAGTTTTCAAAAAGGAGTTAATCTGGACCTGTTAGGGCTAGCCCATTCCTCCCTCCCCCCCCCCCAATCACTGTGTGTGGAGAGTTACTGTTTGAAGAGCAAAGTCTCTACACATGCAGACTCTCCATGTGACTAAGGTGGGCAGCAAAGTGCAGCTGTTCCACATTGCAAGTAAAGCAGAGTTGCCATTGCACCATGCTACATTCCTGTTGCATACAGAACCATGAGTAGGCCCTGTCAACAACCGAAAGAAAGCCCTGGACTCATTCCCTCATTCCTCACTGTCCAGCTTTTCCTGTAAGACCCAGCCATGGGGAACCTCACATACAAGATCCAAACAAGAATAATCTGTAGGACCACTTGAACACAGAACTTACTGAAGGTGCCAGCCATTATCATTGGAATGGAAAATAGAGTCTGGGAAAGAAGAAACAAGGCCAAGGCTTCTTGGGCAGCATGCTGGGGAGGGGTAGAGGTTGTGTTGTGTGGCTTTCATTTCCTTACCTTCTACCACCTCAGGCAGTTCCCTCAGTCTGGCGAAGGGTAGGGTCAGCTCTGGAGAGAGAACCTCATTCATGTAAAAAGCCTCCACATGACTCGGTCCTTTTCAGACCGTCATTCTCCATGCATGAAGAATGACCACAGAGGATGACGGGGCACTCTGCTCCTCCTCACATATTCAGATTAATAAATTTCTGAATAACTGAATGGGAATTTGGTTGTTTTCATTATTTATGCTTACCTGTCTTTTTGAATTCTTCCATCATGTTTGGCCAGGCATCTAAGGCAGAAAAAAAAGGTTAGTAAAAACCCTTTAAATGGCTTGTGTCTCACTAGCAAATGTGCAGAAACTATTTCCTGAGGAAGAATTATATGAAACATAGATGAATCAGTGTTTCAGTTAACAAAAGACTTGTGTGGTACTGTACTTTAGCAAGCTGCTAAATTATTCTTCAGCATACATATTTTACTTTGTAAGTCTGATTCAGTGTGGAAGAGGATGTTATTTCTTGAACCACCCAGAGAACTCCAGCTCTTGTGCCAAAGTACTAAAATGTAAGAAATAAATAAATTAATAAATTTCATGAGAAATATCAAATCTCAAAACTCTTTTATTCCTGTCCCTCTGGTTGTGCAAAAGAAATGCAAATATTAAAAAAAATCTTAGTTTTGATCAATCACAAATAATCTGTCATCCCGATCCAATACTTCAGTACATATCTAATTATAATGCAAGATGTTATGTTGCGGTACACAATGCAGATGTTTTCTGTTATTATATGGAGAGAAGGTAATGATGGTTAAGTATGTGTTTGCACTATAGTCGCCACATGAAATCATTATGTTTAACTTTCCTGATTGTTTCTTTGCTGAAATTGAGGATGTTGCTCAACCATGATTCCTTTAAATGGAGGGAAGGAGAACAGAGATTAAAGGTGCTTTTAATGTCTCTTCTCTGAAGACATAAGAGTTCACTTGGATTGGACAACCAGTAAAATGCAAAGGAAACTAAATAGATCTACTGGTCTTCACAGAGGTCAGGGAGCCGAACCTAGGTAATGAATATTGTTGATGTGTCGACTGCCATTTTCATATGATCTTTGGGCCAACAGTAAATGATAGTCTTCAGTATTTATGATAAAGCACATCAATATATGCAGTAATGCAGAAAATAGTGATGTCTGGCTAAATCTATATGCTACCAAAACCATTACTGGTACCGTTTTCATCTATTAAAAGGACCATGAAATTAAAATTTCTCTTTCTTAAACCTTTGAGCAGGTTTATATGAATGAATCAAATTAAATTTTAGTTGTCCAAGTTACTCTTTCTTTAGCTTAAAGCTTGCAACCATGAAGATGCCATATTCAGATTATAATTCCATTTTCAAAAATAAATAGAATCACATACGATTCGGAAAAAATTAATTACATGCATTTTCTACACAAACATTTCAGAAAGCTGTCCATTAAAGAGGATCCAAAAAGGATCACTCCATACTTTTTATTCTCCTTCCTTCCTTCCTTCCTTCCTTCCTTCCTTCCTTCCTTCCTTCCTTCCTTCCTTCCTTAAGAAAACTGACCCATACCAGTTCCTTGTTTTCTTTTCTCTTTCAAAATGACCATTCAATGCTGTGGATGAGGCAGAACATAGCTCTTGGGTGCTGAAAGAAAGAAGATCCTTATTCCAGTATACTGAAAAGGGCTAATATGAATGTGTGTGAAAGAGAGAGCTCCTCTTGTCTCTAGCGACATTCTTTACATGAAAAAATATGACTATCTCAAGACTTTTCTCTATATGTGGAGACTCTCCACAAACTTGGTAACCCTATGCAGCTGATTGTTGTGCCTTACTGTTTTAAAAAGTGTTTTTGGTGTTGCTTAAAAAAGAACACATTTTAGTGTGGTATTTGTTTGATCCTTTTTAGTATTTGTATAATTGTTTTTAGCTTTAAATATTTTCTTTTAATGATATACTGTAAGTTCCCTTGGGTACTTTTTAAAAAGAAATGTGGGGTTAAAAATATTTAAAATAAAATAAAATAAAATTGTACCCTTCTTTCCATGGGATAGGGATAGGGGTGGGGGTGGAAAACCAGCTTGTCCTTTCTCAAGTGTTCTGATTAAACCTCTTCTGAACCAGCCTCAGGATCAATATCGAAGGCCCAACCGTCAGCCCTGCTGGTGGATCTACAGAACTTTCTCTCCAGAAAGATCAGCCAAGCCATCCCTCCTGGTCTTTAGGCATACTCTAAAGAATTACATCTTTCAGGCTTATATTTTATTTATCCTAATTTCATGTATTCCCATTTTAGATGGTTGTTTTTGTTGATCTCTTTGTTATATTGAAGGCTGAACATTTTAAATTAGTTCAACAGCAACTTCATTATACTTGAACCGTTATATGTAATCCTTTTATTTCCAAACAGAATTAAAAAGAAAATGTCAAATATTATTATAAATTGATTAACCTATGAACAAATAAAATCTGGTACAAAGGGGGATCTTTCTTTAAATCAGAATACAGTAATATTTAAATTTTGCATAATTTTGAACATGTTTTGTTTTGTTTTGTTGATATCCTACTCTTCTCATGGGACTGGAACCCAAGTCATGGGCAAAATACCAGTTCAATGAATTCAAAAAGTAAAATATCAACTCTAATACAATTGAATATTCCAATTCCCTTTGTAAAAGTATTTCATGCTCTGAAAAGCACGATATAAAAGCCTAAGTAAGTAAATAAAATACGAAGGCCTATAGATCACAAATTCTCTTCCTCATTCAATTTTAATTTCCACATTAAGTAAGTTACCTGACAATATTTGATTCCATCTAAGCCTTTCTAAATCATATGCTTCGGTAACAACACAAATAAAGCAGGAGCAAATGGAGATGGGCACTTACTGTGGTTTGGCATGGTTCAGCAGATCAGGGTCCACAGGTCCTGCGCTGGGGCCCTGGATTCTGTGCCCAGCCTCCTCCTTCTGTGAGTGCCCACTCAGAGGAGAAGGTGGGACAGGGAAGCCTGTGGTGCTGATTCTGACAGGGTGCCCACGGAAGGAGGGAGGGCATGGAATCTGGAGTGCCCGCACAACACCCGTGGGCCTGATTCACCAAACTGCGGTAAGTGCTCATCTCTAGAAGCAAATAGCTTGTCACAGATTTGGGTGCACCACCAACCAAACTACATGCAGCTTTAAATTATACCGATCAAATTGTGTGTGTGTGTGTGTATGGAATCCAGAAGTGGTTGCTGTCCAACAACTTATGGAAGGCCACATGTTCCCTTCTGCTTCCAAGACAGGTAGCAGATACAACTATTTCTTTCTTTTTTTTACAATATAGGGTAAATGCAGGAGGACCGATCATATGGCGGGGGCTTTAACCCTTTGTTTTCTGCTACTGTACCAATCTGGATCACCACATACAGACACACACTGCTCTCCACTGAGCCAGCAGTTTGTATTTCTAGAAGGTGTTCCACTCGCTTTTATTTATCACTGTTGGTGATATGCATTTCAGGTGATCATGGAGAAGGATTATCAACATCAGGCAGGAGTAAGGGACAAAATGTTAGACCCCCACTTTGAACATCAGAATGTTCTGATGAGGGCACAGTATATTTTAATAAAGGGGTGTGTGTAGACATGACATAGCTGATGTGTATATCTTTGTTGTTGTTTAGTCGTTAAGTCGTGTCCGACTCTTCGTGACCCCATGGACCAGAGGATGCCAGGCCCTCCTGTCTTCCACTGCCTCCCGGAGTTTGGTCAAATTCATGTTGGTAGCTTCGATGACACTGTCCAGCCATCTCGTCCTCTGTCGTCCCCTTCTCCTCTTGCCTTCACACTTTCCCCAACATCAGGGTCTTTTCCAGGGAGTTGTCTCTTCTCATGAGATGGCCAAAGTATTGGAGCCTCAGCTTCAGGATCTGTCCTTCCAGTGAGCACTCAGGGTTGATTTCCTTCAAAATGGATAGGTTTGTTCTCCTTGCAGTCCAGGGGACTCTCAAGAGTCTCCTCCAGCACCACAATTCAAAAACATCAATTCTTCGGCGGTCAGCCTTGTCATACCCCTTTCCCAATTTTGAACTAATCAGTTCTTCCGTATCCAGTTCTAACTGTTGCTTCCTGTCCCACATATAGATTTCGCAGGAGATAGATAAGGTGATCAGGCACTCCCATTTCTTTAAGGACTTGCCATAGTTTGCTGTGGTCCACACAGTCAAAGGCTTTTGCGTAGTCAATGAAGCAGAAGTAGATGTTTTTCTGGAACTCTCTGGCTTTCTCCATAATCCAGCGCATGTTAGCAATTTGGTCTCTAGTTCTTCTGCCCCTTCGAAATCCAGCTTGTACTTCTGGGAGTTCTCGGTCCACATACTGCTGAAGCCTACCTTGGAGGATTTTGAGCATAACCTTGCTAGTGTGTGAAATGAGTGCAATTGTGCAGTAGTTGGAGCATTCTTGGGCACTGCCCTTCTTTGGGAGTGGGATGTAGACTGATCTTTTCCAATCCTCTGGCCACTGCTGAGTTTTCCAAACTTGCTGGCATATTGAGTGTAGCACCTTAACAGCGTCATCTTTTAAGATTTTAAATAGTTCGACTGGAATGCCATCACCCCCACTGGCCTTGTTGTTAGCCATGCTTTCTAAGGCCCACTTGACTTCACTCTCCAGGATATCTGGCTCAAGGTCAGCAACCACACTATCTGGGTTGTCCGGGACATCCAAATCTTTCTGGTATAATTCCTCTGTGTATTCTTGCCACCTCTTCTTGATGTTTTCTGCTTCTGTTAGGTCCCTACCATTTTTGTCCTTTATCATGTCCATCTTTGCACAAAATGTTCCTTTAATATCTCCAATTTTCTTGAACAGATCTCTGGTTTTTCCCTTTCTATTATTTTCCTCTATTTCTTTGCACTGTTCATTTAAGAAGGCCCTCTTGTCTCTCCTTGCTATTCTTTGGAAGTCTGCTTTCAATTTTCTGTAACTTTCCCTATCTCCCTTGCATTTTGTTTCCATTGTCTTCTCTGCTATTTGTAAGGCCTCTTTGCTTTCTTGCATTTCCTTTTCTTTGGGATGGTTTTTGTTGCTGCCTCCTGTACAATGTTATGAGCCTCCATCCATAGTTCTTCAGGCACTCTGTCCACCAAATCTAGTTCCTTAAATCTGTTCTTCACTTCCATACCACTTTATTCAAAAAATATATTTTCTACACAGTTGGCTTGGCTGCTCCAACCAACACCAATGGCCTCTTTGGCATATAGAACTACTTGTGTAGGTCCCCAGAGCCAAGACTTAATTTACAAAGAATGTCTATGTTGTAGTCTCCTCTTGACAAGGGCTCTTGCAGATTTGCTTGGGAATTGGCCTTGGGAACTATCTGTGAGTGAATCGTTCTTCTCTAACGTATAACCCAGGAGGGAAGGAGAAGAAAAGAATTTGCTGAAGATAGTTAGGTAGCTCACAGGAGCATAGGTTTTCAAAGAAGACTCAGCTAATATAGTGCAAACTCTCTGGGCTCTATTTTGGCCTTCTAATGAACTTTTCTGAGGAGAAAATAACTAGGAATAAACAGTGTCATTAGTTTGCAAAGCAGAGGTGTGTGGAAGCCCCTGACCTACTCTGTACCCAAGTAAAGGGCACACAGATTGGGGCTGACCCACCCTGAGCCCTCTAGGAGACATTCCAACCTGCTGTGTTGCCATGACTGTGACATTGTATGTGCATTTCTGGATTTAAAATGGCAATGAAAAGGGAGAGATGCAAAAGACTATGAGCCAAGTGAACTACACTGTATCTCAATTGTTTGAGTGTTCTGAATAAGTATCATTTGGTATAAGGAAAGCTTTTAAAAATGTTTATTTAAACCTGTTGGCTGAATTTCTAGCACCAATTGGACTGGACTCACTGAATTAATTGCTAAGTGGAGAGCCAACACTTAGGTAAATCCAACAGATTCAATGGGTCTGGGAATTCCTTCCCTAAAATTCTTCTGCAGAGCCCTTCCTCTACTCAACATTTTCAGCTTAATGTTTTTTAGAGATGAATGATGCTCTTGGCCCTGCCAGAATGACGTTGTAAACTTCAGACTCATCTCTCCACTTCCAGGTAGGGAGTGATACTCATCACAGTCTTCCATCACACACACTGTAAGCTTCACACCTTTCCCAAGCCCTTTACCAAAGAGACCATTCAAGAAATTTGCTGAAACGCTGTTCAAAGTGCATCAGCTTGTTGAAAGTCAGCAAAACAAAGCATGATACCTTGGGAATTGGAGACCAAGATGTTGTTAACTTGACTTATAGAGTCAAGTATGTTTACATTAAACTGCAGTCTGCCTGTGAAAATGGAGTATTTATGTAAGGAAATACAATTCACCTGTACATTAATTTTTAAACAGAGATCTGATGTTGGAGCAGAAAAAGGCACCTTATGTGAGGTCAGACTCTGTTTTGCTAGCCTAATATTATCTACTCTGATAGGCAAGGGCTCTCCAGGGTCTCACAGAAGGGCTCTTTAGCATCATTTGTTATTTGAACCTTTTAACAGGAGATGCCCAGATGAAACTTGAGATCTTCTATAGGTGATCTGTCACTGAAATATAGATTTTGGAGAATACAAGCTTTGAATTAGATGCTGTTACAACTGATGGAAGACTAATGCCAGTGTGGCCTTGGGAGCAACAATGTGGGCACAGCCCCTTCTCAAAGAATCCTGGAAACTGTTAATTTGGTGTTGTTCATCTTGTTTAGATTTTCATGTAGCTATACCTGGAGAATTGTTTAACCTGCTGCTTTTTCCAAGAGAAAGTATAATCTCCATGTAAGGGGGGAAAGTTGCATGTAATGTGTTTGTGCAATGTTTAACTGTTGAGAACATATGAGCCCTGCTAAATCAGGGTAATGTCTATTTAGTCCAGCATCCCATTTGGGTCAATGAGATGCCTCTGGGAAACTCCCAAGCAGCCCGCTTTGTCATGTGCAAAGACTATAAGAGATATATGTATACAATTGCTCCCTACTTATGTATAAATGTTTGGATAGCTTGCACACCAGCTGTATATTTTCCTGATGTCAGTGCTGGTCATGATAACACACTCTTTAGTAACATTTAGGTTGAGTTACTGCAATATACTGTATTTTTCCATGTAAAAGACGATACTTCTTCCCAAAATCATTAGAGTAAAAATTGAGGGTCATCTTTAACATGGAAGTAAGCCGAGGAGAAAACTGCCTACCGTATGTCTCTCTAAACCGTCTGTCTCCAGTCATGAGTGAACTGCCAATAGCTTGTCTCTGTTTGCAGAGACAATCACAAGCTGCAGCTACCAGGGCTATAGACACGATCGCTCCTAAACGCCCTCTCCTCTGCAGAGCTCGGCCTGCGTCCTGGTTTAATCAGGATCTGAGAGCGATGAAGCAAAATAGGAGAAGGCTAGAGTGCAAATGGAGAGTAGACCCGACGGAACAGAATCGAGTAGCTGTCAGGGTCGCGACTAACCTTTATCTAGCTAAGATAAAGGCTGCTAGGCGAACACACATCGCTGACCGGATAAGTGAAGCTTCAAATCAGCAGGCGGAGTTATTCCGTATAGTTCGCGACCTATCCGGAATTGGTCTAGGTGATGGGCCTCCCCCTAGTATTTCACCAGACCAATTTGCAGCATTTTTAAAATCTAAAGTGGAGGCCATCCGCCGGGAACTCTCTCCTTTTTTGGATACAGTGAGTCGAGCAGAGATGTCCAGCGCTCCGTCTTGCCCGGTGGGTCTTAATCATTTTCAGCCGGTGACACCAGAGACTGTGGACAAGGTGCTTGATCGTTGTCGTGCCACCACCTCATCCCTTGACCCTTGCCCGGCCTGGCTAATCAAAGCAGCCAGGCCTGTAACAACAGAATGGGCAACAGAAATAATTAATGGGTCTTTCCTTGAGGGCAAGGTTCCTCTTGCCCTCAAGGAGATACTCATTAGGCCCATAAGAAAGAAACTAAATTTGGCGGCGGACGATATTGGCAATTACAGGCCCGTCGCCAATGTTTCTTTCATGAGCAAAGTGGTGGAGAGGGTGGTGACCGACCAGCTTCAGGCTCACTTGGATGAAACAAATGCCCTGGATCCATTCCAGTCGGGTTTCAGGCCGCGCCATGGTACAGAAACGGCATTGGTCGCCCTGTATGATGACCTATTGAGGGAGGCCGACAGGGGAAAAACGTCCCTGCTGGTCCTCCTTGATATCTCAGCCGCCTTTGATACCGTCGACCACGGTATCCTCCTGAGGAGGCTCTCCGAGCTGGGAATTGGTGGCCTGGCGCTTGCCTGGCTCCAGTCCTTCTTGGAGGACCGTCCTCAGAGAGTTCAGCTTGGGGAGAGGGTTTCGTCCCCGTGGAGCCTCAATTGTGGGGTTCCGCAGGGTTCGATAATCTCCCCAATGCTGTTTAATATCTATATGAGGCCGCTGGGTGGTGTCATCAGGGGATGTGGAGCATCGTGCCATCAGTACGCTGATGACATACAGCTCTACATCTCCTTTTCTCCAACTACAGTGGATGCCGTTCTGTCCCTTCAGCGCTGCCTGGAGACTGTACTGCAATGGATGCAGGAGAATGGGTTGAGGCTGAACCCGGACAAGATGGAGGTACTGAGGGTGGGTAGCCCTGCCATCAGCGGTCTGGGAAACTCCCTCTCATTTGGGGGGGGGTGACTCTTACCGTGAAGAGTGAGGTTCGTAGCTTGGGGATACATCTGGACCCGGCGCTCACCATGGAAACCCAGGTGGCGTCAGTGGTCCGATCCGCCTATTTTCACCTTAGGCGGGTCGGCCAGCTGCGTCCCTATCTTGATGTCGGGGCGCTCACCACTTTAGTGCATGCGCTCGTAATCTCGAGATTAGACCATTGTAATGCACTCTACCTGGGGCTACCTTTGAGACTGACGCGGAAGCTCCAAATGGTGCAGAATGCGGCGGCCAGACTTATTAGTGGTGTGAGGAAATACTATCATATCTCTCCCACTCTGGCCACATTGCATTGGCTGCCCGTTTGCTTCCGCGTCGATTTCAAAGTTTTGATGATAACATATAAAGCCTTAAACGGCTTAGGACCTCGATATCTGGTGGAACGCCTTCTCCCACCAAAGTCTACCCGTTTCACTCGATCTAGTCTGGAGTTGAGACTGGGGAGCCTGATGCTGAGAGAGGCCTGGAGGGAAAGGACAAGAAACCGGGCCTTTTCGGCGGTGGCTCCTCGGCTATGGAACAACCTACCTCCAGAGATCCGTATGGCCCCCTCGCTGGGCGTTTTCAAAAGCCAATTAAAAACATGGCTGTTCAGGCAAGCCTTCCCCCCGGGCATTATTTGATTTGATTTGTTGATTTAATTTGATTTAGTTCCATCTTGAATGATTAATTATTTTTATTTTTGAATATTGCTGATATTTTAATTGTTTATTGGTACACTGATGTACGCCGCCCAGAGTAGTCAAAACGACTAGATGGGCGGGATAAAAATGTAATAAATAAATAAATAAATAAATAAATAAATAAATAAATAAGCCTTATGCAAATGATGTAAGCTGATGCCAAGGAGAGTGTGTAGGCCAGTGATGTGGAACCTATGGCACGTGTGCCACAGCTGACACACAGGGCCTTCTCTGTGGGCACGTGAGCCATAAGTCGCCAGATCGCTACTCCCGGCAGCTGAACCTGAGGAGGCGGCTGCAGCCACGGTACTAGCGCCCCGATGGGTGCTGGACCAGGATCTGGAGCAGTTGGTGCTGGCTGCAGTGGGCCGGCCATGTTCCTAACAGCCAAGCTATAGACAGTGGCGTGGTTGGGCTCGACTGGAGGTGGATCCGAAGTGGGGTCTGGAGGCACCTCCGTGACCAGGATTCTCCCCTCCGCTTCTGCTTCCGCTCCTGCCGCCACTTCCGCCGCCGCTGCCCACCAGGTTTTTTTTTTTTTTTTTTTTTTTTTTTTTTTTTTTTTTGCAGTTTGGGCACTTGGGCTCAGCCATCACTGATGTAGCCAGTGCAACAGTGACCGGTAAGGGTGATGCATAATATCATAGTATTATTGTATTAGGCATCCTTCAGTCTCGAAAGACTATGGTAACGTGCTCTGTATGGAGGACTTGGAACAGCGTCTAGTGTGGCTGAGAAGGCCAATTCGAGAGTGACAATCCCTTCCACACTGAAGACAAATACAATCTGTCCCCTGTCCACCTCCCTGATTTTGCTGCTTCCGTGACTGCCTCTTTGCCTCGGTCTGCTGGACAAGGGTCTCTTCAAAATGGGAGAGGCCATGATGCAACGCCTGCCTCCAGGCTGAACGCTCAGATGTCAGGGTTTCCCATCTGTTGAGGTCCATTCCTAAGGCCTTCAGATCCCGCTTGCAGATGTCCTTGTATCGCAGCTGTGGTCTCCCTCTGGGGCGATTTCCCTGCACTAATTCTCCATACAGGAGATCTTTTGGAATCCGACCATCAGCCATTCTCACGACATGCCCAAGCCAACGTAGACGTCGCTGTTTCAGTAATGTATACATGCTAAAGATTCCAGCTGAGATTCCAATATCATAGTACTGGCATGTAAATATTGCCTAACTACTAAATAAAAAATTGTTCCTTTCTAATGTTTAAAATATTGATTTCTGAATTTTGGGTTAGAAAATTGGGAGTGACTTATACATGGGGGCATCTTATACATGGAAAAATAAAGTAGTCTACATGGCCCTACATTTGAGAATCTTCTGTTGCGCCAAAACACATCTGCAAAAATGTTAGTAAATGCTTGCCCCAGAATTTGCCCACCAATTCTTCAGCAACTGATCATGGTTACCAATCAGTTTCCAAGCATAAAATGGTGAAGGCTAGTATACCGGAGAGACTGCTTTCCTTCCATATAACTTCCTCTGTCCCTTGGATCAGATGGAGAAGCTTTCACTGTGGCCCATCTAGAATGGACACACTTACAAGTAAGATAGTAAGAAATGGCTGTACCTTCACATTGACTGCATCCAAACTATGGAATGACTTGCCCTGTGAAGTGCACTGTCTCCCTCTTCCTGTCTGTCTGTCTTTTATGTCCTATCTTTTTCCTAAAAAGGAAATTAAGGTGGCTGCCATATCTCACCTTGCTGAGTCACCTTCCAAAAAGGAAGATGACATCTTGAAGCCAGAGGGAGCCACTGAACAAGGAGAATTCAGTGCTCCGGCTGACAGTACCCTCTGGCAAGCCTTGAGGGAAAGGACTAATGCCATTGAGATGTTGGACAATAAGGAGAGCCTGGAAGAGTTGAGAACCATTTGCCCAAGAGAAAAGCAAAGAGTCAGAATGTTTGAGCAAAAGCAACAGCAGCATCTTAAGGTCCTTTGATTACTAATTGGAAACAGCCAGATGCCCAGGACAGGCATACCGAGACCTGTACATTCTATGAAATCAGACAATTAGCTTGTGGGAGACAGCTCATTAAATTGCTTCTTTCTTGTGCTCTTCCTTACCTTTTCTTACTTGGAATGATATATGACCTAAACCATTTGATAGCCTGCTTCTGCCTGGTTCCTAAGCTTTGAGATGAGAAAACCCTTGCATTTGTCATTTTGGCTTGATCCACAGACTTCAACAATTTTTTTTTTAACTGGATGGACAACTTCAAAAGGAGAATTATTCTCTGGCAGCCTTTCAGATGGAGGAGTGTTTTCTCTAAAACAGAACCGGCAGTCATTCTAGAGCAGCCTCTCTCTTCTAACTGAACATGCCTATGAGAGTTGTGGGCCTGAGAATAGAGTCTATCCAGGGATCTTAAAACCCAGGAAAGCTTATATGGTTGGTTGGTTGTCTGTCACTTGTTGAAGATTTGTTCCATGTGGCTGATAAAGGCCAGAATCCAATCTGTTGTGGCATAATGTAAAGTAACACTTTATAAGGTGTTACACCAGGCAAAGCAGATTATGCAATTTGATTACCCAATCGGTCACACGTTTCCTGAGGTGACCGATTGCACAATGTGCTGGTGAAAGGGCTTAGTGGACAGCACTTCTGTTCTGGTCCTATTGTAGCTACCATGGGCATAATGAGGAGAAACACCCAAACTGCTACTCAACAAGATTGCAGCCAATGGCCAAAATCATATTGCTTAGTGTAACAAATTAGTAGAGCAGGCCCACAGAATCAATGGGATTTGGTGCGTCAACTCATCTGTTCTGTGGGGATTTTGTGAGTCAATTCATCTTAATGAAAATGGGCCTACTCTAACTGTAACTTCCTTAAGCACAGTAAAATAGTGTCTGGCTAGCGGAGGTCCGCGTTTCTCCTCCGCTACGGAGGAGTTTTTGTTTTTTGTTCTTTGCCTCTTTCTTTCTTTATTGTTAATTTGCTTATTTTGGACTGTTGTGCTCTTTATCCTGGGTTGCCTCTTGCTTTTTTGCGGTTATGTTGCAGTTTGTTTTGTTATAGTTCTTTAAAAGTTTCTTTAAAGTTCCTCTGCAACTGTTGCAGTCAGCTTTTTTGCTACTGTTGCAGTTTCGTTTTCGCTTCCCCCATTGACTTCCTTGCACAGTGTTGAGGCTGTGGTTCTCTGCCTGTCTGCCTGCCTGCCTCGGTTGGAGAGATGAGATCCAGCTTCCCTTGCACGGTCGCTCCCGCTCTTGAAGCTGTGGTTCTCTGCTTGCCTCAGCTGGAGGGACGAGCTCCGGCTTCCTGGGTTGGGTTGTTACTGTGCTACTGCTGCATTGTCGGAGGTGTGGGGAGGAGTGCTGTGGAACCCTTTGGAGTGTTGGGGCGTCTGTGAAGAACTGTGCTCCTGGCTGCACCCTTGGATGGGTGCCTGCTGCGGAGGAAGCCTCCCACTGAGGGGATGCTGCTTTGTCGACTAGCAGGGTGGCTTCGGTGAGGACCCTGAGCTTGGCCTCGCGAAGACTTTGGCGTTGTGCTGGCCCCTAAGGAACGTGGCTGGTCGGTTGGTGTCCGGACAGCTGAGGACTAGCACTTTGTTCAGCGCATCAAATCTGCCAATATGCCCTCCTTGTTGCCTCCTTTTTGTTTGAAGGTTCAGACTTTTGGTGCCTGGTGCCTTTTGTCTCCGGCCGCCTTTGTGATTTCATCACCTTCCTTGGCTGGATCAGGCTTGCTGCCTTGTAACCTGCTGGGGCGTTGGTGGCAATGGCCGAGCCTAGAAAGGGCTGGCCATATTACCAGCGCTGTTGCTTAATGGTGACTAAATTATCCTTGGCAGCGAGCCTGTTGGGAGGACTGAGACCTGTTACTAGGTTTGACCGGGGGGGGCGTAGTCTGGGTGTGGGATGTCTTTTATTCTGTTTTTATTTTTCCTTCTATTGTCTCATTTTTAAATTGTTTAAACTGGTTTTGTTTAATTTAAATTTACATGTCTTTTTATGTTACGGTTTAATTAATTTTGTTAATTTGATTATTATTGTATTTTAGTTTTATTAATTTGTAATTTTTCTGGTCTTTTCCTTTTTGTTTGTTTGTTTGAGATGGAGTGGAGGGCCTGCCTCCCCCAGCATGGGTCCACTGAACATCCAATTGATTTTGGGTAGAGGAAAATATGGTGATGGCACAGTTCCTACTTGTTGCAGAAGAATGGTGAACAGATGTTTGAAGGCTGTTCACTGTTCTGGCACTGTGGCCAATCGTCAGACTCGAGGTAGTCAGACAAGCCATTCCTCCACTCTAAATCTGTTGTTGTTGAACACCAGGTCTGTATCAAATAAATCCCAGATTATTCAAGACCTTATCCTGGAGGAGGATGCAGACCTGGCATGCATAACAGAAACTTGGATGGGCGGGGAAGGGGGTGTTCCCTTGACCCTTGCCTGCCCTCCAGGTTATGCAGTCCAACACCAAGGTAGACTGGAGGGGTGGGGGGGAGTAGCCATTGCCTATAAAAACACTCTAGAGGTTGTTAGTCGCTCCGCGGTAGTGACACTAGGTCTTGAGGCCCTACACGTGATGATTGGGGCCAGGGATGGTATTGGGATCTTGCTGGGTTACTGCACTCCCCGCAACCCAGCCATTTCCTTACCGGAGTTAGCAGACTTTGTCTCCGCGGCACTGTTGGAATCTCCGAGGCTTTTGGTCTTGGGTGATTTCAGCATCCATGCAGAGGTGGAGGTTTCCGGTCTGGTTCTTGAGTTCTTGGAAACCATGGCTTCCTTGGACATGTCCCAACATGTCAACAGCCCCACCCACGTGGGCGGTCACATGTTAGACCTGGTGTTTTCCCCCAAGCAGAGTGAATGTGGTCTGATGGTGACTGACCTTGTGTCAGTCACCTTGTCATGGTCGGATCACTGCCTAATTAAATGCAACCTCTCAGTGGCTCTCCCTCCCTGCAGGGAGCAAGGACCTATTTTAATGGTCCGCCCTCGAAGGTTACTGGATACCTATAGTATTCCAGGACTCCATGAGAAGGATTCCGGCTGATCTGACTGGTGCTCCTGTTGAGGCTCTGGTTGATGGCTGGCTTGCCGCCGCCACCAGGGCTGTTGACACGATTGCTCCTAAGCGCCCTCTCCATTGCAGAGCTCGTTCAGCACCCTGGTTTAACCAGCAGCTGTGACCTATGAAGCAAAATAGGAGAAGGCTAGAGTGCAAGTGGAGACAAAACCTGACAGATTATAATCGGAAAGCTGTCAGGATCACGACTAACCTTTACCTTACCAGGGTGAGGACTGCCAGTCGAGCTCACTTCACTGTCCGGATAAGCGAAGCTTCAAATCAGCAGGTGGAACTTTTCGGTATAGTCCGCGATCTATCCAGAATTGGTCTAAGTGATAGGCCTCCTACTAGTATTACACCTGACCAATTTGCAGCATTTTTAAAATCTAAAGTGGAGGCCATCCGCCGGGAACTCTCTCCTTTTTTGAACACAGTAGATAGAGCAGAGATGTCCAGTGCTCCACCTTGCCCGATGAGACTCGATCTCTTTCAGCCTGTGACACCAGATAGCCTTTTTAAAATAAATAAAAAGGACAGAGCACCTGATCGCTGTCGTGCCACCACCTCCTCCCTTGACCCTTCCCCGGCCTGGCTAATAAAAGCAGCCAGGCCTATAACAACCGAATGGGCCATTGCAATAATTAATGGGTCTCTCCAGGAGACACTCATTAGGCCCATTAGGAAGAAAACAAGTTTGGCGGCGGATGACATTGGCAATTATAGGCCCGTTGCCAATGTTTATTTCCTCAGCAAAGTGGTAGAGAGGGTGGTAGCTGACCAGCTCCAGGCCCCTTTGGATGAAACCAACACCCTGGATCCATTTCAGTCAGGCTTCAGGCTGCGCCATAGTACGGGAACGCCATTGGTTGCCCTGTTTGATTACCTGCTGAGGGAGGCCGGTCCTTTTTGATATCTCAGCTACCTTCGATACCGTCGACCACGGTATCCCACTGGGGAGGTTCTCCGAGCTGGCAATCGGTGGTCTGGTGCTAGCCTGGCTCCGATCCTTCTTGGAGGACCATCCCCAGAGAGTACAGCTTCGGGAGAGTGTATCAGCTCCATGGAACCTTAATTGTGGGGTCCCGCAGGGCTCGATTATCTCCCCAAAACTGTTTAATATCTACATGAGGCCGCTGGGTCAGTTCATCATGGGGTGTGGGGCTTCATGTTATCAGTACGCTGATGACACCCAGCTCTACATCTCCTTTTTTCCAACAACAATGGATGCCGTTTCATCCCTTCAGCGCTGTCTGGATGCCATATTGAAATGGATGCAGGTGAATGGTCTGAGGCTGAACCCGGACAAGACGGAGGTCCTGAGGGTGGGTGGCCCCGACATTGGTGGTTTGGGAAACTCCCTCTCTTTTGGAGGGGGTGACTCTCACCACAAAGAGTTAGGTTCGCAGCTTGGGGGTCCGTCTAGATCCGGCGCTTACCATCGAAACCCAGGTAGCATCAGTGGTGTGCACCGCCTACTTTTCGGCGGATTGCCCAGCTTTGTTCCTATCTTGTTGTTGGGGCACTCACCACTCTGGTCCATGAGCTTGTAGTCTCGAGATTAGACTACTGTAATGCACTCTACATGGGGCTACCTTTGAGATTGATGTGGAAGCTTCAAATGGTGCAGAACGTGGTGGCCAGACTTCTTACTGGGGTGAGAAAACATCAACATATCTCCCCACTCTGGCTGCCTTGCATTGGCTGCCCGTTCGTTTCCGCATTGATTTCAAAGTACTAATGATGATATATAAAGCCCTAAATGGTTTAGGACCTCAATATCTAGCGGAACACCTCCTCCCACCTAGATCTACCCGAATCACTCGCTTTAGCCAGGATGGGCAGCTGAGGGGCCTAAAGCCGAGGGAGGCCCAAAGAGAAAGAACAAGAAAGCAGGCCTTCTTGGCAGTGGCCCCTCGCCTCTGGAACAATCTCCTCCCAGAAATTTGTCTGGCTCCCTTGCTGGGTGTTTTCAAGAGCAAACTCAAGACCTGACTCTTTAGGCAGGCCTTCCCTCCTGTCAACACCTAATTTATTTCGCCATCTTCAATTGTATTAATGTTGTTGTTTTATTTAATTTTATCATTATTTGGAGTGTTGTTAGCTGCCCAGAGTAGACTTCGGTCTAGATGGGCGGGGTATAAATTAAATAAATAAATAAAATAAAATGCAAGTAGAGTAAGCTCATTTGAATCAATGGAATTTATAAAGGAGTTGACTCTCCAAATCTCCATTGATCCGGTGGGCCTATTTTAGTATGATTTACTACACACTAAACAGGATTTGGGCCAGTGTTTTCTGTCTGGGGTTTAATTGCTGAAACTTACTCCACGCTGGTTGCTTTCAATCATCATTTTTCCCCAGATTGTAATCTCTAAAGAAGGTAAGCTTCCCTAACTGGTGATTTTGTACCATAGGGGCAAAATGTAAATGTCTTGAATGAATGAAATATTGTCATTAAGTAGCAGCCAGAGTCCAGCAATATGCAAGGATTCCCTCTTCCCTTACCAAGCAAATTCTCAGTGTTTCTCAGCACTGATCATATGGTAAGAGGAAGGGAAAAGAGTATCTGCCTTCATTTCCCAAAGAACTGACCAATGATGTTCAGCATATACAGCAGTATCTGCTCAAGAAGCACATGGGTGACTTGTGGGCACACTTGCATAGTGAATGCAGTTTTTCTCCAGGGCTTGTTTTTTTATCAAGCAGGCTGAGGCAGCTGCTTCAAATAACTAGTTTAGGGTGTCATGAAATGGCAGCATTTGTTAATTATTTCCTTTTTCGTATTGATATTTTTACTGACAGGTTGTGGTAGAAGAACGTAAGAACACAAGAAGATGAATATATTACCTAAAATGACATTTCTTTTTCAGACAATACCAGTTCTTACAAAACAATTAATACTTCAAGAATTTACAAAAAAAGAAGAAGAAGAAGTTTGTCTGGTAAGGGAAAAAACCTAGAATAAAAATCAAAGCACTTCAAGATGCAAAACAAAGAGCAGGCTTTGGACTTCCAGATTGGTTTTTATATTATAAAGCAGTTTTAGAAAATGACAGAATATTAAAACTAGAAGGACATGATTTAAATCTAGGATGACACGCCTTCCTATGGTATCAAAAAGCAAAAGACAATAAACAATTTAAAAACCATCTGATAAGGAAAGCTTTAAACTGGGTATGGACCAAGATCCGGGAAGAAAATTACCAAAAAGTTCCTGAATGGGTCTCACCAATGGAAGCATTTACACAACCAACATTAATGGAAAAGAAGAAACTCTTGAGGTACAGAGATTTGTTAGAGGAATTATGTATGAAATCAAGGGAAGAGCTAGAAGAACAAGGTACAATACTTGACTGGTGGACAAAAACATAGATTCCAGATACAGTGGTGCCTCGACTTACGACCGTCCCTACTTATGACCATTTCGAGTTACGACCAGCTCCGGCCGCAAAATTTTGCTTCGACTTGCGGCCGGAGCTTCCAGTTAAGAACACAAAACGGCAAGGTAAAAAGGCAGGAAATTCAAATTGCTAACTGTAGGTGGCGAAGAGGCTGCTTCTTTGTAGCTCTTTCACCCCAGTAGTTAGAGAGTGTGTAATTGGAGGAGGCTGTCTGGTAAGGTAAGGTGCTGTTTTCTGCTTTTAAAAAACTGTTCTGGGTGGGTTTTGCAGCGTGGTTTTAGGCTGGGGGGGGTATGTTTCTGTGCTGTGTTGTTTTGTTTTTTGGTGATTTTTTTTTTGCAGCCCCAACGCCTCACGATGGGGCTTGCTCCTTTGTTTATTTTTGGTTTGGAGTTTTGTTTTTTGCAGTCCCAGCACCTTCGGGGCTTGCCTTGCTGTTTATTTTTGGTTTGGTTTGGGTTTTTTTTTAAGCCCCAGCGACGGGGCTTGCCTTGCTGTTTATTTTTGGGTTTTGTGTGTTTTTTTTAAAGCCCCAGCGATGGAGCTTGCCTTGCTGTTTATTTTTGGTTTTTTTTTTTAAAGCCCCAGCGACGGAGCTTGCCTTGCTGTTTATTTTTGGTTGTTGTTTTTTTTAAAGCCCCAGCGCCTTCCAACCGGGCTTGCTGTGTGCTTTATTTATTTATTTTATTATTATTATTTTGCTGGAACGGATTAATCGCGTTCCAATGCATTTCAATGGGAAATGGTGCTTCGACTTACGACCATTTCGAGTTACGTCCATCTTCTGGAACGGATTATGGTCGTAAGTCGAGGCACCACTGTATACAAGAGATAAAGCAGTAGGCTTTTGTAAGGAACAGACACCATTGGATAAGATATTTCTGAATGTAAAGGAAAAACTGATTAAAATGTTGTATAATTATCTATTAGGATTAAAAACGCAAGATGAAATAGTTAAAGAATGTATGATAAAATGGGTCCAAAACGTGGGCCACAATATTAACTCAAAGTCATGGTCACAAATATGGGAAGGTAATATTAAGCTAACAAAAGCAATTAATTACAAAGAAAATATGTATAAGATGTTCTATAGATGGTATATTACACCTGAAAAAGTATTGAAAATATATCAAAGTACCTCTAACAAATGTTGGAAATGCAAATCAAAAGAAGGAAGCTTCTTTCATATGTGGTGGACTTGTAGGGAAGCTAAGACCTTTTGGAAACTAGTCCATGAGTTTTTACAAAAAATGTTATCCTCTATAATTCCATATGAACTTGAACTGTTTTTGTTAAATATAATAGCAGACTCGATAGAAAAAGAAAAAAGATATTTGATCATACATGTAATTACAACAGCAAGAATTTTATATGCCAAATACTGGAAAAAAAGAGGAGACTCCAACAACTCAGGAGTTAATAGAAAAAATTATTGAAGCAGCAGAGATGGATATTTTAACTGAAGTATTAAAAGACAAAGAAATTGTTGAGGCTAGAAAAAAAGTGGGAACCTTTGTATAATTGGATGAGAGATGAGAATATGAAAGGGTTAAAATTATGAGAAAGAAAATATAAGATATAATTTAGATATTAAAGGCTTAGAAAAAATGGTAAGATAAGTGTGAAGTAAGTTTAGTAAGAAACATATTGACAAATGTAATAATGATATATACTGTTCTCTATCACATTCTGTATTTTTTATTTACCCCAATACCCTGATCCAAATCCCCTTCCCTATGATCTTCCCTTACCCAATGGAAAATGAATAAAAAAAAATTTTAAAAAGAAGAAGAAGAGTCCTGCTGGATCAGGCCAAGGGCCCATCTAGTCCAGCTTCCTGTATCTCACAGTGGCCCCACCAGATGCCTCTGGGAGCACATGAGACAACTAGATACCTGTCTCCTGATACCCCTCCCCTGCATCTGGCATTTGGAGGTATCTTCCTTTTAAGCCTAGAGATACATCCCCATCATGGCTTGTAACCTGCAATGGACTTTTCTTCCAGAAATCTGTCCAATCCCCTTTTAAAGGCATGTGCCAAAATATCTTAGCTGGCCTTGAATACAGTTCACCTTGACTTGGATGGGCGGAAGGAATACCATGTTCACATGATAATTTAAAAAGAAACCAGAAATGAAATTTGTTGTTGGGAAAAGTGTGGCTGAACTTCTACATTAAGCCTCAGGTGTGCAGGCTAAGACTCCTAACACCACTGGTATTATTGCGTATAATCCTTATGCCACCATATTTGAAGCAAGAGAGTTGTTCCCACTGACTTCGGCTGAGTTAGAACTAAACCTATTGTCTGTCTAGATCCTTTGAAATAAGATTGGACTAAGCAATTGAGAATCTACTCGAGGGTATAATTTCACATTAATGAGGAGACTAGAAAAGATTGCCCTTCTAGCCATTTTTATCACTAATTTCTCTGGTTCTAGGGACAAAGCATGGCTTTTGTTAGAAGTGGAGAATATAGTAATAGAATTTGTTCTGCATTTCAAAGACGACTAATGTGCCATATTTTTTTTTACTCTTTTAGAATAATACATTCTAACTCAACATATTAATAGCCAGCTTTCAAATTTCCTTATTTATAATAGAAAGGTTTTAAAAGTCTGTAATGCAAAATAATTGTTAGGCTTTGGCCTTAAGCATATATTGCAGAGTATGAATTCCTCACAATCAAAGATGGGGGGAAAAAAAGGGAGGGAAGGAACCCTGGAGAAAAAGAAGCTTAACCATCTGAGGAAACCCAAGCCACATGTGTAGCCTCATCACTGCTAAATGACTGTATAGTTTGCCAAACAAGCCAGCTGGTGCTCCCGGAAGGATTTCATCTATAATATTTTGAACTGTATGACAACCTATCACAACTCGTGTTTGGCCCTAAGGTGTATGGCACTGGCGGGATGGGCGACCAGTAAGAAAAGAGAACAGAAGTTGTTAATTTCTTAAGCAGTGTAAGGAGGATTTTAAAAATCTTTCCCCCCCTTCAAATTGAAAATTGCATTTATTTCACCTGAAGTCAGTGAGCACAGATGGTGCTAATAGAGGATTCTGCTGTAATACGCATACATATTAATTTTCTGCATACAGAACTGTCCAAGGACATCTCTTTTCCTGCAGCCGTTAGTATCACCAATGTTTATGTCTTGAATGAGATTGGTAAAGAAGAATTGTAACTGAAGGCTGAAGTGAATGCTACCATGGAAGTCTATACAGAAATCAATGACATTTCTAAAAGGATAGCCATGTTAATTTGTAGTCTGTCTCAGGGGGAAAAAAAACAATAGAGATTTTAAAGAAAGCAAATTCTATTGTTAAATTCTCCAGTCCCTGCACATGCATAGACATCCACTGAAGCGGCTATCCATGTGTCTGAGTATGTCAGCTGCAGTCCACAGACGCTTATGCCAAATACAACTTGATAATCCTTAAGGTGCTACAAGACTTTTCATTGGTTTTGCTGCAAGAAAAATTAATGGAATTTACTTCTAGGTAAAGACATTTGAAATCAAAGTAACAGAAGATCCTGCCTCTCTGACAATTTCCTTGTGTCAGCCTGCCCCCAAAGTACACTGCAGATGCAGAAAACAAGTAATGAGATTATCTTATTTATTTTCATACTTTCCCATAAATCAGCACCGACAAAATAATATTATTAATCCAATTGCAGCAATGCCAAACTCCCACTGAAAGCTCAGGAAATTAAATGCTATCAGGTATTTAACCACATTCTCAATATGAATTAATGGCCAGTAACTGAGTAAAGACACAATGCTGAATAGCCAAGATGGCTAGGGGCTAGCTGAGCTGACACAAGGCCAGCAGAAGCTGTGTGGAATCCAAACCCCTCTTAGCCAAGGAAGTACTTAATATCACATTCACCTTGGACTAAGCCTACGGCAGCATAGTGGCTGCATTGCTGGGCTGAAGGAGGTTTAGCTTTGGAGTAACTCAGCTCCTCCCTCAATCCAGCCCTTCCTCAGCCCCAGTCCCCTTTTGCTCCTGTATTAGTTGATCTCAGCATCAATTAGTAGATCCATCTGCCAGCAAATCTATGAGACCAGCCAGCACAACAAACCCATTAATAACTGATGCATCTTTGAGTTAGGCTTGCACTAAAATACAGTAACTCCAGTGGGGAATGGTACTCTCTCTGTCAAGATTGTGTGGGTCACTCAACCTTGACCTCTTATGGCACTATAGGCATCAAGGCTGACTTGTTTCAAAATAAAGGTAATGAAGAAATGAATCCATTGCACAAGCTATACTGTCACAAATGTCCATCCTGAGGGTAACAAAACCTGGCTTTACCAATGTAAACTCCAATAGAAGTTCATTTACACAAGTAGTTAACTACATTATTAATTAAACTGAAGTGGCAATATTAACATGATTTCCCATATTGGCTAGTACAGGCTCCTTGATTTACAAGGAAGATACTGGCCTGAATAGTGCTGACTAGAATAGAACCAATGAATCGATGGGATGTGACATAAGTGTTCAGCAATTGATTTAATCGTTTTACTTGGCTTGCAAATAGCTATTGGACCTAGGTCGTTGTGTTATGTAGGTATGATACAGAAAGAGATTGTTATACGCAACTTTTCAATTTGCTTTGACCAGTAAATATATGGCAAAGCAGTTGTTGTGAATTGATCATTCACAAAACAGTTGAGCATCTGGAACAAAATGCTTTAAGCAAAACACTCCCCTCACACATAAATCCCAGTTCTCTAAAGTTATAGGACACAGCTGTGTATGCCACATGGCCTATCCTGGTCCCCCTAAACTAGCTTGTCAATCCACTGGGTTTCTGTAAATAGGGCTGGATATAATGTGGCCCATGGGATGTAAATATGCTCCCAAAGGCATATTTGAAGGCCCCCAAGGCCACTCCAGGGGTTGCAAATTTTAAAAATTCTAGGTGAATAGATGGATATTATTTGCCTTACAAATTGCAACCAATTCACTTTGAGTTGATTTGCAGCCCATCAATTTGACTTGCATCTGAATATCTTTACGTATTTGTATTCAGCGTAATAGTGAAAAAACAGGGCAATGAGGGGAAATGTTCTAGGATAGAGGGTGAAACTTAATGCCATCAACAACTTTGTGACTGCAGGTGTGCAGGCAATGTTCCCACCAATTTCCTTCTTTCCTGCCCTGCTGGTAACTATATAATTTAGATAGCTTAGGTCCAATTCCTGTTCAGAAACCAATAAATACCCTCAATTCACTTTGTATTCTGAACAATTTCAAAACTTGAAATACAGGCCTAACATGTGTGTAAGTGTGTTTGCTTTTTGAGCCAAAAAATGTACAGTATCCAGTAGCAGCAGTTTTCATTTTAGGAGCCAGGGGGGTTCCCTAAGGTCTCTTCCCCCTAATAATAAGAAAAGTGTCTATTTCCTCATTTCCTGTTTACATTTGTTTAAAAAACGCATAGCCATGGCAACCATTTCAAGGTCCTTGTACCTTTTTTACTAGCCCTGAGATTTTTTTTAAAAAAATATTTATTTAATTTCTATACCGCCCGTCTGGCAACCCAGGCCACTCTGAGCGGTTTACATGATACCATAAAACAAAGTATAAAGACAATACCAAAACGGACAATAAAATAAAATAATACAATATCAACACATGAAAAGAATATCAATAGAACATGAAATTAAAATAAAGAAAGCATGGCGGAGGTTGAACATTAGCGAATTCTGGTTATTTTAATGCTACTGTATCAGATGACGTAGAGTCTAGGAAGGCCTGTCTAAATAGAAATGTTTTAAATAATCACTTAAAGGTCCCCAATGAAGGCTCTAGGAAGATTGTTAGAATTTCCATTGCTTTCCTATTCTGAAATACACTCTATGGATTTATAAGAAAATAATAAATAAAATTACATATTGTAATATTTATAAAATATTTTTTTAAAAAACCAAGTTATAAGAGAACTTATCTATAAATAAAAAAAGAATTAGGAAGATAGGTAGTCAGGCACAGGATTCTTCCATTGAAGGACTGGCCCCATGACATATCCACAGTGGATATATCTGAGTGGCTCAAGGTGTTTGTTATTCACCCTTTCCATGTAGCAGCTGATGCCTTTCAGGGAGGAGGGGGTTATAATTCATTATCCCTAAAAGCCATATCAAGTGTTACAATTGCTATGCAATATAGATGTAAGCCTATAATACACCCAGTTTGGAAAGAGAAAAATAATACATTAGGCACATGTGATATCTTTATGTATAAGTTTGAGAATCATTAAATAGCTGTCATTCTTTCTTCCTCCTCGGCATCAATTACTCCACTCTGGCTTTACTTACTCTGCTCTGTATAATGAGTCCCTAGAGCATGTTTCATTGCGGGAGAATGAACACATTCTTCACTTGCGGTCAGTGGGATGTGGTTAATTTGAAATCACTTAAACTATTATATCTGTCAAGCGTGGTTATTTTATTTTCAATTCACATCAGTGTTTTAGTATGCACGTCGGTTACTGGGTCAAACTGCCAGATTAATTTCCATGTATTTGATGGGAATGCTCTTTATCACTGTCTTTACACTCCTGTTGAACTCTGTGCATCCTATTGCATAACATACTTCCAAGTAATTCCACCTTAGGGCTATTTTAATTTTTGAGCCCAAAAAGGGTACCTTAAATACAATCTAATTTACTTATGCAAATTTAGCAGGCATTTAGCAGAGTTCATCTAGATGCATTTCTCAGTATATAATGAAATAGAGAGACTGAAAAAGGGCAGTCTTAACAAGTGAGATGTGTGACTGATGACAGCTCAGAACACTGCAGTCTAGTCCAACATGGCATTTCAGCCATATTGGGTATTTTCATATATATCCTGGAATTGTCTCCGAATTAGTCCAATGTAGGACTTTCTGGGAATAATTTTGCACCTTACAGTAAATATGTTTCCAGATGGCAATTAAGCAATGGGTCTAGTCCTTGTTTTCAGCTTCTTTCCGTAAAAACCGAGCACAAACTAATCACCTTCCCACCATCTGATTGCTACCTTGTTGCATGATTAGTGAATTCACACAGCATGAAATTGGTCTCTGACAGTCCAAAGCGGTGAAAAGACACATCATCACAAAATCAGCCCTTAATAATCACAGAACTGCTGGTGTCCCAAAGCACTTATTGTTTTTTGTTTTTCTGGGGGTGGGGGAATACACCTTGCAGCTTTTTCAACCATTTACCAGTAGCTAAAGCGTGACACTAAGCTACATCACAAGATTTGGGACTCAGACTGATGTTCTAAGTAGCACTCATCAACACCAACACCTGTTGTTGACGTTTATTTATTGGAGAGGGACAGAAAGTAGAGATCCTCAACTTTTAGATTTCTTCAGACACCACTGTGTGTAGTCCCTGCCCATGTTCAGAAATCTGTTTTTATATTTCTTCAGCTTAGCTGGACTGTATCTTTCTATTCATATTCTGCCTTAACTATGGATATATTGGCTTATTAAGTTTGTTTCATGAACTATGCATAAACATAGACTAGAAATTGCTATATTCTGTATAGTATTCTATATAATTCCATTAGCGTATAAAACAATTTGCAGTTTCTGAACAACTCTGCCAGGAACATCACATTTCTCCCATTTTCCACATAATATACTGCATCTGATGGACAATTTAGCTCCCTTTGCACATTACTATCATGAGGAGAACATTGTATGATGACTGAGGAATTGGGCCAAGCTTCTGATATGCTGCTGGCCCCACAAATGGACATCCAGATATTAATGAGGTTGTCTATAATGAAGCAATCTACACCACGGCAGCTTCTTGCACACAGAATTCCATGGGACAGGAACATTTGATAGCATGGTGTCTTCATCAGCTGGAAGCCTATGCATGAGCAGTTTTCAGATGCTGCAGGCTTCTTCACTGCAGATGGTCATGATGATGTGTGGATGTCTGGAAGCAGGACCAGCAGTTAGTTTAGCCAGGCCCCACTTCCTTGTAAGAGCCTTTTAAGGTGGCAATTGCCTCACGTGTGAGAAGAGCTTTATTTATTTTAATATTTATTTATGTATTTCATATGCCACCTAACTTTTGTTGAATGGACCCAAGGCTCACAATTTATTTTAAAAAGCCTACTAAAAATACAGTGGCTGAAATCCTGTTGCTTCGAAGAGTAAAGTACACTAGGGTAGACCCATTGAATTAGTGGGGATTTGGTGAGACAATTTCTCCATCAATTCCATTGACTCAAATGGGGCTACTTTAGTTGCAAGTTGTTTTAGCATATTAAGCTGTAACTAGACTAGGCCTATTTGAATCAAGGGAATTTACAGAGGAGTAGATTCTCCAAATCGTCACTGTAGACAGTGGGTCTACTCCAGTGTGACTTATTATGCTAATCAGCAGGATTTCAGCCAAAGAGTTCTAACATTAAAAAATAATTAAACGTATACTAATAAAACAATAAGTTTAAAGCAGATTAAGGAGACACTAAAGCATATGTAAAAACAACAATATGCAGCATCACTAAATTAAAACTTCATTTTCCAATTAACATGTTAAAAGTCTGCCTTAAAAAAAGGAATGTCTCCACCTATCTCCTGGAGGACATATGGGAGGGGTCGAACCTACAGTCCCAAAAGAAAACCTTCCACAACTTGAGAATAGCAACTGAGAAGGCTGTTTCTCAGGTGGCAGGACCTAGAAAAAGCCATCCCTTCAGGAATTTAAGGGCCCACATGCAGAGTAGGTTTCATTAACATTAGCACTGCTGCATTGTTGCCATCATTTTTCCTGGCGAATCCCACCAAATTGAACTCCATAGAACTTACTCATTTGATTTGCCCACAGAAACAGAAAAAAAGGGAGAACAGAAGAAAAATAACAGGTCAAACATCTGATGGTTGCTACCAACAGAAAGCTAGGGCTACTCCCAACAAACAAAACAAAACAAACCAGAAAATGCAGGCTAGGAATGGAGGCAGGAGGGATGTCACGACAAAAACAGAAAACCAGGGCTAATACACCTAGCGCTCTAGAAGTTACGGGAAATATGAATATTAAATTTGTTCATGGAGCGTCTCCTCTGATATATGAATAGCATCTTGCCAGAGCTTTGCATTCTAGTAAATGGGGAGAAGTTTTTCCTCTTTTTCAGGTTTAAGTAGCTATTTAATAATATTATGACTAACACCGAATAACTATAACCACATGTAATGCTAAGGATGAATTCCTACCATTCAACAGTATTAAAACAACAATAGCAACTCAGTAGTTCTGCATTTTAATATTTATTTGTTTGTTTTATTTCTACGTTGCCTTTCTCCTGATTGAGCTCCCAAGTGGCAATGTTTCATTTATTCAGAAATTATCAGCTATCTGCTTTGTGAAGTAGACCTCTCATACCACAGTGAGGTTTCCTCAGAAGGGCAACCTACACAACATGAGGGGATAAAGTTAAAAGGAAATGATGCTGTCCCCCACAAATGTGCTGAAGAACTTTCTGCTCACACACAGGTGAACTGCAACCTGGTGAAAGTGCTTCCATGGGATTATCCCACAATCTTGTTCAATCATTCAGTATTAGTATCCCTGATACATTGCTGGTGGGGGTTAGGATTGAAACTGAGAGGGAGAGAAAGTTGGCTTAAACTCATCTTGTGAGTTAGTGGCTGAGGTAAGACCAGGGGCTTTTTAGCTCACGAAATAACAATAGCTTCTAAATAGGGCTGAAATGAAATAGCATTTTCTCACTGTGCATGCCTGTGTTCCACATATTGTGGGTGGCAAACGTGACATGCAAGGCAGTGATCAGGAACTCTTCCCACTGGGATGTTATTGTTATTTAGAAAATAACATAAGAGACACATCAGATGCATTCATTTGCATTCTAGTTCAACCGAAACTGACAAATGTTTCTTTTTTGGATATAGCTCCCAGAATCCCTCAGACAATATGGCTTTTGTTAAAAAAAAAAAAACCAACAACAACATTTCCAAGTTTGGAGTTGAGTCATAGATAATGCAGAAATGAGAATCCAAGGAACTGTTTGGTAAAAGTTGACAAGCAATGAACATATGTTTCTTGAAACAGGCGCAGTTTTATTTGTCCTCCTGACTAGTTTTACCTTATTTGCTCTTCTAATTATGAAAATAGGCTATTGAAATATATGTAAAAGCAAAGTAGAGTTTGAGGTGTATAAAATAGGTTGTATTTTGTATATTACCAGAACCTAGGACTGCAAATAACTGGAAGCTAACTGAAATACTGGCTTTCCTAATAATAATAAGGAACTCTGGTGAAGAACTAAAGAACCTATCAACAATCTCTTTTTTTTATTATAGCAGGCGTGTACATATTACATTAATAAATTACACTGCTGCATTATGCAGCTGCTGAATTGCCAGATTAGAGGAGCATGCTAGGCTGTGAGCCCATTAACTCTAAATCCACTTGGCTAGAGAAGGAAGGCAAGATCCCCAGTTAAACTGCCTTTGCATTATATGCTATATAAGCCTCTGAATAATCAGAGGCATGTCTGTTTGATAGGGCGACGTGTTTAGATGCCTAATCAAATTTACGGAAAGGTTCCATTTCTGCAAATCACACAGTTTGTTTCATCTTGAAGAGGTTATTACAAAAACAAAATAACACATTAGATATAAAAATATAAAATGAGTTTTGCGGAGCATCGATGTGTTTGCAGTCTAAAATGTTTCCTTGATGAAGTTCTCCTTTCGAAAGGAAGACTAAATCTGGGGTTGAGAACATTGGTCTGGGTATCACAGATACTAGTAATTAGATACTGCTAATTAGAAGTAATTCTTCCTTGAAATCATCCCCACTAGTGGAATGTGTGTCTTCTTAATACAATGCAAGGAGCAACACACACACTGTTCTGATAACATTTAGTGATGGTCATTATGTAACTTCAATAGGTCAAAAATGTCAAGTGGTGGCACTCAGTCTTCTGCTGATTACTTTGCTACATCAATCTGAGAGTCTGTTGTTCTCCTTTTTCACTTGAAATCCTGAAGTGTAACTGTATTATTTAATTGCAGAAGTCTGATACTACCTTAACTGTCATATTTCTTCCTTTAGAATCCTGGAATTTTTAATGTGGTGAGCTACTTAGAAACATTCGTAAAGGAGATCAGCAGAGCTCTAGAGAAGCCATTCTTAACCTTTTTTTTTTGTTACATCCATAAACACAATATGAAAATATTGTGTTTATTAATAATGACCAAAAATGACCAATAATGACCAATTAATAATGATCATTTTATGGTCTTTTAAAAACATAAAGTGGAGGCCATCCTCCAGGACCTTGACCATCCTTCTCCAGTAGATTGAGCCGAGACATCCACTGCACCGCCTTGCCCAATGAGTTTAACACATTTTCAGCCTGTGATGTCGGTAGAGGTTGACAGGTTGCTTGACCACTGTAGTGCCACCTCAGCCTCCCTAGATCCTTGCCCGGCCTGGTTCATAAAAGCAGCCAGGCCTGTAACAACAGAATGGGCCATGGCCATTATTAATGGGTCTCTCCTTGAGGGCAGGGTTCCCCATGCCCTCAAGGAGACACTTATTAGGCCCATTTGTAAAAAAAAAAAAATAACTTGTCGGCGGATGATATTAACAACTGTCAGCCCTTTGCCAATGTTCCCTTGCTCAGCAAGCTAGTGGAGAGAGTGGTGGCCGATCAGCTTCAGGCACTCCTGGAGGAGACTGATGCCCTTGATCCATTCCAGTCTGGCTTCAGGCTGTGCCATGGCATGGAGATGGCATTGGATGCCCTGCAAGATGACCTTTTGACGGAGACTGACAGGGGCAAAATGTCCTTGTTGGTCCTCCTCAACCTATCAGCGGCCTTTGATACCGTCGACCATGGTATCCTCCTGACAGCTCTCTGGGTTGGGGTTGGTGGCCTGGCCTTGACCTGGCTCCAGTCCTCCCTTGAGGACCACCCTCAGAGAGTACAGCTTGGTGAGATGATGTCCACCCCTTTGAGTCCCTCAGGAGTCGATCATCTCCCCAATGCTGTGAGGTCCCTAGGGAAGATCATCAGGAGTTCTGGAGCTTTGTGTCACCAATAGGCAGATAACACCCAGCTCTATCTCTCCTTTCACTCTTCTGCAGAGGATGCTGTTCCGTTCCTTGAGCACTGCCTGGATGTTGTCTGGGGTGGATGAGGGATAATAGACTGAGGCTGAACCCGGGCAAAATGGAGATCCTGTGGGTGGGTGCCCCTAGTGTTTGTGGATTGGGTGCCTCTCTCTCCTTTGGGGGGGGGCTACCCTCTCCGCTAAGGATGAGGTTCGCAGCTTGGGTGTACTTTTAGACCCAGCGCTGTCAATGGAGCCTCAGATAGCATCTGTGGTCCAGTCTGCCTATTTCCTTCTAAGGCGGTTTGAACTCTGTATGCTTAATATGTAAGCTACCCAGAGTGGCCTGGTAGCCAGATGGACAATCAATCAATCAATCAATCAATCGATCGATCGATCGATCGATCGATCGATCAACCAAAATATAGGCAGCATCAGGATTGTATAAGTCACATAACTAACCTTATAAGGTGATATGGGAAGAATTGTTTCCAGTCTATGGTTCCCTTCAAATGTGCCAGGACTCATCAGAAAGCCATATGGCCCCTTGGAGAATGGCTACTCTAAACCTCCAGGCTTCTAAATTCTTTTCCAAACTACAAATTGTAGGATTCCCTAAGATGAGCCATGACAGTTAAAATAGCATCACAGTGCTGTAACTGTCTGGCTTTGTCTTGCAAATACTTTCTTGGACCCTTGTGCATTCATCTTCTACTTTGTTTCATCTGTTTTGTTCATTTGGATGAAGAGGCGAGGTAGGTATTCCTGCTCCACTGCCTTTGTGTGGCCGGCTGATGGAGAACCTGGAAGACAGAAAGGCAGGCTGCAAAAGGTGAGTGGCCAATCACTCTGGGGAGGGCACAGGGAGGGAAGTGCACCTTGCCCGAGGAATGCGCGAGCATGCAGGGGAGGTGAGTGCTGTGCCCACACAACAGCTGTGTGGATGTGACGATGACTTGCCTGAGACAGGGACGACTTAATTCGTGCCCATCTATACCTACAACAAAATATCCCTAACCTAAGAAATCTATTGCCTTTTCCTGTTGGAACCTATTGAGGGGAAAAATATCCAATGGGGCTCTTCCAAACAGAAACTGGTCCAGTGATGCAACAACTTAAACACCCTTCTTCTGACACAATACACAAACATCATTGTTGAGATATTTTACTACCCCCAGACAAAGCTGTAACTAGCACCTTTGGCACCCGGGGCAAGTAGACCAAAATATGGCCTCACATCAACTTTAAAATATGTGCCATGGAAGACCAGAAGTCATTACTGCACTGAGCACCTTGCTGGCATCTCCCTTCCACCACATGGGATCATCAGCATGATCTCCTTAGTTATTGAGAAAAGGAACTAATTACAAATAAATAATTATGCATACCTGGTTACTGCTGTGACTACTCCTCATTTCATCCAAACAAGCCATGAAAGAACATGAAAAGTACTGCAGAATTTTCATACAATCCCAACCACATCTAAAATAAAACAAGATGGTTATATCTAAGGAAAGAAAGAAGATGAAAGAGAGGCAAATAGTTTGGAATAAGTTTGCATTTACCAGTGTTGAAAATAGTAAGTCCCCCCCTCATGCAGCTCTATCAGGATACAAATAGTTTCCAACTGGCCATCAGTGCAAACAAATTCTGCTGAAAGGGAGAAAAGGAAGTGCAGTGACAAAACAAGATTAACAGAGGGGAATAAAACTAAAGAAACAAAACATAAAAGCATTGTTAGGGGGACAGGAGGAAGGTGTTGCACATTGGCCAGATGTACAAACTCCAAAGAACTTAAAAGAAAAAATGGCATCTGTGGTACAGAGTATTTCGCCTCTAGATCTAAAAAACAGCAGCAGGTTGTTTATACAGAAAGAAAAGGTATTAGTAGAAGGAAGGGGCTTATACACATAGACACATTTTTCCCCAGAGAAGTTACTTGAAAAAACACCCAATGATTCGAGAGACAAAGAGAGAAAAACATCTGTGCATCGTGCTTTCAAGAAGACCACAAAGAGTGTGACAAGGAAGAAGGTGGCAACAGAGAATATATATAGGAAGAAGGCTGGATGCTCTATGGTTTGTCCTCACAACAGGAAAACTGACAACGCTGTTCTTGTTACACTGATAGCAATTCAATGGTCTGTGATCAAAAGAAAATCTTATATATAGGAGAAAATAGGAGTCTTGGGGAGAAGTTATGGATTACAAGAGACTGACACATTTCTATTCCTTTGACCCAAGTCAGTCAGCAAATGTGGTGCAGTTCCAACTAACAATGCCTGTGGTGTAGGGAGGGGTATACTTTTTCACATATGGTATAAATGTTACTCTATAAGCATTTTGAGAGAATCAGAAGAGATCGATGTGTTGTCTGCTTCATTCCTGGAAATTTAACCATATTGTTTGTTGAAATTACTCACGGAAAAAGAAGGTGGCTCTATGTGGTTGTAAAGGTTAGAAGGTGTTATTTTGGCAGAAACGCAGAGAGCTATATACATTTTTGAAAGCATTGCCCTGATTTTATTCTGCCTCTGGATAAGAGCAACAGATCGAAACACCGATGGCATCCAGTTCTCCAATAAATAGTTGGATTTCTCAAGCTAGAAAGTGACAGTCTTGACTTCAGTTCCTAAGTTACAGTTTTATTCCTTAAAGCCCTAAAGGGGTGGCCTTCCAGCTTTCAGAAGGAGTTCCTTTCTCCACATACTTGTCCCTGTCCTCTTTGCTTGTCCTTGGAAGTTTCTGCTTTATAATTTTTCAGGAGATTATATTTATGAGGGCCCAGAAGGAAAGCTTCTTGAGGTATTGCACTGCTGTCATGAAACTCCATAGCCATCTGGCCCATCCTATTTATTTGTTTTAAAAGTAAAGATATGGCTGATGCGGTGGACTTACATTTACCACGGACTTCAATACATGTGAACTGTACTCTCAAATCATGTATCTCATGAGAAGATGGATAGATAGACAGAAAGGTATGTGGACATACAGGTCAGTGCTCTGTTGGAATTGCTGGACACAGAATGGAAGTTGCAGAAGCAGCCACAGTTGTTTGGCAAGGTGCTTGCCACACACAGCTCATCAAACAATGTTGGCTGTGTTCACAACTCTCTTCTATGCACAGTGGTACTAGCCATTTTATGTTTATTGTTTCATTAAAGTTCCATTATCTGTTTTGTTTTACATGAACCTGCAATGCTTTGAGCACAATGGTAGGCAAAAGTCTTATAAATGACTGCAGGAATAACTTCACAATGATAAGTACTGGCAGATGTAAATGTACTTCCAATGATATTGGCTTGAAGAGATGATTTAGATGGTTTCCACAGCAGAAATGGTGGCACTTTATGTTTAAGAGTTCAGAGCGCTGTAGGAAGGGAAATCCTTAGCACTTCCAGCAGGAGTGGACAATTTTGACATGTCCAGGTACCATTTTTCTGCCCTGGACTCATCCAGGGTCTCACACTTCAGTGGTCTCATGATCCCTTTGAAACATTGCAATAACTAACTTCACCTCCTTTATCATGACTGTTTCTCTAATAATCTGGGAATTCTGTGAATGTCATTGCACTCATGCTACTGTGGCAGAGGCAAAACTAACGTCCATACTTTCTTCTAATCTTCTTTTAATAAGTAGGTGGAAAGTGACTAAGGAGTTAAAAGCAAACTAACTTCTTCCCATTAGTTTATCTCCACAAAATCATTGCTATAATAGTTCAGTCTTCCTGGAATTACTTGTTAATTAGGCTTAATTATACCATCAAACAATTACTCAAAATTTGACCTTTTCCGATAAAAGTCAGGCAACAAATCTGTGGGTGAGGCACAGAAACTGTGCTATAAACAACCAAGAGAACAATAATCACATTTTCCTGTGTAATTTTTTTTCTTTCTTCTTCCCCCCTTTTTTTTAGCTTCATGATTAACACTCTGCTAATGCACTCTTTTTTTTCTGAATTACTTTAATCACTTTCTGCTGAAGGAAATAAACTGTGAAGATTGGATATCTAGTCCCAAACCAGCTTAAAACTGTTGAATCCTGTATGCTCCACAGATAAGACTGTGAGCAAGTTATTTCTACAGTGTAACACTGGGCAAGAAGTCTCACAGCCAGGGTGCAGTGCTCTGAAGGCCCTAATCCCCATAGACTTTTCCCAAAAATCAGATCACAAATGCAGCCACAGCTGAAGGGTGTCCCTGAAAATTTTTAAGGCAAACGGGCCAATACATCAAAATACTCAAGGCTATTTTGTCCTGGACACTCATACAATACTGACTTTTCTCCTCGTTGCTCCTTAAAATTGGAATCAAATCTGTGCTAAGGAATGTTAGGGGCCTGCATTAAATTGGGTCAGATTATTGGTCCATCTGTACCAGGCATCCTCATCCTGGGATCCTTCAGATATTTTCTCTTTTCCTTCTGTCACCAGGCAAAGACCTTCCTTTCCAGGCAAGCTTTTAAGCATTAAGTGACATTCTAGGGAATACTGTATTTATCAAATGTAGATATTTTAAAATATTTTTAAATGCTTTAAAAATTGTATTTAGTCATGATTTCAATCTTGTTTGATGTTTAATGTTTATATGTTCCCAAAACCATAGTATTTTTCAACCTGTTGTATTGTGTAGTTCTAATTATTGTGAGCCACCTTAGGTCTAGCAAGTGCAACATGTATAGCTTGAATGGACTATGCCAATGGATATCCATGTTCAATTCCTCAGGAAGACTAATCACTGATTTTCAGCTACTCAGTGGGGCTCTTCATTCAGGTCTCCTTACAGGAAAGATGGGATTTCTTGTAAGTATTAAATAAATAAATGTTACATCTGGCCTCTTTACAAATTTTCAGACATTTCCCACTCAATGTATTATTTCTCTCTTGATGATGCCATTAAGAGGCCAGGTGTTGTTCCCAAATACTATGAGTCAAACAGGTTTCTACTACAGAGCCAGAATACATTCTTCATTGACTGATGTTGTCATACAGGACATTGTCAAGAAAGGCAAGAGACTAAAGATGCCACTAGGTGTTTGGCTCATGGCTGAACAGCTGTTCTGTAGTTCAGCGTCCACCCCCTCGGATTCCACTCCAGGTACTGCCTCTGAGTGGGCGCCCATCCAAGGGGGTTGTGTGCTGAACCACAGAGCACCTGTTTGGCCATTGGCCAAACCGGCATGAACTGTTAAACTGGCAGCTTGTGCCCATTCTTACAAGAGACTATTACAATAAATGTGGTTATCCTCTACACAATATTGCTTGCTATTATTAAAACAGGAAGCTGTACTGAAGTTTCAAAAACTGCCAGAACCTCAAAGTTTGGAGTTTTCCCCAGAATGAACAAAATAACTTTCTTCATAGGCTAATAATGATATCAAAGCTGGAGCTATATGATTTTTTTTCATTTGTGGATTATGGGCTACATTTCATTAACACGTACCATGTTGAAGATGGAGGAGAGTGTTTTGTGTTCTCTTCTTGTTTGTTTGTTTTCCTTGTTGTTTTGGTCCTTTCTAATGTCTTAGAGTTTTTTTCCCCTGCTGGGTCAAGTATCTATAAACACTTTAAATTTTCTAAAGCTTTATATATTTTATTTTTATATTATTTTGCATTTTCTTATTTATATATAGAATGAAATCAAGAAGACTTTCAACTGCTTGTGGTAATGCAAAAGATACTCACACAGTCTTTAGTCTTGTGATTGATAGACAAAGAGAGATATGCACCTTGGTTTCTTTCCATTTTACAAACCACAGGCCATTGGTCTCACCTTATATACCTTATATCAAAGGCAAATGATTTTGGAGCAACTGGTGGCCAAAATTCTTCTCCCAGCACACACCACAGGCCACACCAGGCCCAGAAATAGTCAGAAATGGCAAAAAATGCCAACAAGAAATGGAATTAGAAATGTTTGTACATCCCATTTCAGTTTGTATTTTTGAACCTTGGGAAGATTTTCATTTTCATTTTGCATGGGGGGGGGGTTCTCAGTGGCATGTGGGGCACATAGTGCCTGGGGGGGGGGGGTTCATGCAGGCCTTTGGTCACACTTTGCCTATTTCTGCTTTAAATCAAGGAACAGACAAACTTGGTCTAAATTCTATATGGCCCCAAAACCATTTTTGTGCTTCTTCTCTCAAACGATGCTGCTGAAGTTTAACAGCAAACAGGGAACAGTCCTGGTTTTTAAAATCCATGCTAATTTTAAAGCAGGAGTGGGTGAAATGTGGTTCACAGGGCATGTGTAGACTCCAAGCCCTTTTTGGTCTAGCGGCTCCTAGTCCCCCAGGATATCCAGACCTTTTTTTGTTTTTAAAGAAATAGACACTGTGGTTGTCCCTGAAATTTAGTGGCCAGCCATTAAATTGGCAGATTACCCCAGTTCAGTTTACTGGGAAGCCTTTCCCCCTTCCCAGTGCTGATCTGAACACTCAACCTCAAATTAGCAACATTTTCTCCAGGTCTCCTCAGCAGCATCTCTTCCTTAAGCCTCTGTCATTATTCAAGGAGACTTAAGCCTTTTTATTTAAAGTGCCTTAATTGTTTATTTGAAGAAGAAAACGAATTCATAGACTCCTAGATTCAGAGTAGTTGCCACTACTGTTTCTTCTATTGCAGTAAGCAAGTTAAAGTGCATTGTTTTCAAACTCAGTTTGAAATTGCTCTATAATATATTAAAATTATTTTATAATAAATTAGATGAATTTATTTTAATTAACTTTTCATGATGTTTCAGTTTATTATGGTAAAATATAAAATGTGTTCTAATACAAGACCTGAAAAGGCACTCTCAACTCCAAGAAAGTGGCTCGGCCCTGCTTTGAAGGTTCATTGCAGTATGCTTCTCAAAGTCAGTAGGTACAAACGGCAGAGTCAGAGATCCTGGGTTGAGGTCTGTCATCCAGAGATGGCTTGGTCATATGACTCATCTGTGAAACATGTCAATATGCCTTAGGTGCATGGGTGTTCTAAATTGTATGGTGAAATGTCAATGTGCATGAGCTCTGTGAGGCACCAGATCACACAAACAGCAGCATCATGAGATCCCAGGCTGACTTTGAGGCCAGCATCAGGTGCAGAGCAACTGTGCTGTTACAATTGATTCATCCCATACGAGCCCACTCTGCCTCTCATGCAAATAGAGAGCTCAGAAAAATATTGGTCAAGAATGCCAACTTTTTTTCCATGTCCGTAGCCGTTCCCTTAACATCAAAGGGATGTTTTGTTTATTTTACTTATCTGTAAACCTTTTTTGCTTCCATGTAATTATGAACGAAGTAACCGCAAGATAATAACAGGACAGAATCCCCAAGTCTTCCATGATAAATGTGAGGAGGGCTGTTCAAATAAGATTTAGAGGCGAAAGCAAACAGTTAAAATTATGCTGGTTCTGTTTTGTGAATTGGGAAAGAAGAAGCCGACATCCTGAATGCAACAACAACAACGACTCTAAGCTGACATCAAAGCAAAAACGGGGAAGGGGAGAAGGCTGAAATGACAGCGGCAGCTGCAGCAGCTGCCTCTAAATTAGGCTGTGTTTCAAAGTCTGCACTCAACTGCTAAGCAGAATAAAGACCCAGGAGGAAGGCTGCCCAAGAAAAAGAGTTAGCTTTCCAGCCTCACACATCAAAGTAACACATGCTAAGAAGAGCAATAAATGCATATGGCATACAGTCACTTGCTGCCTAATTGCATTGGGCTTATGAAGCCCAGGAAAAACCTTCCACTGATTCCTAGTTTTAGAGAGGATTTGAGATTTTTTTTTTCAGCACAGAAAGCTGACACAAATTGGGAGCAGATTAGATTCTGCCATTGTAAGACAACATCCCATAATTTCAAAAGATGGAGATATTTCCCTCCCCCCACCAGACAGTAGGACACCTGTGAAATACCAAGTTCATAATTATAAGCTATAAAAACTGAGCAGATCATGCAGCTGAAAAAAAAATGTGTTATCATAATTTAAGAAAACCTTGATCTCCCAAATTCAGAGCTAGCTTTAAAAAGAATGATCAGCTTTGGTACTATATAGTGTAAAATGAAGCTACCTTACATGTCATCATTTTCTTAATGAGCTATCTGCCTAATGATACTTGTTATAGAACAAGTAACAGTGAATTAACAAATGAGGTGACTTTTAAAGGCAAAGATACTTCTACCTTTATGATACTTTGGAATCACTATACTTCTAAAACATTTAGCATAATGCCCAATGGAAAATAAATTAAAATATTAAGGAATTTTAATGATGAGAATGGACATTTATATGTTTTTAATCATTGTATTTTACACATGTTTCTGCCTATATATTTCTGCTAAAGTATAATAATTGTGTGTTAACTATACTAACTTTCATAGAATCATAGAATCATACAAAAGTGAAGTTGGAAGGGCCTACAAGGCCATCAAGTCCAACCCCCTGCTCAGCGCAGGAATACAATCAAAGCATATCTTTGTGATTATCCAAGTTTTTCTTGAATGTCTCCAGTGTTGGAGCACTTACCAACTCCTGAGGTCACTGGTTCCACTATTGTACTGCTCTAACAGTTAGGAAGTTTTTCCTGATATTCAACTGAAATCTGGCTTCCTTTAACGTGAGCCCATTGTTGCGTGTCCTGCACTCTGGGATGATCGAGAACAGATCTTGCCCCTCCTCTGTATGACAGCCGTTCAAATATTTGAAAAGTGCTATCATATCACCCCTCAGTCTTCTTTTCTCAAGCCTAAACATGCCCAATTCTTTCAGCCTTTCCTCATAAGTCTCGGTTTCCAGCCCCCTGATCATCCTTGTTATCCTCCTCTGAACTTGTTCCAATTTGTTAGCATCCTTCTTGAAGTGTGGTGTCCAGAACTGGACACAATACTCAAGGTGAGGCCTAACCAGTGCTGAATAGAGGGGGACTAGCACCTTGCGGGATTTGGAAACTATACTTCTATTAATGCAGCCTAAAATAGCATTTGCCTTGGCTCATATTTAGCTTGTGATCTACAACAGTTCTAAGATCCTTCTCGCTCATAGTTTTGCTGAGCCAGGTATCCCCCATCTTGTAACTGTGCAATTGGTTTCTTTTTGTGAGGTGCAGTACTTTGCACTTATCCCTCTTGAATTTTATTCTGTTGCTTTTGGCCCAGTGCTCCATCCTAGTAAGGTCATTTTGAATTTTGTTTCTGTCTTCCAGGGCAGTGGTCCCCAACCTTTTCCCAACCGTGGACCGGTTGGGGGGGCGTGGCATGCTGATGCGGGGGGCGTGGCACACTCGCAGGGGTGTGGTGCACCTGCAGGGGGGGTGGAGCGCGCTTGCGTGCATGCGTGCAGCGGCACTCATGGGGCACCCCGCTCAGGGACCTGCTTGTGCGCATACGCTCCGTGCGCTCACAGGGGGTGGAGCACGCTCACGCGCATGCACACAGTGGCATGCATGGGGGACGCTTGCAAGGGGGCAGGAGATCTGTGTCTGCGGCCCGGTCCTGCCTAGGCTGCGGACCGCTGCCAGGTTGCGGACTGGGGGTTGGGGACCCCTGTTCTAGGGTATTAGCTATTCCGCCCAATTTTGTATCATCTGCAAATTTGACAAGCATTCCCTGTACTACCTCATCCAAGTCATTAATAAAAATATTGAAGAGCACCAGGCCCAGGACTGAGCCTTCTCAACTTTCTTGAGAAGATGTTAATTCTTATTCCTGTAAGTTGTTATTTAATTAGAACTCTACGTTCAAGCATTGGTGTGTTTGGAATGAAAATTGTAACAAAACAAATTGGAGGTCCGATTACACTGGATTTGATTTATAGTCTGCATTGTATTTGAAATTGTGATCAGTGGTCACACAGGCACTGTAGATTGATTTGGGAGCTCATCCTTCCTACTGGATGTGATGCAAGTTGCATTCCAGCCCACAGCCCCCTTCTTTCCTTCCTTCCTCTGGTCCCTTTTCTGCTGATTCTTGTATGGTTCTCTGTGGAACTGCTTGCTCATTTAACTCTTCAGACTACAGGTTTTTACCAAAACATTTGTATAGAAAAATAACACAAGAAGGTACTTCACAGTCTAAGAGTAGAGAACATCAGAAGTCTGAACAGTAATTTTACAAAAAAAACATCATAATTCACATGTCAGAATGATTCCATAACAGGGATCACCACCTTCTCTTTCCAAGCTGTCAATTTCCCCCCTCACTTTCAAGTAAGGCATGCATGAATTACCTGGTCACAGTTTATCATGCCAATAGATTAAAACCATATGTAACCAGATATAAGGTGATTCCTGCATGCACTACTTGAAAGTAAGGGAAAAGAGAAAAGGATGAGAAGGGGAAAGTGATGATCACTGTTATGACATTATGACATATTATGTATGTGCCAAAATTACTGTTAAAATTTTTGGTGTTCTGCACCTTAGACTAAGCATCTTTTAATGTTATTTTTCTACAGAAAGGTTTTTGAGAAATGTAGCAGTCAGTAGTTTTAAATGAGAAAGTGGCTTCACAGCAAACCATAAAAGGGTCAGCAAAAGTGAGATCACTTTCAGACCTGTCAATTAATTAATTAATTAACAACACTAAGCTTTTACTTCACAACAAAAGGACCTTCACACAAGATTTGAAGCTTGATGTGTTTGACAGGATTCAGGACTACCACCAAATCCCCCACATTAAAATCATGGTGCTTTGCTTTTGCATGTCTCCCTGGGCCTGAACATCATGCCTCCAACTGCCGATGTCACCAAAACACCACCTACAGACACCCCTCCTGTCTTTACAAAAATGTATCACAGATAACCACATAGGGAAATGTCTGTTCAAATCCTTCCAGCTTGTAAAGGTAAAAGTCCCCCACCTGGACAAATTCAAATCAGCCCTTGCATCATGAGATCAGTTTTTTTTTTTAAGTCAAATTCACCTGTTTTATAAGTGGAGCAAATCTCGTGGTATTTGACCATGTAGTCACTCTTTATTACAGGGTTCAAATATCTACCAGTTCCCTGGTTCACTTTAAATAGATACATGTATAAGCAGAGAGTTAAAACTGCAGACATTCATCTGTAATGTACTCTGTAAGTTGTGCATTAGGAGAAACAATTCCAGTAGAAATGATGCACTATGCTTGCCAGAATGACAATATTACACATGAAATAATATTGGTTTTTATGCTTATGGATTTCTATCAGTTTAAATGAATCCATTCAAGGGCATCAACATCAAATAGACAGTGAATTCCAGCATAGTTCTCATCATGAACACGACCAGAAATAGTCAAAAGGAAAAACAAAACACAAGATTTATAATGCTCAAAAAGGAAAACAAGAGAAAATGAAATGAAATGAAAATTGTTAATAGATTGCTTTTGGTGATGTGTTCTGTAGTATAACATTCACATCAGAAGTTTTCTAACAGTACTAGAGAATACTACTTTATTTCCGCTACACAGATGAAACAAAGGATCATCCCAGTCCAGTATGGACAGGCCCATATTATCCAATTTCCAACCCTTTCTTTGCAGGAAGCTTTGTCTGTGTAGTAGACACAGGACTCTAAAAGCAGTAACGACCAATGATCATTTCCCAAAAGAATAACTTAGAAATCATGTGCATATTACCAGATAATATTTTCATTTATATTTTCCTTCCAAATTATAACAATGATTTCACCTGTTCCTTGACTGCTGCTTATGGTTATTTCAGGTTCTTCTTAATATTTGGCAGGATGATGCAGGCACTAGAAGCACACTGAGATAAGCGATTACTTGGTGAATTGTAAGGTATTATGTTCCTGTGAAAACTGCTGAGTTCAGGTAACCTGATTTTAAGAATGCAGTCTGTGTATACGTATTTACCTATCTTCACTTCCACCCTTCTCCAGCACCAAATTTTAAAACAGATTATATGAAAAACGCAGTGGCCAGAATCCTATTGCCAATTTATACTTGCATAAGAGAAACCACAAAAATAGTAAATTGCTGCTCATTAACAAGGGGCTGGTTTCATTCCTGGATGTGCACTGATCATGAGTGTACACCCAAGAATTCAACCAGCACTTTGTTACTGTGTGGTCATTTCCCACAATGACTCATTTCAGTTCACTTATGCAAGTGTAAATCAGGAATATTTTGGCCAATATATCTAAGGAAAAAATAAGACTAAATTGAATAGACATTGCCACCTCACTGGAAGATGATGTTCTCGTAATCACAAGTACCTTGTAAAATATCCTATCGTTATTTTTACGAATAAAAAAATCCTAATTGATTAGTTCTAAATGTGCTTATATAATTCAAATGAGGAGAAAAAAGATAATTAATTAAACTTTATTTTTTAAAAAAAACCCACAACAATTGGCAGCAACAATTGCAAGTATTACAGAGAGGCTTAGCTGCAGGTATAATAACAGCATCACAGTAAATCTGTGGCATCTTTTCATAGAAGTCCAAGATGAGTGGGAGGAACATATACATGCTTATTATCACTCATGCACACATTCAGGAGGTGCACATTATTCTAAATGGTATTATGTGCCAATGTTTCTATTGATCCAGGACCCCACAGTCTCTTTTTCTGTTGTTCAAATGAATTCTTTTTCCAGGCCACTGCAATTTCAAGCCTTGCAGCAAGTCAGAACAAGAGAAGCAGTATTTTATCTTAGACTCCAGTATTATTTCCTAGATATAGACAACATACCTTCTATTGCAATTTGTATGGGTTATTTTGCAATACATTCTGCCTCTTGAAAAACTTTTAATTGGAACTCCTCACACCACATCACCTGCCCACTACACAGGGATATAGATTGCAAATGTGCCATGTCCTCTCAAACCATAAAAGCCGATAGAATTGTTTATGTAACTCAGTTACACTGGTTTAAGGTAATACTTCCAGGTTTTAGCAGATAGTGACTTCATTGGTTCATTGTCCCATTGTTTGGTTGCTCATCCCTCCACCCCCATGCTTATTTTATGTACATTACACAGACTTTTAGAGATATTTTTTTTGCCTCAATTCTCCATATGGTGAGGGGTTGTGGAGTGAATTCATATTGAATGTTGAGGAATGGTATATTATTTCTTGTTTGAAAAAAATCGCCTTCTGAAATCTGGCAACAATCAGTGTCATGCCATATCAGTTTGGCACATGAAATAATTATGGAAATGTTCTCAAAAACTGTAAGAAAGAAAACATCATGCAAGTGAGCAGACCAGCCATGAGGCTATATGAGGACCAGACAGCATAGGCATAGGCAGCACATGCCACCAAATATTTAGTTCTATGATGCCTAACTACCATACCAAGCCAATCCTACCACAATTTCTCTTTCATTATCACTGTAAACCAACTTCCATCTAGACAATCAAAGCACACTCCAACTTCAGGAATATACAATTCAAAGAAAGTTACTGTATTTTTCCATTTATAACATGCCCCCATTTATAAGAACCCCCCCCCCCCACTTTTCTAACCCCCAAATTAAGAAAACTTAGCTTTGAGTATTCAGCCTCTGGGCTCAGAACGTTGGACATTAGGAGTCCCTGTGGAATCTGAACCTACAGGGTCCACCTCCAATGAGGTGTGTTCCAATTGGTTTGTACAGCATCAGCTGACGTCAGTTCCATAATGCTCATGACTGGAGGAAGCTAAGCCTTGTGACTGAAGAAAGCCTGTTTATAGAGGCAAGGTACGGGCCGTTTTGTTCTCTCCTCAGCCATCTCAGCGTACTTCCGTGTAAAAGACGCCCCTCAATTTTTAGTGTAATGATTTTAGGAAAAAGTAGTGTCTCATACATGGAAAAATACGGTAAAACAAATCCGTTCATGGGTTCAAATAATGTGTGAAGGGGGACAAGAGACCCTATGGGATAGCACTTTACCAAAAACAACAAGCCCAGTGGCCAGATATTATTGTTGTCATTGTATCTGACTTATATGAAAATGGCCCCAGATCACCTTGGTGTGAAGAAGCTTTACTTGCAAACACTGGTGTGCATGTAGGACCTCTGCATCTTGGGAATGTGGATGCAAGGGGGCATTGTCTATCTACACACTGGCTGCAGGGTGTAGAGTTCTTGGGCAAAAATCCTGCTCCTCAGCATGCAGTGGTGCTCTTGAGAACACCTCTTTAGACAAGACATGCAATAGATCAACAATAACAACCACCGATGTCCACGAGCCTATCTTCCCTGCAAAATATGCAGCTGTGTGGTACTCAGGCATTTTCAGCAGGAGCAACACTGCAACTCCCATCTACTTTTGTATGCCTGAGCATCAGACTCTTGCTTACGTTCTTGTTTCAGCCAAGTGGGGGGGAACAAGGAATTAGGCAGCTGCTGCAGAGACCTGGATCTCACTGGAGCAGTGGTGCCACCACACCAACAGAGAGCAGGGCAAAACGCTGTTCTTATTTATTTTTTTATGTCTGTCATTCCCTTCTAGCATTATCCCATTTTGAAATAAATACAATAATAATAATAATAAATTAAAAATAACACCACAGCAGAAGCGAGTGGATGTGAAAGGCAGCCAGCATGAGGGCTGGTGGGCGCAGGACAATGCCTCAAATGCATTGATTGTAAAAGCCCATACGTATAGCAATCTCAAGCAATATATAACCACATAATCAAATTTATTTCAATAGTGTAATCACACTCTAAGTTGCAAACTGCAGAACAGCAGCAAAGTGTGCACTAGGACAGGCAAGATGTCTCCCTGCTCTTAAGGAATTCCTGCTTCTAACAGCATGTTATCTGTATCATCTAGTTTGACCATCAAACAGGCATGTAATAAGGGAATGTTTGAGGTTAATTATTTTATTTTTATTTTTACTTATTTTTATTTATTTTTATTTTTATTTATTTAATTTATATCCTGCCCATCTAGACCAAAGTCTACTCTGGGTGGCTAACAACACTCAAGAATAATAAAAAATAAAACAACAACATTAATACAATTGAAAATAGAAAATAAATTAGATATTGACAGGAGGGAAGGCCTGCCTAAAGAGCCAGGTCTTGAGTTTGCTCTTAAAAACACCCAGCGAGGGAGCCAGACAAATTTCTGGGGGCAGACTGTTCCAGAGGTGAGGTGCCACTGCCTCTTGTTCTTTCTCTTTGGGCCTCCCTCAGCGTTAGGCCCCTCAGCTGCCCATCCTGGCTAAAGTGAGTGATTCGGGTAGATCTAGGTGGGAGGAGGCGTTCCGCCAGATATTGAGGTCCTAAACCATTTAGGGCTTTATATGTCATCATTAATACTTTGAAATCAATGCGGAAAGGAACGGGCAGCCAATGCAGGGCAGCCAGGGTAGGGGAGATATGTTGATGTTTTCTCACCCCAGTAAGAAGTCTGGCCGCCGCGTTCTGCACCATTTGAAGTTTCCGCATCAATCTCAAAGGTAGCCCCATGTAGAGCACATTGTTGTTGTTTAGTCGTTAAGTCGTGTCCGACTCTTCGTGACTCCATGGACCAGAGCACGCCAGGCCCTCCTGTCTTCCACTGCCTCCCGGAGTTGGGTCAAATTCATGTTGGTCACTTCGATGACACTGTCCAACCATCTCATCCTCTGTCGTCCCCTTCTCCTCTTGCCTTCACACTTTCCCAACATCAGGGTCTTTTCCAGGGAGTCTTCTCTTCTTATGAGATGGCCAAAGTATTGGAGCCTTAGCTTCAGGATCTGTCCTTCCAGTTGAGCACTCAGGGTTGTTTTCCTTCAGAACGGATAGGTTTGTTCTCCTTGCAGTCCAGGGGACTCTCAAGAGTCTCCTCCAGCACCACAATTCAAAAGCATCAATTCTTCGGCAGTCAGCCTTCTTTAGCACATTACAGTAGTCTAATCTTCAGACTACAAGCACATGGACCAGAGTGGTGAGGGCCCCCACATCAAGATAGGAATACAGCTGGGCAATCCACTGAAGATGGAAATAGGTGGTACGGACCACTGATACTACCTGGGTCTCCATGGTAAGCACCGGGTCAAGATGGACCCCCAGACTGCGAACTGAATTCTTTGTGGTGAGAGTCACCCCCACAAAAGAGAGGGAGTTTCCCAAACCACTGACATCGGGGCCACCCATCCTCAGGACCTCCGTCCTGTCCAGGTTCAGCCTCAGTCCATTCACCTGCATCCATTTCAATACGGCATCCAGACAGCGCTGAAGGGATGAAACGACATCCACTGTTGTTGGAAAAAAGGAGATGTAGAGCTGGGTGTCATCAGTGTACTGATGACATAAAGCCCCACACCCCGTGATGACCTGACCCAGCGGCCTCATGTAGATATTAAACAGTATTGGGGAGATAATTGAGCCCTGCGAAACCCCACAATTAAGATTCTGCGGAGCCGATACACTCTCCCCAAGCTGTACTCTCTGGGAATGGTCCTCCAAGAAGGATCGGAGCCAGGCTATGCCAGACCACCAATTCCCAGCTCAGAGAGCCTCTCCAGGAGGATACCATGGTCGACGGTATCGAAGGCAGCTGAGACATTGAGAAGGACCAACAGAGACATTTTGCCCGTCGGCCTCCCTCAGCAGGTCATCAAACAGGGTGACCAATGCCGTTTCCATACCGTGGTGCAGCCTGAAGCCCGACTGAAATGGATCCAGGGTGTTGGTTTCATCCAAAAGGGCCTGGAGCTGGTCAGCCACCACCCTCTCTACAAATTTGCTGAGGAAAGAAACATTGGCAATGGGCCTATAATTGCCAATGTCGTCCGCCGCCAAACTTGGTTTCTTCCTAATGGGCCTAATGAGTGTCTCCTTGAGAGATCCTCCCGGAGAGACCCATTAATTATTGTAGTGGCCCATTTGGTTGTTATAGGCCTGTCTGCTTTGATTAGCCAGGCCAGGCCAGGGTCAAGGGAGGAGGTGATGGCACAACAGTGGTCAAGTGCTTTGTCCACCATATCTGGCATCACAGGTTGAAAGAGATCGAGTCTCATCGGGCAAGGTGGAGCGCTGGACGTCTCTGCTCTATCTACTGTGTTCAAAAAAGGAGAGAGCTCCCGGCGGATGGCCTCCACTTTAGATTTTAAAAATGCTGCAAATTGGTCAGATGAAATACTAGTAGGAGGCCTATCACTTAGACCAATTCTGGATAGATCGCGGACTATACCGAAAAGTTCCACCTGCTGATTTGAAGCTTCGTTTATCCAGACAGCAAAGTAAGCTCGACTGGCAGCCCTCACCCTGGTAAGGTAAAGGTTAGTCGCGATCCTGACAGCTTTTCAATTATAATCCATTGGGTTTCGTCTCCACTTGCACTCTAGCCTTCTCATACTTTGCTTCATAGCTCACAGCTGCTGGTTAAACCAGGGTGCTGAACGAGCTCTGCAACGGAGAGGGCGTTTGAGAGCAATCGTGTCAACAGCCCCGGTGGCAGCGGCAAGCCAGCCATCAACCAGAGCCTCAACAGGCGCTCCAGTCAGATCAGCCGGAATCCCTCTCATGGAGTCCTGGAATCCTATAGGATCCAGTAACCTTCGAGGGCGGACCATTAAAATGGGTCCTTGCTCCCTGTGGGGAGGGAGAGCCACTGAGAGGTTGCATTTAATTAGGCGGAATTATTAAGGAATTATTTCACAGAGAGGAGATTAAACAATGAAATAATGAGAATATCCCAGCCTTCAGACACATTCCATATATTCATCTCATATTCCCCAATACTAATATTTTAATGGTTTTAAGTACTGGTTGGGTAAACTGGGCTTTAATCATGGGCACAGCACAAATCATTGTAAGAGTTTCACCTACACAGTTTGCCTCCAGGCAAGGTAACCTACCAGATAAATCAGTGGAAGGGTGAAAGAGTATACCATGTATAAACTGCCCCCAGAGGAAGGTTTTTAAAATAAAGAAAAGGAATTCTAATAATTGTTTGAAGTTGTGTCACTGACCTTCCTATTCAAGTTGGCACAACAAGCAAACAGCTGCCCTGTGTATGGAATAGTATGGAATATTGGCCAAGATGTGCGAGGGGCAAAGCTCTTGTGGCCTTTTAAGACAGTCAAGATATATGGTCTTGGAAAGTAGTATTTGAACTCCTGCCCTTTTCCAGCAATAGCCATGCAGCAGCCTGATCTATATGTTACGAGGTCTAGCTTTACCCCAAGCATGCATTAGCGGCACATCACTAAGACTTATCTATGAATATGTAGATAAATAATTATAGCTCCAGTGAGATGCTTCTAAATGGGCCAGTTTTTAAATTGGCTTAAATTAAATATATGGACTGGCTATGGTGTAAGCTTGCAAGTCTAATGGACAATTGGGCAACATATTCCTTGTGATTGCTTGTTTAGTCATATAGGTCAGTAGGGTCTTTCATTCTAATTAATTCTCAGATTTTGGAATTATAGATGTCATGGTCTTGTTTCTAAATCAGAATCTATGCATTGGGAATCTTTCCCCTCTCCCATTTTACTTTTTAAAATTCCAGATTGTGTACTGGGTACTTTGTATGCCCAGCCTGTTGCCACTTGCCTTCCTTCACGTTGTTTCTTTCTCTCTTCATGGATAAGGTGCACAAACACACTGCAAAAAATTGCACTTGATGTGATTATATGCATTCTTCTTCTGGTCTTTTACCAAATTATTGCAAAAAAAAAGTAATATCAAGGTTCTTCATATACATAAGGCCAGGACTCTCCCTACATTCCTTGTGTGCATGTCCATGGCAATAGAGAGGAAAAAATACAAAGGGACTGGGAGATATGATAAACTCTGCATACTCTGGTTCTGAATGCTGGATTCAAAATCAGGGCAAATTAAATGAAAAGCAGAGCAATGAGTAGAACAAGGGTCCACAATTGGGGGGGGGGGCTGGGGGCCCTCTGGACCTACGGTAGACTGTACCAGGCCCAAAGAGGGAAAAAAGTTCTTCCAGCTTATGGAATCCATCCCCACCCCCTCATCCCGAATTTGGAGGATATTGTTTACTATGTCTACTATATTTTATACTAAAACTGCTGTTTGTTCTAGGAATAGAATACGACCACATTTTCCAAATTTTTCACTTCAGGCCCACAGTCCACATTTTGGAATAATGGAATGTGCCTTTTATCATCTTTAGATGATTCAGCAAGCACAGCTGTACCTGAATGGAGATAACCTAGCCAGTTACTCATGATTTAATACAGTGGTCCCTCGACTTACAGAATTAATCCGTATTGGAACGGTGGCCGCAGGTCGAAAAGTCTGTAGGTCGAGGGTCCATTTCCCATAGGAATGCATTGAAAACCCATTAATCCGTAACCGGCCGAAGAAAAAATACCCCCCCACCAAAAAAGAAAATACAGTCACTTACCAGGTACAGTAGACCCAGCCCCGCTCCTCAGAGTCCCTTGGTAGCCCCTGAACAGCCGGACTCTGTGTGAGCAGAGCGCCGAACAGCTGAGAGGCGGCAACCCGCAGAGAGGCGGCAGCCATTTTGGAGAGGTGGCAGCCATTTTGAGAGGCAGCAGCCATGTGGTCGCCTCTCCAAAATGGCTGCCGCCTCTCCAAAATGGCTGCCGCCTCTCAGCTGGTTGCCGCCTCTCAGCTGTTTGGCGCTCTGCTCACACAGTCTGCTGTGTTCCAGGGCTACCAAGGGACTGTGAGGAGCGGGGCTCGGTCTACTGTACCTGGTAAGTGACTGTATTTTCTTTTTTTGGTGTGGGGGGTATGTTTTCTTCGGCTGGTTCCCCGCCTCCCCTTTCCGGTCTGTAGGTCGATTCTCCGGCCGCAAGTCGAAGTGAAATTTTGCGGCCGGAGAAGTCCGTAACTCGAAAAGTACGCAAGTGGAGCCATCTGTAAGTCGAGGGTCCACTGTATCTTGTTGAGATTAATGTTGCAATACTTTGACCATGTTTTGATCAAGAAGCTAGAGTTCCAGAGAGGGCATAGTGGCTAGTACTCACACAGTCTGGCTAATTGTTTTAGCTTATATACTGGGATGTATGTGTGATGCAGTTTTGAATTTCTGGTAAAATTCCTTTTGTTGTGCAGTAGGAGTACAAGAGACTCATGGAGGAGAATAGCTTTAAGTTGCCCAGATAGTCCACCTCTTTCTCATTAACAGGTATTTGAGGGCTCGACTCACTCTGAGACATTAGTAGTAGAAAGAATAACAATGTTTCATTTCTTATAGTTGTGAACAGATCAACAATAAACTAATAGACTACCTTTAAGAGACTAAAGAGAGAGAAGCACAAGAGGTGGGGCTCTCATTGAATTCTGATGTGGGAAGGGAATGATTAGTTAGTCCTGGATAAATTGACAGTCACCCCAACCCAGAAAAGTCCCTCCTAGTCACTCAAGCCACAGGCAGCATGCAAGATTGTAAAAACTCCAATAGAATAGACCTATTAAAAGCCAGATCTTAGGCTGGTTACTCACCCAACAAACAAGATGAATAATCCAGGATTTGATTTAGAGTTAATTCTCTGATTTGGGTGGGAGAGAAACAAGCCAGAGGGCTGGTTCCCTACCGTGTTCACATGTCATAATAAATAAACCAAATATTCAGGGTTTGTTTAGCAAGTCCTGCTGCAAGCTATTGGCATGCATCAGTATGCTACTCATTTATTGTACGTCAGTTCCTGCGTAATTCCTGGTTTATCATTATGTGCAGAAGAGGCCACTGTATCCTGGCCTGTCTTTGAAAATTATTTGGAAGATCAGTTAGTCCAAAATAAAAATAATTAAATAAAAGGCTGCAAGATCATTAGGTGCGGTTGCACAAATCGATCATATCACATGGGTGCTATTCCAAATGTTTTGGTTCCAGATGTTTCTAAGCCCAATTATATATGTTTGTTTACAAATTTGAAGTCCTTAACAGTTTGGAGCCAAAATACCTGAAAGATTGCATATTTCACATATGCCTTACGAAATCCTGAGGTCTCCTGATTGCCCCAGTCAAGTGAAATTGAATGTGCAGCTATCAGGAGCCTTTGACTGGTACCTTCATTGTGGCCATTGTGGCAGTTCCCATCAATTCCTACAGTTCCCATCAGCCCTATCCACTACAGCCTATGACAAAGGATGATGGGAGATATAGTCCAAAATATCCACAATGCTCTGGTTGTTTATGTGCTGTGTATTTCTCAGCTGTGCTGTATTATTATTATTTATTCTAGACATTTCTAGACTGCATATATTATTTTATGGTACTGCATTTACCGTAAATTGGATTTTATCATTTTGCAACCTATGAAGGCATTGCAACCTATGAAGATAGCACTCTTGTGCAACTATAGTGAATAAACAAATACAGTAATAGCAGATCAGGAGGTAGAGTTTCAAAAATGACAATTCTAAGGGCTAGCCCCTGCTAGAATATGTTATTTATTTATTTATTGGATTTCTATCCCACCCATCTAGACCAAAGGTCTACTCTAACAAAGTCCAAAGTTCTCCCCCAGATATATTTCTTCCTCTTTGCCACCATGTATTTTTAACCAAAGCAGTTGAGTTAGACCCAGATTATGTAAGTTGTCTTCAAGTCCCACTGAACTCGATCTTGAACTTGTCCCATCAATTTCAGTAGGAACACAACGTGAACCATTTTTAGACCACCATCAGGCCTTATGCCATGTTTTGCCCAGTATATGGAATAACCCTTCTTCCTCTTGTCCATCTGACCAACCAATTCCCATTCCTAGAGAATGTTCATATTCCTTCCACAAACCTTTGTCTTTCCTCCCTCCCCCCTGCCCTTTTGCAGTGTCTACAGGACTCACATCCTGTTATTTATTACTAAGAATCCCACAGATTTCACGGAACTAAACAAAAGTGCATGAGGGTTCAGCTTTCATTCCCGGGCCTACTGGGCTGAGCCATGTTAATTTTGTGTCCTGTACGGTGCCTCAAACACTGCTGCTTTCAAATAAATATTTAATGAGAAAAGGAAAGAGAAAGGAAACTTCATAGGAAAGACACATAAAATACTGTGGAGGTCAGATTTTTAGTTGGTACGACTCAGCATAATCCCAACCGCTACCGTACAGTTAGAATGATTTAGACTAAAGCTATCTAACCCCCACACAGTACAGTTGGCTGCTATTACCTAAACGCCTACAGCTCCATCAAATTAAAACTGTATTATTGTACTAATGTAATAACATGAATAAAAAATGAGTCTGAGCTAATGAATGTGTGATAAAAATTAATCTATTTGTTGCTTGTGCTGACTTCTTTTCAAATTTCTGAGTTTGGAAAATAAAACAATTTGGGTTCCATGCTGTTTTACAGTAAGTTTCTGCCCTGTGAGAATTTCACTAACAACTTATAAATGTCCTGAATCCAGAAATTTGCAACAGGAGTTCTGGTGCTTCCCTAACTATTTGAAGGCCTAACACCACCAGTGTAATTAAGTTTGGTTTTCTTCATTTTTCCCCTGCTGTTAGAAAGAAAACGTGTTGTTCAGCTTTCCAATATACAAGGAAAACTATATGAATGCTAATCTATTTAAACCTCAGTGGACTTGGGGGAAAAAAAGATTGACTTTGATTTTATTAATTGTTTTCTCAAATAAAACACTTAATAAGGGAGCTGAAGATGCTGCCTTTCACATTCGTACCAAGAATTTCAAATAAAAATCCTGTTTTCATTACCAAAGAAAGGAATAGTAATTGATTCTGCCAGTGCTTAATTGAAGCACCTACTGTGTGTCAAAATATTAATTTTTAAAAATCTTATCATTAAAAATAAAGGAAAGTCAGAATAATAAGAAAATTCAGCTCATGCATCTATAGGAATCATTGAATTTCTTCTGGCCTGTCCTCCATGTCAACGTCAGCTCGATGCAGTATAAAACTGAATAATATAAGGCCACGCTTATAAGGTCTTCAGCTGAAAATAATAACAGATTTCTTAATAAAGTTGAAGCTACCACAAATTGAATTTAAATCAATATGACATCAATTTCAGCATCTTTCACAGGATGTACATAGTATTAAATCAATTTCAGACCCTTTAGATAACTAGGATTTCAATCCATTGTCTAATCTGAGTATGCATCTTCATACACTTGCCACTCATCTTGGCTTGTGAAATCCAATGTAGTTAGGTCCATGCTGCACCTCTGCTCACTCCATCCCCACAAAGCACCTTGAGAACAAATTGGACTCCAAAATGCAAATTGTATCTCTGAGAAGCTGCTGGGGGGTGGGGGGGGGGAGAGGGTTTTTTGTAGAGTCTGAAAGTGGCCACCAAGAAGGCCCTCTATCACATTTCCACAAAATGTGCCTCCAACAATGGTAGGATCAAGATAAGGGTCTCTCCTGAAGTTTTTCAGTCCTATTTAAAGCTTTAAGGTTCCAAGGACATACAGCACACACTAGGTCCCAATAAGCAGCCCTTTCTATTTGTGGCCAGAAAAAGACAGAGAACCATTGAAGCTGTTGCGTCAATGGATTCCCATTCTACTCCTACGGGCATTGGTCTGCAATCTGGCCACAGCATTCTGAACCATTTGAAGCTTCTGGACACTTTCCGGAGACAGAGTCACACAGAGTTCGTCACAATAGTCCAGTTATTTATATTGAATTAGTTACCTATACTGACTCAGTATTCTTTAGTTGTACGCACAGGCTGTTTATCCCACAAGATGAATTATTTTATATTTGTTTATGCTGTACTTTTGAATTTGTTCAGCAGTGTCAGATTCTTAAATTTTTAAAATACTTGATAAGTTACTTTTTTCAATTTTTTAATGTATTGAATGTAGCAACATTTCAAGCATGTTATATCTTTGCTCTGATTTTCTGTACATGTAGATTTAATTTATGGCTAAACAAAAGATGGGGATTATTCATTTTCTTAAACCTCAGGAAGTTAGCTTCTCGGAAAGTTAATAGCTGTTGCAAGGGAGGTCCATCCAGAAGAAGGTTATGGTTGAAGCCAATGCTAACTTTCTTTCCATTGTGAATAAACTGTTGTGGAAGGAAACATTCCAACCAGAGGAGTAACAAATCTTTAACGCTTCTTCAATATATCCATCATTGCTATTGAGTTCAATCTTCTATTCTCTGTGCATTGGCTACTTCTTCTTTTTTAAAATAAGCACAGCCCTTGAAACAAAGCTTCAGTTGAAGAAAAAGCCTCTCCACTCAAACAACTGGCAATTTTGGTGGCTAGGTTTTAGTATCTCATTGGTGAAGCTTGGGTCATGTGAGATTGGTATATGTGGGGCAGGGATGAATGCATGGGGAAGATGCCTTGTTCTGAGCTCCTCGTGGCTATGTTGGTTCCATGTTTTGTGCTTCCATCTGAGAAAGAAGTGGCAAGACTGTCCATACATTCGGGGTGGAGGGATCCATGCATTTCCATCAGCAAAGTTCTCCCAGCAGGTTCATGTTCTTCCAGCAGCAATTTTTTTGCACTCTAGCAGCCTTGGCTGACCACCCTAGTTATGGTTCTGTTTCTGTGGTGTCACTTGAGTCAAGGGAATTCGGCATTGTAGACAAAAGCAGAAATAAGAAAAGGCTCAGAAGGGTCTATTCACTGTCTTATATGTAGGTAGCTTCCAGAGTTCATGTTTTACATTAGCCATAGATGGACATTCTCCAAGAGAGAAGAGAGGATTAGCAGGAAAAGACACAGGAAGTTAAACCGTAGATTAGACAAATGTGCAATTTTGCTTAAGTACCTTACATGACTGTAATTAAAAGTGCCTGAGCACTTCTTCACCAGCAGTATTAAGGATACCACATCCCACAATCATGAAGGTGCTTTAAAAGCTTCAATGGAATGTCTATTTTTTGCTAATGCACATCTTAATTTTTTTAAATGATGCTTTGTAATGAGAAACAAACTTGTAGTCCACATTAAGGCTTTAACCAATGTTTTGTTTGAGGACACTGGCTTTGATGTTTTTGATGAAGCAGCTACAAATGTTGAAGTACTCAACCATAGCTATGTTAGCCTTCTTCTTGTCATCATTTGACTGCAGATTATAAACCTAATAATGTGCAGCTTGTGATGGCTGGGGGCAAGGAGATAAACATAGCAGCTGTTTTCCTCTGTAAGGTGGATTTCCAGTGTGATTTCTGTAAAGTGACTGTGACATTCAGCGAAAACAATGAAGAGTCCCATGGCACCTGTAAGGCTAAGTAATTTTATTTGGTACAAGTCTTTGTGAACTGCAGTCTAGGAAAGTCTCAGATTGACTGAAAGACAGGAAATGATATAACACTGATAAACTTTGAGAGATTGTTCTTGATGGATTCAGTATATCTGAGACATATCAGCTGGGTTAAATTCTTCTTATTAACAATATATTGCTTAGAACTAGAAATGGAAATGTTGGTCAACTGTAAGGCCAAATGTGTACCTTCTACAATGCAAGAGATGATTAGGTATATGTTGTACTCTAATTATGAAATTTATGTGAATGGAAGAAGGATGAAAATTCTGAGATGGTGATGACTATATCTTGGTATGCCATCAGTGGAAATCTTGGAAGCCAGGCTTAGTGTGGTGGGATCATGGAAACTATAATCCGAAACATCTCGAGAGGCAAAGATTCCTCCCTCTTACGTGAAAGTGTTTGTAACACCTTCTAGTCTGTAGTCACTAGTGTTGTTTATATGATTCCTCATTCATAGTTGTTTAACAATTTTGTTGGTAAATCCTATAGTATCCTCTTGTATTGGACTTTGTTAATAAGTCTTCAGGGAATGTATTAATTTGCCAGACATGAGATGATCAGGATCCACCCTTTATTAATTTTACATGTATGTATGTGATTGGATGGATGGAAAGACAGAGAGACAGAGAGTGAGGCACATAGATACTCAGTATTATGGAGTCCTCTTTTTGGAAAGACATTTATTGAGGGAACATACAAGATATTAATATGTTGCTATATATGAAAGTGAAAGTACAGTTTCTATGTCCAGCTACTTCTGTGGTTCAAAATTCTATAACCAATTCCATAAATCCTCTTTGAAAGACCTTCTGAATAATAATCAGAACAATGAACTCCATTTCTATTTCTAATTCATCTTCATTAAAGCACCCGATGCTTCTTCTGTCCTTAGAGAATACAGACCACTGGCTTGATATGGCTATTTTTACTTAAGATCGATTCCATCCATACGTATGACTCATAACTGAGCAGTTCTAGAGCTTGGAAGAAGTAACAGCACAAGGTATGATAGCTCTGTAGCAGGTGGGATCAAACACTACGTGTATGGTCACAACATTAAATAACATGATTAATATTATAAAAAATAATAATCGTGTACAGTTTAGCATGTTTTATTAGGCTTTCCATGTTTACTCAAGCTTCTAAATATCAAGACACTGCACCTGTTAAGGGCTATGATGTCTTACATAGGTATCCATATGATGTGGTCTCCTATGGTGTAGTAAGTTCTGTCTTCAGCACTTTTCTGAAGGCAGATGGCTTTCTGGAACAGAATGATGGACTAAGTCCCAAATGTATCTGTTCATATGAATCCTATGCAACTGAAGCTATTGTGCAGCTGAAACAGTCATCCTCCATTGTAAGTGCCCAGTCAAAATCAGTACTTTTCAAATATTGCAGAGATGGAAGGAATATCATCTCTTCTCCCTCTCTGTCTTGTCTTTGACTACCTCCACTGTTAACGTTTAGATGTCCCTCACTCAAAATGCCATACACATTGACAACACCATATGTTATGCCTGTAGAGAAATAATAAAGATGTGCTGTCTTTTTAAAGAAATAAATATACATACGAACCTTGGAGGAAACATGGTGAGTAAAACATGGAACTGCCCGATATCCTTTTGTTGTTGTTGTTTGTTTTGTTTTGTTTTCCCCCATTTTGTATCATACGATTTCTTGGCACTACCTGTGTAATTTACTGTGAGTTGTGTTATGCTACCATTAGAGGGCAGAAAAGAGTAAGTGTGGAGACAGAAAATGAGCATTCAAACCTATAATCTTGGAAAAGAAGAGCTTGGATGTAGGTACAAAAAGACATTGTTTTAAATGACTCATCAGAGATAATATGCTGAACCTTGAATAATGAATTCTGTACTGAAATATCTAGCATCGCAAAACAGCTGCCTTTTTTTCCAAAAGGAGCTGAAGTTTTTGTTCCTGACATTGGTAAAACAGGACTCGGTCAATATCACAATCTCAGAAAAATATTTTTGTAAAAAATATGGCTTAGTCTTCCTTAAATGTTCTGAAAATATTCACATCCCATACTTTCAACTTTATTAAGCACAACAAACTTTAAATTAAGGACAGCCACTGTAACTGTGGGATTAATGTAGCTGCTGTATTTTTTGCACTTACAGACCAAATTTTGATTATGAATACTTCCATCCAAAAGTGTTGTATTGTGCTTATATACTTTGTATCTAGCTGCACAGGAAATTTTGTGAGTTTTAGTCCAAAAACCACAACTCTGTACTTCAACTTGTGTGATGGAAAGTGGCCTGAAGCTAAAATATAAACCAGGCATATTGGATGTGTTTGTATCCAAAAAGAATAAAAAACTGTGTTTTTTACCTTGCATTTTTTTGTATTTCTCTGCAATAAAAATACAGTGGTGCTATTCCTTTGAATCTGCAATGCAGCAAGGGGTGATGTTGAATTTTATGTATTATTTATGCATTTATGGAAGCATGTTTATACCCACTCTTCAACTAAAAAGACTCCCAACGTGGATTCCGCAAAATCAATTAAAACAAGATGGTCCTTTACCACTGATTTATATTGCAGTAGACATGACACAAAAGAAAAAGTGACATGAAGAAACAAGGTATCTTCCTTCATTTCATGAGTTCTACTTGTCTCAGAAGCCGTGGCCTGAACTAGGCTAACTCAACCACACATCACTAACAAAGGCAAAAGAGAATGCAAATCTGCATCCATTTGGAAATTAATGGTATCATTTCATCTTAGCCTTGTGGGAAAGACTTCAAGCAGGTGATTTGTCTACCTGCTTGGGCTGCTGTCCACGTGATAGCTGCTGAGCATCCATACAGCCTTTAGTCCTGTAGCTGATAGAAAAGGCTTGAGCATGCATCACTCTGCGCTTGTATCACAAATGACTGCACTCTAAACCTCCAAATAATCTCATTCATACAGATCAGGCTATACACATCAGGCATATGGTCCCTGGGATGTAGTTTGACTGTTATCAGGTTGAATAAACATACCCAGTGGTTAGGGATTATGGTGGTGCAGTCCATCAACAGCTGGAAGGTCACATATTCCCCAAACACCAAGCAGAGGATGCTATTAGAGGACTGGTTTCTGCAATGCAGGCACATCATCACTCTAATAACCACTAAATCAGCTTTATAAGAATAACACTAGTGTGTCATCTCATTATCTGCCAGCTGAAAAAATTGAGATATCTGCAGATGAAATGACTAACAGTGAAAACACATAAAACACTTTTTTAGCAAAGAGAAAACACAATCAAAGTGTAAAGAGGCCACTGTTGACCAGAACAACAGCTTGTCTGATCCAACATGCTTTTTCTGACACTGTCCAACTAGACAATTAGAGGAACACCCCAATCAAGGTATCAGGGCAAAGGACATTTCTGCTCCTTTCCAAGTTGGAGACACCAAACAACTGCAAAGGAAGGAAAGCTCATAAATAAAGACAATTCCCATCCTCTTCTTCCTACTGCAGCCACTTGGATTTCCCTCCAAATGTCCCTAGAGATAGGATAAGTGTGGGGGACTGTTGATGGGGGAAAGGGTACAGGAAATCCTTTTCCCGCACCACCCAATATATGTCCACTTATTATTCTAACCCATGTTGTTCAGGAAAGGCCTTGAATCCAGAGTTTGGAAAGCTATTTTAAGAATATATATATGAATGGGTGCACCATATATATAATGACATGCTGCACCCATTCATTGCTGAGCAGTGGTCGGATGAGAATGGGAACTCGGATTCAAACACCCAGCAGCACCATGTTTTAAAAGTGACCGGGCACAAGCTACCATTTCAGAGGGCTTGCCACCATTTCATTATCAATATCCTCTTCTTCTTCACCCTCCCAGGCAGTGATGGGTGAGTGGCATTAGCTCTGTCATTACTTCAAGCACTCCACCACCTCATGCCAGCTAATGGCTCGGCTGTCCCTGTTGCTCCCACTGATAGAGTTTTGCTATCTTGTATGACAGTTGTTCCAATGGTGCTATAGTGGCACTTGCTTAAGTTATCTTACGATCTAAGTAATGTATTCCAAACATAGCGACATAATACATTTTCATAATGCTCCGTGATACTATTTCATTTTCAATCTCCTGTCCTTATTTTCAGTTTTCCTTGTTTCATAATGTGTAACATGACATCTGTCTTTTTCTCTGTCGTAGATTTCATGTTTTCATTCAGGTTTCCACCACATCATTTCCCTTGAAGAGGACATAAGAGAATCCAGGCATTCCAGGTATACTGACAAGCAACTGGAAAGAATGGATGATGAGACTTTGCTAAAGTGCAAGAGGATCTAGTAAGAGGCTTATAAATGTGACACTTTCACAACTTCCCTTGGTGCATTTATATTTTACACACAAATAATAATAATTATCATCTTGGAACTGCATAGCTGGAAGGTACCTTATGAATCCAGCCCTTTGTCAAGAAGGTGCAGTGGGGAATTGAACTCCCAACCTCTGGCTCTGCAGCCAGATGCCGAAGCCATTGAGCTATCCAAGATGCCCCTTGCAAATGAAAACATGGAAATGTTTTTCTGAGAGTTGATCATGAGGCTTTGGAGGAAACCATGTGGAACATCAAGAAATGAAATGATTCAAGAAATGATCCAAGTCTTTCAAAGAATCATATAGAACATTGGAGGCAGCATCACTCCCCCTTCTGCAAGATGGAGATTAAATACATTAAGCCCTTCTTTTTAACAAGTTTCCAATTTAATTTTATATACTGTTGGTGGCCACAGGATTATGAGTGGAATTCTTCCAAGCTCCGGGAAATAATCTCTCTCTTTGGGATGGAGTAAGGAAGATACAGGAACACATATGCTGGAAAAGTGTTCTCCCTGCTTTTGGACTTTTTGAGATGCTGTATTCAAATTTTGTTGGAGCAATATGCTAGTGTTAGCATTCTTCAGGTTTAGCATCATTCCTAGGGTCACCAGAAGTTAAATCACTGAGAGAGTTGGCTAGGCTGGCCCCATCATCAATGTCCTTCTGCAAGTAGGCGAAGACCTTTCTCTTCAGGCAGGCTTTTCCTGAGTGACAGACTGTCTAGGAGAGGTTTTTAAATGAGATGGCTTGTATTTTGTTGCTTCTAAATCTAAGTAATGTTTTACGTAACATTCTTCATATAATGTTATTAATTTGTTTAATATTTGAATAATTCACTGTTTTTAGCTTTAATGTTGTGTTTTAATGATGTACTCTGCCTTGGGTCCTTTCTTAGGAGAAAGACAGGATAAAAATATTTTAAATAAATAGGTAAACACACATTTTAAGCACAGGCAGGAAAATAGGATCACTAAGACTCCATTCAATGCACAGACAACACTGCTGCTTCTGAGGGCTATTCTGAATTTCTGATAACACACTGTGGGACAATTATATTTCCCAAGCAAATTTCTGACTAAAAAGCAACCAACATTCTCAAGGTCTATTAAGTCAGTTGAGGACAGACTATACCAGAATAAATTAGTATAATGTCTAGTTAGAAAGTAAAGATGCTGTATAGGAAAGAACATTTATGGAGGTGTGGAGGAGGTTTAGTTTGCTAAGAGATCCATGATATGAATATAGGATTGTTACATGGATGCCCACTTTTTTCATCTGTAGAATGTTGAAGGCTACAGGTATGCAATGATTGGGAGAAGCCTTCTTTGGGTAAGAAGGGAGGAAATGATGTCCACAGTAGGGGGAAAAAGTAATATGGAGGCACTCTACGAGAGCTATCATCTTCAAAGAAACAGGTCTAAAGGGGGATCAAATATAAATACATAACATGCAGTATTATCGCAGACATTCCATGAAAGATTCCAATACAATGTGATTCCATAAGTCATGAAAGAAAGGTTTCTATTTTAATCCTGAAGCACATTTCCACGTGTTTGTAAATATATCACGGAACACTTAAGGGATAGAAAGAATACTTAATAAATTCCTTGTCAGTTTAGATTGTTTCATCATGAAAAGACATCTTGCTGAGTAATTTTAAAGGGCTGCCTTCAGCTGAAAGTGAGAGAAAGAACTCTTTTTCATCTTCAAGGCTTAGGTAATTTACATAAAATGTCTGTATGCTCCTTTTCCTGTGAAAAGCAACATGCTTGTGTATAAATAGCAAGCACAAAAGGAGTACCTCATTGTTAACAAGGATGCAAGCAATCCATTCACTGCTTCAGATCATTAAACCAACCTGCAAATATCCCAATTTCACACAATTTGTGCAACTACAGTCATTGCACATTCCTGGGGAAATAGACAAATTTTGTGGAAAAATGCACATTTTCGTCCAGAACGTCTTGTCAATATAAGAGTATTTGGAAAATTCCTTAGCATCCTTATAGGAAAGCATGAGAAAGTAGATGTCTCTTGCCTTCATGTGCCAAGTGCATGTGAAGCTTCCAGGAGCAGCAATTTTGCAATAAAATGGGGTGCTAGGCCATCAACCTTCCCTCCAAACCACAAGCTCCAAACCACAGATAGATAGATGCATGTTGGATTTCCCAAAAAATTTTTTGCTAATTTTCAGAGCTTACATAGCCCCTTGTGTGTCCTGGGGTTAGAAAACTGGGCCCTGGAATTTTTGAAATCATCCACTCAGGCATAGATCTTTTTGTTGTGGTTGCTCTTTACATCTGTTCCTGCTTTGCGAAGCAATACATGCAGGGGGTCTTTCTGAAATGTTGTGACTATCACTCAGCAATAGAATAGATGCTCTGTATGCAGAAGCTCTAAGGTTCAAAGTTGTTCCTTTTGTGAGGAATAATTTTGGTGGGTCTGCAGGTCATTCTTCTGCTTTGAGAGTCCTCCAGGTCTGCATGGTCACAAAAAATGTTTGTGTGTGAGGGGGGAGGAGAATGAAACTGGAAGTGACCAGAAGTTCATGGGTTGTAATATTACTCTACAATATAGTGCATCTTTATGTTGTAAAATAGTAAACTGACTTAGGATTTCGGAGTGGATAAGCAGACATCCCCTGCCCCACCTGCAGATGCTGATGATTCTTAGTCTCTCCCCATGCCCTTCCTTATTCATATGCAAAATCTTCTCCTAGGTCAGTCTGTTGACCTGTCTAGCCTAATACTGTCTATTCTGACTGGCAGACTCTGCAGGGTGTCAAGCAGAGTTCCGCCTTTCCCAACAGTCTCCCAGATACTTGGAACTAGAGATGGCTTGAACTGAACCTGGGACTTTCTACCTGCAAAGCTCATACTCTGCCACTGAGCTACAGTCTCTCCTCTAACACATTGCCAAAATGTTGTGAATTCAGAAATAATGAATGCAGATTAAATTCAAAGTATGCAAATCCAATGCACCATGTAATTTACTCTGAACAAAGTGTTTGGATTTCTCATATTAGAAGCTGAGTCGTCATATGGCTAAAAGCCAGGGGCACCATTTATGGCATTCATTCATCTCCTGTCCCCCATGATTATTCCTCAAGATCACATCTATCACTGGACAGCTCACTGTTTCTACATACTGAGTGATGATTGTTAAAAACAATAAAATGGTTCAGATGTTACACATGCATGCCAAAGGCACAAATCACATTGCTTTCTTTTTAAAAAAATAGGTAACTGATTGATCTGTTGATCTGTTGATAGTACTTTTGTGGTTTTTGTGAGACATAAAAAACAGCTTTAACAAATATTGTCAAACCAACTTTGAATTGCAATTTAGGCTACAATCCTGAAGCCCACTAAAGGCCAGATGTTACTACAGGCCAGATGTTATCCACTGGCAGGATAATACCTACATCTCTGAAAGTCCTCCAGTAAACCTGCAAAACACTTGATAGTTCTCAGCATCCCACTAGAAGTAATCCAATGATGTTGGGGAGAAAAATAAGGCACTTGAGGAAAGTGTTAGGGCCAGAACCTAAGCCCCCTCATTGGCCTAATATGCTTCCCTCAAAGGAACTTGAATTGATGAATATCTCAGTGGTTTAGCTATCTGGCAGTGGAGCCAGAGGTTGAGAGTTCAGTTCCTTACCGTACCTCCTTGACAAGGGCTGGACTCAACCTTAGTGTCCCTTCCAGCTCTGATTATAATACTAGCCCCTCCAAGAGTGGAGTTGATTCACTCCCATTGATCACTATGGGAGGAATGAGGGGCAGCAAAAAAGTAAGGCAAAACTGCCATCTTTTGACCAAGTCTTTTTTGACTTTGTTGGATTGGGCCACCATGTCTTAGGAAGTGGACATAGATCCATTACAGAACACCCACAAACTCATCTCCCACAGCCACTTTATGATTTTTCTGTTAATTTGAATCTGCTAAGAGCGAGACTTTAAGAATTGCATAGATAACTTGCCTTCTTTATGCAAGAACTTCTTGTACCCTCTTCTCATTACACACAATCATTGTAAAATCTTTTTTGTACAATGTTTGCTTGGAAATATGAATGAAAATCTATCAGTCTGTAATCCAACTAACCACAAATATGAGTTCTAAAATGTGTGTTTCTCTATATGTCCTATCGGCTAGGTAGATGAAAGTTTAATGAATACAAATGTGAAATAAGGTCTTGGTCAAACAGCCTGTTAGAAAAGTGATGCACAAAAGATTCTTTCAATCACAGCACTTTACCCCCTCTGAAAAGATCACTTAAAATATCACACCCAGTCCCTAGCAACATGTCATACAGTACTTATAGAGTCTTACATTAATTTCTAATAATAATACCCCATTAGTGTTAAGGAAATATATAATTTCTTTTTAGTGGTTTTTAGGAAAGTGCTGACATTGAACAAGAGGAGATTAATGTTAATTTCCTGCGTGCAAAAAAGTTTATATGTAGAGGGGAAAAGCTCAAATTTTCTTAAAAGGTAGTCCTTGACTGACATTTGTTTTTTTTAAAAAATGAGGAAGTAGCTGTCTCCTAGAAACATCTATCAGAGTAGTTGACTATTGCCCCCCACATCCCAAATATGTAAATTTACATGAGGGGGAGAATGGAAACAAATTAATTGCTTCCCCATAGGAAACTCATGACTGGAGTAGGAAGCATGGCCCACTCCAAAATAACACGGTGAGGCACCTCCTTGCTCATGCTTGGAGTCACAAGGACAGCTGCCCTCTTCTTAATTCTCACCAGTGATTCATGTACTGGATGTTGAACATATGCAAGATGGAGGCTTTTCTTCTCATGTAAGTTTGTTTGTCACACAATTTTAGAACCCTTGCATAATTGAAGTTCTAAATCATACAAGGTGTTTTCTTGATTACAGAAGGTTCCTAGCTCCAGCAGTTCATGTGCAATGTGCAGTGTAAAGGAGTGTCAGGTCACATCAATGAGAACATGATGGAAAATATGGTAGCTCATTTGCAGACTTATTACTGCTCTCATCACACAAGGTCCACAAATGAACATATCATCATCATCATCATCATCTTTGAACTACAGAACTAGAAGGGACCCTATGGATCATTCAGTCCAGCCCCTTTCAAGGAAGCACAGTGGGAAATCAAACTTCTAACCTCTGGCTCCATAGCCTGATACCTAAACCACTGAGCTATCCAGCAATCCAGCAATTCAATGTATATGATGAGCATATACAAAAAACAACTTTTCTTCTAGGAGAGAAATTATAGCTATCATCACTATTATGTCTCCTTTCTTACTCATACAGTTCAGCTGCATTTTGCCAACAGCAACTAAGCTCCACAGAGCGTCATATTTTGAATATGCAGCTGGAGGAGCCATAGCAGTAACATGTAACAGAACCCAGTTAATAGAGATTGTTGTTGTTTAGTCGTTTAGTCGTGTCCGACTCTTCGTGACCCCATGGACCAGAGCATGCCAGGCCCCCCTGTCCTCCACTGCCTCCCGGAGTTGGGTCAAATTCATGTTGGTAGCTTCGATGACACTGTCCATCCATCTCATCCTCTGTCGTCCCCTTCTCCTCTTGCCTTCACACTTTCCTAACATCAGGGTCTTTTCCAGGGAGTCTTCTCTTCTCATGAGATGGCCAAAGTATTGGAGCCTCAACTTCAGGATCTGTCCTTCCAGTGAGCACTCGGGGTTGATTTCCTTTAGAATGGATAGATTTGTTCTCCTTGCAGTCCAGGGGACTCTCAAGAGCCTCCTCCAGCACCACAATTCAAAAGCATCAATTCTTCGGCGGTCAGCTTTCTTTATGGTCCAGCTCTCACTTCCATACATCACTACAGGAAAAACCATAGCTTTGACTATGCGGACATTTGTTGGCAAGGTGATGTCTCTGCTTTTTAAAATGCTGTCGAGGTTTGTCATCGCTTTCCTCCCAAGAAGCAGGTGTCTTTTAATTTCGTGGCTGCTGTCACCATCTGCAGTGATCATGGAGCCCAAGAAAGTAAAATCTGTCACTGCCTCCATATCTTCCCCTTCTATTTGCCAGGAGGTGATGGGGCCCGTGGCCATGATCTTAGTTTTTTTGATGTTGAGCTTCAGACCGTTTTTTGCACTCTCCTCTTTCACCCTCATTAAGAGGTTATTTAATTCCTCCTCACTTTCTGCCATCAGAGTGGTATCATCTGCATATCTGAGGTTGTTGATATTTCTTCTGGCAATCTTAATTCCGGCTTGGGATTCCTCCAGTCCTGCCTTTCGCATGATGTATTCTGCATATAAGTTAAATAAGCTGGGGGACAATATACAGCCTTGTCGTACTCCTTTCCCAATTTTGAACCAATCAGTTGTTCCATATCCAGTTCTAACTGTTGCTTCCTGTCCCACATATAGGTTTCTCAGGAGATGGATAAGGTGGTCAGGCACTCCCATTTCTTTAAGAACTTGCCATAGTTTGCTGTGGTCCACACAGTCAAAGGCTTTTGCGTAGTCAATGAAGCAGAAGTAGATGTTTTTCTGGAACTCTCTGGCTTTCTCCATAATAGAGATTAGGTAACCAAAAATGGATACAATAGGTATGGTTTTCAAAACATCTCAAACTGGCAAGGGTTGTGGCTAAAGCAGTTAGAAGAAGCACTGAAATTTCCTTTTTGTCTGCAGAATTCAGTACACATTTACAAGGAAATAAACCCAACCACATAAAGTAGGACTAAATTCCATATGAACAAACATAGGATTGCACTGATCAACCTGTCAAGCTACAGACCAAATAAAGCCATTTCACATCTATTTCTACTCCCTATAAAATATGTATCCTTGTGATCTTTGGAATCTTTATTGAACTACAGATGTTGATAACAATAATGAATCTGAGACTGAAATGGTCCCACATAAGAAAAACATGGAAAGGTTTTCCTTCTTCTGTTCATCTGGATTAATATCAGATGTATTTTATCTACATTGCAGTTTTCAGAAGAATTTACTGCTAAATTTGGCATGGATAGGTAATGCAGATCTCTCTTTCAAGTAAGGTACTCATGTCAAGGTGTATGATTTTAAGTAGTTCACCTGCAAGTTATGTTGTAGGCAGATAGATAAATGAACAGACGGGTAGTTTATATATTTTAATAAGAGTAATATGAGTATAGACATTGATTAGGTATTTTGGGATATTTAAAATACATAGGAGTACGTAAAGTCACAGCCTGGGTTCATTTAGCCTTTTCATTTGTAGTGTTCCATCTTATATGAGTGCAAATCTATTTGAATCTCTTTAATATTCATGATCCTCTCACCATTCTGAGTGAAAGAGATAAAGCTTTTGATGGCAATCTGAAGAACTTGATTAACAATGTACTAATCATCAGCGCCATTGACCTGATTCAAAAAAATGTTTTCCATTCACCCATCATTCTATTACTAAAGATGATTGCACTACCTTACTATTTTTTCAACTGTATAAAACCATATGAACTGTAAATACCATGTCCTTTTAAAAAAACCAAGTGCACTCTGAAACAAAAGTAATTTAAATTAAAATACTGAAGTGACCTGTAATAACCAATTAGCACACAAACAGAGAAAAGCAACTTACATGTGAACTACTATAAACCAATTCACTTTGATTTCATATTAATAAATGTTAAATTGCAGCAAGGAATTAATTTTGCAATAAATTGTTATTGTTGTAATATCTAACAAAAGCATATTACTGGGAGTAATTATCCATATATCAGAATGAATGAATGTCGAGTGTGAATTATAATTACTCCTTAAATTGCTTATCATTCAAATGGTAGTTTTAGCAATAATATTTCAGTTACTATAACTTACCTTTCATCTGCTGAAATGTAGTATTCAATAGTTATACAATCTTGAATATTGTACATGTAATAAAAATAACTGATAAAGAAGAAGAAAAGCAACACTTCTGTATTTTCTGAAAATCTTGCTTCTTGCTGTTACAAGTTTAGGTAAAGGTTATGCACTTACAAACTTCAACTAAAATGCAACAATGTAACTGATCCATATGGACATGGGTCGATCGTCCAGTTCCCATTGCACCCTTACCCCGGAATAAAGACGCGAAACCAGAAATTATGGATTAAACATGGGCCACACTTTATTGAATATAATCATTGTTGCCAATCCTTTGGCAAAGGGGGGTCCTGCGGTAGTGTGGATTCAGGTTTCAAAACGTACGTCTAAACGGACCCTTTTAACAAACAAATGTGCGAGTCCCTGGCCCAAGTTCTCCCAGCCATGAAGACAGAGAGAAACTCGGCCGGCCCAAATTTGACCACCCCGGACCTCCAGCCACTCTCTCCTTGTTGACTGTTGGTCCGGGTGTGTCCCCAACTCATCTTTCCCCCCCCTAAGCACTGTAATCACACAATCCGCAGTGCTGGGAGTTCAGATGAGCTATAATTACCTGCTATTGCTATGGGACGCACCAAAATACCTGTTTAATCCGCACTAACTGCCACTGCATAGGGACTAGCCCTGCTAAGTCCCATGCCCACCATCAAGCCCATCCAGCTCCAGCAGCAGGCCTCCCTTGATGTCTTCAAGGAAGACATCCAAACCTCGTTCGGAAAGATGTACACCATCTGACCGAAAAAACTCTGGCCTATCCAAGCAGATCCTCTAGTGACCAATCACCGATCCAAGGCCACTGCAAACAGCTCTGCAGACTTCCCTGTTAACACTCCGTCGGGCACTTGTCGGCACACCACCTGCCTCTAAAATAAATACCGAAACCCGAGGAGCCTGCAGTGTCCAACTGGACCTGAAACTCAGCCCTAAGCATCCTCTGACCTCTCCAAAAGGAAATGCCATTGAAATAGTCTAGAAACTGCCTCCAAACTTCCAAATCCTCTCTTATACCAAACGTAATCCTGGTCCTATGGAATGGACGGTGCAGCCCCCGCATTGCATTACAAAGCCGACGCAGAAAGGCGCGACCTGGCGCCACCACTCTGCAGGCAAAGTTTAGATGTCCAACCATCTCCTGTAACTCCCTCAGGGTCACTTTTTTCCTTTGTAGCATTGAGGCTACCCTGACCTTAAGGTCAGCTAATTTTTCTTGTGGGAACTTAGATGTTTGCTGAACCGTGTCCAATTCAATACCTAAAAACGTCAGGGTCGACGTCGGCCCTTCTGTTTTTTCTTCGGCTACAGGTAGACCTAGTTCGTCCACCATTGCTCGGAAAGTATCTAAGATACATTTACACCTTCCTGTGTTCCTTTCACCACAAAAAAGATAATCATCTAGGTAATGGGCGGTATTTTTACATCCCACTCTAATCCTAAGCTTCCATTCAAGAAAAGAACTAAAGCGTTCAAAAGCTGCACATGAAACGGAGCAGCCCATAGGCAGTTCTCTAGCTATATAGAAAAAACCTTGAAAATAAAATCCTAACAGGTCAAAATCCTGTAGGTGGACTCGCAAAATCCGAAATGAAGATTTTATGTCACATTTTGCCAATTCTGCCCCCACACCGCACCTACGAACCATGCTAACAGCCTCATCAAAGGAGGTATAGCGGACAGTACAGAGCTCCTGAGGGATGGCATCATTAACCAACCCCCATTCAGGATAAGACAGGTGATGGATCAATCTAAACTCGCCAGGTGATTTCTTTGGTACGATTCCTAAAGGTGAGACCCGCAATGTCTCCAAAGGAGGTGTTGTGAATGGTCCCAACACCCTCCCCTCATGTACCTCCTTAGCTATCTTTTCTTGAACTATTCCTTCCATCCCGTGTATGGATTTAAGGTTTCTTGCAAAAAATGCCTTACGTTCCCCGGCCGCTGGTATCCTAAAGCCTTCTTTAAAACCTAATAATAAATAACTGGCGTCATCCCTTCTGGGATAGTCGCACAGCCATGTTTCTAAGACTAAAAATTTAATTGGACTGGGCCCCTTTACCAGGGTTACCCCCTCCACCGTTGGGTTTCTTCCCACCTCCGGGGCCTTTTGCCTGCCTTGGAGCACCAGCTCTGAAGCACGTGGCACTGGGGTGTTGTCCCCCACACACCGTGCATTCGTGCCTAAACCTACACAGTTTCTTGGAGCACACACCCCTTGAGTTGTACTCCCCGGGACGACACCGTCCCCGGAGTTGAACCACCTGCCCCGCGCTTACATGGGGAGTCATATTCACCACTGCCTTCCTAATCAAATGCCCACTATCCGTCCTGTCACCTAAATTGGGCCTGGCCGGGGTCATCGACTGTAACCAAAGGCCGGCCAGTGGCTCGTCCCAACGTAAATTGGGGTGAATGGCACTTCTCATACGGAACGCCTCGTCATAAGAAAGCCATGCCTGCCCTGCAAAATCCACGTCTGCCCTATAAATGAGATCTAAATATTGGAATAGGGACAATGCCCACCAAGGCTGGGCCCGTACTACCACCCCGTGTAAATTAAGAAACCCGGCAGCCAATTGGACCAAGTCCTATCTGGCCTCTTGCGCCTACGTCTCTTCTTGTCCCTCTCATCTTCCTTATTCAGATCCTTCTTTTCTACATTTCTATTCAGTCACTCAAACAAATCCACATACTCTTCTTTTCAAATCTTCTCTTTGGTCGCTGGTGTCAAGTGGTCACCCAGCGGCATCGCACGATTCCCAAATGGTAAAGCTTGTAAGGACACGGTATTATAACCTGTGTCCGGAACTGAAGGGTCAAACACCCACACCAGCAGCCGGAGTTACCAGGGCTGGAACTGTAGGTTGTGTGAATGGCGCAGCCCAGCCGCCTAAGTGGGCACTCGTATAGGGCCATGAAGCACTAGGAGCCCCAAAAGTCTGTGTATTATATGTTGGATAGGGCTGCGAAGTAAATTGGCCACTACCAGGCCAAGGGCACGCCGGCAGTGTCGATGACAAGTTGGGCGCAGTGGCTAAACCGCTGCCTGGCCAAGGCCAAGCCGGAAATGGTATGGACATGTCAGGTGTAGGTGCTTGTCCCGTGCTCGGCCCAGGCCATGCAGGGAACTGCGGTGAATTGTCGTGTGCAGTAGGGGACTCACCTGACAAAGGCATCGTGACAGGCTCGTCCCTGCCCTCTGTGTTGTCCTGACCAGCTTCCCCCATTGTCTCCTGCCTGCCCGAGGTGGGTGTACTGGACACTACTGTAATTGGAGTAGACCTGTCGTTGTCCGTGTCCTGGTGTGATGCCTGTACCATCGTCCCCTCAGCTTCCTTTCCGGGTATGCCTTCTTTGTGCTGTTCTGCTTCTAAAACGGCAAACCTAGTCATTAGGTTGTCTGCCAGAGCCCTAAGCTTAGCTCTACGGTGACCTTTGGAGTCCCTAGCCAACCGGTGCGGCTGCGCCTCGTTAGATTGAAGGGTTGCCCTAGCCGATCTAGCGGCTTCAAGAGCAGCGATCTTGTCTTGGAGTTGTTGCCAGATGGGCCATGACTCCTCGTCTGAAGAAGACTGTGATGGTGAAACCTGAGGTACCGGCCATTTTTTGCCAGCTGTTTTCCCTTCTTATTCCCTTGACCCTTCCTCGGGGCCATTTTGCGTTCTAAATTTACTCCTGACCACTGAAATCCCAAACCTCAGGATCCTGGCCTCTAGTTCGTGAAGCAACTTCTGGCTTACCCAGGCCACACTGAGAAATGGGAGCTAGATACCAGTAATTTATGACCGTGCAGCTCTTCCGTACTCCAATACTAGTAGGATTAATCTTATTATTAAGTCTTTTATTTTATTTTATAATTATGTATTTATTATTATTATTAGTTATTTATTAATTTTTTAAAAATTAATCAATGCGATCAATGAATTATAATTGATTAATTAATTACTCACTATTTGCGTATCCCCCTAGTAACTCCCACTTTCTTAAAATCAAATTAATTAATTAGCCTGCTACCTATATACTCAATCAATTCAATTATTCAATTAATTATTAAGTTAATAAAATGTTATTAATGCTTCAGCACTTTAATTAATTGCTACCTACAATTACTCAAGTGATTTAAATGATTATTCTACCCAAAAAAAATTTTTTTTTGCTTAATCAATGCCTGCAAGGATAAAAAATTAATTCTAATGTATCATTAATTATATAACGAATGCTAAAAATCACCTCAAACAAAACTATCACAAAACAAAGGAGCCTACTAAACAACTAAGATTGTCTTAACAAATCTCCCCTGTAAATCGTCTGCAACCAACCGCCTAATGGACTTATTTCAAAAACAGGCAGCCGAGAGATGCTTGGAAAAAAAAGGGGGGGAAGGCACACTGCTCGCTGAGGAGCCTAATGGCTGAACCGCGCCGCCTCCTACTCTGCAGCTGAGTACCAGGGGACTATATAAATGAATTTATTTTTGTCAATTAATTGCCCCGACGCCCGTTTCTCATTGATTAACAGCAATCGTATTATTATTTATACCCCAAAAGGCTGCTCACGCAGCTCGCGTGAGTGTCACTGTTGCACCCCCCCTTTAGTACAGTGGAATCAACCAAATCAGAAAGAATTAATGAATTAATTATAATGCAAACAAAGAACAATTAGGTCAAATGTAAAAAAGGTGTTAACGAGGTAAACAAAATTAAAGCAAAACCGATCAGTATAAACGCCAGCCAAACTGAGGGGCCCCCCCCGATCCACACGATAAGCTGCGAGGACCTTGCGACCAACTACGCAGTTGGTTGAGATCTGAACAGCCAGTCTCCTTCTTTAGCAAATGCCAGCAAGAAAGAGGAAGAGAAGAGGGGGGAACAGTCCTTAAATAACTTATCGTTCCCCCCTCTTCTTGAATCTGCTCGCGTGAGACTTGAGAGATCTCGCTTCTTCCAGGGAAGACGGCAAAGGTAAGCCATGCTGCTGAAGCCCAGCACTGCAGCGGCTTAGTCATTCTGTATTGATAGCACCAGACAGTTCACATACACATTTATCATTCATTGCCTGTGCAGCATCAAAGGAAGACTTCCATGTTTGACTAAGCTACTTCATTTCAATAATAATCACAGATAGAACTTTCTTAACATTGACGTCAACTCAATCATACTCCTAGTAAAATGAGACCAACCATATATTCCACTGAGTATCTTCAAAGCACAACTCAGTCTTTGATGCAATGTGAGGGCTTTGAGGGGGTTCTTGACCCACCCACCCTGTTCCTAACGTCCATTTGTTCAAAAACCTTGTTTGCCCAAAGCCCATACATATACCTCCAAATGTGCAAAATGTATTGTATGTGCATGTTGTAGTGTCCTTTTCCCCACCCCCAAAGGTAAAGATTTTTTGTACATTCAGTGTAAAAACATGGAGTGCATGAAGACTGGGCACAATGCCAACAGGTTTGAATGCCAAACAGAGCTCAAGTCCTCAGCCATCAAGTGTTAATTCAAATAAATAAATAAATAAATAGAAATACAAGATGAGACAAAATGAGATCAGATCAAAATAAAATAAAATAAAATAAAATAAAGCATGCAACACTGTCTATACAACACTGGTTCTGAGATTTAAAACCAAACTAAAGGCATGCATAGACAGAGGCAGATCTACTATTAAACTAATGAAGCTTAAGCTTCAGGACCCCTAGTCCCAGAGGGGCCCCAGAAGCAACTTTGTCCACATTTTTAAAAAAGGAGGTGATCTGCCATGGAACAAACCCACTGAAGAAGATAACAGTGGTTACCCAGACCTTGTTGCCGATTGCAAAGGCCCCCTTAACAGTTTAAGCTTCGGGGTCTCAAAAATGTAGGTCTGCCCCTGTGCATAGACATACATTTTTAAAGCACGTAATAAAGGGACATCATAACATAGGAAATAGAGATAGGCCTGAACTGCCGGTTCAGCAGTTGGTGCCACTTCAGTCCTCCAGCCACACAGCTGTCCCATGAACACTCTGGCTTCCAAGACCCACGTCCTGCAGCAGGTGCCCACTCAGAGGCAGTAGCGCAGCTTCCCAGCCCTGCCTCCTCCAGTGGGCACTCACTCATAGGTAGCACGAAGCCATATTCCTGCCTCTGAGTGGCTGCCCCCTAGAGGAGGCAGGGCTAGGAAGCTGGGGTGCCTGAGGAACAGCTGTGCGGCCGAAGGGCTGAACCAGCATTAACCGCCAAACCATGGTTCATGTCCATCTCTAATTAGAAGTATAGAATGTGGTTATCATTGTCCAACATTTAAATGGCAGCTTGATGTCTTAGAATTAGAAAATGCTAATTTTCTGACCATTTTAGAAATGCAGTAAAGAAATGTAATAAAACATGACGACATACCGACTGGGGGGGATTCTTGTTGTTTTGAAGATTTCTAATAACAATTCTGATGCACTTGTTGTTGTTCTCAGGCAGAGGGGTGCTCCCAAGAAGGAACTGTACAAATATTACATTTGATTTTAAAATCCATAGTGATATTTTAGGGAGTTCCTAACAGATATTTTCAAACCAATATGTTGTCAGAATTAACCTAAAGTCTGACACCATTTGGAAATAATTTAAATAAAATTACACAATGCAAGTCTGTGTATGCCTACTCAAACACTAGGTTTCCCTGAGTGTAATGGATTTTACTTCCAACATACATGGGGATAGGAACAGGAATGCAGCCTTAAACTGTACTATTTATTTATTTATTTATTTATTTATTTATTTATTTATTTATTTATTTATTTATTTATTTATCCCTCCAAGTGGGATCTGAAGGCCTTAGGAATGGACCTCAACAGATAGGAAACTTTGACATCTGAGCGTTCAGCCTGGAGGCAGGTGGTGCATCATTGTCTGTCCAAATTTGAAGAGACACTTGTTCAGCAGGCCGAGGCAAAGAGGCAGTCCCGAAACCAGCAAAATCAGGGAGCTGGACAGGGGACAGATTGTATTTGTCTTCAGTGTGGAAGGGATTGTCACTCTCAAATTGGCCTTCTCAGCCACACTAGATGCTGTTCCAAGACCTCTATTCAGAGCACGTTACCATAATCTCTCGAGACTGAAGAATGCCTACAGACAGATCTCTCCCTCCTTTCTCCTTAAAAAAAGACTATTATATGAAATTCTTGGCATGCTCCTTTTCAGAGAAAATTAGTCATCATGCTAGTGCAGGACTGCATAAAAAGGAATTAAATGTGTCCTTCAGGGAGATGAAAATGGTGCACATTTTCTAAAATATTGTAAATCCTTCTTAAAGGAAAGGTAAACATATTTCAATTTGCACACTCTTAGAAGTCCCATGTGTCCATTAAGGCAGTAATCCTATGCCCAGTTGCATGTGTTATATATCATCAAGTTGCAGCTGACTTACAGCAGTTCAGATAGGGTTGGCAAGGTAAGTGAGAAGGAATTTGAACCCAGGTCTCTTGAGTCCTGGTCCCTCATACAATTCATTACATATCACAGGCTGGTAGTAATTCCAGTGAATGTAGTGATCCCTCCCAAGATTGCACTGTTTATCTTTTTTAAATGAAACAGAAAGATCTTTGTTCTCTTCAAGGAAAAGTAATTTTTATCAGCTAAGAATAAAACTAACAATTCATACATGTTTATCTGGATCAGAAAAACACAATTTGTCAAGGGCTGATATGGAGTATTTAATATTAAAAAGCAATGCAGCTGGTTTTGGTGGTAAACTGAATGTAAAAATCAAATACACAACATGGTTTAAAACCTTATTTTGTATGATTTTGTTATTTATTTTTGAGTTTTATTGTTCTACAAAGTTTGCAAGATACAGATTTATAACATACTGTGCAGAATCTTTCCTATGTATTTTACTTGGGTTTGTTTTTCTTTTTCTTTTTCTTTTTTTTCTTTCTTTTTCTTTTTTTTTTTTTTTTGTGGTAATTGAGATCTCCTTATTATCACTTGACAATAAAAGCTAAATAATAGTGGCTTTATTCGATCTATTCTACAAAATAGGGATGTGTGAGAATTTCATTTGGCTTTGTTTTTTAATAAGGACCTTTGCAAAACATGCTCCCTCCCCCCCCCCCCCCCCAGAAATTCAAGGATAGAAGTTTGAGAGTTTATCTCTTAAATTTTGACTTCATGAATCCCCTTGTAATCAACCATATTTGCAGGTGCTGAATTAAGGTTGCTACCAGTTTTGGGTTTTTTTTTTCTTTTTTTACCTGAGAGGATTCTCATTTTTAACAGACATGTACAAAATGATTTCCTCTAAACTGGGTACCACTGTTGAATTTGGCCAGAGTGGATGATAAAGAACTTTGCTTGACTTGTGGACTTTAAACATATAGGCTTTTTAAATTCATTATGGAAAAAATTGATACACTACTCAGAATGAAACAATGTAATCCTCCTTTTGATTATCTTAAAATAACTATTTGATGAACTGATTGCTCATAACTACTAGATTCAAGGCCACCATCCACCAATTATAAACTAGATCACATTTAAGGTTTGTGAGTGGCTTATAAAGGTCAAGGGACCTGGTGACTTGAAGGAGCACCTTTTCCCTTAGAGAGCAATTTGATCTTTGAGGTCATATCAGAGAGGCCATTCTAGTGGTGCCACATACCCCTGAAATTAAAGGATATAACAGGGGTTTCCTACCAACTCTCCTCAGACTGAAGAAGCTACTTGGATGAGTTGTGAAACGTTCACCCTAATAAGAAAGAAGTCCAGTTGCCATGACTCAACTTTCAGATAACCCTTGAAATTGATTGTGCAGCTGTTCAAAGTGGAACACTTAGCTCCAACAATGTGAAATATCCATATCTCTGAAAGGCAACATACACTAGTTTTTTTTAAATTTTAGACACACATTAAAAACTCACATATTTTTGCAAGCTCCCATTTGTTTAATGGAAAATGTAACTATTGCATTTTAATTGTGTGAACTGTGATTACATTTTTTTTACTGTTTTGTACAGCACTTCAAAACCATCAGTGTTAAGCACTTTATAAATATTATGAAGTGGATAAATAATCAATATTTTTCTGATGCAAACTCTACAACAACCTACTCTCTTTTAGTCCAAACCCTATTCATTTCAGTGCTTGATTCAGTGCTCCAACAATGGAGGCATTCAAGAGAAATTTAGACAACCCCCTAGCAGATATTCTTTGATCTGTATTCCTGCAATGAGCAGTGGGGTTGGACTCGATGGCCTTATAGGCTCCTTCTAACTTCACTATTCTATGATTCTACAGAGACGGGAAGCTTGGTCTCTTATCTTTTGTGACACCATGATTCAAAGAGGTACAGAGCTAGGGATTCTAGATTTTCTTAAGCAACTGGATCTCCTTCTTTTCTATGCTGAAAATGTTCAATGGGGATATGTACCCCAGAGAAAAATGAGTACCTAAAATAAGATGTCACACCACTTCTCTCTGATACTGATGTCCAACTTCTCTTTGACTTGTCACTTGACTACTGAGGTAATTTGTTGTTGTTGTTGTTTAGTCGTTAAGTCGTGTCCGACTCTTTGTGACCCCATGGACCAAAGCACACCAGGCCCTCCTGTCTTCCACTGCCTCCCGGATTTTGGTCAAATTCATGTTGGTCACTTCGGTGACACTGTCCAACCATCTCATCCTCTGTCATCCCCTTCTCCTCTTGCCTTCACACTTTCCCAACATCAGGGGCTTTTCCAGGGAGTCTTCTCTTCTCATGAGATGGCCAAAGTATTGGAGCCTCAGCTTCAGGATCTGTCCTTCCAGTGAGCACTCAGGGTTGGTTTCCTTCAGAATGGATAGGTTTGTTCTCCTTGCAGTCCAGGGGACTCTCAAGAGTCTCCTCCAGCACCACAATTCAAGGTATAGCTAGATATAATTAATTCCTTATTTTTCTTCTTCATTATTTAGATGCAAAACAGGTTTGATATCAGTTATACAAAATCATTTTAATACATAGAATAATGCAATTTAAAAATCCATAGATGAATCTTAAAAATCCAGTCCAGCATATGTACAAATGTCAATATAATGTTTTTTAAAAAACAAAACACCACTAGAGTACAAATGTCAGGAGCTAATACCAACCAATAAACATTAGGGTTGCCAAGTGACCTCAGTTGATGTTATTCTCCCACATACCACATAGTTATTCTGCAGTATGGTATCATACCAATAAATATACATGTAACAAACACCAAGGACTGGATGAAAAGACAAGAACAATAGGAAACATCTTCAGTTTCTTACAAATGTTATCCTGGACTCAGTTCTTCCATAAGAAATTTTTGTGTTCATGAAACTTAAATATTCAATCAGGAGTACATATGCATGCTTAATTTTTCTAATCATTATGGAGTTGGGAGGGATGTTATGAGTCATCTAGTCTAATTTCCAGCCAGTTCAGGAATCCACAGCTAAAGTATCTCTGACAGATAGCCATTCAACTTTTATTTAAAAACCTCTAATGATGGAGAGCCCACCGCTTTCTAGGGTAGTCCAGTCCACCACTGAATAGCTCCACTGGCAGGAGATGCTTCCTAATGTTTAGTTAGCATTGTCTTTCATGAGCACATTGGTTCAGATCCTATCTTCTGCAGCAGCAGAAAACATGCTCACCCTCTCTTTCATGTGACAGACCTTCAGGTGTCTGTCGATGGTCATCTAAATCATGTCTCAGTTTCCTCTTCACTTAGCTTCCTTTACTGATTCACATAGGGCTTGTTTTCTAGCCTTTACCTTGTGCATATTGCTGGAATGTTTTCCCCTTCCCCATTTGGTTAACCAAATATATATTTTGTTTGTTTAATATATTTCATCATCTTAGAACTGCATAGCTGGAAGGGAGCCTATGGATCACCGAGTCTAGCCCCTGTCAAGGAAGCCCAGTGGGGGAATCAAACTCCCAACCTCTGGCTCTGTAGCCAGATGCCTTAAACCACTGAGCTTTCCAGCACTTAATTTACACTCCACCTTTCTCCCAAGGGGGCTTACAAAAAAAAACCAGAACAACTAAAAAGACAATAAATTGCAATATTTAAAAAATACAACATATTGGGAGAAACCCTGTTGTTTTGTTATGTTTGCTGAAGTCAAACAACGTAACTTTCAGTAGGTGAAATTCTGTTGCTTAGGCGAATAAGTCACAACTAAGGTAAGCCCATTGAACAGTGGAGATTAGATGAACTGCTCCCTACGTACCATTGATTGATTAAGCCAAGTCTAGTTGCAAATTACTATGTTAAACAAAAGGATTCCAGCCAGTGCCTTGTAACTTGCAATTAACAAGTCCCCACTGGGATTCTTGAGTATGTACCAAGCCAGCAAGCATGCATGTTCCCAACAATCCTGACTGTAACTTGTTCATTGCAATCTAGAAGTGATTGAATGCTATGCAGTTTGCATTCCTCATGTGTAATGAAAAGAGATGGGCAGCTGACCACTCAACAGCTGCATAGGGAGAATCCCTATCCCACTTCCATGCCTGAATGGTTGGCTGTCGGCGGAGGTGGGGAAGAGTAGCCCAAGCTCCTGCCTGCACTGGCCCACCACTGCAGAAAGAGGACCCCAGAAGCTATCAGTGGGGGGAGGGAACATACAGCACTTGTGGAGCCACATGGAGGCCTTCAATGAAGGGATACCACTTAGGTCATGCCCATCACTAGTAACAAAGCAACAAGATTTCAACCATTACACATGAAACAGTATAGAATAATTCCCCTTTAATATCATTTAAAAACATTTTAAAATTGTGACAACCCTATTAAGACATCTCCTTTGACAGTAATTTACTTAGTAAAAGACTGCTTAAAAGAAGAGAATGATAGAAGGAAGGGTGACAGCCTGTTTCCCATGGAAGGGAAATCCAAAGCCACCAAAAAGTTCCCTTCCTGTGCCTGTGAAGGTGGTTTGGAATGAGACAAGGACGTCCCTCAAAGATTTAAAACCCAGGGCAGCTCATTTGGGGAAGGCACCGTTCCTCAGACAGATTGGACCCAAGTAGTTTAGGGCTTTATAACATTTATAACAATAGAAATATGTATGTCTGGATCGTGTATCTTTTCCCTCAGATATCTCCACAGCCTTCTGTCATTCATTACTCTTCCACAACTCAAATTGTATCTACCTCATGGGCAGTCTTAAAATGCAGATCAAGACAATCCCCCAGGATCCTGAGCTGAAATCAGATTCCTCACAGGTTCTTGTTGGGGAGTGTTAATCTACTGTTCATAAAAACGAACGAACAAACAAACAAACAAACCCTGAAATAATTTACTTGAACCTTTATCCCTTCTTCAAAACAAAAGGCTCCTGTTATTTTGGCATTCTTTTTCAATCTTAACCAGGCTGGCCCTACCATTAGGTGGGGGCATCAAGTGGCTGATCTGGAGTATAATGGAAAGGTAGCAAATTCTATCTATCTATCTATCTATCTATCTAAATAAATAAATAAATAAATAAATAAATAAATAAATAAAGCTATGCTATTGCTCTAGGCAGTATGACATTGAAAATAAAACTCTCCAGCATCTGAGTTAGTTACATTTTTAGAGCCACTTGAGATAATGTTTTAAATGCAGGAACGCAACAAATAGCTTTCTTCATCATTACTGTTAAGGTTCTATTAAACTGAAGGGGTTTTGCCAATATGTTATTTCAGGAGAGGTGAACATAATTTTGGAAAAGAAAAATGGTGTAGCTCTGCAATACAGGGCCCTGGGAAATGTTATTTTAAAGCTGTTTGCCTTTTAAATGGCAACAGTCTGTATATCTATTTGTCTAGACCCCATCAAGAGTGCTATTGTAGCTGGAGGCTTGGTCCTGAAGAAGACTAAAGGGCTACATCATGTCAAAAACCTGAAGTAGGAATTATTTCCTTTCTTGCTTCAGTTCACAGCTGTATTATGTCACCAAATCACATCACAGTGTAATCAAAGATGAATAAAATATTTTTCCCCTTTACCTTAAATGCTTTTTCCTATCAATTACAATCAAAGGACATGATTTCAGGTCTGTCAGTTGGCTGGGTTCCCTCTGACTGATGACTCTAAAACTGTAATCTACTAAATATAAAATGAATCAGAGAAGTCTCAGAATGATTCTGCCATTAAGAAAGAACTTGTTGGGTTGTGGGTTGTTTTTTTTTTTCTTCTTTTGCTCCCACAGGGGACAGAAAAATAATTGGTCTTTAAAGAATGAAATCAAAGATGTTAAAAATGACTCTTGTGGTCTATTCCCTGCTCTGTATTATTGTCATTTTTCTCTGCACTAACATTCCAGTAATTTTCCTTTGGGGAAAGCTCATATCGCTATTCTAATCAACCTGATTCTCATCCCATGTGCCATTAAAGTAAACATTATCTAATATCTTATTTTTATAAGTCCATACTTTTTGTCCATATTATTAGGTGCTCTGTAATGGCAAACTGTAATCCCACTACAGCTACAACTTCTAGGCAGTTTACTAGCTTGATTACATCATTAACCATAATCAAAAACAGTTCCCCAGAATGATTTCAGCTTAGTAGTAGGGATTGCTTCCTTTGATCTCAGTGGCATCATTTTATGATAGGTTGCTCCTCATTTACACTACAAATGCTGGCAAAAATGAAAGTGGTATCTTCACGAGAAATATTGGATAAAATAAAATAAAATAAAATAACCCGTTCAGCCGTCTATGTGAGCAGCTTTCATCAACGAACAATCAGAATTTCTTTTCTTTCTTTTTTTTAAAGCCTGAAAGAAAAATTCTAGATTGTGTCTGGTCTCTGTATGATATTTCTTTGTGTTTTCTGGCATTTTTAACACTGTCTATGTGAGCGAACGTACTAAAAATAACTCAGTTTGCATTGTGCTCAAGCAAAATGAGTTTGATCATCACAACACTGCTGTACTTCAGAAATATCTATATCTATCTATATATACACACACAAAGTGTAACATTTTATTTTAATGTACTAATAATACTTAATAAAAAAACTTCATTATCAGATAGTGATAGGGCATTGTTGCTCTTTTACAATTTTGCTTGTAATATTGTCATCACTGATAAGCAAATATGAACCTACAGATTGCATGCCATTACCAAGGACATAATATTTCTTTATGTGCTGAAAATGGGGTTTCTAGAGGTTATTTGGATAGCACAATATATGACACTACAAAAATATTATATAGTGGAGGTCCAGTGCAAACTAAAAGAGATTTAAAGGTTACTAACACAGTGCATTCCAGTCCACAAGTTTTAGACAACAGCTCTCATAATTGCTGGTTATTGCCCATGCTAGCTGGAATGATGGGAATTATAACCCATCAGCACCAGGTTGAGGGGAGCTACCTTACTAAGTGCTGTTACCCACCAAACATGAAACGTGAATATGGAACACCCATTCTAAAACCCATATGGTATGGTTGGGGTGGAGTGGGTGGACAGAGAGGTCCCCTGGTTTCCTCCAGTGAACACAATCTAATATGAGGTTATGTTAAAGAAAACTAGAGGATCCTGCACAGTTGAATACAGGGCCACTTTCAAAGGTGCACTAATCTCAACAACATACTGATGTTTGCCACCTTAATGAGACAAAAAAAATCGTTCTCAGCTTTTGAATACAGATGCATATGGCTTTCCACCTCTTTGTGCATCACAGGTTGCTGCTGTGGAGAACAACTTACACTTAAGAAAAAATTTGAGGAGTGTAGATGGTGAAGGAACAAATTGAAAAGCCACAAGAAGGAATAAACTGAGTGGTTCCTGTGCACACATAGAAAGCTGCATGCAGTGTTTTGGACACTGTCCTATGGGCAGAAGTACTCAAGTGCAGATGACACACGAGTTCCCTGTTCCATGTTACATCAGAAATGCAAAAAGCAGATGTGTGAGTCACTGGCCTTTCCTACTGTGCTTTCTATCATGTGAGTATTTCCATAGTTTGGGATTCTTTGTTACTGTAGTAACTTTTGTCCTTTTCTTTACTTTTCCTTCCTTCCCTCCTTCCCTTCTTCCTTCCTTTGGTATTTACCACTTCAGTGTTTTGATTAACCCATCATCATATGATGTAGTTTAATCAACCACTAATTTCAACAGTATAATCTAACCAATAACTAGGGAGGAGAGGTACAAAAAACAATGAAAACAATAATGCCCTATGGATTTCTATGGAGGGTGGTTTTTTAAAAAATGTACTATGAATTATTATAAAACCTAAAACTTCATAAACGGTGCAGGCCTGTGCTATAGTGAATCAATGCAATTATTATGGTTCCTTTTTGTCCTGCTATTTACATAGTATTCATGTGTCATCCGTATGGCCCCTGTTTAACTGAACAAGAACCTCATAGTGACTTTTGCTCACCCATAATTCACAAAACATGTTCTGTGATTATGTTGGCATCAACACAATGTTGGCATTTCTTTCTTTCTTTCTTTCTTTCTTTCTTTCTTTCTTTCTTTCTTTCTTTCTTTCTTTCTTTCTTTCTGTCTGTCTGTCTGTCTGTCTGTCTTTCTTTCTTTTCTTTTTTTTTTTTGGCAAAAAAGGAAAGAAAAGAAAAGTTCCTTTGGAATAATGAGCAGGGACAGTGTCAGCCCTGCTCCCTACCTCTCCTTATCTCCAACTGAAAAACAGTCTGAAGTCAGTTTGCCACACAGTGAGATTTTTCTGGCTCCCTGGCTGCTTGCAAAGCCTCCAAAAATAGTAGTTTTCTTCTTCATGTGGTCTTCCTTCCAATGGAGATGGAGACAACCAGGAGGTGGAGCTAGAACTTGCTCACTCTTTCAGATTAATGCTTTTTGAAATGCCCGTATACGGCTTATGACAATACAGGGACATAAATTAGGTACTAGAGTACATCCTCTGCATGCAGAAATTCTCAGGTCTAATATCTGACATTGGTCTCTCTGCCTTAGATGCTAACAGCTGCTCCAGTCAGAGTAGCCAACACTGAACAAGATGAGTCAGTAGCTGGACTCCATTTAAGAGACAAGCCTAAGCCTATGCTCTTTGTTGGAGGTTCATTAAAGGGCTATTTCAGTGGCAACACATACAGTCTCTGTACAGAAGGTTCCTCACCATCCCTAGATGTAGATCACCAGGAAGACTGCTGTCAGCCAGAGTAGGCAACACCAAACTACATGGATCAGTCATGTAAGGAAGCCTCATATGTCCATAAACAAACATAGTTTCTTCTCACCTCAGGCAAACTTAAAAATCAGGAGCAAACAGGAGTGTAATAAAAGTCGCAAACTGCAGTGAACCATGTTCTTCATTTGAAAGAAAAGTTCAACAGAACAAAGCTTGGAAAACTCTAATATATTTTCATGTTTTCAAAGTTTGTATATATAGTAGGACGGAGTGTTCAACTCTTACATCAGGATTGTACAATTTTCACACAAGAGTGAAGGAAGAAGAAGTATCCTGTTTATGATGATGCTGTTGCCCCCTGTTTCTTAAGAGATTCCATTTTGACTAGGTTTGTCTTATGTGAGACCTAGCAAGAGTAGCTAGAAGAGAAAAAGGAAGGAGAAAGTACAGACATAAAAAGATGACAATAAATGTCACAGGAGACTTTCAAGAAAGTATGTCTTAACAAACCATATAATTTATTCCACAGGGAAAACAGAAAAAAAATGGTGACAAGCTTTTAAAGAAGTCATGGCAAACAGATACAAAGCAAACAAACTCAGTGCCTCAACCTCTGGCACTGTGTGTTTTTCCAGTTACTTTCAATAGTTACTTCTAAGGGGCATTTTAAGATATGCTACAGGTAGATTCTGAAAGGTTTTTCCAGTTTTTGCATCATTCTCTTACTTGTCTGTGAGAGGATAGCTGCCAGCATCCTGGGAAGGCTGTTTGAGGCTATAGCAACCATGTCCCTAATAAGCAAGAGGGAAGGATGATTGGTGCCTGTGAGAGATCTGGGTGACGAGGGCTACTTTGCAAGGGGGAGAAGGCAAGGGGGAGGACGGGATAAAACAGGGCTCAGTGGCTTCCTTCAGGGAGGGAAAGAGACTTTAGATGAGAAGGGGGCATATAGAGTGACTGTCAAGGGTTGGGACTCACAATTCTGGTGGAGGTGGGGAGTGCCTTGGAAGAGGAGCCTTGAGCTGAAGTCCCTAAATCCCACTCATTGGTTAGAGGAACTACAGGAGCCGGCCACACATCTGACACAACTTTGGCATCTACGCTGCCCAACAGGAGCAGTGGCACCCACCACAACTCAGTTGCAGTGTTGGCAATGAAAGTGCCAGCAGAGGAGGTTCCAGAAGGAGCAGAGGAGTGGCCACCAGTAACTCCCACCCAACTCTACCAACCATTCTTGAAAGGGCTTCATCCAGGGGTGGGACTGATCTTCCCCTCCTGCTTTCAGAGAACAGGAGTTTCAGGGCATCCTGTGGCTTTAACAACAGACCCTCTTGAAAGGCCATTCCCTGGTGGGGTTAGTGCTGGGCACTCAACCTCCACCCCAGGAAGCTCCCAGAGAGAATAAAGGACAGTGTTGCTCTTTCTGTTGCTTCCTTGGTTGCAATAAAATCTGTTCTTGCACATTCTCACATCCTGGAGCCCATCCTGTTATTCCCAGGACACTTGGCTGCTGCTGGCACCACTGGAGGAGGGTCTGGCAGTGCTCACACTGTCTTAAATTGCAAGGAAAGTAGTACTAGTTGTTGTTTCTGTTTTGTCTTTTTATTTTTATTTCTTTTTTATTTTTATTTTTCTTTTCAAGGTATAATATCAAAATTGGGGACTAGAGGGCAACAGAGAATATCCCATGCTGGATCCCATGCTGGGATTCTGACTCACAAAGGTCAGGATCTTTGACTGCACAGCAGGATCAGCCCCTGCCATGTAGCAGAATTAAGTAAATTTCTATAGACTGTAAGGGAAGGCAGGCTCCTCTGCTTCTGACAGCAAAGTGGCTTGGAACTATGTGATGCTTAGAGTGTTAGAATGGGATTTGGGTGATCCAAAATGACATGGCAAGTCCCAATGAACCATGAAACACACTGGTAGTACTTGAGCAAGTCATTCTCTCAGCCTCATAAGGTTTGTGTGAGGATAAAACAAAGGCATGAAAGACCCATGTAAACTGTCTTGTGCTCATTGGAGAAAAGACAAGATAAAAATATAAAGAACAACAAATAACTGAACCATTAAATAACAAACTAATCAACTAAATAAAGCTAAACTAAATAATAAATAATTAAGGCACAGTTCCTTGGTATGATAAATTAATGGATCAATATATTTTGACAGTGCCAGGAGTTGGCATCATCAGGCATTACACACAGCCCAAGACCTGGAAGGAGGTCTCTTTTGATACTTTGGGCCTCTCTGGCCCTACTTCACTTTCTTGGTATAACTGTACATTCACCTACCCTCTCTAAGCCTATGGGCATCAAAAAGAGCAACAGCCCCCACTTGCTTATCTTCTCCTTTTGGGCAGATGTGCAAATTGGATCCAAGGAAAAGGTAGCAAGAGGAGAATGGTAATTGGTGGCAATGGTACAGAAGGTGGAACCATTCAGGGAAACACCCACTGAGGAGGGCATCTTGCTTCTGTCCACCTTCTCTGGAATGTGGAAACAACTGAGCATGCCCCCCAGGTAAGGATGGTCTATAAATATTGAGGCAGCAACTTAGTAGGGAGACATTTTGTTCCTTCAGGCATTCTAAAAAATGGCGCTCCATCCCCCCACCCCACAATGTCCAGCTGTGTAGTATCCAAGCCCAGCCACGTTATTATAGCACCTGAGGTAGAAACCCCTAGAAGGATCCCTTCTTAACAATAAAATGAATGCCTAATAATTTGCTGCCTTCATGTGACACAAAAAATCCTTTTGCTTGAGGAAGCCCTCCTTCGCCACCAAAAGGTGGGACAGGACCTGTAATCTAGACACAACTCACAGTATTTCTCTCCCTTTTTCATCTGGAGGGGTGGGGGAGACTTTAATCACAAATGTTGTTTCTATTTAATCCAGAAACTGAACACTAATAAGGAATTCCTTCACAACCTGCAGGTTGCCAGTTCCCTTCTTTAACTGCCTGAAACCCTCAAATGTCCTGAGGTTTTGCTCCTTAAAGAAAGAATTCTGTGGTTGCCAATGACAACCCCAGAGCTCAGCATTTTATTTCTTCCACACTATGAAGGGGGGGGGGGGGAGAAAAAGAATAAAAAATACAAATTGGAGGCTTTCTTGACAGGTGGCAAGTAATATTCATTCAAGTAATTTTCTTCCTACATTTCTACATCTCTTGCTTTTTTGCTCCCCCCCCCCTTAAGAAGTCTACCATAATCTCATGTAAATTAGCCTACTTTTTTCTGGATGGCAGCTCCCTGCATAGTCTAAAAGCAGAGTAGATACAGAAAATAAAGATTCTGCCGACATCCTTCAACTTGGTAAATGCTTCTAGCGTAGCAAAATATTTTAGAATTGCCAATAATTATAAAAATGTTGCTTGCCATGGCATAATTATTTTATAAACCACATAGCATACAACTGTTACTCGTCACGGAGGCCATCTTCACACTGTACCATATGGCTAATGGGTTCTATTGTGCATCACACCATACTGTGTATTCCTTTCTCATCATACTGTATTGGCTACTGAATCAGTTTGCTGTTAATGTGTGTGTTACCCTTTCACTGCATGTTTATTTTATGAGACTGTGGCATCTGTTTTTGGTGTTTACTCTAAAAGCGACAGAGTTCTGTTTCCAGAATTTGGATATTACCTCAATATTAATTTCCCAAGACAGGCTTAATTTTTTTTGTTATTGTTTGCCTAGGTTTATGACTTTTTGCTGAAGTTTATGACTCCTTTTTCTGATTTTGCATTTTGCATTTGAAAAAGAAATCCAACAGAAGAACTGTATCTCTTTACCATGAATCCTAAATCTAAACAGCTAAATTCAAATTGTTCCCTACCAGTTATTTTTGAAACAGTTCATTTGAATGATAAAGCTTCCCCCACCAAAACACACATATAGTTCCCAAAGTATGAACATTTAAAGGTCTGACTTCTTTTTCTGGACTAAAAATGCCCTATGCTATAATCTTTATGTCCTCTCCTCATGTTCAATATATAGACAACATTATAAGGATGGGGAGCAGGCCACCCACCCACCCCACACAGAGAGCACATTTTCAACATTTTTGTGGTACAATAAAATCCTTTGCATTATTTACTTGCGTATTTAAAAATTCAGGAAGAATAAAATGTTCAAAGAAAAATATATTACAGCCACACACTTTTAGAGATAGAGAGAACACAAAGAATCCTTATATACTCCAAGCATGTAGTTCCAAGCTGATACAAGCTAAGAGTTGTGAGAAATATAGCAGGCAAAGTTGAAAGACTTTTTTAAGCTGCCTGCTTTTTGTGGTTCCATTTCCCATTTGAATGATATGAAGAATTAAACCAGATCTACATGAGGTCAACCTCCTTTGTTTTACTTATTAAGAACTTCATTTTTAGCACCTATGCACAGAATCAACATGATGTGTGTCCCCACTACAAGTGTCAAACAGTTTGCCAAAGGCAGGATACTGAGGTTACCATAAACACAGAAGGATCATACAATAGGTATGGGAGCTTCTATTTGGACTCATGCCTTCAGCCTGTATTGTTTTCAAGACCTAGTCAGAAGAGGATGCTGAGCCCATGAGAACAATGTAGGCTGAAGGTATGAGCCCAGAGAGAAGCTTCCAGGTGACATTCTCAATGAGAGATGAAAAACTTCTTGGGAGAAGAAGCCTTATCAGGAGTAGAGGTCTCATTAGATGTAAGCTTTTCCATCTGAAGGGATGTGGTGGCACTGTGGGTTAAACCGCAGAAGCCTCTGTGCTGCAGGGTCAGAAGACCAGCAGTCGTAAGATCGAATCCACGCAACGGAGTGAGCTCCCGTCGCTTGTCCCAGCTCCTGCCAACCTAGCAGTTCGAAAGCATGCAAATGCAAGTAGATAAATAGGTACCACCTTGGTGGGAAGGTAACGGCGTTCGGTGTCTAGTCGCACTGGCCACATGACCACGGAAAACTGTCTTCGGACAAAACGCTGGCTCTATGGCTTGGAAACGGGGATGAGCACCGCGCCCTAGAGTCGGACACGACTGGACTAAATGTCAAGGGGAACCTTTACCTTTACCTTACCTTTCCATCTGGAGAGACCAGTAAGCCAAATCTTGCATCTGAGTGGCAGATGGGGCTCCAACAGCTGAATAATATAGTTATCAATTGTGATGTGCTAGAGACTGCATCTCTATTGATGCCCATATACCCAGACCCTTGTTGCTCACTCCTGGACTGTCCAGGATCTTTGGAGTGGTTGATTATGTGCCTTGGACACTACCTGTGGGCTTGTGATAGATACTGGCCTGGCTTGATTCTTGTGGACTGTGCTTTGGAGTAGGGATGTAAATCTTGCATTCTCTTACCCTTTTTCACCTCTAATGTTATGTTTCTGGTTGTTTTTTGTCTATCCTTGCTCCTCATGGGCATTTTAACCTAACATGCAAGTAGGCATATGATGGCATAATATGCCTACATACATAGTAAATTGGACTAGTTTTTGTTTGAGGCCTATTTGAGGCCTAGTGAATCAATAATTGGATTTCATATATTGTTTCCAAAGGGAGAAGATTAATACCTTTCTCTTATGCTAACTAGGGGATTTGGTAAGTCAACTCCATAATTTCCAAATGGCCTTCTCTGTGATTTACTATAGCTTAGTACCTTAAGCAACAGAATTTTGGCCACTGAGAAGCAAAATCAAAGAGTAGATATAATATTTATAGGTTATGTCTCAATGAATTTGCTCTGTCTCGAAACTTCATGTAAAGAGTTGTACATAGAACAAGTATCCTTGATATAAAACAAAGAAAATTTTTGTTTGAGGCTGTTATTTTTCTAAATCAAAACTTTATTGGCAGATGGGTAGAGCTGCTTGGCTTCTATTAACCTTTTAGATACACGAGTACTCTGGCTGAATTGTTTTTGTGTTGCACATTTCCTTAATAAGGCATCAAATCAAGATGAAAGAAAGCAGCTCAAACCATGACTTAGTCTAAGGCCAGGTCATGTTGATCTCATTTATCACTCATCTTTAAAGGTGGAGCTATTAAAATAAAGGCAGATGACACTGCTATCTGTATTTAGCCCCATCTGGAAAAAGTATGAGTCTTTCACTGGTAACAAGTCATTGTTAATACCTCTTTGCCAAAGTAGCAGAACGTGGTGCTTGGGCAAACAGAAAAGCTTTTGAAGATTCTTATGGGAATTTGGTTACTCTTTAACAGTGTAAATGCACAATTTGTTTCTAGTATATAGAGCCTGAAATAAGCTATATCCCAAAGGCTATACTCCAACATCTGCAAGAGGCTGTATGGGTTGGATATTCTAGTTATGTGATTTTCCCTTTGAAAATTAGCTTACAGATGGTTACCAAGGTGTTTGCAATGGATTTTATTCTGGTAGCTGAGTTATTTGTGTAGGGTTCAGAAGATTCCTTTGTGACTTCAGCGCAATAATTACTGCTGTGACAAATATAGTAATACTACTACTTGGTGGAAATTTAATAATGCAAATGTTTCTTTTCTTTAAATGTAATTATAATAGTCCTATCTGTAAATAATCCAGAACTAATATGGAAAATACTGTTTAAATAATCATGAAGATTTGCTAATCCATTGGGTGATATTCAGCACGGAGTATGCAGACCTCTGCCTGCACAATGGAATTTTCTTATCCTCTGTCCTCTGTAACTTTCCTCTCCTAAATACTCCCAAAATTCCCCCCTCTCCAGAGCAGATTCTAAAGGGATTCAGGGGTTTCAAGTAATGGATATCATTCCATTAGTGGATTGAAGTGACTGGATTTTACTTTTTATTTCCAAAGAGAGAAGATGAATGCTCTCTTATCTCTTTTGCTAACTAGGAGTGAAGAACATTATTCTATATCAACAGATTATTTATGAAAGATAGTTTTTCCTCTCTTTTTTTGAAAAACCAGTTCTGTGGTCTTTAAGCAATTGTATTAAATTGATTGCTGCTGAAATTTTATAAATTAGATGAAGAAAATGTGTGGAAAAGATAAGTATAGATATGAAGCATTCATGTCATGAAATACTAGTTTTAGATACCACTCCATAAAGAGAGGCTGAAAGAAGTAAGGGGTATTCAAAATGGCACTTGGATTTCTTCAGCAGGTATGGGGACTTACAGAGGAGTTGACTCACTAAATCCCCATTGATTCAAATAGGCCTCCTCTAACTGTGACTTACTTTAGCTATTTTTCTTTGTCATTATTATTATTTTGTTTCCATTACTCTTGTTCATTTCCATTTCTTGGTGTTTTCACTTAGAATTCAGCTATTTCTCTGCTCCTTGTAACTTCAGTGTTTCTCATTTTATTTACACAAGACATTTTATACTTTCTTGTTAAATCCCAAAGTGGCTTACGTATTAAAAATCAAGAAAATATAACAAAACTCAACAATAACATAGTTACATAGACTTCTATGAATTCCTTCCTTGTATTCTACTGTCATCTGTTATGGCAAGGAACAGGATTTTGGCCATTGTCTGCTTAACATAACTCACTAACTTGTAATAAAGTTAAATGCCACTCTGAACAATGTCCAAGAATAACATCACGCAAGGAAAAAAATGATATTCTGTTGCTAGACACAACAGATATTACATGCTCCAGAAATAGTACTATTCAATGTAGTCTGTTTCTTCGTGATCTATATCAAATCAGTTTGATTAAGAAGATTCATCAACTAAAAAAATAACTGTTTTTATGTTTCTGTGTGACTGAAGGAATTTTGTAATGATGGCCCACACAGATATATGATTGCTTGTATGGTGATGGAACTCTAAAAAGAAAATTCCCATAAAGACCAAAAAGCCTTTAAACACAATCGTACATGTGGTTAACTCAGTGGGATATAACTTGAAGCAGGATGTGAACAGCTGAAGAAGTGCCTTCAAAGAATAAAGAGAGAGAGAGAGAGAGAGACCTTCGATCTCCATAAATCAGACATTCAGAATACCAAGGGGAATTCCTTTAATCACCTTGGATTACGTAGATCATGCACGGACCTGACATGAGATGGGCACAAAACCTTCAAAACACACTATGAACTTTTCATAGACACATACAGTAAGTCGGTAAACAAATTTACCCATATTGGGAATCTCATCGAAATGACTCTCTTTAGGAGCAATTTCCTCCCATTTTTGTTCTTATGTTAGAAACATGATAATACACCTACTGCATTATTCTTATATTACTTTATCTGTATCTAAATACATTGTGCAAGTTATAGAATGTCCATTGTATTGTTGCTGACATAGCGTTGAGTCTGTTACAGAATGACCATTTCTCAAAGTAGTCAACATTGGGTGGGCCTAGGAAACCATTGTTTTCTGATAAATTTGGACACAGTAGAACCTGTATCATTATTGTTCAGGTACACAACTGTTTCTTCTAGCATATGTGTTTATTTATTGTGGAGCTTAATTTGAGTGGCCTACACAGATATCTCTTTAGCAACAGAGACTCAATAGCAAGCACCAGTTTAAAATACTACTTATTGTCTAAGCATGGTGTCACTCAATGACTCAATCAATCTCTTCATAGTTTCTCCTATGACAAAAATAGTTTGGAAGAAATAACAGAAGCAAACACAGCAGAATTTTTTGGTAGGTAAGGCAGATAGTCTGCACCCTCTCCATACTATCAATAAAAAATATAATTCAGTTCTTCAAAACACCTCCAGATTATGAATGTGGGATATCGTGCTTTTGTACTCATGATTCAGAAAGCCAGGAAATGGCCTGCACAATATTGTGTGTGTTTTGCCAGCAGGAAAATGATGCCAAACTTTACATAGCAAAGGGCAACCTGAATGTTGACAACACCAATGGTAGTAGTCAAGATGGTCTACAGGATACCCTCTTCTGCTCACTTTCATTCACAAAATGACACCACACAAGGGAAAATCCCAGAATCTAACTCTTTTTTTCATCAGTTAACTACTTCTCACTCAGACACAAAACATTTGTCAGGGCTGTTAAAAAAATATATCAAAGTGTGCTGCTTATATACTGCCCCATAGTGCTTAAAGCACTCTCTGGGCAGTTTAAAAGTTAATTATGTAGGCTACACATCCCCCCCCCCCCCCAGCAAGCTGGGTACTCATTTTACCGACCTCGGAAGGATTGAAGGCTGAGATAACCTTGTGCTGGCTACCTTGAACTCCAAGTCGTGAGCACAGTTTTGGCTGCAGTACAGCAGTTTAACCACTGCACCAAAAATTGTGAATGGTAGTGAGTGCAAGACGGTATCTTGTAGGCCATCTTGACTGCTTCCATTGGTGTTGTCATCATTCCCGCTGCCATTTGATCTTGCCTGCTTTTTTGTGCTTTGTTATTATTGTATTTCTAAAATTAAGTAAATGAAAGTTGTAATGGTTTGTTTGACGTACTCCTATTTTTCAAGTTGGCTTATGGAATGCTGAATTGGGTTGTCACACTATATCTACTGTGGCACGCCTGTGCAGCAACAATAATATTGTAAATAGTTGACAATGCTGCCTTTTCATTGTTCTCCAAATATTATCATTGAACTGGTACTTTATCCTGCCTAATGGTTAGGCAAAGAAAATGTTTGAGTTTGTTAGTTGCATGTAGAGAAGAGGAACATGGATCAGGGAGCAACTTATTGCTTCCTCATGGCCAAATATGGTTTGGAGCATAATGTGTGCATTTCCCAAGAGTTCAACTGCAAGTAATTTTCCATTTTTCCATAATGCAAAAATGCATTTGTAGCACTTTTCTTCCTTTCAGAGGAGAGTTCCAATGTCATTTCTATTAGTTAGGATTTAGATTTTTCATGCTGATATGCTTTTGATTTGTCTGGTGGTTTTATGAAGCTTAATATCACATTGCTTTTATAAGCTGCTGTGAGAATGTCATAGTTAACAGGGATATTACACTTCTAAAATAAATGAAATAATAAAATGAAGTTGACGGTCTAAACCAGTGGTTCCCAGTGTTGGGTCCCCAGTTGTTTTTGGACTACAACTCCCAGAAATCCTGGCCAGCGCAGCTAGTGGTGAAGGCTTCTGAGAGTTTTAGTCCAAGAACATTTGAGGATCCAAGGCTGGCAACCCCTTTTCTAATTTAACTAGATGACATCAAAAATAGCAACAGTACTAAACTAATATCCATCAAAGTCTCTTTCCAGTATATTCCTTCACCAATAGTGCCACATAAAGTCTTTCACAGTTTACACTCCTGACGTTTGTGGCAGAGTGAGCTTCTGAAGTTCATGTTGAGAAATGCCTGGATCTGCTTATGAATTCTACAGAGGGACAGGCTTTTCATTAACTCTTCTGCCTGTACCTGCAGTGAAAAATAGGATGTGGGGCCTGCATGGCTAATTAATACCATAGTTTGCATTTACTGTTAAAGGGACGTGGTGGCGCTGTGGGTTAAACCGCAGAAGCCTCTGTGCTGCAGAGTCAGAAGACCAGCAGTCGTAAGATCGAATCCACGCAACAGAGTGAGCTCCCGTCGCTTGTCCCAGCTCCTGCCAACCTAGCAGTTCGAAAGCATGCAAATGCAAGTAGATAAATAGGTACCACCTCGGTGGGAAGGTAATGGCGTTCCGTGTCTAGTCGCGCTGGCCACGTGACCACGGAAACTGTCTTCGGACAAAACGCTAGCTCTACGGCTTGGAAACGGGGATGAGCACCACCCCCTAGAGTCGGACACGACTGGACTAAATGTCAAGGGGAACCTTTACCTTTACCTTTACCTTGCATTTACTGTAGTTCCATATTCAATGAAATTAATAGTGTTAGGATCTGCACAGCATTTGGTGAATTTAACTGTGTTTCATCCCCTTGGGGAGTTTGTGTGCAAGTAATTTCCTTTTAAAAATATTTAATACCAAACTGGAACATTGAAAATCAAGCCATAAAATTTCTGAGTAGCAAGTGAATATCAAGGGTGAGGATTTTGCCGAAATTAGGAGACCTGGTGCGCACAGGCCAGATGGTTCTGATGCTTTCATTATTGTCAGATGTTATTAATAACTGCAGATGTATGCCTCCCTGCCACACAAGTTATCTTTCAGTCATTACACATATACACACACATATGGCACAATCACTTCTAATTTGTTCTGGGTGTTTCCAGTAATTTCTAAAAATTTTGACAGAAGATCTGATCTTCCTTTTTCTCGCTTACTTTCCCACCTCCCCCAACCCAGTAATAATCAGAACTGTATCTGATCTTATAGAACTACTCATACTGGGGGCCTCCGATGTGCCTGCAACACTAACTGTGTACCGGTTGAAAGGTTGAAGAGCTTCCTGGACAACTGAGAGAGTGCCTTTTTGAATTATTAGTCCCCACAATGACAATCAGTAATGAATGAACACGTATCAGCATCATAACTCTGCACTGCCTATCTGGGAAGGCAGAACAAGACATAGATTATGGGGAAAGCAAAAGAATAGATATTTTGCTCAGGGATGTATCTGGTGACAATAACTGACTCTGATGATACAGACAATTTGCAAACCAGTCTAAGCCAATCTATAATATTTTTGCCTAAAATGTGAGTTTCTTCTATAAAGTTTCTATTTTGCTTGCAGGGTCCTATTCAGGTTATTTCAGCCTCCGAGACAGCAGACAGATCTGTTTTTGAATGGTCTGTCTCTTTTTTTTGGGGGGGGGGGGGAAGCTTAAGTGCCTTGATCCTTTCCCACCAGTTACAGAGCCAAGTAATCCTATAAATTCTTTGACATCCCTGGAAAAAAATAGCTAATGTCTTTGTGCTTCTCTGAATATCTATTGCTTTGGCTTTCCAGTTGGTCTTTTTTTCACAAACATCTTGTTTGGTGACTGACTGCTAACGCTTTACATCCTAGGCTGAAATTTTCTGAATCTAAACACAAAACGTTGCCTTGTATTAGGAAGTAGCTTTGAAACCTTAACAGCCACTCCATTCTGAAGGCTGCCCCAAAGAAGCTGCCACTCTGCTGGAGTATTATATGGCACAATTGTTCGATGATTTATGATGCCACCTCTGCTCATAGCCAGCTGATATTCTTGTTTTTCTTCCATATTTATTCTATTCACAATCTGGCTGAAATTTTGCAATGAGGAGGGGGATGGTATCCAAGTAGTAGCTTCACAGCAGGTGCTGGATCAAACAGGTCTTGTTCTTTGCCCCCTTGGGAGGCCTGCATGGATCACAGGATTCCTAAAATTGCCCTTCAAATGACCTGCAGTTAAACTGCAGAAGATATGCTCAGTTTCTTTTCATGGATAAACAAAGGCAATATGAGATATTTGTATAAGTATGAATAGGAGCGATTTGTTTTTTCTCTATGTGCAGCTTGCCTATGGAGTTGATTGAAAATGGCATGAAGTAAAATTTTGCCTAACAGATACTTATACAAGCATTTTTATTTAAACATTACATGTCAACATTTTTACTTTGATCTTCACCCGAACATACCAGTTTCAGATGACTAGGGAAGGGGTAGGGGGAGAAGATGGGAAATTGAATAGGTTGTACAAGCTCAAAAATTCACAAGTTTAATACAGTATAAGAAAAATCTTCTATTAGTTCAAAGACCATGGCAGGGGGAAGAAACACCTTATTTGAATCAAAGCAAAACTGCAGACTTTGGATCACATCTACTAGTTTCAAGATGCAGGTTAGAATCTTAAACAGAAGAATATGGTCAGATTTTATAGAAGAAATTATATGGCTAGTTTACTAGCAGAAGCAAACCTACAGAAATTCCATTTCAATCATAAGCACACCTGGATGGCCTTAGGCAAATCACTAGATTTCCCTCACAATTCCCCACTTGTAAAACAATAAAAAAGGTTATATGGGGTAAAAGAACTCCTTCCATACCAAAAGCACATTTTAATTGTTGTGTAATATTTCATTAGTCCTAAGTTTTGCTTTGATTCAAATAATTACATGCTTCTCATTCCTGAAGTGCTCTGTCTAATTAATCATTTCAATTTAGAACAGCTAGGATATGATTCTGCTCCTGCCGAAACCAGTAGCAAAAGTCCTACTGAGGTTAATGGAGGAGGATTGTCAAGAAACTGGACAAATAATTAAAAGACAGCAGGTTGAAAAGTTCAAACTATACATAATATAGAACAAAGGAAATTAACATTCAGAGAATAGTCCTTCATTCCTGTAACAAATATTGTAACAAGATGGAAGAGATGGCACATTAATCCATTTTCATGATAAAAAAATTGTATGAGGAATTAGAAGTAAGACATAGTGAGCCATCATTATGAAAATGATAAGGATTCAATTTTAAGTGCTCATATGCAGAGTGTATTTTGGATCTTTGCATAGATACCAATAAAAAGTGAAGCTAGGTATAATTTTAATTCAAAGCATCTTATAAAGTGTTCCATTCTTCATTTAAAAGTTTCTTCTTATGTGCAGACTACAGACAGAATCCTAAAGAATCAGATGTTTTACTTAGAAGTAAATCCTGAATTTTTCAGCAAGGATTTTACCCTCACAAATGATTTTAGGGCTAGTCTTCAACTCAGTTCTGTTCTAATTGGTGGTTGAAGTGGGGAGAATGTAAGAAATGGCAGAGGGTTCCATTTCAAATTAGGCTATATATAACTTAGTCTATGGTCATGGAAACTCATAGAATGGTGGGATTGGCAAAACCACTCCCTAAACATCTCTCATACCTTAAAAACCCTACTTCGGTTGTCTTAGATCAGTATCAACTTGACGCATATAACATACAGTGTAACATGGTGTGCTAGCCATCTTTATAACCATAATTGTCATGAATGATCTAATACAGATAAAGGAAAAGTGTTATGGAAGAAACTCAGGCCAAATAACTTTTTCTCTTGGTAAGGATCCTGAATTTTTCAGCTATGTTTTGTTTTCCTAAAAAAAAAAAAAAAAAAAAAAAAGTTTGATTGTTAGCCACACCTGATTTTCTTAATTTTGAACTATCAGGGTTTGAAATTGGGTGCATATAGAGTATTAAAATATTAAAGAGGGAGTACAGAAAAAGTAGCCCTGAAAATGAAAGTGCTTTTAAAAATCGAGGCTTGAATAATAGTTTACTATACTCAGTCCAAAACAATTAGATAGCTCTCCAGCTCAGAAAGATCAGTGAACAATAACATTTCCAAACAGCTGAACTGTTTATGTCATAATGAAATTGTTTATGTTAAGATATGTAAACATGAAGCACCATTTATAAGTCCTCACTTTTTCAGTGATTATAATTTTCTGAGTCTACAATAGTCTAATATTCATGATTTTAGGGTGACAATGTTCTGGAGATCTAGAATATTGGTATTATAAGAACCTGGTGTTACAAGGGCTTTACGCTACAGAGCCTTATTACTTTAAGACTTATTCCTGCAAAAAAAAAAAAAAAAATAGTGAAAGCAGCATTATATACATTCTGTTGTAAATACCCAGAATAGTGGCTTGTACTAGATGGGTAGGGTAAAAGTTAAATAAATAATAAATAAATAAATAAATAAATGATATTGAAATAAAACTTCAATTTTGTGTCCATATTCTGCAGCTGTTATGTCTTCATCTTGTCTCATTTTACTTAAAAGTTTGCATTTGGAATGGGATAGGAAATTACTCAGAAAAGTGAATGCCTTTCACATTAGTTATTCAGGGCAAGCAGGAAGAATATGAGAACATATCACTTTGTATTAGATAGTTTATGTGGGAGACCAATTTCTTCAGTATGGAGTCTAATAATAGCATGTCTTTTAGTTACTTCTAGGGTATCATTATTAAAATGTCAACAATTTTAATCATGGTTGTCTTTAGCAAATACCATAAATATTAAATTATGTGATTAATACATCATACTTTATTACCTTATGTCAGATGGAGTGGGTGTGTAATAAATCAGTCCTCAGCATTGGAAGTAGTTGGAAGTAAATGTCATTCCAAACCACTCTGCCAAATCTGTTCCCAAACTGCAATATGATCTTCAGAGTTTCATTATATGGTTGCAGTATATTCTAATATAAAGGTGTCTCACCCACAATTTAGCCATTGCACTAATAATACAATGAATGCTGGATGGCTATGTATTTCATCCCTCATCATTAAAGCTGCATATTGACAAGGTATTTGATTTTAAGTACTGAATTCATAAATAAATCAAATTAGCATGTCAAGTTTTGTGGAACTTAAGCTATAACGTGAGTAGGGTGGGGACAATTATGAAGTTCTATAAAAGTGCTATTTGTTGTCTGAAACATTTATAACCCACCTTTAACATTTGTTAAAACAAAAACAGAAAATCTTAACTACAGGGAAGGGTGGGGAAAATATTTGTGGAGACACTGCTACTGCCCCGCCCATATCCACGGCCAGAGAGGTAGGTTCTCCCCCTCCTCCTATTTACTCAGAGTTTTTTTTCCCTCTTTAAATTCTCCCTCCCACTGAAACCAACATGTAGGAAGTTAAATATCCCAACTTTAGGACCCCAGTCCAGGGTCTGTCAGGGCAATGAGGTGACATTGGGTTCTAGTGCAACCATTCTCAACTTTTTTTCTCCTTTTGACCATGGCCATAAACACAATATGAAATAAATATAGGCTGAATCAAGGTTTTATAAATCACATAATAAACCCTATAAGGTAGTGTGTGAAGAATTGCTTCCAGGCTGTAGCCCCCTTCAAATGTACCAGCCCTCCAGGGGTCATATGGCCTCCACTGAGAATGGCTGTTCTAGAGGATGCATGGCAATCCCTTACTCTCTCTGGGATCAGTCCAGTTCAGCCCAACTGCTAGTTGGAACACCCCACCAGTGTTTCTGTTACACCCACAGAGCTCTCTACAAGCAAACTAAAGGCTTCTGCAGCCCATGTACTGCCTTACTGGCAGAGCTTGTCTGCCAATGGGGCAACAATGCCCTTGATTGCAAATCCAGAGCTGGCTAAGATACTTCTTTAGACTAAATTCCCAGAATCCATAGCCAGCAAACTCTCACCCACTAGCTATGCTGCAGGACACAATTGCTCTGTAATTTAACATAGTCAAACCAGTTCAACAATCATAAACACAGTACATCAGCCACAGAACTATAAAACAGTATAGAGAGAAAAAGGTGAGGGGAGACAAACAACCATCAAAAATAATTTAGCCACACAATTCAAATCACTTCAAAAAAAGGGGAAAGAAATATTAACATAAAAATACAGTGGCACCTTTAAGACTGACACATTTATTTCAATAGATGAAATGCAGTTACATAAAGTTAAGCTGCTTAAGTCTGATGATGTCATCAGTCACTGCTGTATTTTGATAATTAATAATTTCTTATCCACTCCCCACAAATGTTCCCAGTGTGCTTTAGGGTCCCTTTGGTCCTGGGAAAGCTTTTGGGAGCTGTGGGATAGGAGAGACTAACATGTCAAAAAATCACCACCATAGATCCTGCCATGTCCGTCTGTACCTGCAGCAGCAAGTTTCATGTATTTAAGACTTCCCTCTCCTGTCCCACAGCTCCCAAATCTTCCCTAGGATTAAGGAGATCCCAAGGGATCTTAGAGACCTTTGGGGGGCAGTGGATAGGAAGCCATTGATTCCACAAACATGGTCATGGCAGATGACATCATCAAATTTATGTGGTGTAAATGTACATCACTGGATTTCAGTCAGTGTGAGTTTAACGATCCACTTCTTTAGACACAGTTGTTCCCACTGAAATAAATGTTTTTGGTCAGCAATACTTTTGTTTTCATGCATATATTTGTTTTTGCTGAAACAGACTAACACGGCTGTCTGTAAATACTGATTTTAAAAGGGAGCAACTATTAATGGACTAATAACTTTCCAAAGAAGCAATGTTTTCACCATCCTATGGAAGACTAATCAAGAAAGGCTAGAAGGAAGATGTTCCACACTGTGGACTCAGCTGCTGAAACCGGACTCAAGAGGTATCACTCCAGGTTTTTCTTTCCCAGAGCAGCCAACAGGTTAACTATGGGAAGCCAGTAACCAACAGCAGGACTTGGGTGCAATATTACTCTTGTATCATTGTTACCTCTGAACAACCTTTCTGGCACTTAGGTTGGTTCAGCTGAACCACCAGCACCAGCACCACACCACTCACTCAAACATGGGAAACTAATAGGTGGTCTTTAGTAGTCTCTTTTGTATGCACTGAAAATACTATATGCTCACATCTTTCACAAAGCTTTGATGATCTTATAAATCATTACTGTATGTCATTAAAACGGAGATTAGCAAACACAATTCGTCCACTACTCTGAAACATTTATTAGGACAGGATAAATTCCAGCAACTGAATAACTATGTTTAAAATGCTGTAAGCTCTCTATGATATAATAACTGTATGTGGTGAAGTTGATTTCTCTTACTATGTCTCTCTCTGACTTACAGCAACCCTTTCCAAGGTTTTCTAGTTATGGATTACTCACAAGTGGTTTATCATTTCCTTCTTCTGTGATAACTCCCAGGAGACACCAAACTCTGGCAGCCAAGTACCCAACACACTGAGCTCTCCAGCCCACCTGAGCTCTCTGTTATGCTATCTAAATTAAATACAGTGGTGCTTCAACTTACAAACTTAATCCGTTCCGGAATGATGGTCGTAACTCGAAATGGTCGTAAGTCGAAGCACCATTTCCCATAGGAATGCATTGAAACCCCATTAATCCATTCCGGCTGGGGGGGGGAATCCCAACCCCCCCCCCCAAAAAAAACACTGTTAGCCCCATCAGAACGCGTTGGGGCCAGGGAAAAAAAACACCAAAAACCAAAAAAACAATGCAAGCCCCATCGGAACGCGTCGGGGCCAGAAAAGAAATGACACACACACAAAAAAAAACCAACACAGCAAGTCCCATCGAAATGCGCTGGGGCCGGAAAAAAAATCACCAAAAAAACCAAACAAACAAACAGAGCAAGCTCCATCGGAACACGCTGGGGCCGAAAAAAAATCACCAAAAAACAAAAAAAAAAATGCAAGCCCCATCGGAACGCGTTGGGGCTGGAAAAAAAAATCACCAAAAAAACAAAACAAAAAAAACAATGCAAGCCCCATCGGAACACACTGGGGCAAAAAAAAAATCACAAAAAAAACACAACACCACAGCAAGCCCCATCGGAACGCAGTGGGGCTGGGGGAAAAAATGGCCAAAAAACCAAACAAACAGAGCAAGCCCCATCGGAATGCGCTGGGGCTCGAAAAAAATCACCAAAAAAACAAAACAAAACCAGAGCAAGCCCCATCGGAACGCGCTGGGGCCAGAAAAAAAAAAATCACACACACACACACACAAAACACAGCAAGCCCCATCGGAACGCGCTGGGGCCGGAAAAAAATCACAAAAAACACAAAACAACAAAAAAAACAACACAGCAAGTCCCATTGGAAGGCTCTGGGGCTGAAAAAACAAACACACCAAAACACAAAAAAACCCACAGCACAGAAACATAACCCCCACAGCCCAAACCCACCCTGCAAAACCCTGTATGTACTCACTCAGAAGCAGAAAGCAGCACCAGGCAGTCCGAAGCCTCCTCCAGTGCACTCACTCTAACCGTTGGGGCGAAAGAGCTACAAAGAAGCAGCCTCTTCGCCGACCAACGGTTAGTACATTTGAGTTCCCCGCCTTTTCCCCTGCCTTTTCCCCCACCTTTTTCCAGTCGTAACTCGAAACTCCAGTCGCAAGTCGAAGCAAAATTTTGCGGCCGGAGCTGGTCGTAACTCGAAATGGTCATAAGTCGGGACATTCGTAAGTCGAGGTACCACTGTAATAATAATAAGTGTTGTATGCTATCAAGTTGTTTCTGACGTATGGGGACCTTTTCAAGGTTTTCTAGGTAGAGAGTACACAGCAATGGTCTACTATTCCCTTCTCCTGGAGGCATCCTGGGACTGTACAGCTTGCTGAAGGCCACACAGGCTGGCTCTTCTGGGATGCACACTGGTGAATTGAACTCCCAACCCCTAGCTCTGCAGCCATATACCTAACTCACTGAGCTATCCAGTCAATTATATGAGTCCTAATTCAAATATGCAATGTGTTATGGTAGTCAATGAAGATTCAGCCTCACAGTGTCAGCTCTGTGTGCAATCTTGCCATAAAAATATCTAGAACTGTCATATGGAAATGTCATAGTTCTATTTCCAGAATACCCAGTGCTTCAGTATAACTGTGTGCATTAAGCCTCAGGTACTTCACTGGATCCTCTTTGATGATATTCATTTGCTCATCTGAGAGACACCTGGAAAAAGCAGGGAAGCAAATGTCTCATGGTTCAGGAAGCACATATGTCCAAGCATCTCTGTCTCTCTAAGAAGAAATCAGGAGTTTGCCTCAAATTAGCTCTGCAAAGATAGCAAGCTCACTCTTCCTGCTGGAAGAGATGTCTGGGGGAAAAACACACTTCAGCAATACTTTTGTGGGCTTTTTGGCACCGACTGGGCTAAAAGGAGCATGAAACACTTGCTGTTCTGCTCTTCTCTTGATGCCCCTCCTTTAGGATGTATGGATCCACAGGGAGGCACAGCCAGGCTTTTTGTCTCTATAGAGGGGAGAGGCTGTAAATGGATACATTGACTCTTTCATTTTAGCCTACGTTTGCATCATGTTTTGCTGGTAGTTCAAGAACAACAGCCATTATTTTTGGCTAGATTTCTTTTTTGACTTTTTGTTTCTTCTCCATTCCCCCAGATTTTCTAACCCCTTTGCTTAAGGAACAGTTCTGGAAGTCTCAGAAGCTCACCTGATAAGGAAGGAGACACATGGACAAGGAATCTGGGATGGTGAAGTGAAAGATGGGAGGAAAGGGGCTATGGTAGTGAAACCTATGGGCAGCTGTCTCCGAGTGTTCACAAAAAATGCAACCAGCTCTCATAAACCCAACTGTTTTTCTGCCCAGCCACACCTATTTGAACCTTGCTTTTTTCCATTTGATCCTTTTACCTGCTACACAGCAGTACCTGAGGGAATCAGATCTCTTCTGCTCCTCCCTACTTTAATTCAAGCATTGCATTACACTGAATTTTAAAATATAGTTTTCAAGGGTTTTATTTATTTATTTATTTATTTATTTATTTATTTATTTATTTATTTATTGCAAATAAAGAGATGAATGATGGAATAATAGGGTTCTCATTTTGCTAATAACATATGCTGCAAGATATTTTTCAGTGGCAATTCTACCAGTCATTATATGGTATAATTTTCTAAAGAAGGGATCAGATTAAGCAATTGCATACAGGTGTAAGCTGATTTTCTACCCACAGTCATATAAATAGTATTTAGTTCTAAAATGTTAACAAGCACATTTGTGGCCTAAATTATTTAACCAAGTATAATGGCTCCAGATTGTATTATTTGCAAGGCTGCTCTCAGAACCCTTTGTTGTTGTTTAGTTGTTAAGTTGTGTCCGACTCTTCGTGACCCCATGGACCAGAGCACGCCAGGCCCTCCTGTCTTCCACTGCCTCCCGGAGTTGGGTCAAATTCATGTTGGTCACTTTGGTGACACTGTCCAACCATCTCGTCCTCTGTCGTCCCCTTCTCCTCTTGCCTTCACACTTTCCCAACATCAGGGTCTTTTCCAGGGAGTCTTTTCTTCTCATGAGATGGCCAAAGTATTGGAGCCTCAGCTTCAGGATCTGTCCTTCCAGTGAGCACTCAGGGTTGATTTCCTTCAGAATGGATCGGTTTGATCTCCTTGCAGTCCAGGGGACTCTCAAGAGTCTCCTCCAGCACCACAATTCAGAACCCTTACCATTTATCATACATGGACTGTCTTTTTTCTATTCAGAAGCACAGCGTGAAGAAAAACTGCATTTCACATTGAAACATTGCTATGTGAAACATAGTGTGATGAAATGAGTCACAGAAGGAGAGGTTGTTTTATACTCTGGTCAACCGTTGTTCTATGAGAATGATAGTATTTTATTCTGTGGCTGATATATCAATTTTGAGTCCCAAGATAGGAATGATCTAAAAGCAGGGGTTTCACTTATGTTGGACTATATGAATATAGAGGATTATGGGCAATGTGGCAAACCCAGCTGAGAAGATATAGCATAGATCAGATCTAGGAGTTCATACAACAGTGCAATGGATTCTTGGAAAATGATATCCAGTAATATTATTGTTGATAAAGAAACCCTGAAGGCGCTGCTAGCAAACATGTATTAATCTATGTCAACATATGGCATGATTCACTCTTGTTTTAAACGTAGTGACCTAAACTAAATTGCTAGTCCCATCTAGAATCAACCCATCCGAACCAATAGGATATAATAAAAATTCACCATTTAGCAATTTATTTGGTGGGTCAGCTCTAGTTGCTACTAGCGACTGGATTTAGGCCAATATTTCTAAACAAAACCTAGTTCCCAACGCAGTTTACTGTGAATGAGAAACAGAGCCAAGACAGGAAATTTCAAATAGTAGTGGGCTTGATGGAAAACATACTGAGATATACCTGGGTATATCATATGTACTGTATATAATTTGCTGTAGTATCCCATGGGAAAATGTTTTGGATACTACAGTTCTGTGATGATTCCAGCCCACGTGCTTTCACTGAATATTTGGAGAGGGGGTGAGAAATCTTGTAATATACTGTTAGGACAAATGGATATTCCTTAACTTTCATTTGTTAAGTAAATTACGAAATGTGAGCACCGCTGCCCCCACCTAATGCGGGGACGGTGGCCAGAGTGTCTTCAGACGTAGTTTCCATAAACTTCCCACCGTTGTTGCAGTCAGAACTCAGGGTTTTTGAAACTTGGGTGCAAAGTACAATTGAGGAGGCACCGCAGGTAGCAGTCATGCATACTTTTTGAGCAGTCATGACTTCACTCAAGTAGAGAGGACAAAAGGTGTCAAACTCTCACACCCATGTAACTTTCCTTGAAGGCTTTGGTGTATCAAATTAAGGGATATTCCAATTCATATGAAGCCGTGTGTGTCCACTAGTATCTGATCTGTTCAATCTATCTGCAGAACATATTATACAGAAAGCTGAAGTAGATTCAGATGAAGGTGGGTCAAAATAGGTGGAAGAAATATCAGTCAGATATACAGATGGGACTATATTACTGGCATGAAGAAGCAATAGAAGCAATCCCTAATGAAGGGTTGTATTTGGCTATTAAGAAGACAAAAATCAAAATTACATAACTTTTTTGTTGACAATGCAGAGATCAAAACTGTCAAAGATTTTCTGCCCATTATAAAGGACACACACACCTAGGATCAAAATAACAATCTAAAATTTTGCTGTGTTGCTTAAATAGAACAGATCAATATGTAAGCCTTCTATGTTGTAAAGGCAAAGTAATCCAGCAGGACCAAGTACAGAATACAGAGCTACATAGAACTTTGGTTTAATTTGGAACTGTTCTTCTGATGTTTTTCTATGTTCCATAATAATAATAACTAACAATACCATGCCATTCAGTTGATTTTAGTTTATTGCTATCCTTTCAAGGTTTTTCTGGATATAGAATTTTCAAACGTGGTTTACCATTCCCTTCTTCTGGGAGTGCTCTGGGAGAGTGTAGCATGCCCATGACCACACAGGCTGGCTCCTCTCCTACAAGAAACAGTGTGGCAATAAACTCCCAGCCAGAGCTCCATCTCACTAAGCTGTCCAAGTCAACTTCAGTTCCATAGAAAGAGCCATATTAGAAACAATAAAACAATATGGAATTTTACAGAATAAATATAAGGAACTGGTTCCTCGTATTGTCTGACAATTTGCATGGCAGGAACTGGCTTTCACATAGACTAATGGGATCTGGTGTAATGACTGCTTGTCAATGCATTGATCTAAGACACACAGATAGAACTCCTTCCTTTCTCATGTCAATGAAGTAGCTTCATAAATCCACTGTACAAAGTTGCTTCATCCATTGCATCTTCTACTGAGGAAACCTAGAAGAAACCAACACTGCTGCATAACAAATTATCTAGTGTTCCAAATGTAATGAGTTATATTCAAGGAGGCCCTCCATCCAAGTTGAGCTTCAAAGAATGCTATTTATTTGAAAATAATGAATACAGTGGACATTCTAGTATTTCTTAGCAGATCCAGTTCTACAGCTGCACAATATTCTTTAAGTTCACACAGTGAGAAAGGTTTCTTGCCGAGATTCAACTGTGAAGCATTTAAGAACAAAACAATGTTGAATAAAATGGACATTTTCTGAACCACCTGCTGCCAGCTGTGACCACCTTGCAAAAAGCTCACACCAGAAATAAGATCCTGATTTTATAAGACATCAGTTTGAAAAGTTTCAGCATTCTGTTCCAACTTGATTTGAATGAAAGAGGTAGGCCATGTCCTTTAACATTTTCCATAGTCCTAATTGACCATCATTGTAAATTATACTCTGATTTAAAATCTGGCGTCATTTTAATCACTTTTTCTATCATGTAACATTATTTGCATTTCCAGGATTTAAAGAAATGAAATAGATTCAGCCTAAAACTTTGATCCACTTATGCTAGAAATACATGTGATCTAATGCTAAACACCTAACTTTTATTTTGATTATTTGAACCCATGTCCAAATATTCATCTCCCTGTTTTATTATCCTATAAAATAGCACATTGCAAATTATGCCTTCTCTTCCACCAATCTAGTTTCTGACAACACAAAATGGATATTTAAAAGACATTTTAATTTAAAAAGCTAACTTTCATTTGGACATGTCATTGAATTACCCCTCCATCTTCTTGCAGAGCGAGGCATTCAGAAATGTGTTACTGGACGTTAAAATACTTGATTTATTCACAATCAAAATAGTCAGCATTTATCCATGAAGCAGAAATGTGAATGATCTCTGCCTTGTGTCAGATGAGAGTCTCAGAGCAAAAAGAAAGAAAATGTATCGCCCTCTGAGAAGGATGCTGGGAGTGGAAAAAGATAGGATACTTGGAAGACAACTAACTCTATCTCTCCTTTCCATCAAAATCAAAGGAAGCTGTTTCGGCTCTAGATCAGTGTCTGGTGTCAGTAATGGACTGGATGAGAGTGAATAAATTGAAACTTAATCTAGACAAGCTAAAGGTGCACCTGGTCAGTCAAGAGGCAGATCAAGGAATAGGGATTCAGCCTGTGCTGGATGGGGTTACAATCCCTCTGAGAACACAGGTGCACAGCTTGGATATGCTCCTAGTCCATCTCTGAGCCTGGATACCTAGATTTCACCAATGGCCAGGAGTGCCTTTGCACAGTTAAAACTAGTGTGCCAGCTGCACCCATTCTTGGAGAGGTATGATTTGGCCAAAGTGACATATGTCTTAGTTTTATCCAGGCTGTATTACTGTAACATGTTCTATGAGTGACTGCCTTTGGAAAGTGCTCAGAAAGTTCAGTGAGTCCAATACACTGCAGCCAGATTGTTAACTGGGGCTGGTTACAGGGATCACATAATCCCGTTACAACAGCTCTACTGACTGCTGATCCATTTCCTGGCACAATTCAAAGTGCTAGTTTTCACCTATAAAATCCTCAATGGCTTGGGTCCAAGCTATCTCAAGGACAACGTCTCCCGTTATGACTTTGCCTGGGTGTTAGGATCATCAGGAGACATCTTC